>JAHFWJ010000271.1:0-646071 GCA_028555115.1 Himalopsyche japonica | reverse complement strand
TTAGTGTATACATATATATATTTCAATGATGCAGTAAATGAAACGATACAAAGTTTATCTGAATCATTTTTCGGACGATGATAATCAACAACCGTGTATCAAAAAATGTATACGAAAGATACCGAATAATTGTCATTTCAATAAATATAATATTAGTTTTATTAACTGTTTCAGCAGAGTTGAACTCAATTTTTTCGACAACATAGTCAATATATATATGCGACATTCAAGTTATCTTAACATAATAAATTTATCAACGATTTTCCAAGCTATTTTCAGAATAAATATTGAACATTCATTCGGGTAGCTTTCAATAAGGGTTTCTTTTCAAAAGTACATTGTTGACCATTTCGGTGGTTTCTTTTATTCGTATATGATTTATGTTTTATAATTACTATCGAAATTTAATCAGTTAAATTTAACACAAAAAGACGATTAATATTATATATAATACTTGTTTTTTGATCAGGACCGGTTTCGCTCATCGCGAGCATTATCAACTGAATCAGTTGATAATGCTCGCGATGAGCGAAACCGGTCCTGATCAAAAAATATATTGTGGAAATAAGTACTAAAAAAATGTGTTTTTATTATTTAAAATATAATGCCTTTCCATCAAGAAGTGACAGTTAACACCTTAAAAGTGATATAATACTTGATAATAATAGATGCATTTTGTTTTTTAATATATCTACATTCATATATAGTTTTCAGTAATTATGGCTAAGATTATATATTTCATAAATTTACCGTCTCCACTTTGATAAATAATAGCAATATCATCATAATTATTTATATTATCCAATTCCGGTAAATATGCATATAGTCTCATTTTGAAGTGTATTTCAATATTACATTTTCCACACTATATTTTTCTTTCGCGTATTGAAAGATAATAAGAATAAACGGAGATCACCCATGGTAAGCTCATCGCTGTTGTTATATCATGTTAATTAAATCGGTCAAGTCGGAAGAAATTTCAACATTATTCCAGGCTGGTATTCTAACACGTAAATACTGCAACCAAATCCAACAACTTTGCACACTCGCCTGCAGCCTAGGGTTATAATATAAACAATGTTTGACCAAAGTAAATACATACTGTTACAGTTGAAAAGTATTTCTGTTTATTTGGTTTCTATATTCATATCATAAAAATAACAATTGACTGGGCACTGGTTCAATTTTTTATTGTTCCATTATCCAATATTTCGATGACATTGAATGATAATACAATTATTGGTATTGATTTATGTAGTCCGAGATTGACATTTTATGTGACAGAAATAAAACATATAGACTATATTTATAGACAGGTTTCAGACTATCTGAAGTATTCTTAAGCCAAAAATTTTAATTTTTGATATATTTTATTAGTTGAAAAACTCAAAATTTTTACTTGTCGGGATTAACATTTTTTCTACATAAATAAATATTAAATAAAATTTTATTTTGGATAATAAAAACGAATGTGTCTTGAACAGTATACTTTAGTTTATGTTTTATAAATCATACAAATACAAAGCAAATTCACTGTGAGAAATAAAAACAAACAATTAAATTAACTTTTTTTTGGTTAATGATAATATTTCTTTTAATACCTGAAAAAAAGATAAATCATTTATTCAATATTTTTAAAAATATTTGATGAACTTAAAATAAACATAATTAATAACAATATTTTTTATTTATAATCGGAGCATAATCATAATTATGTGCATTAATTGATTTTATTCAAAAAAACACAATATTGTACACGAAAAAATATTTTTCTGAAAAAAAAGTTTTGTTTCGATTGCGAAATTTGTAAAAACATTCATCATAATTTATTCAAATTGGTTTTTTTACTACATATAAATTCTATCAAATACATAATAAATATAATATAAGTATATTAATTGTAAATGACAACAAACTATTTAAGGATAATTTAATTTTTAATTCAGAGGTCTGACACAATAAATATTGATAATTAAAAAAATCTACATAATATTCTTTGATATTACGTATATTATATAAAGTATAGTTATAACTTAATTAAAAATCTGTGTTAAAGAGGATATTTTCCTAAATGGAATAGATAACATTTTATCCTGTGTATTTAAATAAATTAAATGAATATTAATAATAATTTTCAATAATGAGATAAAACAAGTAATTACTACATTACTCTGCATTTATTTTAACCCAGATAGAAGTTAATAAAGATGGTTTGTCAGATGACAAGCCATGCAAAAACAGTAAACCCTTATATTAGACAGAATATGATTTATGAATAAATATTGTTTAAGCGTTTGGTTTAATTATGTGAATACAGATTCTACAATAATCATTACATTATTTGGTAATTATTTTCATTTTATTTAATGAAATTTTTTCAATCTTTTGTTATATTTTATATTCAGATTCTGAAACGTAAAGCGTAATAGCTTTTGTCCCTTGAGATATGGCGTGGTTAGCCAGTTCGCCAGGGACGATAAGGCGAGTGGCCGTCTGTATTTCTCGACTGGTTAACGTTCTCTTTTTGCTACTCCTCAAAAGAAAGCTTGCTTCCTTCGTAATTCTTTCAAATATGTCTACCATAAAGTTGTTCATGATGACCATGGCACGACTGGATATGCCTATTTTGGCATCCATTGTTTTCAATACCTGGAAATTTTTATCAAATATGAAACATTAGATTCTCCGTGGTATTCAAATAATGATCCTGACCTGATAATCCGTAGAGAAAATAATTATTTTTCAGCATCGACAATGGACGTCATTTATGAATAATGTGAGTTGTTTTTTTTCTGTACAATATTTTAATATATTTTATGAGAATTCTGTTTGACAAACAATAATTTTATTTGTCTTCAAAACATTACTCTAAATACAACCAATTAAAAAATCAATAAACACGCGATGACGTGTCCAAATACAGATATTGTGATATTTTTCCTATTCCGTTCATCCTTATTTTTATCTCGACTTTTATTTTAGTCTTTTATGAATCGAGTATCTCATATTTTCCTTCAAACAAATATTGCATATTGCATCTAATCAAGTTGTAAATATATTTTTTCAAAGATTCTTACCAGAATATAGTTTAGTTATGATTAACTCTTAATAAATTGTTGATCGAATTGGAATTTACTTGATAGAATTCCATTACAACAGGGTGAAAAAACAGCAATGTTTTCAGTTCTACAAAATTTATAAAGTTGAAAAAATAGCAATGTTAACAACTTAGTACATTACTTATTTACTATTTACGTTTCTTTCTACTTAATAAAAAAACATATCTAACTCTTACTTCGAGAATTACAAGAATTTATTTTTATTATATAAAACAAGTTGTTAGAACAAAAGAGAAGATGTAACGTGTACCTTTTCTACACAGCTATATATAGATGAGGTCGTAAGCCGAAATAGCAATCAACTATATTTTGTAGAACAAAAATACATTGATATCTTTTCACTGTATCTTAAAAAGTTTCGTCGACAATTTTGGTAACAATTAGGTAAATTTACTTTTTTACTTTAAATTAAAGCAAAAGCTTTACAACCTTTTTTTTCTATCAATAAATTTACACTTAATTTGATAAAAACGTATAATTGACGACTTTCTGAATACGGTTAATAAAAATAAATCATTGAGTCTTGAAAATTATAAGGTAAATTAAAAAATATTCTTACCTTATATATATATATCGAAAAGCTATTGTAGTTTCGCTTTTTTGTTGATTTTTTCCTCAGTGTGTTAAGCATATATTTTTTATAAGACTTTGGTATTTTTGAGGAGCTTTTCGTTGTGTTTAATTCGTCCATTATGCAGTGAACAAGTTAACAAAACACAAATAAAAACAAAATGAACCGGTCACAATCAACTCTATTTTGGAAATGCCTACTAATAATACAATTCAACATAATTTAATGATAATATAACTTTAATCACACCTGATACGTAACAATAACATTATTTTGATAGTACTCTATGTTTTTCAACAATATCAATGATCAGGAATTTGCATAATAGGGTTTGTATTCATTTTATGTTATTTAATACAAACGTCGGTATTACAACCAAGTAATAAATTCTCTTGAGCTTTTATTGAACTTGTTTGTGAGATTTACAGCCCTGGAAAGGAAACTCAAAAATTGAATAATGGATTTGCAGCGGTGGAGTGGATATCTGTTTTGTTTTTATCCCATATCAGTGATTTCCCGTCCAATCTTAAAAACGGATATGTGGAAGCAACTGGTTCACTAGGAACTGACTATGCCATCACAATCTTAATCCTTTTATCATTTCACTTTTACCATTGAGAGACTGTGTGACTGATTTACAAAAAGTTTTCATAGAAAATATGATGAAATGTTCTATTTAGATTTATACTTCATTATATATCATCATATACTTCAAGTATTATTTAAATACCTCTAATTGAATTATTATTATTAAAATTATTATTATTATATAAATTCGTTGGAAATACTAAATTTCTGCCAGAAACCTGATAGCCTGCGAAATACAATAGTAAATAAGCAATTATCGCTGAAATTAATCAAAAAGCTTTATTTATTTTTCAATGTTAAATATATTTATTATAAAATTTGCATATCAAAAGCATATTTATTTTATTTGCTTCATTATTTTAATAAAATCATTGTATTATATTAGATTTTAGCACGAAGGCAAGCCCTGTATTTAAATCTCTAATGATTGCAGGTAAATATCTAACGATACCTTTGTTTGTCTGTTCGTGACTTATTTACTCAATTCTGTTGAAAGACACTAATTAACTGAAAACACAACAAACCATTTTGATTATAGAAATCATTGATAGGCAACAATTCCGCTAAATTAAGCATACCCCTTATTTCCGAAAGGTAGATGAAAAATAAACAAAAATAATGAAGTCTCCGTTACAATAAAATTATGCATTCAGACCTTTTAATAAACGTAAATAATTTATTTTGATTTTAACCCTTTGCACTTGACTCTACATAAACACACAATTAAATTTATTGCTTCAATAGCGATTGAAGAATTTAAAAGTGGCACTCTTAGTTGAAATGGCATTAACGTAACATTCCACATTACATATTGTATGACTTACCATTATTGTGATCACATTCGAGTTTTAGAAGATGTAGTAGTTTGTTTGATTGACGGTATCGTTCAGCAAGTTTTTGATGAAATTTTCATATCAAATTTGAATCATTCAAACTATGTTATCACACAAACGTAATAGAATTGACAGTCAGTTAGCGGTAAACGTCGATTATAAATAAGAAGAATTATAAAAAATATAGACCTTAAAGTTATGAGCTATTGTCAATCAAATTTGAAAAGCTATAATCAATCTGCAAGTAACGCGAACTCTTTACTGCCGATGTTCTATTACATCTGTGTGATAGAATTTCTGAACTTACCGTATGCCAAAAATTCGGTAGTGAGTGGCTCATAATATAAAATTGTACACAAGCTTATAATCTTAATTCAAATTTGAGAATAAAACGCCATCGGGCACCCCCTGTTGGTATTTTAAATGAAGTCGGTAGTGTTTTTCTAAATATTTCTGATGGGAATTCATAATTTCTTTTCTATGTAAGCGATAGGTCATAGAAAAAGCACTAATTATTGGTTGCCACTTATATTCAATTTCTGTATTTATGTTCTTCGCGAAGGAAGATAGAACTAGTAGAAGTAAACGCTTAAAATAATTGTCGGAAAAATAGAATCCACGCAGACAGATTTTTGTATACTTCAGATATTTCAACAATCTTTTCAAAAGATTATTATCTCAAATCTGTTTATCAAAGCTAAAAAATATTTTCAGCTACATACAATGACTAAGCAGTAATAATTGTATTTCATATGTATGCATTGATTTCATAAATAATATAGATAAGACAAAAATACCATAAACTTTATTTTTAGCCTGTTATGTGTTTTTTTCTGATATTTTTTATCTAACTACCGCTTTTAATGATGATTTTAAATGCTCAATACTTGCTAGTTGGCCATTTCTGATTTTAACAGTACTCTCTTGGTGTTTCACAACACGTGCGTAGGCGTCACTCATTTTACCATAGTAAGTTTATAACCAAGCATAATATTAATACAACAATAACTATCTTAATTTAATATTTATTATACCATTAAATTCAGGATGAGAATGAGGAAATTCATCAAAATACGCCAACGAGGCGTATTTCGACAGTTAATTATCATTAACGAAAACAATTTTTATACGTCGTGATATTGTTTTTTTTTATCATAAATATTACGACAGTTAATTTATAATGCAAATAATAACATTTTTTTAATTTACTGAATAGACCTCTTAACAAAAATACTCTTTATAAACACATTAAAATAAGAACAGAATAATTGAATTCATTGCTCAAAATGTCTACCTCTCTTGACAGTGTATCAATCAACCGATCAGTCTTAGCAACTGGTGACCATTTGCTTATCGGGTTGAACAGGTAATAAAAAAGGACCATATATTATTTTGGTTTCGAAGATAAAAATAACTAACATGAAAGTTGAGTTGAAACGATAGCACACCTAAAAGTGTTTGGGTTGAAAATAAAATAGTAATAAATAAATTAATATAAATTTATCTGTAATATTATACTTGTCGCTTAAAAAATTCTCTGAATTTGATTTTTAATTTTTTTAAGAGGCTAACGTAAAATTTTTAAAATATCAAATATTGTGATGCATACGCTTGAATTCCCAAAGAGACTGACAGATAAAACCTGACGAGTCACAACACTTATGAAAGTGCACCAAATTTCCAAAAATGTAGTGTATATTTCACATTGAAAAAAATTTGTTCATAATTGATTATTTAAATTCAAAAATATGTAATGAAAAATTCAAAAGCAGTATTTTTAAAGTTTTTTGATTAGAGAGCGACCCTCGTCCCAAATAAATAAGATGGCGTGCGCTACCCTCTCTAAATTGGTTTTTCTCTCCGAAGAGGCATGATTATTGTTCAAGTCCTCTTTAGAGCCATAAGTTTGAAACAGTTTAGAAGTTTAATCACCAAAGGAGGAGAGAAATGTTCATTGCGCTTCCTTAATATCATTGCAGAAGAGCTCTTGACCCTCCCTGCCTTTTTGTGGGTGGATCGAATCTCTCTTCATAAATCTACTCTAACTGGGTGCTTTCCCTATAAACCACGAAGACCGTCTTGCATCCGGATATAGCGGGACTTTCAAATCATCGTAATCTTTTATAAATCATATTGTCTCTCACGAAACTTATTCTCACAAAAACGTATGTTAAATGTAAACATGATAGAAATATTTGCATATATATTATGTTTAATAAACAAAGACAATGAAACTAAAAATATATATGTATTATACGTAGTTCCACAAGAAACGTTACTTACGTTTAATAGATATAATAAATGTTTAATATGGTTAATTTTCAAAATAATTTGAAATCAAAATACAAATATTTTTTTTATTATCGTGTTGCCAAATACTTAAAAATTTTAAATAAATTTAAATATCACAAAAAAATATCTCCTATAGCTTTTAACTATAAAGTTAATTTCTGCACATATTTTAGTTACCCACTGGATCTATACATGCTAAATGATTTTGTGTGTATTTTTACTATATTATATATTAAATCATGATATTCATCAAAATATAAATGAAGATTAATTGTTCGTTAAATTTTGCAAAAAAATAATGAATGTTCTAAAATTTTCACAAATTTTCATTTATGATTGCGATATTCCAAATATTTTTAGACATACTTAATCAATAAAAATAAATATCACAACCAAAACCATAAAGTGTCATATAGTAATAAGTAATGGTGAAATAAGACTAAAAATACGTTTAATATTTCAAGTAATAAAAAAATGCGTATTAAAACATTATACAAAAATTACGAGTCATGCGCAATCCATATTTGAAACGAAACTCAAAACCGCTTCAAAACCATTTTCAGCATTTTATAACGATAATTTAATTGTAAAAATAAATACATTTGAATAATTCTCTAACTTTTCTAATATTTGATTATGTGATTTTTTTTTAAATAAAATATTTAAAAACATGTTAACAATATTCAACTCTGTTCTATGATGAGCTTGCTTTAATATGAAAGTGCAGTTGTTCTGTTAATATACATTTTGATGTTATTCGAACCGTTGGAACGTATATATTCGTAATACCTTCAAGAATCTAGTTCATCTCAACTACTAAAGATATCATGGGAGATCGTAATCGTTAAACTGACTAAAATGGGCCAATATATACTGCACCATCTCTACGCGAATCGAAGTGCTCGAAATTAACTATTTCATTTCAAATAACCAAATAAATGAAACACAATTTTGCATCTACCACAATTCTTATTTATAATTTCTTTATTATTTTTAAAATTCATTTTTGATGTAGAGACAATTCAAAATATCTAAAATCTTTTAATTTTAAAAATCTTAAAATCGTACCAAAGTATGCACACTTGGATATGTTTATTATTTGAATGTATTATATAATATATATAAAGTGCAACGTTTAATGCCAAAACTAAAATTTTCAACGATTGTAAGTTTTATTACATCCGTTTGATAAGATAACCGTCGTCAGTGACAAATAAAAATAGAAATGTGCAATGTTACAACAATTAAAATTTGGTATAAAATTCCATCGGGCACCTTCTGTCGATATCATAAATTAAATCAACAGTTGATGTGAATCGACTAGTTTACAGTTAATACAGTATTAAAAAATTTAACGGGTAATATTGTGGTTCTTTTGTTCAAGTTCAATTTTTAAAATATCATATTTTCAGATTTAATATTTATATATGTATATTATCAGATCGAGCAATATTATAAAAAAGTTGTGCTTTATTAAACTATTTTTTTTTTAATTTCAGTACATCCTTGCCAATCAAAAAATACTGAAGTTCATAGGCCGTTTTTTTTTATTGGTACCTCCAAAAATATTCTTATACACGTGTATTCGTAAGGAAATCGTGAGAACAAAAAAACGACGTGGACAATACAGTAGTAAAATAAAAACCTATCGAAAACGTCTGCAGTCATCACAAGCGTACAACTACACACACGTGAATGTCGTAAAGCGCTTTCTGTGTTTATGATCCCGTTACTTCAAATCAGTTAGCAGGGAAGCCGGCGTCGGCGGGCGTCGAGAAACTCTACGACCCTTCGACGGATCCAGTAATAACTTTTCGCGTCTTAATGATGCTTCTACGCTAACGTCGCTTCACTCACAAAATACTGAATTCCCTATTGGTAGTTAATCAATGAGTGTACTTATTTAATAGCTCATGTTTTATGACCCCGTTCTTTAAAATATCTAGCTTTATTTTTATGGCTGTTTAGAGACTGATATCCAAACCTTTGACTCTATTCTATAAATTTCACGCATAAAATCTAGCTCAATATTGTTTAATTTTCATTTGTAATAAAAAAAACAAAAAAAGGCAATGCTTAATCGAGGAAATATCAAGGCTTTAGTATTTTTCTATAAGTTTTAAGAACTGACTAGTTCTAGAATTGACTTTCTCATATTTATATATTATTTCAGATGAATTCAGTAGCCGCTTTTTTGAAATGGTTTTTAATGTTAGATTAAAATCGTCATAGTTTTTATGTCTCAATTATTAACCAGTTTATGAAATTTACAATAAAATTTTTCCATGAGATTCATTTGAACAAACAGACAAAACACCTTTTATACTTTGATAACTTATCGTTAAACATGTGCAACTATTTTAGTAAAACATTGTGGGTACTCAAATCATATTAAGGCTTAATCAAAATATTTACATTAAAATACAAGAGTGTTATTGAGACCAATTTGCAGCATTCGACATCCCCATCAATGTGTCACTGTTAACTATCAATGAGCTTAAGTGGTTCTTAATTACACTCTTAATTAAAAAGAAATATGTATATATAATACAAAATTTCAATTTAACTGTAAACATTACCTGAAATCTGGTTGGAACGCATATGATATTTTATTTATTCTTCGATTAACAGCTCTAATATCTTAAAAGTTATTTGTATGTTTATGCATATATATATATATATATTCTAAATTCGATTAAATAATAATTATAATGGCGCATTAGCTAAAAATCATTGTCTTCGAAAAATCAGTTTTACAACGTCTTAGTTGCATTCAAACTTCTAGAGAAAAGCATAGGGCCAAAAAATCATTTAGTATATAAAAATAAAAAAAATATTTTTCTTATTTGACTTGCATCAGCAATACCTGTGGTTTAAATAAAAATGTTTTAAAAATTTTAAATGCAGGTTCGCATAAAAATAAATCTGACGAATATCATTTCTTAGGTTTATGGCAGCATGATTACTTTAAAAAAATTTTTTAAATTTAAATGTTATAATCACACTGCTCATTATATGTTTCATTGCTTAGAAGATGTTTTCTGTCACAGTAATTTTAGTTGTAAAAAAACATGCAGAGCATGAGTTGATGCATTTTTTTAATTATCATGTCAATTCAAAATTTAATATTTTATTTCACCCCCATTTGAGTTTTTCTAAGCAATTAAAAACTTTATTTCGTGCAAAATTTCTTGATTAAAAAAAGCAACTTTTAAATAATAAACATCATGACGCAGTTACTCAAAAAATTATGTATGAAATGATATAAAATTACAAATAAAATACGATTTGCAAACTTTGAAATATTCAAAGCAAAAGTATTTAAGTTCTCTGATTCGAACTCGTTCGATTATTTACCGAGTATTGCGCCTAATTATGAATTTAAATAAATTTTGTTCCATTTATTAAATGCTTCATATATATCTCTTGTTTCTATCCGGTTACTACTATTCATTTTGTATGTACGAAGAGGTTTGCTTATTAATTTTTAAGCTCAAAAGTACGCCTAATTGATAGCTGTAAGCACTTCAAGGAGAGCAAGTACTTTATTAACGACTAGCGTTCATTGAACGGATTCTAATGAATAATTAATTGCAGCCTGCGTTAGTGCCAACTTTAGTGTATCAAACCAACTCTGCACGTGACAAGTTTGACATACACGTTCACAAATTTTGGTTGGCTTCGCCTTGCGCACTATATCGAACTCTAGTCGAGTGGTGCGGACTTTATTCCTGTGATCAGATGGTTATGGTGTCAAGCTCTAGAAAGAACAATTTTCTTTTTTTTTTAATATGCATTTCGACTTCACCAACGGATGAAGTTGATACTCCAAGATAACAAGTAACCGAATGGTAATATTTTATAGCAATAATAATTTTGATGAAATCATTTTGACAAACTTTTCAAAACTGCAATAGTTTTTTTGTGTAAAGCAATTTGTATCCTAAAATCTAAGAACACATTTAATGTCTAAAAAATCACACTTAAATATTTCACATTTAAATTTATACAATACATATCTTTAAATTTTTTTACCAATTTTTCCCATTTTACAAGCAGCGTTTGTCGTGCTCTTAGTTCTATTTTTAATTTTTTTAACATTTATTAAAACACACTTTTTATCTAAAAATCGATATTTTATAAGTATATCCGGTAGAAACTCTCCATTTTTCCTATTCAAAAATACGAAAAAAAATATTTATATTATTTACTACTGATTTTAATTGAAATAAAAACAACGAAAACAATCTTTCATTGTAATATTATTGGTTAAATTAAAAAAAAAATTAAAAAATGAAGTTTAAAATGTATGTGTTTTTTTTAATATGCACTTTTCCAGACTTCTTTGTCATTTTTTCGCATAAAATATTCAATAACAAGGTGTATCAGTCAGGATTTAATAAAGGTACCTGTCGTTGAAGCTACTTGGCGACTTTAACACTTTTGAATTAAAATATTTTCAATAAAAATTCAATAATGAAAATGAACCATGAAATTCGAGTCGATAGTATACAGCGCGTTAATTATCGTTGCTTTAGATACGTTAATTATGCTTTAATTTCTTTTGATTGAACAGTAGAGAGAATTTTTGAGCACGCCCACTACGATTAATTATACAAATTTATATTGAAAATAAACTGCTGTGAAATGTATTAAATAATATCTATTTTGACAATGATTTTTAAGGGAAACAATAAAAATTAATAAAAATGCATTTAAACAGTTATTGGAATAGTTTAATCAACACCTTAATATCAAACAATTTAATTTGTAGACTGAACAAAAAAAAAAATTAAAAAAACAACAAATTATGTCCATTCCAAATTCCTCTTAATGTGTCTCATAATTCAATAAGTATAATTCTATTTAGCGATACACTCAGCATAAAATCGAAATAGATATTTATATTTTTCGTCACATATTTTGGTCTTTCTAAAAACAGCTTCAGTTTTAATGTATTGTATAAAAAAATGCTTTCAATTCGGTCGGTATCGATGAACTACATAAATAAAGAAAATAATTTCTCTCACAAATAAGTACACATTCAATGTTAAATTCAAAATGACAATATTTCAATTCGAACCGAATTTGTAAGGGTAAATTTGACTGTCCAATTTGTATACAATTGCACAGCAGAGTACGTTGTAAGAAACGTCTTAATGTATTCACCGAATAATATAACCATACCATTAAGTGATAATGCCTAACTGATCACTAATCGCTTTTAATCGCATGCTATGTCAAAAGGCAAACAGTGCTCGGATCGTCAATCATAATACCGATTTAAACATAACCAATTTCAATATTGACAACAACGTATTTATAATTATATTGCTAGAATTCACCACGCGGCCTCGCGTGGTATCGATACAAGCTCGTCCTTCATTCATCACGAGTATATACCAAGTTTACTCTCAACCCAAGTCACAAATATATCGATCTTTACTTGAATATAGTATGTGATATACAAAACTTCTATTAATAGAGCTTTGTTTTTTAGATTAAAGATGCAATGCCCGGCTTCACCTTAGTTGTATCAAACTATATTTCAATATTTATTATTGAAAGCCGAGAGCCACAAATAACACAATTAGCTTAGAAAAAGAAAATTTGATCAAGAGTGAAAAGGTCATAACCCTATGTTGAATTGTGACAGACCGACAAACAGGCACATATTTTTTGTTTTATATTTTAATACAGCATTTTTTTAAATCAAATCTGTGAAAGATGCTTAATTAGGTGTCCATATCATTGAGAGTGGATATGGTTGAAAAAATCTCATTAGTGTAATAATATTATAATAGCTGTATTTATGAAAAAGTACATTTTCGTAAATTAATTTCTATTAAGGTAAAATCCATTTGAAGATCTTGTACCCAATTTTAAGAGCGAACGTATTTGTAAAAAGGTATTCACTTTCCTGATCTAACCCTTATATACTATTTAATTTTTTCAGCGCTTCAATATTTATGACTAAATCATGTTTTATATTGAAAATGTTATTTTATATACAATTTTTTTTCAATGAACTTATCCTTGAATTGACCTTATTTTTAATTTTTGTTGGTAACTTGTTTCTATTCAATACTTTTGTACTGAAATAATATTTCAACGGCTTTTCGAAACCACTTATATTTATATATAAATATTTAATGTATGTAAAAGTAAAATAAGGGCCTTAAAAATTTAAAACATCGCATCTTTACTCAAATCCGGTATCATATGGTCTTCTAAATAATGTTCCTCAAAGGATTTTTTCAATGAAAACAGATAGTTCTAGATGTGTTTAACTATCCTACCTGTTTTTTGATATGATCAGATGGTTGTGGTGAAGTTTCTAAACATTGTAAGGAACTGTTTTCTCGAAGAAAAATCCATAAATAGATTTACATGACTGTTAGTACTGAGACTCGATCATTGAGATCCGTAACGGAAGCCAAAAACGTTGACCGCTGCACCACCGGTCGAATAATTAAAATGATATAGCAAAAAGAATCGTCTTTTTTTATTAAATGAATGACGTCACTTATATTTAAATAAGTACTGTTTAGTCGAAAAGCAATTCTGACTACTTTTCATTAATGTTATAATATTTTGATGAACAAATGCTATTGCACCGAACAAGTAATATTTTTTTATAATATCATTAAAATTGTTGGAAGAAAGTTGTCTGTTTCCTCGCTTTCTTAATTGAAAGGCAATGGGGTTTGACTGCAACTGAACCATGAGTAGGCAGGAAGAACTCGGAGCTCATTCTCACTAAAGAAAATAAATAAACACTCACAAGAATTTTCACTTCAGTAGAGGACGAATAGAACTGAAGAAATGTGCAGCGAATGAAATACGCGCAATAAGGTAAGCTTTTAGTGATTTTATATATTATCACCAGTAAAGTTTGATAATTTTCAACTGAAACTTCTTAACTTAACTGTGTGTTTTTTATACAACATTAACTGTAATTTTATACTAATTAATAATTAATGAATGGACAAACTGACTTACTAGCTTACGGCTTCACTCTCCGATGAGCGACAGTCTAGGAGTGGATAAGTAGTGTTACAAGGTATGTGCCTTGTATATGTAAGACCTTACACCTAATTCAGTATTTTGTAAGACCAGACATAACTAAGTGTACCAAATATGTTTAGTTTAGCGCACATTTGTTTACATGAATTTGTGTGAGTGTATGTGATTAAAAAACAACTGTTGCTATTTTTTATTTTATTAAAACCGGTACAAATATATAATAATACAAGGGACATATTTTACAATATTATTCAGTTTTTGAATGGTCATTGGTAAATTTCTATAACTATCAAAATAAAATTACCTTGTCACTCATAGGAGGATTAAAAATATGTTTGCTTATCCAACATTATCAGGCATACATAATATTGATATACTTCGGCAATAAGAATATATATTATAGTTCATTTCATAATTTTTCTTTCCTTTATATAACCATGAAACATTTTGCAATCGTCTATAAAGAACATTTTCTAACAATATTTAATAAATAACAGTGTTTTATTAATGAACGTTTTGAAGGTTT
The DNA here is from genome assembly GCA_028555115.1 of Himalopsyche japonica. Lineage (NCBI taxonomy): Eukaryota > Metazoa > Arthropoda > Insecta > Trichoptera > Rhyacophilidae > Himalopsyche > Himalopsyche japonica. The sequence continues at coordinate 631,116 of JAHFWJ010000271.1, read as the reverse complement.
TGATGTGAGCAATAAAGCTTATTCATTCAAATAAACAATTTGCAGTCATCTATTGAAGTTTTGTTATCAATTATATTCGGCTTTTGATAGTCAAAAACTAGTAATTGATAAAAATAATTGAGAACGGCTTAAACATAAAAGCGGGATTTTAATTGGTTACCCGGAAGCGTTTTTCAAAATAGTCATTTTAATTTGAGTTCAATCAAGTAACTTTTTAAATAAAAAAATGATAGGGCCTTATTTGTTTTTATCTCATCAAAGATAGAATAATTTTAAAACTTTATAACTTATTTACAGAAATAATTATACATTTATCATGAAAACTTATGTCACAAATTATGTTTACGTTATTTCATATACGCATAATAATTGTGTATTACCGGACTCAAAATAAACTTATTCTTGAGTTATAATCCTTTTACTTGATTAATTAAAAGATTAAATCAAAATGGCTCAATCAAAAAAATCAATTTTTTCAAAATATTTATGAATTGTGCTTACATTTTCTCGTCAATAGCAAACAACGATAGTGATCAACTAACTAGCTACATCTCACATATCATAGTGACTCTTTACAAGAAAGTTAAGTTGTCGGTTGTGACACTAAATAATAACCAATTGTTTTACAAAGACTTATGTTTAGATGCTAATTTTTATTTGGTTTAGTATTTTCAATGAGTTATTTAATTATAAATTATGTGGTATCTCTCGCGTTCTGTATAGCTCTAAGAGAACTCGTATTTGATTTCTCGCAAAATAAATGAAAATTCCCTTTTGATTGCCACAAAGACTGACACCCAGTTACTTCGAAGTGGTTTAACTCTTGACTTTTCTATCGAACATTTATTTTAAATTCTTTTCTTTAATTCATTGAATCCTATATCAACATAGTGTTTTTTTTTATTAATTTACGATATCGACTAAGGATACTTGTTAAATAATAATGTTTAAGAATTAAAGTTTGGATTTGTTCTATATTATTATATTATAAAATGAAACATTTCCGGTGTCAAACTATTGTATTACAAGGTTTGGCTATTTCTTCACTATTTATCTCGTGTGATTTTTTTATCATTTTTATGTTATCAATAAAAAATGAATTTTCAATCAAAAATATTATATAACATTGTAAAAATATTTTATCATTTAACAACAATTATCAATGAAGAGGCCGCTTAAAAAGCTGTAGCGATTATTATTTCTAACACGGTGAAAAAATAGCAATGTATTTTAGTTCTTCAAAATTATTTTTAAAAAACATAGTTGATAGCTATTTCGGCTCCCGCCATTGTCATAACTATGCTTAAACTAACATTTGCGTATCCATATATAGCTGTGTACAAAAGGTACTCGAGCTAAGGAACATTTTAGATCATTCAACAGTAAAAAAACAGATTCACAATTCACTAATCACGTTATTAAGGAATCACATAATATAAATTCAAACTCAGCGCCTAAATGTTTGCATCTTTGTAGTAAGGGTCGCAGAATGACGGCTTTGGAACAGCTGGAAATCAATAGACATCAATTATCACAAAGGATTTTTAACGAACAAACTAATATAATATTATACCCATTAGTCCAACCTATTACTGGGGGGTGGTCTGATTTACTTCCATAATGACCACTTCCGTCCCACATGTAAACTTATTGTCATAGCCGCGCCGCGCCTTTTGTTTCATTTACAATTTTTGAAAATTTTGTTTTATTGTAAAAAGTAACAAGCTATGCTGTTAAAACAGGAGATAAGATGTATTGTGTACCTTTTCTACACAGCTATATATAGATAAGCAAATGCTAGTTTAAGCATAGTTCTGACGATGGCGTGAGCCAAAATAGCTATCAACTATATTTTTTAAAAATAATTTTGTAGAACTAAAATACATTGCTATTTTTTCACTGTGTTATAATAGAGTTCTACCAAGTGAATGCCAATTCAATCAATATTATTATTTCTCATTAAAATATAAGCACATTTTGCATTGCATCACTATTTAGAAGGGTAAGATTTTATGAAATTTATTTGTTCGCCTATAAAATTGTTCAAACTTGACATAAATGTGTTGTTTTTGTAATCAAACCTTGAAATGTTCTACGTTATAGGCAAATGACATCATATCCACTCGTGACGAAAATCACTAAAAAATATATTATCATCCAGGATCTGAACCCGTATGACGTGATCGCTTGTGCAAAGCTCTTGCCAATAGACCACAGAAGCGATATATGAATAAAATTAGAGTAAAACTACTGAATTACGTCTCGTATTACAACCTATGTTGAGATATTCTCCACTTGAAGTATATACGTTTCATATTGAAAGTTGACATGTTCAATAAAATAGCGCATTTGCACTTTTGAATCTGTATCACAATGTATGTTTTTCATAACATAATGTGTTTCATAACGTAATTTGTTTTCTCACTGCATTTCGTTTATTTTGCATTACACGAGTATCTGTTCTCAAACAGTCCAACAGCTGTGAACAAATATTATATATGAATACCCAGCGGTGGTACGGACTCTCTCCTTTTTGTGATCAGTGACCTAAATTTTATATTTGAAAATTATGCATGCATTCATATAAACGGAGATATTTCAATTTTGAATCCTTTTTGTCAGCGATTCTATGTCAGTTACTTTATAATGTTATAAAGCAAACAAACTTCCAGAGTAACAGTGGTTATTTTTTCATCTTCTATCTTTTAATATGTGGTAGACACTTTGGCATAAAATTTTCATTGACTTTTGAATGTAACAGAAGTTACAGGAAATATAAATTTGAAAACGACAAAAATATTTCCTTATTTTTTTTTCGTGTACATTATAATTTTTAAAGCCATGAAGTCATGAAAAAATGATTTATTATTTTACCAATATTCATATTACAACAGTTAAAAAGCTTACACTAGCGAATAAAATTATGTATTTGAAAGTGAATCTTTTTTCGAAGTTTATTGAAATAATAATCTTTAACAGCGTTCATCACTAGATTAGGATTCAACCGCTGAAAAAGATACAATTATAATAGAAGATGCGGTTTATATCGTACCCTACTTTTATTTATAATTTCATCATTTTTTATACAAATTTATAAAAAAAAACATTAAAAACAACGACAAGTATTTTTTTTACACTCAAAGTCATTCAATGATATTAAAATCGGCTATGTTTTTTCTGTTCTTTAATGTCAATTGAAAACTCGAAATTATATGTATTGATATTGACAAAAATCCATTCTCTTCGATTTAAAACAAGAAACCAGGCTCATTTATCTTGTATACATGCATTAATTATTTTAATCCCTCCCGTGGACAGTCAAACATAAACAATTGAATGAGAAAGGGTCATCCCTTCATAAACTTCCCTAATCGAAAGTCCACCCTCATTCACAGAGTCAATATTTCATTATAATCGAAGAAAATTGATTAAATTTCCCGGGGGCGAACAATGGTGCGTAGGTGAAACTGATATGAAATGACAGGAATAAGGGGACTTCTAAGTAAATCGAAATTCAATCGTCAAACATTCATTCATTACTTCCTGTATATGATGATATAATTTTATTAAGCAAAGTGCTTTCTTATCTGTCATTTCATCCGACTTAATAGTGCGACTATAACTTTTTTAACATAGCATGAAAACAATAGAATTGCTATATTTTTTGATTAAAGTGTTTTGTGATTGAGCCCTAGACATTGAATAAATAAAAAATATACTTTTTTCTGATAATTGAATTTTAAAACCATTAACTTTTTGTTAAGCATATAAAATCAGTGAGTTATAAAGATAATGAAGATTATCATTTAGAACAGATTAAATTTAAGCAAATTTACTACTGCTAAGCAGCTGTTGATGTTGTATATTGATTCTGGCATAATAGTAGTCAAACGATTAAATCCTTTAATTTATGTATTTGTCTGTTTTATTTTGTTTCTTATCACATAACACATTTAAAAATCAATACAGCTAAAAGAATAAAACTAAAGTTATGAAGCTTCATGGCATTCATGATATTGAAACAGTTTTTTTGTTGATTCTTTTTATCGAAGCACTTTTCATTTTCATTAAGCTTTATGTGCCATAAACTCGTCCATTTAATTTTTCATATCCCATGACAGTATTCTATTTATTTTCTAGTTTTGATGTGCTGTCTGGAAGTCGTGTCCATGTTATATTTTTTATGCGTGTATCTTTTTTCTTCGTACACAACAGATCCCATAAAACGATGTACGCTAAAAATATTGTTCTATCTTGAAATAATTACAAGACTCAAATCATAATTTAACAACTAAACTGTAAAAAAATTCAAAATATATAATGCATTTAAATAAATTAATCAATATTGAACTAGGAATATTGAAATATAGTTACATATATTATAGTTCATATAAATATTCAAATTAATCTAGCAATTAATATTATAATCATTCCAATATTTTGAGAAATATTTGACACTATCAAATCAATGATGAATAGAATAAATAAAATATATCTTGTAGTATATGATATATTTTTGGATTTCATTCTTGGATTTGGATTTTCTAGAGCACTGAAATTTCACTTGTCATAATAGGGCCGACCTATGTTGCGACTCAATGAAGTTTTCCACAACACATGTCCCGGTCAGTTCCAATTTCTCACCAAGACCGCTACAGTACCGGGACTTTTCTAAATCTCCATTTTCTTCACTGTATCAAAGCATCCATTCCCGACGCAAAAATGTTTTGTCATTGAAAAAGAATCTGATTTTCAACATTCTTTACCGTATTAATTCAATGACCCAGTATGCTAAAAAATTTTAAACACATTTTACATATTATTAATATTGTTTTTAACACGGTGAAAAAATAGCAATGTATTTTAGTTCTACAAAATTATTTTTAACAAATATAGTTGATAGCTATTTCGGCTCACGCCATCGTCAGAACTATATAGGATAGCTCTGACGATTCTGACTAAGGATAGTTCTGACGATGGCGTGAGCCGAAATAGCTATCAACTATATTTGTTGAAAATAATTTTGTAGAACTAAAATACATTGCTATTTTTTCACCGTGTTATAATGGAGTTCTACCAAGTGAATGCCAATTCAATCAATAATAATATTGTTTTTTTATTTATTACATTGACTGAGGTTGCTTGATGGATTTTAAATTGTGGAAACCCACATTTTTGTCTTCGACTATTGTCTTCGGGAATTATATCACACAAATATAATATAACTGACATACAATAAATGGTTTGCGTCGGTTGTATACAATTATACTCAAAAGGATAATGAAAATATTTTAATATTTTCGATATAAATTTAATTAAAAACTATGTAGCTATCTATATCTATACATTTATACTTTAAAAAACCATCTAAAAATAGTTAGATTTTTATCAAAGGTTTCTAAATAATTAAATCAATACTTACGCGTAGGCAATTTTAAACACGGCTTATAAAATATTTGTTCTTTACAAAATATTTGTAAAGAAATTTATTCAAAACTACATAATGGGTAATGAAATGTTTCGGCTTTCGTATAGCTCGGTTGATATGAAACTTTAACTTTACGGTCTATGTTGGCAACATTGGCTTGCAATTGGAAATATGTTATTTCAATAAAATAATTCTGGCTCGTATTTCTCAATTGGCGTTCTATCGTAGTGCAAAAATATTGAATACAATTACATATACATTCACACATGTTATGTAAATTGAAACTAGAACAAAAAGAAATGTAAACCATATAATTAATAGATATATCAGTATTCTGAATCATATCCTCACATAGGAGGGCGAATGAAACTCAAGTCATAAAAACCTATAATATAAAAAAAGTATATTTTTTTCTGCCCACGACATAAACCCCGCAGTGAACTTTTCTTCTGAAATTCCAGTCAAGCATTCGAAACACAGACAAAATGATTACCCAACGAGTGGTGCATGCCTAGCCGAGCAACTAACTGCGAGAATGTAGTCATTATTTAAAATAAAGATGCTAATATTTGAAGGGGAAACTATTTAGAAATCTTTTGTTATATAAACAGAGATATATTATCTAGCTTATATTAGCCCGCGGATGTTTCCAAATATATTTTCGTGTGATTTACGTTATTTTGTCCTTATTCCTCCATTTGTCACGTTCTTGGACTTTTACAAAGTTTTTTTTTTGACAATGCTAAAATAGATAAAAATTTTAACACGGTCAATTTCAGTTTTCACCTATGCCTGAATTATTGGAACGGTGTAATAAATTTCTCACAAGTAATATATAAAAAAAAACCATTTTTTCTTTGTTTATTTTGACACTTTATGAGCACGTCCCTGTATTTATTTTGTATGAAAGCTATAACAAGCGGGATAATCTTTCCGTAACTTTGAATGAACATATTTTTAGTATGATTTCACGTCTTCCACACTACAATTTAATTTTATAAAATATTACATCATATTTGTATTAATTTGTCTTTGTCTTTTCGCTGACACTTAACGCATTTACATTTCCAATAAAAAGTCGATATTTTTTTATATTCTGATCAATTTTATTTCGTTTTACGTCATGATTCTATTAACACTATCAACCCCGGCCAAAATTTTGCAAACCTAGCCCCTATGCCCGGCCCATTTTTTAACAAATGGCGTATTTCTTAAGTGTTTATTAAAAGTGTTATAACTATGTTAATATTGGATATAATCAAATGAAATTTTCGGAGATGCTTAACTACATTATGATAATTACCCCAAGATTGGTTAAATTGTCAACACTTTTCCATATGTAGAGCCACACTTTGTTGTTTACACATGTACCGAGCCTCACTTATTTTGTTGGTTTGCACACACTTCGCAAGCCCTATAGCGGCTATTTTTTTGTGTTGCCGGTCTAGGAATCAAAATCTGTTTTTTTTATATCCCCAAACAATCTGTTTGATGAATATTGCAAAAATTTTCCTCGGAATGGACTCGGTGCCACTTATATATCGTCTACATGAGAGGAAATGTTGGTGTCGTGTATTGCACGTGAAACGATTGTGTTTTTAGATTGTGTAAGCCAATAATTTCATGAGCGATAAAACTAATTAAATAACCGATTTGAAATGGTTTGAGTCTTGGCAATAAGAAAACATTAAAACTCTCTGTCAAATACTTTGTTTAATATCCCTAATTTGTCTTTTTTCGACGGGCCGGTCTATCACGTCAAAACACGGTTCCGGGATTCGATGAGCTAAGATTTGCACATTTAGCAAGACATTAGTTCTCCCTTATTTCAATTCAATTCACCACCTGCGTGAGTACGTCAATGAAATTTTATTAAAGAAGTATGTATATTATACGCTCGTATTATCGTTATTTTTTTAAGTAAAAAAACCACTCATTTTCCTTCAGTCGTCTTTTACAATCTAAGTACAAAGAAACGAAATAAGTGTGGGCGAATAAGTGTACAAGAACCCAGAGGGGATTTTACTTTTCACCTATATTCACTTCCTGGGTTAATTAAGGGAAATGATTCCTACTTTAATGTTAAACACTGAGCATAAGGTACAAATAATTAATGTGTTTTCGATGTTTGTCTTACGTTGTTTATTATCAGCTTTTATTAATAGAACTTGAAGGTATCAATTTAGTATTTCGACTAAATAGAGAAGTTCTTCTTCTTAATTAATCGGATTTAATTGAGAAACAAATTGAAATAGTTCAGGGCATCGTGTTTTAAATAGTAGCAAAGCTCTTCTTGTTATAGAAAACGAGCAATTATATTAGTAACATTTCAAAAGTCTACCCACCACCTTTAGATATATAAAACTATTGTTGACTTAACATTCATCAGAATCAATTATTTCTATATCATACGAGAACAAAAATTAGAAAAAGCATAAGTGATTTCCGATTGAATTCTTATCGCATAAGACGATGCAAAGCGATGGAAGATGGAGCACCAAAGTGACGCGGACGACCGGTCTGACCCAAGTTTGAGCAGAATCAAATAATTATCTTTCATCGTCTTTTTCCAGATATTCATAGATGGTTTTGTTAGAATTTCGGTCTTAATTGCCACTTTAACACCAATTAGAAATTCTTGCAACAATAGTAAAAATTGCTTACTCTTTTTCTCATTTCTTGGATGGGAAAGGGGAAGAAATCGAAAAAGAAATCAAAGTATCACAGGTATTAGAGTAGAGGCTAGAAACCTTTGTCATATAACTGATAAGAATGAAATTCTTATAAGAGTTACCATTTTTCTATAGGACCGCTTCAATTAGCAGAGCATATTTATGTTGCTTCACATGCTGCAATGTATGATACCGTTCGTGGTTTTTATTATATAAAATTATAGAAACAAAACGACACATTTAGTTTCATTTATTTAAATAGAATGTCTTTCGATCAATAAATGATAGTCTACACATTAATATTGTTTAGTTTCTGTCATACTTTACACTTTATTCAGACGTTATTCTTTTTGTTTGGAATTTTAAATCAATTAAAATAAAACCACAATATTTTATCAAAATCACAAGTAGCTTGGTTACTCAGCCTCGAGGCGCTGGGATAGTTTGATGTCATGGTACGACGTATAAGAAAGAAATACAAAAAAACCCTAACGCGATATTGATAAAAATAAATGGGTCACGCAAACAATGCTAGAAGAGTAGTTGTGTTAGTTGGCAAGGAATTTCGCGCACTTTTCCATTTTCGCGCCACCATGTCAGTCAATGTGATGAAATATAAACATGGCGTTGAAAAAAAAGCATCAAGTGCTGCCGCAAAGAAAAATGAATTGTTTCCTAGCTTGGTAAAAGTGAAATAACGTTTTTGGCGGAAAATATTTTTGCTTTGTATTGAATAAGCTTCGTGTTCTCTAATTTTAATAAAAACTTTTATAATAAGATTTGAAAAAATACAATTAACCATTATTCTTTATATAGACTTGAATATAAGTTAATGACGTTTTTTATCTCGAAACCGTTGCAGATAATTGATTTAATTTAGACGATATCAATTTTCCTAGAATCATTTACTACGTCGTCTGAATATAATTCATTTTACATTTTTTAATATGCATTTTTGAAACACTTACTTTTTTTTTAATTTTTCAATATTTCTATTTCTTACACTGTAGTTTTTGAAGATCAAAGCGTTCTCAGAAATAATAATTTGTTTTTAAAATTAATAAATATTTATTTTATATAATATCCCAAAAGCAAAGTGTAAGATTTCAAAAAAAAAAGATTTTCTCTGGCTTGAACAAATGAGGATCATTTGATTTCTTAAATAAACTATTTATTGTTAAAACATTAAAAGTGAAGGAAACTATTTTTTATGATTAGAACGAAAAAGCTACACGTGCAATATTTTTTGAAATAATATTTCAATTTTAAAAAGCTTCAATCGCTGTAGAAAAATAGACAAGAAACATTTGAGAATAAAAATTTGGCATAGATATAATATTTTATTGATTTAATCGAAAAAAATCCTATTTCAAGTATAATATATTATAGTGTGAGTTGCTTTATCAGTTGTTGTGAAATGACCAGTATTTTAAATATTAATCAAATGCATATATCATATATATGTATATAGATTGGTTATCAATTGACTGATCATCATAAGTGTTTACAAGGGTTAAGTTAAAAGAAAAAATCACAATACAGCGAGAGGATGTCGTTGAAAAGAATTTGCCAACTCAATTGATAGCGATTCATAATGCTGAAAAATATGTGAAGTGAAAATTATTTCTGCTTCGTCCTAAGTAGGCCGACGTGCCTCCATTTGCTTACACACTTACGTGTGAAGAAGCGTCGCGGCACGGTCGTCGCCGGCGTCGGTCCGCGGAGAGACGGCAGCGGGAGCTTTTATGGTTCGGCGTCGAATACACACGGCGCACATTTCCATAATGACGGTCGAGTGAAATTTTAATTACAAATCCGTGCACACGGCGCGGAAGGCTGCGCTACTGTACAGTCTACACGCCACCTAAAATTACTCTCCGTCACTTTGTTACTTTTTTCATATACACGCTGCTTCAGAATTACTTTTATATTCTATCATAAGATAACAACAAAAAACTAATATAAAATTATTTGGATCACCTTTTTTAACAAAAGTAATATACGTTTAAAATTCTTGAAAAATCCACACAATATGACCCGGGCTCGTATTAAGGAAACCTCACGAAGAACTTCATTGCCTTTTGTAAAAGCCTTACTACCACTTATTACAGATTTTTCGTACATCATTGTAACACTAAAGATAGTGTTTATTAGAAAATTTTGAAATACCAATATGGAAGAATAGATTACAATTGTATTGTCACCCTTTTTAAAATGAAAAGTTTTATGTGTATTCCAGTTATTTGACGTCAAATCGGTTTCCACATGAATGATGAAAAAGTCTGAATTACAGTTGAATTAGTATTAGAAAGTTTTTTTAATCTTAAAACACTAAATTACACTTCAGAAGAACCTGACATGTCTTATAAAATTGCACCACCACATTTTTATATGGGAATATCTCTCAAGCACCGATATCATTTTAAATGGTTTTAAATATACAGTTCACTGTGTCTGAGTTCAGCCTTTATTGTCCAATAAAGATAGATTTTAAATAAATAGTTTATTTTATAAATGTTTTTAAGAGAACTATAGTTTAATTAACAATTTTTAATTCAATTCCGCTCCCAATATACAGTCTAGTAATGGAGTTAATTAATCAGATTCTTTCTACGAGAAATGCTTGTTACTTGTTAGTAAGGACAGAAAGAACAGGGACAGCATAACACTTGATCGTGTGGATGGGATGGGGATTTGTAGACATCATAAATACTTAATATGTTAAGAGTGAAGAAGAACTATATTCACCACTGTCGTATTATTTATTATTGCAGTAGAATAAGTTTTGGGGCACCAAGTGTACCGTAGTATACATATTTCCACCAGTGGTACCAGGACGTCTTGACTTGTGGTGTTCGTCTGGAATTTTAATGAAAATAAAATTTGAATAGGAAACACTTTCTACGGTGTCATTATTTTTATACATATTTAACATCTTGCTTCAGTTGCATAAATATTTCTATAACTACACTTCACTTCAATAGTTCATTTTCTATTTACTGTGATTTTGACAAGTCATTTTATATTACCTGTATATAATTTTAGAAACGATATCGTTAATTTATTATGTAAAAACATATACACTTTTAAGCCATATATCCTTGACTGTTTCGCTTAGATTACAATTGTAACTTTGTAAAGCAATAAACATCTTCGTAAATATCATTATTTCAGTAGTTAGGCCAGTACGCAAAGTAATCAAAATAGCAATCAAATATTGCGTGTTGTTTCATAATAATTCTGTTTATTTCTAACATATATTAAGTTAACGCAGTAAACTATCTGGATAGCAGCTGAAGTGACACTTTAATTGCATTTTAATTGCTAGGTTGAGAAAACACGCTTTTATCCACCTAGTTCCAACATCGAGGCAGCTCTGAACAAACACTCGCATTTTCTTTTATCAGGAATTACAATGGAAAATCTTCCACCACTCACGCAGCCTAGCCTAGCGTATAAGTATCTAGTCGTATATGTATACCTACTTAAGCTTCGTTTACGAAAGACTTCCTTCTGTAGAGATTAAAGCACGCAATGTTTGTTACTTACAATTTTTTAAACTGATAACTAGATGAGATGGCTAGATATGCGGTAAAATAACTTTTAACGAGCATTATTTAATACACCTGAAATCTGATTTTGCTCTAAATATTTCTTACGAATCAATACGAGAATAACGTTTCTAATCGACAATAATATATAGATTGTAAAAAAATGATTTTTTCAAGGGTTACTTGCATAATAAAAAACTTGACAGTAAATAACTTCATGGCTTCTCATAACATCGTTACTAAGAATTTTATGAAATTATCGATTGAAAAAAATACGCTTCAATTTTTTATAACAGAGTTTTCAATAGTGGGCTTGATTTTTTCGTGTATATTTAACTATGTACTTAATAATAAAGTTTTTGTATTAAATGACTCAATTCTAGAACTCGAACCACTTACTTTGCCATAAACACTATCAGCAAAGTATCTACAGCCAACAATAAATTAACAAAGGCCAAGAAACTTAAGCATGTACTTTAAAATTACAAGGCATATAACAATTCATCTTTCCAAAGTGAATTGCGTCAATTATTATTTTGTCGCACTTAAAAGCGTTCGTAATTTATCACGATGTCAGTATCTATTATACCTCAGAGGTACTTGCTGATTTATACATCCCCAAATGTAATAGATCCGATATTTCCTGAAACGCGTTATACGAATATCAAACTGAACATCGAATTAAGTGGGAACCTAACATTTCACCAATATCTAATTCATTCATAACGTAACGTACACTTTGAAAGCTTCCTTATTCAGAGAGAAACTTTGTTAACATTGAGAATATGTAAGTCGTGAAGGGCTGAAGTAGTTAACGTTGTTAATTCAATACGAACTTAATGACGCAAGTATTAAATTGTAAATAGTAAATTCTGTCGCTTGATAAAATTAATACGCCCTTCAGCAATCTCTCTGCCACCCTTCACTAATGCCATCTCGTTCGTAAAACATTTACGTTATACGATTAAGTAACTAAAGTTGAATCGTACAATTTTCCATGACTGTCGGATTGCTGGAACCCATTCGACGTTGATTTCGAAGCTCTTTTGATCGAGATGTTTTGTTGCGCTTTAATCAAAAATGTTCTCCAGCTTAGGTCTACTATGTCAACTATATAATTAAATAACACTTATCAGCGAATTATGTTTTTCTTAGTACAACTTTACAAAAAAAAACTATCATATTAAATATGAACTTAATTACAGATTTTAAATAAACATACTATATTAATTGATTAAGCGACATGTTTTGGTAGAACTCAGTTATAACATAGTGAAAAAATAGCAATTTATTTTAACACCAAAAAAATTATAAGGCATATAGTTAATAGCTATTTCGGCTTACGCCTCATCAGAAGCCGAAACAACTATCAATTATATACCTTATAAATGTTGTAAAATTAAAATGCATTGCTATTTTTTCACCGTGATATTACACTAACATATTTTACTCAGAAGAATGATTTTAGCTTAAGCTACAAGGTAATTTTTAAACTTGGATCGTACATAATGCTATATCCGTGAAATAAAGTCTACTGATTAACAAAAAATGTTGAAAGTATGATATTTGCAGATTTCTCACCGCAAAAATACAACTTTTGAGAGAAGTTTTGTGACTGGCAGGCAGAAATTCATACAGTAGACATATTTATATGTAAACGGAAATCCTTTTCCGCATAGGTCGATCATCACATACTGCTGAAAAAAATATCAATTTTATTAGGTGCATAATATTTGTCGTGAAATATTGTAATTTTTATCACTTTCTGCGTAAAAATTTCTTACTCACTATAGCGCGTCTGACAGTTATCGTTTATAATTATAGTTAATTATAGTAATATAAGTTTTAAATTATTATGCACAATTAAATTTTAAGCGAAATACTATCGGGAGTGACTTCACTCGACAGTCATTGAAACCCACGTATTCAGATTTTGTTGGCAGCTAATTATCATAATTTATTCTGTATTTGACTTTGCTTTTAATTTTTTACTAGTTTATATGGAACTCGCGGTTTTTATTGCGATTTATTCCATTCCTTGGCAAAATAAATGAAAATAGTCGAAAAATCATCTACTGAATTTTCGGTGAAAAAAGTGGTCACCGGCAATATCGATGCTTTGATATTGACTACAATATGCCCCTGGTAGTAGTCCATTGTTAATATTTTGATATATAACATCATTATAAATTTAATCTACACTTCAACATGCCGGTTTAAAATCAATTATCGATGGACCGTTCTGTTCGACAGTGTCAATGTTCATAATGCCATAATAGTTTTATGCAACATGCAATTTGCAACCAACCGATAGCGACAAAATTAATATGCAAATCAACTGCGTCAATTTGTCACCAATCAACGCGCTATATTTACGCTAAACTGAATTAAGTTTTCACACCAAACTCGTTGATATGAACGCATATTACAAAATGTATATAAACAATCGGCTCGTCAACTGCGATGCAGATTTATTCATACAGGCCGGCTAAATCGTCATCGAATGACTTACAACAGTGTGTATTTCAGTGGACAATTCTAAATTTTAACTATTATTATATATATAACCCTATTTAAGAAACTAAAAAGCAATATGAAAGATTCATTCGTTGTTCATTTAAACTTGCTAACAAATCATTGATATCACTATCTGATTAATTCATAAATGTTCAACCCTTTGATTATCAGAAAGCTTTTTTACCCAAATTTTAATGCACCGAGAAAGGAATCAAATCACTTCCATCGTTTAAGCTTAGTCTACAAAAGTTGTTTATGACGTTCTGTATATAACATAAAAAAATATGTAATTGGATAGAATTTAAAAGTCAGTTTATTAACATAAACCTAATAAAAAATTTTAACATGTTTTACTATAAAAATTACTAGTTATAGTAATCTTCTTGTTGGAAGTTTTATTTTGCATTTGCTTATGGCTTAAATGAGGACGCAATGTATTGCTTCTCAGTTACTAAATGGTTAAGTAAGACTCGTCGTAAAAGTGTACGTTAATGTTTCTGAGGCCTTTTTGAAAAAACATCTTATTAAGTCTTTTACAAGGCTTTGAAAGTACGATATGGACCCACCAATATTTACTTTTTCGATTTATTTTTACGTAGAAAACATGAAAAAATATATAATGTAAAGAGCTTGAACGATTAATTGTCATGCAAAATTGTACTGTGCCCGCATCATAAACATCAGCAATTTTTTTCTTTGAGACTTGATGAAAAAAGCAATTGCATTTGCTTAAAAAAAACTGTTTGTAAATCGTTTGGGGTAAACAACTCGAATAAATACTTGATAAGTCAGGTGTATTCAATCAATTTCAAAATATTAATAATTTTACAATTTCGTTTTTAAAAATACATTTTTTTTTTAATATCAATGTTTACTGTAAAGCTATTCTGTTGGTGGCCACAAATGAGAACCACCAGTCTAGAGGCTATCACTATATTGGGCATTTGCTACTGAAAACACTACTGGTTAAGAAGAAAACTGTAGACACTTTTTGTGCAAAACCAACAGATTCTGAGGAAGATGGAAAGCAAGTAAGCTCATAATACATGAATCATTAATACCATTACTAACCCACTGACTGCTAATGGCACAACTTTTGAGATGGTTGATTAGATTATGTCAATAGACAATATTCAAAAATATAAGAATAATAGTAAAGAGTAGATCAAGTATTTTTTATTATATTAGAATTCATTTTTAAGGTGTTTACTCTCACTTCTTGATAGAAAGGCATGATATTTTAAATAATAAAAACACAAATTTTTTAGTACTAACTCCCACAACATATTTTTTGATCAGGACCGGTTTCGCTCATCGCGAGCATTATTGTGGAAATACGTACTAAGAAATGTGTTTTTATTATTTAAATTAGAAATCATAATTTATTTCCAATGATGCTTAACTTATTTCATTGGCATAAGTTTACTAATTAATATTTCATCATTAACACATTTAGTACCTAAAATAGAATACACCGCAATCAGCCATCTCAATAGTTCATCCATGCAGCTCGATTGTTATATTGGGGCTGATGTTAAGGATTTAAATAACCGATCTGCTAGTGCAACCTTTGGTGTATCATTTATACAAGAAACACTCATAGATGTCATTTTCGTTCATATGATGCATAAAAATTTCTACTTCACAATTGTCACATTCATGTATAAAACATACATGATGTACAAATGTTATGGAAAAGTATGTGTAGAAATTGTACAACATTTTAATCAAATTTGGGCTATTTTTATGAAATAAAAACAAGAGTTTTCCATATAGTTTCGTTTATTGTAGACATTAAATACATATTGAATCGTGAAACATCCGTAATTTAGCAAAACATTTATCAGAAAACATCAATCTTAACTATGTCACATCAATTTAATCATCATCAGATAACAAACATTAATGTCCATTCCATGTTAGAGTTTAAAAATAATATTAATGTATTTAACATTATGAGATTATATCCATTAATTGAAACATAAGCCAAACAAAGTGTTTGCATAGTTTAATATATTGAAAATTCAATTATTGAAAAAATTTTGAGAATGTTTTGAGAAAATCTGACAAAAAAAACAATTCCAAGTTTTCTGCCATTATCAAATAAAAAATTGAACAAAGTCTTGTCTATTTTATTAAGTGGATAGACAAGTTTGGCATGAATGTCACTTTCATTTATAAAAAACAACACCTCATAAAAACCTTTTACTTATAAACTTCGGCAGCTTTGATTCCACTTCACTACTTCGCAAATCAAATGTCACCTCATGCAGTGAGCAGTCAAATTTTTTCACACTGTAGAATGAGTTCCAAAGAATGGATACTGTTTCAGTGTTATCATAATTTTCCAATTTGTTACTCAATGCATCAATGTCTGTATTCTATAAATTCTCTCCCATCATAGTAAGAGCAATCAAACCTTACACTAGTCTTGTCTTAGCCCCAACCTTCTGTCCTCACTCTCTCTTTGAAAGAGTGAGCTTGTTCGACTGAATAACAAACAGTTCTTACATAACAATATGTATCAAGGTAAGGTCCAATTAGGAAGGCGTACAATGTGTATGGGTGTTATGCGAGGTATGGATAAACAAAAAATAAATAAGACTAATACTTTGGTTTGCGACTATTGCGACTATTGCGACTATTGCGACTATTGCGACTATTGCGACTATTGCGACTATTGCGACTATTGCGACTATTGCGACATTGTAAGATTGAATTGAAGATCATCCATAAATTAAATTAAAAAATACTTACATAAATCGCACACATATCAAATGGAAAACACACTCTATCCAACATGGAATGTATACCAGTTTAATAGTAAAATTCACCATTTCAAATTGATAACAAATAATACTTATAATAAAATTTGATAATTCATGTAGACTATTTTCAGAAAATGTGTCAATCCATTCCAATTGTAGTTTTATTTATACTGTTGCTAAAAACGCCATTAAAATTGCCGGTAGATTTGTTCTTTACAGATCTGTCATTTTTCACACTGCATTCGCTACCTGGTTTCATTGTTCAAATTTTTTTTCTTCCATGCAAATCATGTTACATTATAAAACGTAATTTCCAACATTATATTTAAGGATGAAAAATATTCACATATTTTTTTTTTATTTTAAAGTTTAATTAAGACCAACAAAGAACACTTCTGTTTACACCAACTCAAATGCTGGAAAATAATGACAAATCAAGACTCATGTAATCATATCTGATATTTTTTTTTAAATATATTTTATGCTTTGCAAGAATCATCGCAATTACACACATAAATATCAATATGAAATATAGACTATGAATGGTCTTTCATTATTATCAATGCTTTTGTAAGACACATATTAAGTATACAAAACATTTATTTATGCTGTATTTTATGAGATATATTCAGCATTAATTAATTTGACAAAGATTTGTTGATATATAAATATTTATAATTCATATTTGTTTTTGATATCATTTATGTCTTCTAGCGATGTTCCTTCAACTTCTCTGCAACGTTCCAGAATCTTCAAAATGCCTGCAATAAATAATTCTTTAGTAATGTAACATACATATACATATACATATATAACAATAACCCGAGTTTATATTTTAAGGCTAACACAAAAATAAAGAATATATAATTTGTTGATGTAAAAAAAAAATATATTATTCATGATTTTGTCTACTTTGTGAAGGTACCACATTTTTGGTGTAATGACCAAGTTCCTAACATGTGGGTAACAGGTTTTTTTGGGGTTGCCAACTTTTACAGTCAAATTATTATAAATGACTTTCAATTGCATGGTGGTCGCAGGTCACATGGCTTTTATAAAAAGAGGTCACCATCCGAAAAAAGTTGAGAGCTTATAGTGTAATGTATAGATTTTAAATCTAAAAAAAGGGGCTCCCACAAAAAAGTTTATGAATTAAAATAAAAAAAAAATATTGCCTAACAGCTCCTCCAGTTTCCATAATAAAACATCCCCATCCAATAAACCATTTCTGTGCAATATGTAAGCTCATTGATATAGCCGCCTTTTTAGTTTCATTTACAATTTTTTAAATTTTTTAGTTTTTTTGCTAGCAGGAAATAAGCTAGGTCGTTAAAACAGTAGAGAAGATGTATTGTGTACCTTTTCTACACAGCTATATATAGATAAGCAAATGTTCATTTAACACTTTATTTGTGGGTGAGATTCGCACTACACTAATAGGTTAGTGCGGGCATAAAATCAATGTCACATGTAAAAAACATATTTTTACATAAAATGCCATAATTTTTCAAATACCCAACATATTTAAGTGTTTTTTTCAATATGGG
Source organism: Himalopsyche japonica (assembly GCA_028555115.1). NCBI lineage: Eukaryota > Metazoa > Arthropoda > Insecta > Trichoptera > Rhyacophilidae > Himalopsyche > Himalopsyche japonica. Next base: position 612,633 of record JAHFWJ010000271.1, on the reverse strand, counting down.
ACTCACCAAGTATAGCACCACCAGTTTAGTTGAAATTAGTTGAAAAAACAATTGGTAATCTCAGGGATTTGAGAGACATTCAATGTCAAGCTTGTTTGCACTATTTCATAATTTATGACCTACAGATGTTCTTTTGAGTATAGGCACAGGGTTTTCCAGAACACAGCCCTCAGAATAATGTGTATTTTGTAATTTTAATTTAAATTATATGTTGATATTTCACATTTAAAAAATAAAATATTTTCAATATGGTATAATTATTAAAGCTATAATTTTACATATTTATTTTTATGAAAATACTAATTTAATTAAATATACTTTTATCAGATTATAGTGTAGATGGAACACATGAAATTAAAATTTATATTCTGACTGAAAGTGGTTCACAGCGTGAAGCAGAAATGACATGGAAGTTTTTATATCCAAAAATGAAACATAGTTTGTGGTCACCCTGTTTCATAAATATGGTACATTTATGTAAACCTAGGTCATATTAAACCTCCTAAGCAAGATAAACTAAAATGCTTGCGGAAAAAAAAACAGGTATTAATACCTTTCCTGACATTTACCACCAGACGATGTAAAAGGTATTAATACCCTTCCCGCAGTTAACCAGCAGTCGGCATAACAGGTATTAATACCTTTCCCCGCATTGAATGTGTTAAGCATAGTTCTGACGATAGTGTGAGCCGAAATAGCTATCAACTATATCTTATAAAAAAAATTGTAGAACAAAAATACATTGCTATTTTTTCATCGTGTTATAATGGAGTTCTACCAAGTAAATTATGACAAGAAAAATAATAAACTATGACTATGAAAAACCTAAATGAGCCATTAGCACTATCTCATTCCACACCCATTAACTTTTGATGATATATAACATTGAATAATATCACCCATGAAAACACAGTATGAGTATTTTTAAAATCAAACATGAGATCTTTTTCAAGCACCAATTAAATTTTAGACATAAAGATAGTGTTGTATAGCTAGTGATATTGTTTTCATTTCTAGCTGGTATAATTTCATTTCATAATAATTTTTCTCTATAAAATGAATATGGACATATACACATCTATTTTATATTGATGTTATTTGATCATTATTTCTTTAATTTCCAATAACAAATTATCACACAATAAGTAGAAACAAGAGAGAGAGAGAATCTAAGGGAAGTGCGTATGTAGAAAAAAAATGATCATTACTAATAGTAACAAGCTGAAAAAGAGATTTTTATGTACATAAATTTCAACATTACCTTGTTTATCTTCATTGGAAAGGAACATAGCCAATGCTCCAAATCTTTTGACTTTACTTATGCTTTGCAAGTATGGCAATGATGGCACACCACCGGCTATGTTAAAATCTTCTCCTTCAACAATTGTTGTCAACATTTCAGAGAGTGTGTCACTTTCAAGGAAATTTTGAAATATATCAGGCAGTGAAGTAGGCGGGACAGACTGCAAATGACAATTTGAAAATATTAGGCAATATAAATACATGCGGAGGGAACTTAAAAATTAGATTGGACATTTAAAAAATGCACTCAATCTATATACAGGCAGATCATATTGAAACATCAAGTTTTTCTCTATTTGTTGAAAATCGTCAGTGCTGAAACGAAATAAAATGACCATATGAATTCCTTCAAGGCGTAAGCCAAAATAGCTATCAAATATATATCTTTTTTTTTTTTTTAAATAATAAAAACACATTTTTTAGTAGTTATTTCCACAATATATTTTTTGATCAGGACCGGTTTCGCTCATCGCGAGCATTATGAACTGAGCGAAACCGGTCCTGATCAAAAAATATATTGTGGAAATAACTACTAAAAAATGTGTTTTTATTATTTAAAATATCATGCCTTTCCATCAAGAAGTGACAGTTAACACCTTAAAAGTGAAATATATATCTTATAAATTTAGTAGAACTAAAATATATTGCTATTTTTTCACTGTGCTACAATGGAGTCTACTAAGTAAATGCCAATTCAATCAATACAAGATAAAGTAAGCCAAATCCAAAAGCATAGTAATTTTTATTCTTCTAATTATTTACAAAAAAAAAATGTATATCATTGACCAATATTTATATCCACATTTACCATTAAGCCATTCATCCTAAACTTAAATTTTTCAAATACAAAGAGAGAAAGAAACAAAAAAAAAATAATTCGGGATACCTCTCATCTGAAAAAAAGTTAAGATCCGATGGGTGGAACTAATTTAAGACATGAACCCTAAAGTGGAAGCCAACAATGTTCACCACTGCAACACATACCTGACATGATATATAATCTTATATCATATTTACAGGAATGTTCACAGCACACAATTTTTTTCCTCACATTTCTGACAATTTTACTTTCTTGTGCTAGTGTAAAGACATTGTATATAGATTTAATCATTTACATTCAGTGGCTAGAAATAAGTTAACAAACATGCATGTATTAATTTGAGATCTACAATATATCCGCCTGCTTTGAAATGTCTTGCAAATGACACTCATAAAAACCAATTTGAATACATACTTTCAAATATGCACTGCGTTCCCTATCCCGCCCTCTCAGAAGTCGCCATTGTGAGGTAAATTGCACCGAAGACTTTGGAATTTGAAATGAAAACTTTGGCAAATCATGTATTTCTAATTTATTCAGTTCTACTGAATCAATACTGCTCTGTTGCTGAGGAATATTTGACACGTCATCGCGGGGTGATACCTCGATACAGCTTTGATCTTCTTTGTTTTTCGATACTTCTTTCATTTCTGCATCTTTTGCTGTGATCACTTCATCAATATTTTTAGGTGCACCTTTTGGAAGTTGATCTGAAGGTATAATTTTTTCCGGCTCATTTGTTTTGCTCAAATCTAATTTTGCAGGCCGGCTTTGATCACCAGATTTTTTATCTCCCGACATTTGGTTTCGCCTATCATTTTTCTTTCCTCTGAATTTTCCCTTTTTGTTAATGTTTTTGCTCACTACCTTGGTAACACCATCCGCAGCTGATTTTAATGGGAAAGCTTGTACCATATACCCTCTTGGTATTTCGGAAACTGACACTCTGACTAGAGGTTTCTGGATATAAAAAAATAAAAAAAAACAATTATGTATTGCCATATCTTGGATATTACAACTATACTTGAAAAATGAGTTATGGAGACAGAGCAAATGTATTATTTATCTTACTAAATAAACAAGCTTTACCTTTGATCTGAGGTGCGGGGGTTTATCGATTGGCATGACAATTTCTTGCCGAGTTTTAGCCTGAAGGTTTTGAGTCCCAGAGAGCGATAGTAAAATTTGATTTGCAAGATCCTTGTCCAGTTCGCTTTTGGCAGCCTCACTCTGCATTTGACCAGCATCAGAACGGGAAGATGAACTATGAGCGATCGCTACGAAAGACGGAGACATCGACGGTTCATCTTTGACAATATTTGAAGATACAACTTCTTGAATTGCAGGACTAGTTTGCACAATCTCCACTACTTTTTTGGGTGAATGTATTTCTCTTATTTTAATAGAACGTTCATGTGCATCTGCAGAAAAGGGTTCCTTTGGTTCAAACAGCTCAGAAAATGACTTTGAAGAATCATCACTTGATGGAGTTGTCGGTGGAGAAGATTTGAAGATGAACTGAAATAGTCAAAAAATTATAATTAATTAGATTCAATTTTTACAGAGGAGTAGTATTTATTAAAAATATACAATAACACAATAATTTTGAAAGAGATAATAATCTTGACGAAATGCTAAAAAGTCTTTTACATTCTTTTATTGAATTCTTGAACCAATATTGAATGAAAATATATTTTCAAAATTAATTAATACAATTATAGCATTCAACATCAAGATCGTCAAAAATAAGTGAAAGCACGGCCATTTTGTAGATATAGGCTTGTTTTTCATTTGTACCTATCAGTTGACAATGTTCACGATGAGCGAAACCGGACCTGATCATAAGATATATTGTGGAAATAGTACTAAAAAATGTGTTTTATTATATAAAATATAATGTTCATAAAATTTATGCGGTTGTTACCCCATCAGCGCTCATGCGCTGAGTCAAAGCCCTCAATTGCTGTTTAACTGCTTTATTACTCGGTTCAATCTCCAATATGCGATTTAAATCTTCAGCTGCGCTCAGAAGTGACCCAAGGGCCAATCTGGCGGTGCTCCTACGCTGGAGGGCTTTCACATACCCAGGATCGAGATCTATTGCTTGTGAGCAATCCGATTCAGCTGCATACATACTGAAACATTTTATATGATGGCCTTAAAAATAAACTACATTTAAATCAGTTTCATCTCAATATTCAAACTAATCTATGAAAATTTGCAGGGTTACTTGCAATGCAAGTGAAAAGCCAGCAATTGTGAATTTTACAGTGATTATCACAGCATTCTCTCCACATGATGCTGCCTTTTTTTGCTTTCTCGCAAAGAAAAAAGATGATCACACAATAAGTAATCAGTGACTTTAATATTTTTTACATCATCATTTGAATGTCCTGTTGGATAATTGTATACAACTTACCATAGAATAATTGTCTTTTGACGTAAGCACATTTGCGTCACTTCTTATCTTATTGTTAGTAGATGGTATATAAAAAAATGCAAAATGTAAAACATAATCATATCAATCCTTTCTCTATACAAAAATGAATCCTCATGTTCTAGTTTTTTATTGTTATGTTCAAGGGCACCAACAACACTTGCCTTGTTATATTTAATTACAATAATGTATTACAAACTCTTACTTTTCTTTCTTTAGGTAGCACAAACCACGATTAGCAAAATATATAGCATCAGTACAACAGAGGCCTATGGCTCGGGTATAGCATGCTATGGCATCATCCCATTTTTGTAATCTGACAAACTTGTTTCCCTGGAAATAGAGAATATTCAACATTCATTTTTTTAAATATTGCAATAAAAATTAATGCCATGCTTGATAACAAATGCACTGTGGGAAAAATGGGAACATAACATAAAAATGTCACTGCTATTAATTACAATCATAGCTTGTGTGTTGTAGAACATTTATTTTAAAAATATGGCAACACTTAGCTGACACACATGGAATACATTTTTTCATGACCCTTTAAAGAGATTATCTAAACAGGAGCTGTTCTACAAGAACTGTTCATTCAGCCCTCAAGAAGTCCAGTTCAGCCCCTCCAGTATAGATTGATAGGACTAGCACAGAACTAGTAGTTGGTTTAGATTTTAAGGCAGTGGCTTCCAAATGTATTTTTATTTAATCATATATGTATTGCATAAAATGCTACACATTTCTAATTGGTAAAAAAATTTAGTTATAAAAAAGTGCACACAAGCTTTTCATATTGTTTGAATAAATTTATTTTTAAATTTAATTAATGTGCTTGCTTTTTTACAAAGAGTTTACTAAAAGTGCCATTCATATTTAATTTTCAATTGCTATAGAAGCTTAATGGGTTGGATTCCCTGTTATGTTATAAAAGTGTATACATTTATTATTTTATTTCTTTATGTAATGTTATGAAAACTATATTTATATTGAGCTGTTCATGCTACTCTTTCCACTAATACTACAAATCCACACCTCCGCAGGTGAGGTGCACCTCTCACTTTGAAAATCACTGTATTAAGAAATGGTCGAGTTAAAGGACATATAGACAAAACACATTCATATCTATGGATTCAAACAATAATCCATAAATCAATTTACGAAACTGTCTTCTTTTTTTGAAGTTTCTAAGCCAGAAAACGCAATTTAAGATAATAGTAGAAAATTTTAAACTAAGATATTTTTTGATACGGATATGTAAACATCTCAGAGCACCATTTGAATCATATGCACAATGAGTTTTATTCAATGTTAGTTTTGTGGAGTACGAAGATTGTAAGATAAAACCAAAAAGTTATATTATTATAATGTTGCTTAACAGATTTCAATAAATTATAAATATATTTAGACATATACTGTATAAAAAAGCTTATTGATGGTTTAAAAAAATACACATTAGGATTTACTTATTATTTTTTGTTACAAAGTTGGTCTATGCAATACAAAGAATGGTGTGACAAACTATATATTAGAGTAATCAGCTAATAAAGTTTTCTCCCATATACAACAGCATCTTTTGACAACTATAAAATATGACAAATCATATGATTAGAGTGGACAAAGGTTGAAATAAATCACACATTAAAATATAATGTCATTATCTTACCAGTACCATGTGTTCTGCAAAAAGTGAATAAGTGAATTAACTATTATTTTCTGATTTATATACCACATACACTGAGTGAATTTGAACAATTTTTTCATTTAGCTGTAATTTTTATGCATATCCAGAAGAAAAACAACTGGCAGTAAATAACCTATTTTTGCAAGAATAGTTAGTCAGTTTTTGCATTACTGTTGCTTATCTGAACTCTGCATGAAACACAATAAAAACATGATTTGATTGTATTTCTGAATGATAAATAAATAAGTTTATCTCAATATCTGACATCCAATTAAGCCATCCAATCTTGTTCATCATATTTGCTCCAGATTAATTTGAATTGTCCAAGCTTGTTTAATTTAAAAAACTGAAATGTGACATGTAAAAATACTTAGCTTACTCTATCTTTTTCTTGCTGTGCTTCTTCTCTCAACCTTTCTTCCTTTTCGCGTTTACTTTCTTTACTATCATGTGATGAAGGTCCAATATTTTCTGAATCAACCATTTCGCAAGCCTTATCCTAAAATGCCAGTGAAAATATAACTTTTCAATTTCGCACATATTGGGATATACACCTTTCGGGATTAATTGACAGATTGAACACAAATTTTGCTCAGACTTGTTTTTTCATAATTTTTAAGAGGAGTTTGGAGGCTTATATTTGGTGAATAAGTCCTGGAGTATTCATTTTTAAAACATAAATTAAAATTTAGAACATAAACACAATAATGAAACAAAGGAAAAAGCTAACTCTGATTTCAATAACATATCTGCTAAACCAATAAATAATAATAATTAATTAACAAAGCTTATAATAGAACAAAATCACGTTATTGTTAGTAAATGATTGTTGGATAAATCAAAATTATTTTGATAATCACCACGTCGAATTTTTCCCAAGAAGCGTAATCGGAAGAATTTATTCTTTTTTCTTTCGGTTTCTGCTTAATATTGATAGGTTTAGTTTTCTTAGGTTTACTCCTTATGGGTGGCAAATCCTAGAATTTCACAGCACAAATTGAAGATGTATTAACTGAAGCTACTTTAAAATGACACTTCACAAACAATGGTCGACAAAAGAAAATTTTAAGCAGCAATGAAATTTGCAGAAGTGCAGTATCAACCAGAAGTCAATGTATGTATATAAAGTAGATAATTACAATATACACAGAAATGCATTAATGTATCTTATATATATTTGCATATATAATAATGTCATATTTTATGTGCATCAACCTGCTCAGTAGACCCGCCGGTAAGTTCGGATTCCTTTCTCTTCATTTCAGTTTCCCAATTTTTCATATCACTCATAAACGAATGCAGATCTTCGGCATTATCCTTAATTTGTTTTTGTATCAAAACAGATTTTTCCATAATATAAATATTGAAATAATTCAGACAGCTAGAATTGATCAATGAATAGAACGAAAGATTCGTACGTCAAGCATTTTCAGGTTGTTATTGCCAACCAATGTTGCCATAAGAATTTTTGTTAAATAATACAATTATTATACAGCTCAACCGTCAAAGATATTTTTTATATATACAAAAATGCTTCTGAAAAATTGTTTTATTATGCGTAATATATTATGAAATTTACCATTATGTCAATTATTTGGTATCTATCCATTCGTTAAGAAATCAACAAACCAATTTATGCAACAGTTGTAACTACACAATTACTGATATATATAATTACAACTTTTAAGTTGGCACGAAAAATTCTATTAATGCTTGTTTTAGCAGGATTACTTTAAAACTTCAATATTTAAAACATAATATTAAAAAATTATAAATTCGTATGGAAACTCGAGCTTGTGAAATTGCTTGCGTCACGGAAATCAACAACAATGACCACTTTCTTAATCGATTCCAGTTTGTAATATCTCAAAATTTTTTCCCACCTATCTGATCTCTAAATGCTTGCTGCTTAGTATATTCGATGTTTATTTTTAGCTTTGCTCTGTTTTTCAGAAAGAGGTTAAGAACTAACTAAAAAGTAGCTCCAATAGGAAAAAAGTAATTTATATACCTTAAGATCCCATGTGCCTCACTTTGTAAGCGGAGATAAACAAATAATATAAGGACGAAGATTATTTTTTTATATTTCATCTAAAAGCAAATATATTTTAATATATAAATTGAAAGGTACACTATCCTTCTACGAAAAAAAACACGTTGAAAATACATAGCTTTTAAACGTTTTTATTTTGTATTAATTATAAATACAGTGGGTGATCGATTATCGAACATAATCTTTTCCAAGACTTTGTTCGCTATCCGAATTGTTTGCTAACCGATCACTGATTTATTAAACATAGAATAAGTGGAATAGAAAGATCACTGTAGTTCGTAGTCCGAATATGTATTCGTTATCCAAACACAAAAATCTTTCAAGATAGTGATCTTTGTACGATTTGTTTGCAATCAGAACTGTTCGTTAACCAATCACTCACTGTATGTTTTTTCAATAAACCATGAAAATGGCTAAAAAATCATTTTATTTATCGATGTTCAAAGGATTTTGGAATCATTTATTTTCTGCATTGAAACTTTATTATAAAAATGTCTTAGTCGTGCGCCATAGCCTCTTATAATAAATGTATTACAGATTGCAATATGTGTGCCTAAAAGCAATTTTGGAATAAGTCACTATGTCATAGAGTTAAGATGAATATCAAAAATATATAGTTCTTGATAATTTATTTATATGGCAATGTTATTACCGCTTTGAGCGGTATTTCTAAAATTATCTGATTTCATATCCCTTTTGCTCAATCTGAAAATGGATCCTAATTCTCGTTACTTTTTTGAACAAAAACAAAGAGAGTTGTCAGAAACTATGAAATCGCTTCAAGCTCAATTATCAGCAGGTAAATATTATATTAATATTTCGATTATAACTATAAAATATATTTTCGATAAAAACATTTTTAAAAGTTTTCTTTTGCAGTCAAAGTTGAAGTTGACGTCTCCAATACAAAAATAAAGCCATTAAAAAGTAGACTAGACCATATTACCGATGAAATAAATGAACTGAAAAAATCGCTACAAAAAGAAAACGAAAGACTGGATGTAAGAAAATAATTATTTTTCATGTTATATATACCCCCATTGCTTCCACTACTTGATCATTGTACTATTACTATTTGTATATAAGGATTATAAATCAATAGATATTTTCATTGAGACTGATAGTAGTGTATTACAGTTCACATTTCTCAGGTTTTTGAAATGAATGAATGCGATGGTATACATTTCAAATATGAATTGTTGTAACATTATATGATTCCAAATGTTTTGTCACTAACGATCCTGATTTCGGCTTACGGCATCTTCAAGCATATCATACGGATACAACAGAACTGACAATGCATTTCATTACATTACTTGCTTCACATGACATTTTTATAATCATTTTATAGAACAAAGTAAGAAAATATATTTTTGACAATCAAAAAACCATAAAAATCTCTTCTATTGATCAAGTTCCTTCCATCACTAATGGCCTGATTTTTACCATCTAGCAGGACAAGGGGTTCAAGCTCACAGGTTAATTGAAGGCATTCACTAATTATTCTCATTTATTGTTGGTTACTATCGAGTATGTTTATGCATTTTTTTTTTTTGTAGGAATATACATTAAAATTAGCAAAAACACATTGGGTCCAGACTACAACTATATTGGCGGCAAATAATGAAAAGGCGACAATGCAAATATATTACAAAATTATGCAGATGCATAAAGAAAAATCGTTGATTACAAGTAATTACAATCTATCATTATTCATTAATCTTTCTTGTAATTATTTGGGGTAAGGTGTTGAGCCTCTGCTGTTTTTTCGTGGCACTTATGTCCAGGATTTATCTTAGATGTCTCCTCTATTATATAACGTGTCACTAAGTGACTTTCTGTCTTATTATACTCATTATACGTATGTGTTATAAAATTATACATCTCCAGTAAAGTTTTCCAATGGTAAGTCTTTCCTGAGGAGAATTTGTAAAGTATTATGTCTGACTCAACATGCTGCTGAATTTTGCAAATCAGCCCATGGTCTTGTCAATGCAGATTCAAATACCTCTAATTTTTAAAAGTCCATAGAGCGAAATGTCAAAATCTCTAAACCATTAACCTCTCATGTGTCATTTAAATATTGACAAATCTATGAATTGATATTTTAAATTAAAACTTTGCCAATATGCCTCCGGTTTTTCTTTAATACAATTTTTGAATAGCTTCAGATGCTCTCAAAAAGCCTAATGGAGAATTATCAAATCATGATAATCTCATGGAAGTAAATAACAAAGTATGCGTGAAGTCTCCACAAATTATAGAGACTGAAGAATTAGCAGCCCACTTTCATAGAACTAGACTCAAGAACCAAGATACTCTCTCAGAAGCCAAGAAACAGAATTGTGTACTGCAGGTATGGCATAAAAATGATTAATTACACTTTGTTTGATTGCATATATGCTAGAAGTTTCTATTTTGTGAGTCTTCAGAATAAACTTTACTAAGTAAACATAAAAAATACAGTTTTTAGTTATGTCTTTATTTGTATGTTGACAACTGTGCTCGGAGATATATTTTATTATTAAAATCTTTAATTACATACGCCAAGTGATATTGTAAAAATGGTCTTGTTAAATGATTTGTCGCAACACTTTACTGATTCTACTAAATATTATACATGTTTTACTCATGATATCAAATGAAAATCAGTTTATTTTTGGGCATTGCTCTTTTACTCAAATATTTTTCTTAAGTTGGAACAATTAAAGTTTGTGTAATGATCCTTTATTTTTTAAGATCACAGGCTTCTTGCCTGGGGATCGCAAAAGATCTTATGTCTGTAGACTAACTCGTAAAAAAATGTGGCAACATTCTTTGTAAATATAACTTTTATTTTCAATTTGAAATATTTTATAAATGATTTGACTAGGCATTGCAGAACACTATCTTACACAATCATAATTTATGTACTTAATACGAAATTTTTTGAAACTCTCAATCATGAACACTTCAAAAAGATATTTATAGAATATTTACTCATACACAATAATTTTTTTTATAGAAAAGAAATGCAGCCACGCTATTGCGAATGAGAAAGAATTTACAGGAGTGTGAAAGAGTTCGAAAAAAATTAGCAGATAGGAAGAATGAATTATTAATGGATATATCAAGAAATTGACTCAAATCATGTTATGATTCATTTACATATAATGTATATCGAAAAGATTTACGTGACACAAACGATCTTCAAATGTCTTGATAGAAAAGTTAATTATTAATTGTTTAGTAACCAACTATTTATTACCAGTGTGATAATAAAATACTGCTATATTTACATAGACTGTTCAAGCAACTGTTGTGTTGAAACATTCTTTTGTTCAATCCAATACAAAAAATCAATCCACATACAAATAATATAATAAAAGCCGAGTCAAGGACTATTTTTTCAACATAATCTTTACACTAATAAAAGAAGTATTATTTCTGATATTAAAAAAAACACATAATATTTAATTTAGTCATATATGGGCTGTGTGTGTAATTGCCAGTTATGAATACTGATGGATTAAATTTTGTATATTTTTGTGAAGAGATTCACACATTAATTAAGAGGACACAGAGATATCTATACATAATAAATAATTATTACTATCAAATATTATCACATTATACCTTATATTCAAATGCAATAAAACATATTTATTGATTTCTTACACTTGTTGCTATGCTATTAAATTCACTGTTTTGTTACCATAGTTTCCCTGATTTCGTTTGTTGGTTGAAATTCAATAATTATTACATTAGTTTCAATGCAATTATAATATATTATTTATGAATACAATTCTATTACATTACTTATTAAGCTTTCATTGTTTTCTCCGGAAATCTTGTTTGTTGTGTATAATTTTCTTCTGACATTTGTGAAAACTGGCTTCAAGTCAAGACAATTTCAATGATAAAAATTAGCCTATTATTTTAATCAAAAATGAATAGCAGAGAGCTGAGAAATATTTTGGAATCGAAAGTTAAGATTCCTAAACTAAGGAGTCCGCCTGATATTCACATGTTTGATAAATTACCAATAACATTGCACCCACGATACAACCAAAGAAAGGTAGGTAACTCTAATAAACTTTTATAAAATGGAAATATATTGTTGCTCAGTTAATTTGTAAAATTGCATTCAAAGACAGTTAGTTATTTTGTGCACATAAAATAAATGGAAATTGATCAATAACTGTGGACTTACAATAACTAGGTACATTTTTCTACTCAAGTTTTGTCTGACCAATATCAATTTAAGGACAAATAAATTAATGCTTTACTTGATAGAATGTGATCGATAATGCACTTATTAGTACTGAGACGATACTCTTCTTTTCAGACTTTTTTTTCTAAGTAAAGTCTTTCGTTTAACCTGTATATCCCTTTAGATATTCATATAATGGTATCTGGCCGGCTGGGAATTTCTTCAAAAAGTAAATACCTAATCTATATTTTTTGGAAATATGCTTATCATATAGACTCACTAAACAAATACAGAGAGAGTATGTTGTTTATGTAGCCATTGATCCTAAAAAGAAAACTCAAATTCTCAAAAAGGAAAAAAATGGAGTTTGCACCTAGTTCATCTTCGAAAATATGCAAACATAGTTATTTAATTAGTGTAATTGTATATGAAAGTTTAATAAAAAAACCAAAAAAGATTTAAAAAAGCAATGGTCCACTACAAATCGTTTTACTTCAAAACAAGGTTCATGCCGAATGATGCATTTTGGTTGCTAAGAAAAGTTCTTAAAATCAATATAAAGTCAATAGTACTTAAACAAAGTATATAACCATAATTAAAAGAGATTTCACCATGCGTACAAAAAATCACAATTTAAAACAGATGACATAGGCTAGATATTGAGTATTTAAACGTAATTTGATGACTTTTTATGGCCAACCTTGTGAGCAACGGATTATGTGTTTATGACAGTCGTCTTGTTAAAATGATTTTTCGATTACTTGGTTATAGGCAAAAGAAAAGAAGATTAAGGAATTTCTAGAAGAGAAAGCGTTGCGAGCGAAAAAAACTATTCCTAGTACATATAAAGAGTCTAAAGACTTTTGGCTCATTCCAGATCCTCAATCAAAATATGTGGATGAAATTAGAGAGCATGCTGATAAGATTATTCCACCTCCCATGCTCAAGAGTTGGGAATCCAAAATATTGCAGCTGGTTCCGAGAAAGCTCAAACGAAAGTTTCCGAAAGCCTTGAATGAATTTTTAGACGAGAGCAAAGAAGAATGGAAAAGTTGTTTGCATGATTTAGCTGTTAAAACAATTGTAAGAGATATCCCTGGAGTAAAAAGGAAACGATATAAAGAAAAACCTTTCCGATTTGGGGGAAAGACAGAGCACTATCAAGAATTTTTAGTAACTAGAAATAAATTAAAAGAAAGATTATTTATTTTTCATCCCTTTATATGCATAATTCATAAAAGTTCTGTTATATCTTTTCCTCAGTGTATTATTGATTTCGAAAGTTACAGGCAACGGGGGATTTTAAATATTGATACTTTCCAAAATATTCTTCAAGAAGACCTTTTGAAATCTGAATTCATCGTTACCAATGTGTGGTATCCTCAAATTGTTTCATGGCTGCAGACTCCAAAGTGTTTGAATTCTCTCACTCATAAGAAGAAATTGAAGCTAATACATTGCGCTTCAACTTCCATCTCTTTGCATATCGTTGAATTGATGAGGAAGTCTGTTGAGTGTCTCATCCAGTGCATGGGGAATAAAAAGAAGGTGCCGTTGGTGCATATGGAATTGACGTTTGATTCAGATATTTTAATATGTCCGTCTTTTGATGAAATATTTTCAACGTATCATAAAATTTTGGATAGTATCGCTTCGGTTGCTCAAAATCTACTGCCGCTTGAGCTCATAGCGAACTTCCCTCCACCTTATGACTTCATACCTGTTGTATTGAATGAGTGGATTAGTAAAGACAGCCATGAACGTTTACAAAAAAATTTAGAAAGCATTTTCAAGCCTATAAAGAAATATATTGAAAGTTTGACAGCTGAATATTCAATGTTAATCCAACACGATACTAATAATTTTGAAAGTTCTAGCAGAAGAGAATGCTCATTTGAAGAGTCATGTGAAAAAATTAGACTTTATCAAAATGTTAACCATAATTTGACAGCCATGATTGATAATGAATATTTTGATGTGGGAAAAATTGTTCAATCCGACATGATTTTGGGATTAAAAGACTGCACATTGAAATTGCAGAAAGAAATACTTTCGAAGATGTGTCAGTCGCATCAGCAAACTTGTTACAAAATATGTGACGAGTTTGAGGAAATTGCCGAAAGGGCTTCGGCTATTCCGAGAGATGCCAGCGAACTCATGGCGAGCGGTGCGTATTGCTTACACGCCAAGAAAGTATTGTTGGAAGATCTCACAGAGCGCATCGAAGGTTCACTCAAAGTGCTGAGTCAACTGATCGAAATGACCACTCTCACTTTGGAACACATCGAACTCAACTGCAAAACTATCAATTGGCTGAGTGATATAAAACCGATTCTTGACAGAAATGCCGTTAACTATGAGACTTGCAAATATGAAATGGAGGAAAATCTTATGACCAAAACAAACGAGCTGAGTAAAAAAATATTAGACTTGATGCCTTACTTGGAGATACTAGATGATATGGATGATATCAATAACACTTCAGAGTATTTAGAAGATATCCGTAGGCTCGTTCACCTTTTGGATGACTGCCAAAAGCATGTCTCATGGATAAATAAAGAAGAGACTGTTTTCAAATTTCCTGTTTCTCAATATGCCGATTTGGAGGAATTGAAAGGTTACATTTTGCCATTTTATGAACTGATGTATTTGCTACACAAATGGAGGCTAAGTTACTACACGTGGATGGACGGGTGTTTCGAATATATAAATAATACTGATGTAGAAGAAAAACATGATGAATACTATAAAGTGTTTTCGAAGATTTCCAAAAACTACAAAAATAAGATTAAGCAGCAAATCACTGACGGCAATGAACGTCGATTTAAAGGTCTCGTGGAAGATCCGGACCCGATGAACTTACCAGCTCCCATGAAATTGTGTGCTCAAGCGTTGATCGAATTAAAAGAGTGGCGACCGTACGTACAGCTCGTAAACATTATGTGTAATCCTGCTCTTCGGCAAAGGCATTGGGATGAAATGTCTGAAATTGCCAAATTGGATTTGACTCCCGATGCTGGAACGACCATAAGAAAGATAATTGAGCTGGATCTGTGGGCTGATTTAGAAAAGTACGAAATCATTAGTGTTGGGGCTTGCAAGGAGTTGGCTCTAATAACTAACCTACATAACATGAAATTTGAGTGGACAGATGTTGGATTTAAAACTAGCCCATACAAAGACACAGGAATAGATATTCTTTTTCAACTGGATGACATCCAAGCAATATTAGATGATCAAATCGTAAAAACCATCGGAATGAGAGGATCCGCTTTTGTCAAACCTTTCGAAGTGGAAGTAAGAGCATGGTATGATAAACTGATCAGAATGAATTCAGCCATTGAAGAATGGGGAAAAGTGCAGAGTCAGTGGCTTTATCTGTTGCCTATATTTTCATCCAAATACATCGTTGCCCAGATGCCAGAGGAGGGAGTGATGTTTAAGGAAGTGGACGGAACGTACAAGAGATATATGCAGATTATTGAGAAGACACCTTTGGTTCTGGAGACTGCTGGCGGTATCGGGTTATTAGAAGATATGAAAAATGCAAACACTCTATTGGAGAGAGTAAACGAAGGGGTTAACAATTATTTAGAGAAAAAGAGACTCTACTTCCCCAGATTCTTCTTTTTGTCCAATGATGAAATCTTGGAAATATTATCAGAGACTACAAACCCATTAAAAGTGCAACCCCATCTTAAGAAATGTTTTGAAGGTATCAATATACTGGAATTCGACGATGATCTCAATATCCATTCATTTACCAGTAAAGAAGGTGAATGTGTCAAACTTGGTAAAGTAATATCGACAGCCGAGGCACGCGGTTCTGTAGAAAAATGGCTAGTGCAAGTTGAGGAACAAATGTTATCAGCTGTATATTCTCAAATCAATTTGAGCCACGCTCAGTATCCCAACGTGGCCAGGGAGGAATGGGTAACACTCTGGGAAGGCATGGTTGTTCTTTGCGTCTCACAAATATATTGGGCATTGGAAGTCCACAAGTGCCTAAAAACACACAAAATTAGTGAATTGGAAAAATTTTATCAGTCATTAAGTGTTCAGCTCAATGAACTGGTCACTTTGGTGAGGTCATCCACTTTGACTCACCTTGCGAGGATTTCCATCAAAGCATTGATAGTGATTGATGTACATGCAAAAGATGTAATACAGGAGCTCGTTAGTAAAAATGTTACTGATGAAAGTGATTTTAATTGGTTAGCTCAGTTGAGGTATTATTGGGAGGAAAAAAATGTCAAAGTCAAAATAATCAATGCTGTCGTTAATTATGCTTATGAATATCTCGGGAATACTGACCGTTTGGTGATCACTCCATTAACAGATCGCTGTTATCGAACTCTCATCGGAGCTTATTATCTTCACCTCAACGGTGCTCCGGAAGGACCAGCCGGTACAGGTAAAACTGAAACAACAAAAGATTTGGCCAAGGCCATTGCCGTGCAATGCATCGTATTCAATTGTTCTGACGGTCTTGATTATAAAGGCATGGGCAAATTTTTCAAGGGGTTGGCTTCTTGCGGGGCTTGGGCCTGTTTTGATGAGTTCAATCGAATTGATGTAGAAGTTCTATCGGTAGTCGCTCAGCAAATTCTTTGCATCGTACAAGCGGTGCGACAAAATTTAGATAAATTTATATTCGAAGGCACGCTTCTTCGCCTTAACCCCGCATGCTACATTTGTATCACAATGAATCCAGGATACGCAGGCAGGTCGGAACTGCCAGATAATCTCAAGGTCTTATTCCGAACTGTCGCCATGATGGTTCCAGACTATGCTATGATAGGAGAAATATCACTTTATTCTTTTGGATTTATAGATGCTAGAAACTTGTCAGTGAAAATAGTGACCACATATCGTTTGTGCTCGGAGCAGTTGTCTTCGCAAAACCATTATGACTACGGTATGAGAGCCGTTAAAACTGTACTATCAGCATGCGGAAACAACAAAAAGAAATATCCTAATGAGAATGAAAACGTACTACTCCTTCGGTCACTGACAGATGTTAATTTGCCAAAGTTTCTTTCGTTTGATATTCCACTTTTTGAAGGAATTATATCTGATGTGTTTCCTGATATTTTTTTGCCACACCAAGATTATTCCAAGCTGCTGAGTGTTATTATTGAAATTTGTTCTAAAAACAACCTTCAGCCTGTGAGCTCTTTCCAGACAAAAATAATTCAGACCTATGAGATGATGATAGTTCGTCACGGGTTTATGCTTGTCGGAGATCCTTTTTCCGGTAAGACGACAACTCTAAAAACATTATCGTCCGCTTTATCTATTCTTGATGAGAAAGAACAGAGCGATGTTCAATACAAAGTAATAAACCCCAAAGCGCTCACGAGTGCTCAGCTCTACGGAGCTTTTGATCCAATATCGTACGAGTGGACCGATGGAGTCGTCGCTGCCACCTTTAAAGAGTATGTGCAAGACGAAAGTCCTAGGAGGAAATGGATTATTTTCGATGGCCCTGTGGATGCAGTTTGGATCGAAAACATGAATACAGTTTTGGATGACAACAAAAAGCTGTGTCTCACATCAGGAGAGGTTATAGCAATGTCCGATACAATGTCGATGATATTTGAAGTAATGGATTTGTCTCAAGCGTCTCCTGCGACCGTCTCCAGGTGCGGCATGATTTACATGGAATCTGTCACGCTCGGCTTGTCGCCTTTTGTGAAATCATGGGTATATTTATGTAACAGTAGTTGGAAAGAAGGACACGAAATGCTACTGTTTGATTTTTGCATTTGGTGCTTTCCCCCCATGCTTGATTTTGTCAGAAAGAAATGTTATCAGTACATCACCGGAGGAGATATTAATTTAGTTATGACAACACTGAATCTTGTGCAAATGTTGATGGACGATGCCATGGAGATGGAGGAGGATTCGAAGTATATAAAAACGTGGATCAAAGCATCGTTTATTTTTGCAATAGTGTGGGGAATAGGAGGGTTGCTGGATACTAGCTCCAGAGATCGATTCGATGAATATCTCAAAGACTTTATAAAGAGCGAGCAAAATATTCCTGAGTCTTTAGAAAAAATGGACGTGTCAATACCTATTGAGGGTCAGTTCTATGATTATGTCTATCAATACAAACAAAAGGGTTGCTGGAAACCATGGCAAGAGGTGGCAAAAAGTGTTAAAATAGTCGAAACAATTAATCTGCAACAGACAGTCATTCCTACGATTGACACTGCAAAGTATACTTTTCTCTTGGACTTACACATAAAATACAAGCGACCGGCACTACTAGTCGGACCGACAGGGACAGGGAAAAGTTTTTACATACAAGATTTCATGATGAATCAACTCTCGATGGACCGGTATACTCCCATATTTATAACGTTTACGACAACAACATCTGCTAATAAAACGCAAGAACTTATCTTGTCAAAGCTATATAAACGGAAGAATAGATTTTATGGCCCTACCAAAGGGAGCACTGCCGTGATATTTGTTGACGATATGAATATGCCAGCAAAAGAGGAGTATGGCGCCCAGCCTGCGATTGAAGTGTTACGTCAGTACTTTGATCATAAGCATTGGTATAATTTGAAAACAACTGAGAAGATATTTATCACAGACGTATTGTTGCTCGCGGCACTCGGGCCAGTCGGCGGAAGCAAGCAGCTGATTTATCCTCGGCTGCTACGGCACTTTGCCATGTTCGCCGTCAATGAGTTTTCTGATGACACAATGACAAGAATATTCACAAATATTCTTCAATTGGGAATGAGACGAAATGGATTCGGCAATGATGCCAATTCGTCTATCGCGTCGATAGTAGCTGGAACTATGGAAATCTATGAATCGGCAACGAAAGATCTCAGACCGACTCCTGCTAAGTCTCATTATATTTTCAATCTTAGAGACTTTTCCAGAGTCGTACAAGGATGTTCGCTCATAAAAAAAGACTCCGTTGACAATAAAACGGTCTTTACAAAGCTTTGGATTCACGAAATTTTGAGAGTTTTCTATGATAGATTAGTTGATAATGATGACAGATTATGGTTCTTTACGAAACTTCAGAAATGTACGAGAGATTATTTCAAAGAGTCTTTTGATGAAGTCTGCGAGAATTATCTTGACAGTGAAGGATTAGTCACTGAGGCGACACTTCGAGGACTAATGTTTGGGACGTATCTTGATCCTGACTCCTTGGATGAAGATAAAAAATATGAAGAGATTCCAAATATGGAGGAGTTTCATGAAAAAGCTCTGGCTTCATTGGAAGAGTATAATTCTATGCACAAGACTAAAATGAATATTGTATTGTTTAAATATGCACTCGAGCATCTGTCCCGAATTTGCAGAATATTTTCAATGGCCGGTGGTAGCGCTCTTTTAGTTGGCGTAGGTGGGTCCGGAAGGCAGTCTCTGACGAGACTCGCGAGCGCTATGTGTGGAAAGATTCTATTTCAACCCGAGATCACCAAGACATACGGTGTCAAAGATTGGAGAGAAGATTTGAAAAGAGTATTGAAACAGGCCGGTGGCCAGGGTAAAGAGACAGCATTTTTGTTTACAGAAGGACAGATTCAAGATGAAGAGTTCATTCAAAATATTGATAGCTTATTGAACTCCGGTGAAGTACCAAATCTGTACGAGTTGGACGAGAAACAAGAGATTTTAGAATTGGTCAGATTGGCTGCACAAGGTGGAAACAGAAATCTTGATGTCAGCGCATTACAAGTGTTTGCATTTTTCATAGCAAAATGTAAGGCTAAACTTCACATATGTTTGTGTTTCAGCCCTATCGGTAATTCCTTCCGCAGCAGATTAAGACTTTACCCATCGCTGGTGAACTGCTGCACCATTGACTGGTTCGAATGTTGGCCTGAAGATGCTCTAGAAATGGTTGCACATCACTATATGGCCAGCGTCAACTTAACAGATGAAATAAAAGTGGCATGTGTAGATATTTGTAAATATTTTCACATTGATGCTCGCCATATCTCGGATGAATTTTATAAAATGTTTGCAAGAAAGACCTACGTAACATCAGCTTCTTATCTCGACTTGATTAAATCCTTCACATCTTTGACAAATAAGAAGCAACAAGAATTGCAATCAGCAAAACTTAGATATGTCAACGGTTTGGATAAATTAAATATGGCAGCTGAAGCCGTATCAACAATGCAACATGACTTGAATGAGTTAAAGCCGCAATTGATTATAATGGCTGTGAAAGGTGCAGAAATGATGGAAGAAATTGAAAGAGAAACCATTGAAGCTGACAAAGCTACCGTCCAAGTCAGAGAGGATGAAAAAATTGCAAACGAACAGGCGGCGGCCGCTCAAATTCTCAAGAAAGACTGTGAGGCAGATTTGGCACTCGCCATACCCATTCTAGAAGATGCGATCGACGCTCTTAACACTCTGAAGCCCAGTGATATAACTTTAGTCAAATCCATGCAAAATCCCCCGGCAGCTATAAAATTAGTCATGGCTGCCGTATGCGTAATGAAGAGTATACCTCCTGACAAGATACCTGATCCGGCTAATCCTGGGAAAAAAATGTTTGACTATTGGGGTCCTAGCAAGAGACTTTTGGGAGATATGTCATTTCTACAGAGCTTAAAAGAATTCGATAAAGACAGTATTCCGGTCGCCACAATGCTAAAAATACGAAAGGAATATCTTCCTCACAAGGATTTTCAGCCGCGCATAATTGCCAAGGCTTCCACTGCGGCGGAGGGTTTATGCAAATGGGTGATCGCCATGGATATGTATGATGCTGTAGCCAAAGTGGTGGCACCAAAGAAAGCGAAACTTCAAGCTGCAGAAAATGAGTTTGCCGCTACTATGGCAATTCTGGATGAAAAAAAAGCAATGGTTGCTCGACTCGAAAAGAAGGTTGCCGATTTGAATGCGGCCTTAGAGGAAGCTAACTTGAAGAAACAGCAACTCGAAGAAGAAGTAGAGTTGTGCATTAATAAATTGTTTCGGGCTGAAAAGTTAATCGGAGGTCTCGGGGGAGAGAAGTCAAGGTGGACCTCTGCCGCAGAAAACTTACAAATTCTCTTTGACAATTTAGCTGGAGATATTTTGATGTCATGTGGATTCATTGCTTATCTGTCTCCGTTTACATTGCCCATCAGAACAGAAACAATTTTGAAATGGAAGAAATGTATCATAGAGAAGGAAATACCTTTTTCTGACGACTATGTGTTCAGTAAAGTTTTGGGAACAGATATAAAAATACAAAATTGGTACATCTCCGGTTTACCCAGAGATCAAATATCTACAGACAATGCAATCATTCAAGACACTTCGATAAGGTGGTCTCTGTTGATAGACCCACAAGGACAAGCAAATAAATGGATAAAGAAAATGGAAAAGGTTAATGATCTGCACATCACGAAGTTGACAGATCCAGGATACATGCAAATGTTGGAGCCGTGTCTTGAATACGGGATGCCAGCGTTGATAGAAAATGTCCTTGAAGAGTTGGAGGCGCCGTTGGATCCTATATTGATGAAAAATACTTACAGTCAAGGCGACAAGCAATTCATGGCTCTCGGAGAAAATGTTATCGAATATAGTCCTAGATTCCGTTTGTACATGACGACGAAATTGAGAAACCCTCATTATTTACCTGAAGTATTCAATAAAGTCACACTGATAAACTTTGCACTCACTGTAGATGGATTAGAAGATCAGCTTTTGGGTATAGTTGTAGCAAAGGAGAGGCCGGATTTGCAAGAAAAAAGAGAAAAGTTAATTATTGAAAGTGCTGAAAATAGTTCAGCTTTAAAAAGAATCGAAGACAGCATATTGAGAACTTTACAAGAAACTAAAGGTGATATTTTAGAAGACGAAGCAGCCATAGAGATTTTAGATTCCTCGAAAATATTATCTGTCGATATATTAAGAAGACAAGGAGCAGCAAAGGAGACGGAACTTATGATTGATGAATTTAGACATAAGTATCGACCGATCGCTACGCATTCGGCTGTTATTTATTATTGTATTACAGATCTACCAAATATAGATCCGATGTATCAATATTCACTGACATGGTTTATCAATCTTTACATTGTTTCAATTGAAACCGCCAACAAGTCAAAAATTTTAGAGAGACGGCTGACGTTCCTCCGTGATGCATTTACATTTATTTTATATTCAAATGTATGCCGGTCTCTTTTTGAAAAAGACAAGCTTATGTTTTCATTTATTTTATGTTCAAAAATGATGATTGCGACACACGAAATAGACAGTGCTGAATTTACTTTTCTTCTAACTGGAGGTATTGCTGTAGATAATCCACATGAAAACCAAGAAAAATGGCTCTCTCAAAAGTCGTGGGATGAAGTTTGCAGATTAACCGAAATGCCAGGCTTTGAAGACTTACGAAAATCTTATGTCGAAATGTCCAAATTGTGGAAGAAAATTTATGATTGTGCCGACCCTCAGTGTGAAGTCTTTCCTGATCCATGGAATGACACCCTATCAGAGTTCCAGAGGTTATTGATCATACGCATATTGAGACCTGACAAACTCATCGAAGCGATTACGGCTTTCGTTGAAAGTAAACTTGGAAAAAGGTTTGTCACACCGCCTTCGTTTGATATAAGTAAATCTTACAATGATTCCAATTGTTTAGTGCCGTTAATATTTATACTGTCGTCTGGTGCGGATCCTATGGGCGCACTGGTTAAGTTCACTGAAAAAATGGGATACAGTAGTAAATTTAATTCAATATCTCTTGGACAAGGACAGGGCCCTATCGCACAGGCGCTCATAGAACAGGCGCAATCTGAAGGAGGATGGGTGTGCTTACAAAATTGCCACCTTGCCGTTTCATGGCTTCCCACGCTTGAAAACATTTGTGAAAGCTTCGATCTCACTAACACAGATATGAGTTTCCGTCTGTGGCTGACGAGTTACCCGTCAAATAAATTTCCTCAATCGGTATTACAAATCGGAGTAAAGATGACTAATGAACCTCCCACAGGTCTTCAGAATAATCTTTATCGTACATACATTTCCGAGCCTCTGAAAGAGACTCAATTTTTTGAAGGTTGTCCCGGAAAAGACAAAATATTCAGTAAACTTCTTTATGGTATTTGCTTTTTCCATGCTGTCGTTCAAGAGAGAAGAAAATTTGGCCCTCTGGGCTGGAATATTCCATACGGATTTAATGATTCAGATTTTCAAATATCTGTAATGCAACTTCAAATGTTTTTGAACCAGTACAATGAAATACCATATGTCGCAATATCATATCTGACAGGAGAATGTAACTACGGGGGGAGGGTCACCGATGACTGGGACCGCCGGTTGATAGTCACCCTCTTAAAAGATTACATTAACAGTAATGTCATCAGCGACTCGTCATACTCGTTTTCATCTCAAGGATCGCATTACGGCTTACCACGAAGATGTGAGTATAAAGATTACCTGAAGCATATTGCTCTGATACCTCCATTGTCATCCCCTGAAGTGTTTGGCTTGCATATGAATGCTGGTATATCTCGGGATTATATGGGATCAATGGAATTGACCGCAGCTATTTTGTTAGTGCACGATGGAAGCATCGGGAGTACGTCCAGCGCCGATTCTGATAAAATGCTCAACCATCTTTGTGAAGATATTCTAAGCAAACTGCCTTGTCTTTATGATTTAGAAACAGTGAAAGTGAAATATCCCGTTAGCTACGACGAATCTATGAATACGGTTCTTATTCAAGAAATGGAAAGATTTAATAAATTGTTGAGCGAGATCACTTCATCTTTGCACAGTATTCAAAAAGCCATTAAAGGTTTGACAGTTATGTCACCAAATTTAGAAACACAGGTCAATTCAATGATGGTTAGTAAAATACCGGTGAATTGGACTCGTGTGTCCTATCCTAGTTTGAAGCCGCTGGCCAGCTACATCGCCGATTTGGTTGAGCGACTTAATTTTTTACAATCGTGGTACCAAAACGGAAAACCTTTATCCTTTTGGCTCTCTGGGTTCTTTTTTACTCAGGCCTTTTTAACAGGTGGCATGCAAAATTATGCTAGGCGCAACAAAATTCCAATTGATACATTAATATACGATTGCGAAGTGATGCGTCCTAATCAGGAGATGGATTCTTCTCAAGAAGGGGTCTACGTATATGGACCGTTTATAGATGGAGCCAGATGGAATTCAGTGACCTACGCTATTGATGAACAGTACCCGAAGATCTTAAATGAAGAGATGCCTTGTATAAGGTTTTTTCCTGTCTTTAAGGCGGAGTTTGATGAAGGTAGCAAGTATAACTGCCCACTTTATAAAACAATTGAAAGGCGGGGTATCCTGGCAACGACTGGCCATTCTTCAAATTTTGTTTTATCATTAATGTTACCATCAAATAAACCTACATCCCACTGGGTAAAACGTAGCACGGCATTAATTCTTCAATTGAGTACTTAATTATTAGGTATTCATTCACAAATGTTTTATTAATGTTGCTAAAGTGTTTCTGGTTCGTTGACATAAATTCCCACAAATAGCAGTTTTTATTAATTAGTATTTATTAATCAAATGAGAATAGGCTAAATGTGATCTGTCAAATTCATGTTTACCAAAATGGTGAACAAACAAAGTAACAAACCTTCTCAAATATATAGAACACCCTATAATTATGGACAGTCAGAAACTTGCAGATTTTCTACACTATTTACAGATAGCATGTTGGTTTTGCTGATATTTAGTCAAACTCTACCAATTTGGAATATTTTATAGCTCAAATTTTAACATAATATATCTTAGATTCCGGTAAACTATAAATTCAAATATAAAGCAGACCTTTCCTGATAAAATTCAATGGGACGTTTTAAAATAGCTAAAATAGCTTGGTCGAATACCGACAGTATTCCATTAAATTCATCTTTAGTTCTGAGCGTTCAAATACTTGAATGGAGAATTTACTACACTAATTTTTGGTTTTATTCTAATGGCGTAGTGTGTGATTTGTGATGTAGCCATTGAAAATTATTTATAGATTTTCATTGGAAACTCTTTTACTTTGATGTAATGAAAATAAAAATGAATTCTCAATAAATGAAAACAAATGTTTATGTTAAGATTAAGTACTTTAATTTTTGGCACAAAAATAGAATCTTAAGATACTTAGTGATAATGTTATATCTATAAATACATTTAGAAAGAATATATTGGTGATATTGGCATAATGAAAGATATAATGGAAACACAACAGATGACTAGTTTAAAGAGTAAAGCTGTATATACTACTTGAACCTAGACATATTTTTACATTAAACATTACTCCAATTCACATATTCTTTGTCAACAACACTAAAACAATTATCAACAACCTCTATTAACAGCACCTCAAGTAACCTCACTCTATTCTCAAAATTTTGGAACACAGATGGGCATCTGAAAATATTTTATGTATTATTTTCTCTGTGTAACACATAATTCCAGGACAAAATAGTTTTTCCTGTTAAAAATATTTTTGCATTTTGGCAGCTTTACTCTCTCAAGGCTTATTAAAGAAAAGATGACATTTTTGTAATAAATTATAGAAAATATTATAAGCTATATGTTGTCAAGAAACAAAATTGTTTCTAAGTTTCACCACAATTGCCAAGAACAACCTTCAATATATTTTTTTAATGGTCATAATTTAATGGTAAATTATGTATAGTCAAAAATAAAAACAAAACTATACTTGATGATGACTTGATACATATTTTATAATTTATATTCGCAATAAGCACCAAAAACTTTAAGGAATTTTAATTACCATAGAAAACATAATAATTATCATTAATATCCCCAAAAGGGTATTAAATACCCGCACTTTAGCCCATTTCATTTTTTTTCTGATAATTTCATAATGGTAAAACAACTCCTAACTTATTTTTCTTTCACTATACTCACTACTGATATGAGAGATATGGACTTAGTCTTTTAGTTCAGTAAGTGTAAGTATTTAAAAAAGGCTTAAACTGGCCAGAAGTTGGCTAATTGCAATCACTGTATACCATTTTTGGGGGTCTGATGAGTAGCAGTAAACGAAGTTATCACAGATATGCATGCCTACTCAAATCCATATACCAATTTTTATTAAAGTGTTCATACCACGATTCGACCACTTGGTTACCTCTGTCATATTTCTGATAAAAATACATTGCTATTTTTTACAAGTAAATGCTAACCTAATTGATTGACAAAACATTGCGATATTATACCTATTTAGTACTAATAATATCAAAAAATATGTGTGAAGATGAAAAAGCAATAAGTAGTTATGGAATGTGAATTCACAACAAAAAATAAATTAAGTACTCTCATAAGGCTGATAGTTGAACTGAACCTGCAATTCAGTAAACAAATGAAAATGATTCTTGGAAGGGAATATATGTTATAATTATATTTAAAAATGTACTAAATAACAAGACTGGGTAATAAAATGGCACTCATGGTTACTATAAAATATACTATTAATAAGGCGATCAATATGTTAAGGTAGAATATTATACTTTGAAAAAAAAACTGACACAACAGAAATTGTATAAAAATACCTCATAGACATCATTAAGATAAATACTTGAATTATAATATTATGATTACAAATAAATATGAATTTTCGAATGATGAAAAATGGGCAATTGCTAGTTTTTCATATGAGAAATTAGGTTTTTAATATATGTATGGGTGGAAAATTATCAATTTTATGGATTATTTTGCTTTTGGCTTTTAAATTGATATTTGGGTTCATTTTGTTTTTATTAATTGTATTTGATAATACAAGGTTGATTTTATCAAATACCTTTCTCCTAGGTATCATTATATTCAATGATAAAAAATATCAGTCATTTGTTTTACCCTGTTACATGAAAAATCGATATTGAGTCATAAGTACGTATAACATATATCTGGGGGTATGTGATCTAACAATTACAATTAGATTGGTTTGGTAAACGCACTTCATATTTATGCCTTTTACTCTTGAGTTTCCAGAATGATTTGATTCATACGAAGTATCATTTCTTCCACTGATGCAGAAGGTATACATGAGTTGAATGAAATAAATTTATTATTTCTACTTTGAATCACCATCATCATCATCATCGTCAATTTCTGTCTCCGCCTGGAAAAATAAAATTATTCAATTACTTCTGTCAAGTGTGAGTGTTTACATAGCACATTGGACATCTCAGGGTAGAATACATTATCTATATTTTATATAATTTTTACAATCTTGAGATCAAACGATTTTACCAAATGTAATGGTGAAAATAATTTATTGTCAATCTATATTTGTCAACTGAAGAAAGTTAAAAGTTTATGAAAACCATTTGAACGTTTGCATTTAATTAAAAAACCCTTTATAAAGGATCTTTCAATAGAGACACTCGAAATTGTTGTGTGTGAGATATCATATCATTTGTTTAAAATTTGAAAGTTGATATTATAAAAAAAGTGTGGAATATAACTGATGGAATACTAATATTACAGTGAAGTTAATAATACAAAAATTTTGTTTTGTATGATATGTTTGTGTATTTACGAAAATAAATATGTGAAAAACAAAATTAGGCAAACTTACATTGGCGTTTTCTTGGTTTTTAAGTAATTCCAACTCTTCTTTTGTTTTCCTCTTAAAGAATCCATACTAAAATATAAAATAGTATTATTGATTATGGCTCGCCAAAAATTCTGAATGAATTTAATTCAACAACATGAGTAAGAGAGTACATAAAATACTGAAAGTGTTCTTTTACAAATAAAAATAATCAGATAGATTATTTACTGTATAAAATAGTTCTCATTTGTGTGATTATGCCAATACTTAAAACTTTAATGTGAAAGCACTTATTCTATTTTTCTTAAAAGTCCAAAAACAGGTTTTCTTATGACAACAAAATGTTTAATCTTTAGACAAACTCAGGCGAATTCTTCAAAATCCACCCCTGTACTTTAAAAGGGTCTACACTTTGTAAAAAATAATATGTTCAAAGAAACGACGCTTCTTCAAAGCTATGATTATTGTGTGTTCTGGCAGCAATGTCCAAGATCCTCTGAGATGATGCGTCTCTGTTTTCGAGCCACGCGTCCAAATCCTACGTTGGCAACACCTTTTCTTCTCCCCCTACCCAAGCCACGCCATCCGGGTGACGCCGTTATGTACGTCATTGATGACGGTGTTTTTGAACGCGCCTGAAGTGTTACGCGATCGTCGCTACAAAAACAAATCCTTAAACATCGACACGTGTTTTTAAAGTCACTAAATTAGCATCCGTGCGTAAACCACTGTAGTGCTTCCAAAGTGATGTGACTTTTAATATATATTATATATATATACATATCGTAATCATGCGTGATGTATCGTTGGCTTTGCATGAAGACTCCGCTTCAGAAGACGAAACGAACGCCGGCCAGATGCCAAGCGTGGCGGGTGATCGTTTGGACAGACCGGAGAGCCAGTAGTAAGTTCTTGTTTCAATCGAAACAAGATCAACCGTCCACGTCACGGCCCGAAAGAATAAGACGGTACCTCTTATACCCGCGGGGCTGTTTCAGTCAATCGAAGGAAAGTTTGGAAGAGACTCTTCCCACCAACTTATAACCGAAGACATTATGCAAATAGTGTGTGGGAAGAGGGCCAAACAGATACAGCACCGCTGAAACCATCCGGGCCAAGGTGAAGGAGGAACACGTCAGGGACAGACTGGCGAAAATCCCCCTCCAGGTTGCAGGAAAGGCTGGCGAGACCTAGACCCTTGCCTGAGAATGATAGGTTGCCCTTTTGGGAGCAAGTCCCGACGCCCAGTGTTAGGAGGGCCAGCAGTGGTAGACCTTTAGCTAGGTACAATCGAAGGCCCCCCTACAAAAAAACAAAAAAAAGGGAATTGCACAAAAGAAAGAATCTTCGAGGGGGGCGCCGCCCCAGATGACGCCAAACCCTTCAAAGGGGGTTGCCTGCGACACCTTGTGGAAGTTTGGAAAGCAGAAGGAGCCCCATAACCCCTCATCTGCCGCCTCACCTTAGGGTTGCGATTCTAGGTCCAGCCATAGAGGAGTTGAATTGGTGGGTACAGACAATTGGAGTGGCAACACCCACTGCACAGACCAATTTTTCGCCACTTCCGAACCACGGACGCAGCAGATGCAGGTTGGGGAGCTTAACTGAACAACACCCTCATGTCGGGACAGTGGAAGTGGCAGCATCGGTCATGGCACTCCAATCGGAAGGAGCTGTATGCAGTGATATCAGCGATTAAGGTGCAAGCTGATGAAAGAGGAGGAAAGGTACTTTTACAGTCGGACAACGGGTTAGTAGTCTTATACATAAACAAAGAAGGAGACAAAGGTCGCTAGACCTCTTCTTATTGACACAGGAGATGGTTGCATTGGTCAACAAGTACGGCATCTCCCTAACTGCGCAGTACCTACTGGGAATTTACAACGGCACGGCCGACCGTCTATCTCGCGGAACACAAGTTCCCGAGTGGCACATTCCCGGTACAGCAACAGAGCAGATCTTCGATCACAGAGGCACGCCCGAGATCGTCAAAAGTGTCGCGAGTAATTCCCATGTATGTATCTCACGACAGCTCCGACTGCGGCGCTCTGTATCACAACGCTTTCAGCCACTTGTGGGACTATGAACTGGTGTGGGTCTTTACCCACCCAAACATGATTCCCCAAGTATTGGCCCACCTGAACACGGCGGGAGGGAGATATCTCCTCGTCGTACCAGACTGGAAGAAACCATTCTGGGGTGCAGACCTTCAGAGGAGAGCGACACGGCTGCCACACACGATACCCAACTTGGCATCAGTGCGGGTGGGCATGTCAACCGGCCGACCACCTCCAAAATACAAGACCTGTTGCTCCATCTGTGGAGGATTTCGGGTGGGAGAGTCTAATTCGCGAGTAGAGCCTTGAAGGAAAAGGGCTGCTATCATTAGGGTGGCGTCAGTCCACCCTGATGATAGCATACTGATTGGCATGGGTTAGATGGACCACCTGATGCAACCTTAGATCAGTGGTCGCAAATCACCCCATCTGGAACAAGTTGCCAGGTACCTAGCTCACCTCTACCTTAGAGGAGGCTTAGCGTACTCCACAATTGGGGTGCACAAGTCACGTACCAATTGGCTTGGGTAAGATGGATCACCTGATCCTTATCAGTGGTCACAAATCACACCATCCGGAACAAGTTGCCAGCTACTTAGCTCACCTCTACCTCCGAGAAGGCTTGGCGTACTTCACAATTGGGGTACACAAGTCAGCCATAACAACCTTCAGCAAACCAGTGGGCGGCGTGGACATTAGCGGAAACACCCTGGTGAGGCGTGTACTCCGAGCCATATCCCTAGCCAGAGTAAAGACCCTGAAAGCCTCTATATGGGATGTCAGGAGGAAGTCCGTCACTTGAAGGCAACCACTCCACCTACATCCAGTTTATATGAAGTGTGTTGTAGGACGGCAACATTGCTACTACTGACGTCGGTTCATGAGGTTCAAAACATTGCTCAGATATTCAGACGGCGGGCTTAAAGAGGAACAGGACCAGATAACTCTATGGCCTGCGTTCGGGTCAACTACTTATCAGCAATCGGGTTGGCACATTAGGAAAGGAGACACGCAAAACATAGCCCCAATATATTGGCTTCGCCAACTGGTTAAAGCCTCGGAAAGAAGTTGAAAGAAAGGCGGAGACCTCCAAGAACTATTTTATACAGCTATGGGGCCCGATAAGCCGGCCTCCAGGACAGCCATAGACGAGAGGTAATAACTGGCGAGAGTGATCACATCCGACGGAAGGCCTTATCACTAACCCTTTCCAACCAGTCTAGATGGCCACAAGATCGTACCCGGACCATCAGCTGAAGACTGGTTAAGATCTCACATTGATGACATAACTCTTCCCCCACGAACCACCAGGTAATAACAAACATTCACTCAGAGGATCTTGGAAATTGCTGCCAGAACACACAATATAGGAGTTTTACCTACCAATAAAACTCTTATTGTGTTTCCAGCAATGTCCAAGGTCCAGCAATCCAGGTAACCCCTACCTGGTGCACCTTGAGTGACAATGACATACATAACGGCGTCACCCGGATGGTGTGGCTTGGGTAGGGAAGAGAGGGGAGAAGAAAAGGTGTTGCCAACGTAGGATTTGGACGCGTGGCTCGAAAACAGAGACGCATCATCTCAGAGGATCTTGGACATTGCTGGAAACACAATAAGAGTTTTATTGGTAGGTAAAACTCCTATATTAACGAACTTAACAAAAAAAGGTGAATTATGACATATGAAGAAATTATGAGGCTTTCTTCTGATTTTAAAATTGATATAGTCAGTGAGCAGCTTTCAGTTTATATGGCTTTCTATATCTTTGTATAAATATTTGTTTTTTTTAATTAATTAAGCTTATTGTTGCTTACCCGATAAAGAACATATGCAATAATGACTAGTAGTAAAATGCCAAGTAGAAGAGCCAGCAGTATAACCCACATAGGCGGACCTAATGGAGGAAGCTCTCCTGATATGATGGAGCTGTACCAGCCGGACTCTCGGAATCTGAGAAAAATATTCAAAAATTTTAATACAATCAAAAGAGAAAAATAAAGATAACTTTTTATAAATGTTATTCAAATTAATAAAATGTTTGCTTACTGTGACTTTGCACTAATATGTTCAGCTTCAGCAAATGTCGTTAGGATAATAGAGACTTCTTTGTTTATAATTTTTTCTGTAAAACAAAAAACAAACAATATTAACTACTGAATCTGCTAGACCTGCAACCGTGTGCTTAGCGCTGTCATCTTTGGTTGCTGCGTCCACCGTATTTTCAAACCATTTTTGCTTCCAATGCGGAGCAGATTGCCTCTCTAAGGAGGTACATCGAAAGAAGTATTTTACAAAAACAACTCATTACTTAGTTGTTCAACCACACTTTTTTACAAAAGATTATAAATAGAAAAGAGGATGAGGAATAAGACTAAAGGCGAGGTAGTTGCTCTTCTAAAAAGCTCAGCTAATCCTAAAAAAAGGGGTGTACCATTTTTAGCTGGGTTAGAGAGAATTTTAAGAAATCACAAATATTGATCCCATCAAAAAAATATCAGATAAAAAAAATTTAACATTGTCTACAAGTTCTTTGAAGCTCTTATATTTTCAGCATAATTAAAAATATCTTTGTCAAATTTAATGAAATTTTCATTTTATTGATTTATTAAAGTTTACAGATTACAGAGATTTTTTAAATTTATTCTCTAAGACTACTAGTATTGGCCTAATATCATACTTCTGATCATAACTCATGGAAAAAGACAAATTGAATAACTCAATAAAATGCAGTTTTTTCAAAACAACTTTTGTTTTCATGCTCCATTAGCCAAAGTCCATACATTAGACATTGAGAGTGAATAATATCCAAAAAAAATTTTTTTTCTTTTACTGGACACATGGTGGAAAAAAATAAATAAATCGAAATTTAAATACTATGAATGAAATAATTTTATGAGAAGTGCTTAGATAATGAATTGAGAAATATAAATATACTAACCTATATTCTCAAGGTTGAGCTTCATATTAACTTTGATATTAGCTCCGCCACCGCTTTGTAAAACACCCGCTCGGCACTCGATGACCATGCATGTCACTTCTTTATTTGCATCACTGCAATTAAGATACATTGCATTTTCTTTCACTATTGGTGATAGTTCTAACAGAGTTTTAGACGGCGTCGAATGATCTGGAAAAGATTGATAGAGATTCTTTCCTGAAGTTTCATAATAACAATACATATTTGATTTATCCATTTCTATATCTGTAACACTGCACAAATTGTCTCTTTATTAGAATATGCAAAGAGAGACTAGGTGTCAATGTTCAAACTTATTTAACGATTCAAAAATTTTCACCAAAAAGTAATGAAATAAATGATAATGTCAGTTTTGTTGTATCCGTGTGAGAATGCCTGAAGATGCCGAAAGGTGGAATGTGAAACCTGGAATGTTAGTAACAAAAAAATGGAATCGTAGAAACTTTCAACAATTAAAATTTGATATTGAAATTCCATCAAGCACATTCAGTCAATATAATAAATGATTTATTTAGCATATTAAGTTTCCAATAAGAGAAAATAGTTCAAAAAATTAGCCCGATATGATATTTTTAGCCAAAGTGGTACCAATATAGATGGATGGATTCACAGGCAATTTTTTAAAAATTTGTATGATATTTTGATGAAGATGATTTTTCATATGTTTGATAAATATTTTCAAATGGAGTTAACTACTATACTAAGTAGAGTTTTGATATTTCAGAAATATTTACCAGGAGTCGAATTGATTCTATCTCTTGTTGGCCGGTTTGCTGCTTGCAAAGTGGATTCATCCATAACCGGAGATGACTCAGTTGGCCCTAAAGATTCTGATTGATTTGAAATTCCAACAGAATGTCCTTGTAAGTTTTCTGTAAAGAAGCTTCCAGTAATCGGCACGCAAATTAATGGTTGATGATTGAGTATTCCCTAGAAATGTTAATAAAAAATTGTTACAATTTAAAAAATGGTGAATAAACAAAGCTTTTAACCTCTCAAAAATCAGCACAGTTGTAGGTGCATACTGCTATAACTGAAGAAAACACTACTAAAGATTTAACTACTAAAAAATTTTCAGTTCAGTATTTGGCACAAATAACTGAACTGTTAAATGTTAAATGAAACAACCAAGCTATTAATATTAATGACTGATCATATACAATAGATGCTATTAAAGATAAAATAAAACCTATAAAATTCATCAAAACCTTATAATTTTTGTTGATAGAAAATAACTTAATTGGAAATTATAGTATCATTGTTTAATGAGTTAATCATGAAAAAATTTGAATGTTATGAACTTTTATAACAAACCTTTGGTTCAAAAACTTCCATGAGGCTAATATTTGACTTAGTGTTATGATCCACATAAGCGACAGGCAAATAGAACCTCAGCATGATTCCATTTAATGTTGTGGGTCCCTCATTTGCAATCTGTAATTTTTAAGAAATATTTAATGCGGTAAAACTATTTGTGGCAAAAAAATTGATTGATTACATTAAAATATCACAATAATAAATAATACCTCAAATCCGTGAGATACTGTAACGTTTGAAATCTTTTTTTTCAGGTTGATAAACACATATTGATCACCATTAGCGTAACTGAAAAAGAGAAGATATTTTTATTTATGTGCAAAAGTATCATTTAAAGTTTTAGTTCCATGGGCATTGATTTATATAATTGAGTATTCTGCATGAATACAAGATAAAGCGAACATTCTGGAAGTATTCGGATACATCAAATAATAAAACTGCCAGGGTGAGCAACCACTTCAAGGCAACCTGTTAGTCCAGGGATGACCTGAATCTTTCCATGGAATCCGTAACTCTTATACTGTGTTCCAGCTTATGTACCATGGGTTTGTGGATCTCAACATAAAAAAATATTGAATATTTTTTGTAAATAATTAAAATAATTCTGTAATTTTATGGAACATTTTCATTAATCTTTTCTATTAATCTATCTTCTGTTATCGTCTTTTCTATTTCTAATGTCAACACAGCTTGGTGAAGGTAAATATTAATAATGGATAATATACCTATTATTATATAATATTTTTTTCAGTTTTTAGGAATTCAGTTATTGATTAAACATTTTCCATGTATTCGGTGGTAATTTTGTTGGTATTCATCTTTAATATAAATTAATATTAAGATAACATTCATATTTTCGCACTTGCAGTCGGTGGATTGACAAAATTATTAATAAAAGTTTTATATTTTTAATAAGGTTTTTGAAGTAAGTATAATATTAAAACAAATAAATACCTCTCAATTTTTAGTTTTGCAGTAGGATTCAATTGAATCTTATAATTCAGTACATTGTCTTCCGGTGTTACTTCTTCACCACGACTTACTGCCATTATTTCAAAATCAAGCTCGGAGTCTTCATTATTCAACAATGATGTGTCAAGCTCCAAAATTATGAATTTCTGTAAAGGTATTAAATTTGATATAAAGAACAGTTAATTTACGTTAAATATTGGATAAAACAGTAAGTACATCAAAATATAAAATATATAGAAACAGACTGAAAAATATGGTTTCTGTATTGGCCAAAGTTGATAAGTAGCAAAATTGAGTGGGCAATCATCAGGATCTATTCATTCCTTATACTTATGTAATAGTTAATTAATCTATTTTTTGATAGATTTTCTATGTAAAATTGATGCTAGAAAATTCATCTGAAAAGTTCAAATTTTCACTTTTTGTTACTCATACAGAACTATCAATCTGTTACTACTCAACCTTTGCCAGTAATCAATTAAGAAATATTTGCTTCATAAATATTGAAAATTCTATAAATTTAAATTAAGCCAAGAAATCATTGCTGACAGTAAAGGATGATTCTCACTGTCAACAGTTTGAAATGTGAAATGGGGAAGACGTAGTAAACTGCTTTGATTGTTGCTGCCATATATTTTTTTGATCATTAAATTAATAGTAAAAAGTTAACCTTAGTGTTAGGTGCCATTGGATTATCTATATCACATGACAGTTTTGGTCCATCGAGTCTACAACGAGGCGGAACTCGCAGAAGTGGTGACCTTGGTGGTGGCGTAAGCTCTATGTAGGCCAGATAAGCAGGTTCACCAGTATTCTCAATTGAAATGTTTACACTGATACTAGATGAAGATCCTGGTACATATGGTAATCTGAAAATATTATTTTGTTGCATTATTTAAACATTTTAAATTGATTAATCACAATACCAGTTTCTGCTGCAATAAATAAGGGAGTTATGGCATTTTTTTCTTTCGTTTATATAGTCTAACACATTCACTGCTACTTTATTTAATGTTTGTAAGCATTTGATTTCAGTAATCAAAAAGTATTGTTTATTTTTGAATATCAATATATTTTTAGAAAGTTAATTGTATATCATAACACAAAAGAGCTATTAGTATATAATAAACAAAAATCACTACAAGTAAACAAACAATTAGATTATAAAAATATTACTGAAATAAATGTGATGTGTGAATTTTGCTTTATTCACTCACACATATTACAACCTGATATTGGTCTGATGACACTAGCAGAAGTTTGTATGTTATAAAATATAGTGACAATAAATTAGCATAATACCCATTGAATGTTTTGGTTATATAACAATTTTCTAATCCATACTTGACATAAAGGAATATAAGTGTTTTGTATTAAATTAAGCTTCACAATAGAATAAATATTAAGCATTGTGACAATTTACAACTCAAAAACCTTTCTTACTCTGTCATTACTTTGAGGCCTAACTTCAGATCGGGCTGGCATACAAGGTCAGGACCGCAACCGCTAGCGAATGGTACTCGTAGTAAAGCATCTTGTTTTGATCCTGGACGCAACACTCCACAATCAGGACAGAACACCGATTCTGTAAATTATATTTTATTTTAGTTTTGAGGTTATATTCAAACTCTGAAAAGAGATCAAGTTAAATAGGGTAAGGTATTCCATAGACTGATGGAGAATTACAGCATCATTAACATAAAACACATTCTTAGAGTATGATAAAACCTGAACAAATGAAGTAAGTTACATTAAATAAAGATTTTTGTTATATACTATGTTTCAAATCATTTTTTTCAAATTCAATCACAAAACAAAGGAGTAAATACAATAATAAAAATGCATGCAATCCACTAATTTACATATATTATATTTAAAATAATATAAAGCGACATACTATCCATAGGATTTTCTACCAGTCGATAGCTCATTTCAATTGTTATCGGTCGTGAAACATCTGTGTTTAATGTCTGAAAATTTAAATAACATAAAATATTAGTGATAAATCGACAATTAATTGAACAGCAAAAAATATTCATGAAAGACTGATGCGAATGTAAAAAAGTTTCTGGTATACCCCCCCTCAAAAAAATATTGATGTATAATCTTATCTTCTTATATATATCACCAATAAATATAAAAATCAATGTATGCGTTTATTGTTTCTCGTGCAACCTGCTTTTTAGATAACCTAAACAAAGCACAAGGACAATCGCTGCAAGTGTGTGGAATAGATCTTGATTATCCGTGCTTCTCTCATGGATAACTGTATGTGGCCAGCTCACGCATCGGAAAACCTTCTGATTTATATGTGTACGCACCAGACGGAAAAACATAAAATATTGTGTTTCCGCAAGCACTCAAATAAATATAAATAGAATTAAAATGACAAAATTAACAAATAAATGGTTTTTTATCATAACGAGTATCCATGATTTTCCTTACTCTGAGATCGCAGCAATGCACCACAAGTCAGCTAGTAGATTATAAAAAGAGAATTGAGCAGAATTGGGTTTGTTAATTATTTTTATTGTGGAGTTGAAACTAATAACAATAAAAATATTTTTTCTTCTATTCAATGAAATATTTTTTTGAACTTGCCTATGTATGATAGATAATGCAGAAATATCATTCAATAACTAACAGAAGTATCCATCCATTTATAAATTAATGGGACAATGTTTATAAAAAGAAAAGAATATGGTAATAGTTCTGACGATGGCGTGAGCCGAAATAGCTATCAACTATATTTGTTAAAAATAATTTTGTAGAACTGAAATACATTGCTATTTTTTCACCGTGTTAATAGCATAATTGATTACCTCAAGTGTTATTTCAACATCTTTGCATTTTTCAATTTCATTAAGTCCAGTCAATTGGTAGCTGGAATCACGTTCATTTTCCAGCTTTGCCCGTTTGTAGTCTAAGTCAACAGATAATTTTACATCCAGATCTGAAATATTAGAAATACCACAATTATATAGGCCAATAATTATTTTTCTTTTTAAAAACGGATCATTTTAGAGAGTTTACTCAAACAGAAACTGACTGCTTCTGTGGTTTTTACGAAGAGAGAAGTTCATATGTACATGTGTGTAAGCACTTATAATCCAAAAGTATAGTGATAGTGAGAGTAATGCAACTTTTATCTATAAAAAAAGTATAAATTAATATAAAATGATATTGTTTATGGAGAAGTAATTTAGAATATGAAGTGACAATTTCTTTATCAGTATTGACTGAAACACCCGCGCTCTTATATTATCAGGCAATTTGTATTCGCCATACTATGATAAGCGTATGATAAAAATATAATGCTGGTTTATTTTATTTAAATAGTTTATTATATTACAATAATTTATTAAAAATAAAAGGAAACGTTTGACTGCTTTTTAGTACTTTTGACATTATCTGGAAATTAAGTAGGACAAACCTATGTTGGGTCCTCGGCGAGGTAATCCTTTGAATTGGAAACAAATCTGAGCAGTGAATGATGTAGCATTTATGTGTATTTCTGCGGGAATAGATCTTATTGTTGGAAAAACGTTGAAAGACGGATGGCATCTTAATAATACAGCTCTGGAGCTTTCGTAAGCCCCTACTGCGATATCTGAAAAATAATATTTCTAGTTATATAAAAAAGTATTATCAAATTATAATAATGTATAAAGCTTAATTTTATAAATAAAATGAGACTGTGATTGATATTTATCACGGATTTTTGGAAATTCTTTAATCAGGCAAATATATACACATATATTTATATATCTTGCCATTACAGGCAATTATACAACTGTCAAAGAACACCTGATTCTCTTTTTACATATGTGGCATATGTAAATTCCAGAGACCACTGTATAAAAAAGATTTACAGAGTGAAAAGTAAACAAGAAATCCAATACAATTATTTGTAAAAAAAAATGTAGAATATAAATGACAAAAAAATTAATATACTGTACACTTTTTGCCAATTCTGTCATTTGCTGGGTATTTAAACCTATCTATTCATTTGAATTGTCTTATTAAAATGAGTTTATGATATTGTATAATATTCAATATATGTGCCTATATAAAAATTGTGATAACTATGATACATTCTATGAGCACAATTGTATTAGTAAACGAAATTCACCATTTCATACATTATGTTAGAGAAAAAGATGCTTTTATAATTATATATATTGTGTGAAAAATGATATTGCATATGCTATATGCCAAGGACATTTAAAAATATATTTAATCATAATAGTGGTCAAAATACGCATCAACAAATTTTGTAAGCACACTAAATCATCGTAAGCAATCTCATGCATTTCTGTAAATAGTTTGTATATGACTACTCATCACTCATTTCCTGAGCAAATGACAAAACACAACCAAATGTCACTGTTTCATTTGTATCTTGAAGCATTGTTATGTGCTTTTTTTATTATAATTAGAATTTTGTATCTATATTAATTATATAATATTTTAGTTCAATTTCTTTTTGTTAACTAATGGCAAAGTAAAAAAAATAGAGGAATATGCTTTAGAGTATGATAATATGATATGATATAGGGAAAATGATACAAAAGGTATACAGCCAACAATGGTTATGCATATGAGTATCCAAAAAAAATAAATGTGAAGACACTTACCGTTGCATGAATTATTGTCGATATCCACACCTCTTGAGATACTGATGCCGAATCCTTTCATATCGTTTATCACTATGCGCTGAACAAAATTTGAATCAAGTCCATTGGCATTTCCCAAATATATGTAGACGGCTCCTTTACCATTGTCTTCGTAGGGTGCCCCGATAGCAACATCTGAACAGAAGAATAAAAAAGATATTTTAACCAGGGATGACAAAACTTTTTATAAAAATTGTTTCTCTACATGCATTATTATGCATTTTCTCATGTTCAATGGATTCAGTGGTAACAATATGTGAGTTCACTTTTCATATTAAATTGAAATTGATAACCCAAATGGATTAGAATTACAAAGTTGTTTATGCTCTTCTTTAAAATAAATTTACAATATACTGGTAATATTTCATCCATCAGGTGGCAGTGTTTGCTAGTCAACACTTTGGCTCACACTGTATCTCTGTGCAAAAAAACCTGCAAATTTTAAATTTAGCGCAAGTGCAATTTGTGCTCTGCACTACAGATACACAGATATCAGGCAAAATATATAATAATCCCAATTAAATGTAGTCATAACTTAAAAGAGCCATTTGAAGTCTTTAAAAATTTGTGTCAAATAAAAAATATGAAAAACTAAATCCATAATTCTAAAATAACATTCTCGAGAATATTTCATCAAATATGATATTTAAAAATGTAATTCATATGAACTGTAGCTAGAATGTTTTTAAATTATGTAAATATTTTGTATAGTGTAATATTTACATGCAATAATGAAAACATCACACAACAATCTATTCAATCTTCACAACAATCACTACAATATGATAAAGTGACTATAATTTACCAGTAAAACCATCATCATTTATGTCTCCAATGCTGGAAATAGATGAGCCGAATCTCGCATCATTATTAAAACTTCCACATATTTTTTGATCTTGTTCTACAAAGGATCCCTGTAAAATTTTATTTAAAATATGAACACAAAATCAATATACTTACAAAGATATTTTTTTTTAAAAAGAAAATCAATTACTAATTTATTCAGCCTTACTTTTTATAATTTGAATGAAACTGTTTTTAGCACTGTCTTTTACACTACACATTTCTGGCACTGTCAGCTTTATTAAAATGTATACATTCCTTAAATGAAAGTTTCACAAATTAAAAATTTACACTTTTTAATGAATAATGACTGTTAGCTTCCGTGTATCAATATCTATCTTCTGTAATTGTGAATACCGTAAAATTTTGAAATCGTGACAATTTTTTAAGAGCTTTTAATGTGAAACTCATACCGCATGTAAGTAAATTTTAATTTAAAATTTTTATTATGTTATGATTTCAATAACTGGTAATCTAAAAAGTGACTTTTGTATTTTAATCTTTTTTTTGTGGGGTGCAATATATTTTTATTATCTCACAATTTTACATGTACGACATGTAAAACTTTATAAGTTACTTTATGAGTATTATTTCAATATTTCGATGAAGAGAATTTATATCTATAATAAAAATAATAATGCATTGCAGAAAGATAAATATATTTAAATATAATGTATAGTAATGATGGACTTGGTACCTTATCCTTATTGATGTAAACATAGACTTGGCCTTGGTCAGCAGAAAATGGTTCTGCATACATGGGAGCACCCACAATTAAATCCGTAAGACCATCTTGATTTATGTCAACTGCAGCAAGAGTTGCGCCAAAATACTCTCCCATCTGATGCCCCAAGAGTTCAGCGTAAATTTTATATTTCCCATTTTCTCTGTCAGGAAAATCAAACATCAACACCTGGAGATAAAAAATTCATTTGAAAATCAAGTGTAAGAAAACAGTTGATAATGATTAATAAACATATGTTACATGATTTCGATAAACACGATTTACTTCTATGTCACTTAATTGATATTGTTTTCAGTTTCTATTAAGAAATTGTAAATAAACGTAATTTTACTAATTCAGTATGGAATACAAACAAAATAAAAAAATCAACATATTTATTAAGGAAGCCCACTTAAATAAGTTTCTTAATAAAGATAAAAATTCATATTAAAGTATTATAAATGAAATAGATACCTGTCCCATATAATTTTCTCCTCTTGGTGCACCAGCTACATATAAATCTCTCCGCCCTGATATGAATCGTCCTGAATCCACGCTATATCCTGAAACACAAATGATAAATGAGAATCAATAGAAACTCCCAAAGCTCGAATTGAGTAGCAGATCAATTTTATTTATGTTATTTATTGCATGTCAAATACCTATGCTGTTCCCTAATAATACAAGTATTTGAGTATGGTATATTGTTGATTGTTGAATGGTTTGTTTATGACTCTGTTACAGGCTTACATCTATCGAAACTAAAATATTAATATTTAAGTTTGAAAATTCAATCAAAATGTTTGGATGACAACAATATAATATGACTTAAAATTTTTGTCCATATATACATCAATAATGTTGATGAATGTTACGAGCTGAAGAGAATGTAGCCGGTGTTAAGATGAAATATATTTAAGTAACTTAATTTGCTATTTGTGTGCATTAACATGGTGATATTGACAACATTCATAATAAGGGAAACGCTTACCAAAATATGATGATTCACTCAGTTCCGTAGTATAGTAAGAGTTTGGGATAATAGCTTGAGAATGATAATTTGATCCTCCATGCTGTCTACTTATTCTGTACCTTATAATAGAACCTTAAAGAAATAAAACTTACGATTAGAATATATACTTAGGTCCTTACTCATAACTCATTATATTTATTACAAAAATTTTGCAATATTCATGTAATATTTTACCTGTCCAAACGTAAATTCCTGGAGCGCCCAAAAGCAATTCTTTTCCATCGCTGGTCATTTTAGCTGATATGCCAGCCTGCCCATAAGCGTAAAAATATGTTGTATCACCACGGCCTCCTGCTGGAAAGCTTTGAGGCACTGAAAAACCTTGCTTTTCTGTAACGGAGAAAATTACATAATTAACAAGATTCAAAAAGAGTTTTGATATAATTATAATTTACTTTTGACTTTTATTCATAAAACATATGAAAACTTACGTTGATCAACAAGCGGAGTCAGCATGGTGACTTCTTGTAATCTATCAGTATCTGACAAAGAATAACACAGCCCATTTGCCAAATGATATCCAGAGTAGAGTTGATTTATCCATCTGGGAGCACACGCCTGTAAATCAAAAATATATATGATAAGATGTCTTTAGTCGCAACGAAGTGAGAACGCAAGTCAAATGAAATGGATAAAATTTGCTATCAAAAAATATGTTATACAATGATAAGTTTTTTTTTTTTTTATGTCTAAGCTTTAAGTTTTAAACACACACTATCAGTCGTATGCCAGGTCTGCAGCTGAGTTCATATCCCAGTGTGAAAAATTTCACGATCAATTTATAGATTTATGTGTGAGTTTATGTGTTATGGATTATTTTCATTTTAAAATTTCTTCTCAACCCATTCAATCATAAATTAGGGCATACATACGGTTAGGCCAGGACAAGAGTTTAACTAATCACCCTGTTTTTAGGATCGGAGGGAAGTGGGAGGGAATTTTCGGCACAGATTCCATGCCTTTGGGTCTGAATGCAGAAATTGATTGACAAATCAAGCAAAGAAAGTGTTTATGCTGGAAATCAAACCTATGGCACAACGGCAGCTAGTTAGAGGAAAATTGACAGCCTGAAAATTTGCTTAATCAACTAAAGACATTAGATTATCGCTTAAGCATATTGTCGAGTTTCTTACCACCAATGTTTCATTGTTATTAGGTAATCCATCCATCGCCATGCCGAGCCACATCTCATCTTTTCGGTGATGATATGCTTTTCCATTTGCAATATTGTGCTTTGAGTTACCTGTAAACAAGAATGTAAGCTGCATGTTGACATATTTCATGTGGACGAAAGTGAGTTCAGACGAATGCTATTTTTTCAGCCAAAGTAGATATTTCATGAGCTTACTTGGTTGACTTTTTTTTTGCAATCCTTGTTGATTGTCTTACTGTGTTTTTGTTGAATTTCCAATACTTTATATTTACATATGTTAACGGTGCAAAAGCAATGAATTGATAATTTGTCAGTTTTGTACCATGTAGTTATAAATAAATAAATAAATGATTTATGACAAAAAAAATTTTTAATCACATAAAAAAATAAGCTTAGTTAAATATATAATGGAAATAATTTAACAAAACGTAATAATAATTTAAAATTTTTGTAGAAA
This sequence comes from Himalopsyche japonica, assembly GCA_028555115.1. Lineage (NCBI taxonomy): Eukaryota > Metazoa > Arthropoda > Insecta > Trichoptera > Rhyacophilidae > Himalopsyche > Himalopsyche japonica. Next base: position 568,383 of record JAHFWJ010000271.1, on the reverse strand, counting down.
AGACATGATTATGTGCTTTGCCCACCGTTTTTTTTTTTTTTTGAGAAATCGTAAAATCTTTAAATAACTTCACCAAACATTTTATATGATTAAAATCTGGAGCGGTTGCACACATTGCGAGCATTATCAACTTATATGGTATAAGCACGATATTCATACGTTTAATATAGATTGAAACTTTTTTAAGACATACAAAAAATTTATTATTGTAATATGGCTTAAAATTTTGAATAAAAGAATTTTAGTGACCATAAACATTGACCCAGCGGGCTCAAGTCAATCAAAAATAAATTTGATTTTAAAGTCACTCACCACTGTTATCTAAAATTTTCTGTTGGCATGTACCGTCTTTTCCGTTAGCTGGAATCTGACAAAAGTAAATAGCACCCGGATCCTTGATCGCAGCATGGCTTAATCCAACTGATTTATCTTTGGGAGCTCCTACTACCAACCTTTATAAATAGTGATAATAATTAGTAACATATAATTGTAATAATACAGTAATATAAAAAGTGAATATTGATGATAAAAAGTAGTCATTTTAAATGGAGATGCATGTTTATACAAAATGGATAATTTCTATACATGGAAGTGATGCCTCATCAATATTGTATTGATTGATTAGCATATTTAATTCAATATTGAATATAATAAATTGATTGTTGAATGACACTATAATGTAACATTTTTTCAAAATTATTATTCATCAACGACTGCTTTGTAAAAACGGTGGCGAAAGTTTGTAATTTAAAAATTTGTAATTTTCCATAGTCAGCTGTGTAGTCTAAAGTTTGAGTCTCTGAATGGAAACACTAAAACATAAATAATTTAAAAAAAGGTATAGATTTGTATTCAAAGAATGTTTAAATTATATAATTTATTTTCTACTTCCTTGTTATTTTTTCGAGATCCCAATGTGACATTTAGTTATAACATATTTTATTTCTTTAAATTTTTTTAACAAATTTATTCGACATTAAATTTTGAGGAATAATTTTTTTTTTAAAGCATTATTATTAGCCATTTTTTCGAGAAGTCACATTTTCTAGAACACGCCCCCCCCCTGTAAAAATAAATCGTTAATTAATTTTTTTACCATCTAACATTCAATAATTTAAATATTTTGAAATCGGAAAATCATACGAGATAAACTTGATAAGTTTTTTTCTATTAGTTACTCAAAATCTATTCAAGAAAAATTGACATCATTAGCGCCAAATTAAAATTGAAAAATTAATTTCATATTGTCTTTCCTAGAATATCTCAAACCTGCCAGATTGTTAGGGTAAAGGTTTTACCATAGGACCACACAGTCGTAGCTTATTAGTGACTCATTCTACACACTTTTTCATTATCATGCAGTGGCTAGGCGGGAAAAATAAAATAATCATTTACACCCATAGCCTTGGATACAAATCCATAAATCGGCATATAAATAAATGTATCCAAGTGCTCATTCCGGGGCTTGTGCCCGCGACTTCGTGACCGATAAATGCCCGGCAGCGTGGACCCGCTGGTCTGAACGTCTATATAATTGATTAAATAATTCTATATCTGGTTATTTATACGTGAATAAATAAATGAAAAAAACAATAATTTGACATTAGTGCTTTGTTTGGATGTCCTCTGTTTTATTTATTACTGTGTATGATGAATTTCGCAATTTATGAGGCATGCCGTGACGTGATGCCGACATATTTTTCATAAAAACCGGTTCTGTTAAGACATATAAAAAAAACATTTGCTGAGATAAGTTTATTTACAATAAACCTGCCCAAGATTGCAAAACATTTTAACCTGTATTTTGATGATTCAATCGTATATGTACAAGAAATAACATCATCGCTGATAATAATAACATAATAATGATGCTAAAACGTTTAATACTTTGAAAATTAATAATGGTTAAAGCAATTTGGAGGCCCTTGACAAAAATTGATACGGTCACCCTACCTGTTGATATATTTTTTTAATATTATCCAAATTTGACAGTTCATTCGATTGTAAAATATAGTATTTGCAAAAAACATTGTCATTTTTATGTGTGATAGATATTTTTTTGGAATTTCAAACATGAATACTTTCTAACAAAATCCATAAATTTTTTGAGAAAATAATTAATTAAAATACTAGGACTCGAACCTGCGGCGACCACAGCTTTTAGTAGAAACTTATTTAAATTATATTCAGATATCGTAAAAATAAGAAAGAAAAATTAAAAATGAGTGTTCATACATGAATTTAATATTCGAGATGCTTAAAAAGTTATCTCATTCTCAAAATGATTAAAAATGTATTCCTATTATTTTTGCATGTTCCATAGCGACATTTTTTCTTAATAAAATTTGATAAGGAAAATTTATGAGAAAACACTTACTTATGTTGAAAATCATGACTTAATAAATAAAGAATGTATGGATCTATAATAAATTCATACCAGGATTTGGATTTATCGTTGATTTTTTTTTCTATGCTTGTTTAATACACTTCTAGCCAAATGGAAATTCAAGTCGAAAGGATTTTTTCCCAATGAAATATTTATTAATAAGCAATATAATCTGTTTGTGTTTATTATTATGCCAGAAACAAATTGTATAATGAATATAAAATCTAATAATTTTAAAGTAATCGAGTGTCTTATAACAAGCACAAAAAGGGAGACCTTCATTCTCTATATTGTGAATAATTCACAAAATCGGTTGTAATAAAAAAACTCAAAATGTAAATTATAATTTCACTTACGATGGCTTTTCTCCAGCTCTTAGAACTAATGAATATCCAAAGTATGAACCATTTTTAGAAGGCTGGTCGGGTGCAAATATAGTTCTAGCATTAGTATTATAACTAAAACATTTCACAAGCTGAAAACAGCCGATAAAAATAAAAACTGTCCTTAAATATATCGAAACTAAACACAAAGCCATGTTGCTTCGATTTCACTTATTCACTTATTTACGTATTTAAATATATTGCACATTTCATCAGTTAAAAGTATCACACAACAATTAGTTTATAGTCACCTTATCACAATTCATAGAAATCCTTATCGGTATTTTTTAGTAACTGTTAAAAAAAGTCAGGTAAGCTTTATCAGATATTCGTATTTAATGCTAGGTTTTTAAAATCATCCATTATCGCTGATATAATGTACAATGAATATTGATATAAGTAATGAATTAAATTTTGTTGACTTTGTTAACAAACAAACTTGGCACGCCTTATTGTAATGTAAGTATATTATTGTTTTTTGTCCGCGATCGATGCAACCGTCGAGTTGAATATTGAGCGTCGACTGAATCATCGGTCGCAATTTTTAGTAGATACTCGCGGCTGCCGTAAGCATTTTATTAAATTTGTAAGAACGCTAGCTGTTCTTTGAATCATTAAATTCCGCGGAATTCTTGGTCTTTACATTGAAAATCTTACTCATTCCTAAAGTGTGGTAGGAAACGTCATCGATGACTATTCATAATGTTGGTCTAAAAACCGCAATAAGCCGGGTGTGTAAGGTAAATTTACCTTTAAAAATGAAAATAAAAATAATCTCAAATGAAATTTGATTTGTTGTACACTGCTTGAAAGATACTGGGTAGAATTTATCTTACATATTATTACATCAGTTTCGAAGGGACATTATCAAATGATTTTTCAGTTGTGAAGTAAGAACTATAAATATATGCTATATTTTTATAAAAAAAATACTTTGAAAATATTTAAAAGCAATATTGTGATATATGGTTTTAATTTAAATACATGATTATATCTTTTATTAATCACATCTGCTTCCATTATTCCTCATTGTTCCATCGCTCAGCACGCCTTAGGATGGGAAGATGTGGCTAGAACAAGATAAATAATAGGTTAATCGATTTTGTTACACCCCGTTATTAATACGATGGCAGGGAATTTTGGAAATTACAAGTATCTATATCATTGAATATATGTCAATAAATTCATTTAAATCGTAAATAGGCCCCATTTAATAAATATTTTTTTTATCGCCGCGGTTAATTGAATTGATTACATATTCTGCACATCAACTTGTTTTTGTTGTCTGAAATAATAAGAAAGTTTTTTAGCACAATAATAGTCAATAGATAAAATTTCATTTGTATTCTATTAACATGATACATTCTTTTCACAATGTAATGCAATTATTTCAATCTTAACCACATCGGCATCACTCAAAGGTTCGAAAAAAATGTACTTGTGATAAGTTCGCGGTTGGGGAATACATGTATCTCTTATACCACCAACGAAAACATTATTAGTAACTATGGCACGAAATATTTACCATTGGTTGAATTAAAAAGATAGACAGAATTTGATAAGAGCGGATTATCAATTTTCTCCGGAAGTCAAAATATGAATAACAAATGTTATATTTGATTCATAACTTAGGCTTAGCTCTAAGCCTGCTAGGGGTTTTCCAACTTGACCCGTTGAATGATAAGACAAAATAATTGTACATTTGACGAAATCGACAATTTTACTATAGGTTACATTGTTTATTGAAAAGGTGATATGCTATTTTAAAGCTTCAATATGTGCTCATTCAGTTTATGTGTGACTAATTTATTTCACTCTTAACACTTTCAATATTGTCACAATTTATTTAATATGAAATTTTTGTCAATTATTTTAATTTATTGTGATATAAAATGTGTATTTTCGATAGATATTACACTTTAATGAAGTGACATAATTATTAACTCCATTCTTTTCAGAGTAATAGATAAGACATGAATGGATAAATATTAATCTTTTAGTGCCAGCGTTAGGCGCGTTCAATGTGCTCAGCGGTCTATGAAATTAATTATGGAGTCTTCAATTTCTGCAATGGCATTATCTGTCCCAACATTGTAAAATCTGATTTGACTCTTACTGTCGAAACAGTTACTTACAGTAAAGTAAGCTAGAGAACCTTTCATATGATATGGAAATATAAGACAGATAAACATTTTAATTCCCGTATATTTTTTGGATCTGGTTCCGCAAAAGATCACGCCGACCCTGTTGTATTTTCTTCAATCTAGGATTGGCTCATCGAATATATTAATTGAGTATATTAATTAATTTCTTCCATGTATATGTCATACATTCAGATTATTATAAAATACAATATTTCGCTCACATTGTAAGAAAAAAATGATTGGTTTTATAACACACAAAGGTATACGGAAGATGTTGCTTTTGGTTAATTCAAAGCAGCCATACTTCACCTTTTTTTCTCCGGGCCGCATTCCGATTTTCGCTTTTCTACGTGGGTCACAGTATGTATTTATGCACTTTTCAAAGTAACAAATAACTATGAATAACAAATAAAAAATATGTAAAAGTACATAAAAATACCAATGTATCTAAAATCTATAATTATTTTTGGGCCGCACATGAGAGCTGATTGAGCCGCATTTTGAGTATGCCTGATTCAAAATATGAAGAATATATTACCTCTTTCTTACTATTACGACTTTTTAACGCACGATGGACCAAGGCTAGTATTTGACATACAAAATTCTTACTGACAAAGTATGTAGGTATATGAATATTTACTTTTTTTGTGAGCATAGTATTTAACTACGCGACATTAAAATTTGGCGGACGAGACTCGTCTGCTACTAAGTTGACCCAAGAATAGAAGTCAACGTAATCGTCATGTATCTGACAGTTTTGCCGTTTTGTGAGTCAGAATAATTCATAAAAATAATTATTGACTTCAACTTATTTCCACTGCCAGATTACAGGAGGGGGAGGGGCAGCATCGATATTTATGTCTTCAATGACTGTATTATAATAATTCTATTGATGTAAGTGACGTGTTTATTAAACGAAACATCGAATAATTCGATGAATTTTCAACGATAATAAAGTTATTGTTGGATATTTTTTATTATAATTCTGTTAGTTCTAAGCTATTTTAAGTTCTGTTAGATCACCAACGCTTACCGATGTTTTTTTTTCTATAATTTAAGAATACCCTCAGAAATTTTATGCACTTTTGGTGCTAGTGGAGTACTTAAATACACATATCCCTCGATTTACTGCACGTATGTCTGCTTCCGCCATTCGGCGTTTATCCTAGACTTGAGCTTGAAGTCAGCTGCAGCGACGCAAATTGTGTTTGAGTCTAAAACTTGAAAATTTAAATTCTTCATATTCGTAAATAAAAAATGAGAACTTAATTTTTAATTACGTGTTTTATATCTTGAATAATATTTGTAGGCTTATTATATCGAAAGAAGTAAAAAGAAAAGTTATTTCGTTAGCAACCAAAATATTTTTTTTGGATGGTTTACAAAACGGAAAAAAAGTAATAGATGTTGCTTGATTATATAGCATGAATTTAGCTTCAATAAGAACAGGAACCATTAGAAAAAATGAAAACTCAATTAGAAAGAATGTAGCTACTGGCACTACGAGTACGAGTACAATTTCATATATCAGAGATATTGCAATGGAAAACATGTTTTGAAAACGTTTTTGGTATACTTTTCTATTTACAAGTTTTTCTCAGGAACCTATCTGCCGTGTAGATCGAGGGATAGGTGTACTAATTTTTTTTTATTGTCATTTATAGTGATAATAAAAATCATGTTTGTGTGCTATAAAAATATAATCATATCCACAGATCTTAGAAACAAAGATTTTTTGTTCATTCTCGTATTTTTTTGAAATTCTTAGTACTTGTTTCAATTCATAAATAATTTGTAGCGTTATCTTTTTCATCAGCCAGTATAAAAATTAAATAATAAATTAAGAACGCAATCCATTTCAAAAAAGGAATTCTAGAAAATCTAAGAACACACTTTCACATAACATTGGATTCAAATTGTGGGTCGCGTTGTTGTGATAATATTTATTATTGTGATAGTCATGGGCAGGATGCAGACTGATTGTATTGTCAATGTTTATGAAAATGAAAAAAATCAAGTATAATATTATCGGGATTCGATTCGTTGAACGCACATTTCCGTAAGATAACAGAAACAGTGTACGGAATAAATATCATTCAAAAACGATTCGAAATCATTTACACACTATTTTTTAGAAATACAACATAAATTAATTTTTCATATTAAAACCATCGTCTATCCAGCGAAATTAAATAAATTAATTAAAAATTAATTGTTTATGTACTTAGCATCAAAAAGCGCGCTGAAAAAATGACATTACATATTTTCAGCAAGCTTATCATAGTTTGGCGGGTAGCTCTATTAATAAAAGATATTCGTAAACATGCTGCCAAATTGTCACCTTTCAAAATGGAATGGACAAAATTATAATGAAGTTATAATTTATATGTAAGTGAAAGTAAAGTCTTTTTTTGTGTATTGTCGCTTACAACGTGTTGTTGTGTTCTGAGACGGCATCGTTTCTCTGAGGAGTGTCTTCGTCTTTTATCATTTGTGACATGTTGCTTCTGGGTTGATGATTACTTCAAGGAATATTTTTTCGCTTATGACGTGTTGCTTCTGAAACGGTATCGTTCCGCTTGAAGGTGCTTTTCTTGTCGCTGAGGAGGTTCTGGTTTTGATACCTCTCGGTTACTTCGAGGAGTATTTTTTTGTTTATTGTCATTGACGAGCTGGTGGTGATCATTAAATTTTATATGCGAATTATATTTTAAATATCGATTGTTTTACTTTTGTGTAAAATTTTAAATTAAACATTTTTTTACATTAAAAAACTGTTCAAATTTTAGTTTTATTTATGCGATCAAGAAATATATATTTTTTAAAATGATAAAAATATAACTTTTAGTAGTATTTCCATAATTGTATATATTATAATCAGAATCTATTTTGCTAAGTATTTCATATCATTTGATGAACATATATTTTTACACTATTCATCTTTTTCATGATTTTTCAGATCGCATTTTTAAATTTAATATGAAATCAATGTGCAGTACAGTGGTACCTGATATTTGGAATATGAGCCGTCGAGCGAGCAATATTTGAGATACGAGGAACGGCCGGCTGCACACGACCCATAAAGAGTTGCAACTGGTCATGCATCGGAACTATTTAATAATACTTGCCTAACTCATTTCCGCAACATTCTGAAAGGGAGGAAGAAACAAACCTCCTTTTACAGTTTTTTTTAATCTGGCGACCAGTAAAAAGCAGTGACCAAAATTAAGCATACAGTAGCATTTAAGTTGTGTATAAGTTCCATTAGAGTGACACACATACAAATACTCTTAATAAATTCTCTTTTATTATGTTTTTATATAATATTTTAAATTTATAAATAACTTTTTCTTATTCGAAAATACGTAACAAAATCATTTGGGGTGGCATTTGGGGGAGTGGAACGAATTAATGTCATTTCAATTAATTTCAGTGGGAAAAATTGGTTAGAGATACGAGCAAATTCACATACGAGCAAGTTTACAAAACGAATTAAATTTGTATCTTGAGGTAAGTACTTACTACTATATTTCATAATACAGAATTAGACTTTTGGTTTTGTATTTATTGATGCTCATTGATTTTTAGGCGGTTTCTATTTACGTATATGAGTTAATAAAAAACATGCTTTCCGAGTAATCGGGGATGAGTTTATTTTGTATTGGGCACTTGTAAAAAAAATATTTTGCTGTATTTTAAATGATTTATGCATTATCAAAAATAAAACAAAATGAGGTTTGTTTTATAATATGAAACATGAAAATTAATTAGAGAAGTAGTCACCAGTTCATTTAATTTATCGTCTTAAGAATAAAAAAATATTTATCTACAAGGAATAATTTTATAAAAAATTTATAATAATATTATACGAATTAATTCCATAAAATTTTTCTATTCTGTAACTTTTGGTCTATAAGACTTCTTTTTGTGATATTTTTTGTATATTATATTTTGAGCATCAGATGTTTTAATTGCAATTATGAAATGATTATTTTTGTCGAAACTTTTGTACAATATATTTTTTTGTACTGACAATATATTGTATAATTTGTGACTGACGACTAGTTTGACAACTGTCAAAACACATCTGACCGTTTGCGTTCGCTATTTCTCGGATAAAGAATCAATGTGTTTAAAAGCAACCAAAGAAATCATTCAAATAACATTTTGAAGTGTCTAAAAAATGGCTTCTTGCAATTTAATGCAGTGTCAAAAAATTAAAACCCTAACATATCTTTTAAACAAATATCGCTTGCATAACTCAAGAGATATTTGTATTACTCTCTGTCGCCCACAGACAAACAATAACAGATTTACTGCAGTAGATCTGTTAGACGACTTCACTACAAACCTAGTCAAAGAAAAGGCAATTAAATGGAGCAATAAAGGCAACATGAAAACAAAAATGTCTGTCAAAGGTCCACATATCCTTCAAAATGCTTGGAACTTTGACTATAAATCAAACCTAGAAAACTTATCTCGTAATAAATTGGAAATTGATATAAGCACTCTTTCGAGTCAGCAAATCGATTCATTGATAATAAGTGCTCTAAAAGCTGACAGATTAGATGATGTTGAGTACCTGGTAATACAACTCATTAACAATGGTCAGTGTCCTTCATTGAATGTTTTGTTGGATATTTTTACAGTGTATTCCCAAAACGGTGACGTAAAAATGATTAAATCACTGCAGCGATTTTACAAAATAATACACCCAGAAATTTGTAATGAAAATTGTGATTTCAACCATTTCTTAGCCAGATCTCATTGGATGAAAGGAAATGTTGAAAAAGGGCTTGAATTGTTTTTGGATGTTTATAAAAGTAATAGAAACCTACAGTCGGATATTAGAATAATGCTAAAGCGTTTGATATGTGACACAGTTTTAAATCGGTCGGAAGCCTCCGTTGTTATTTTAAATAAGTTTGTACTATTGTTCGGCTCAGAATGTGAAGAGTGGTATCCTCTGTCATGTTTTTGGGAGAATTGTTGGCTGAGTGAATGGTTTTGTGACCAACAGTTGGCAGACAGTTTGTTCAAAGAGAAGGTACAATTGCGAAATCTACTTAAAGATAGGTAAATTGTTTATATTATGATATGTGCCAAAAGAAATAATTATATAGAATATATACATCCCATGTTCTTCATTAACATATAAAAGAAAGTGAATAATAATGTGATGCAAAAATATTTTAATAATAAAAACACATTTTTAATACTTATTTACACAATATATTTTATGATCTGGACCAATTCTGATCAATTCTGACTAATCTGGATCAATTAGATGGAGGCCACAAAGATGTTTATTCATTTTTATCATATGATAATTGAATTTTATTATAGAAGATGTTCTTAATTTTTTTAAGCAATTACAAATAAGTTAAAGGTGAAAATGATACCAATACATAACTTAGCATAATATTGTGTGTTTTTACCTTTAAAAATAAGTTCAAATACACACAAGCTGCATTCTGAGATGCCAATACAGTGCACAATTGTATTTTTCTGATTGGTATGCTATGGGAAAATTATAACAATGGGACAGATAATTTACATCATATTTAGAAATTTCAAATCAATTCGGGAAGTACAATTAATTATTAATGGTATGGTTCTTTTTTAACATGAAAACTATTGTTCCAGCTTAGTTCCACTATCAGTGGTTGCACTCAATAATCACCAAGAAGATGCTGTGATACGACTTCTACAATTAATATTACTGTTTGACATGAAATTTCAATATACAAGAATTATACAAGCACTATTTAATCATAGGTGTAAGTATTTTATTTAGTTATTAGTCATTGTTTATAGCCTGTTGGTTAGATCTCTGATCAGAGCCCAGGTGTCTAGATTCATATCCCAGCAAAGGTTGAAAGCTAAAAAATGACCTATTTTTGAAACCCTCTTCAAGTAATAAAATATTAACCTTTAAACGCCCAGCGGTCCCGTATGGGACCGGTGATTATGGTGCATTTCGCTATCGAGTTACATTGATTTATGAAAATAGTTATCAAAATATGAATAATAGTTTATATAAATAATGTCTTTGAGATACCGTTCAATAATTTTATTTTTGGTTCCAAAACATATTTTTATCATGATGAATAATATAACCATCTGTGTTACAATATTGGCTCTTGGTATGTGCGTTGTTATTTTAGGCGAACCATAATAAATCAGCTTAATCTACACTATTCACTACATTTTGATGGGGAAACAGATTTTTTTCATACAATACATAGAATATTTTTTCTTTAGGCAGTGGCTCCCAATCTGAGTGCGTGAACCCCTCAGAGAAGTTTTTATTCTTTAACTTTAACGCGTAATTATATAAAATGTGAAAAATTACGTATAAAGCTGTAGTAAATTATAAACAATCTTTTATTTTGGTAATGTTTCTTATTATACCCAAATATAATGAATAGATTTAGAGATATAATTATTTTTAGAACAACTGCAGGTCGCGCGAATAATTCACAAAAAAATGCTTGGGCGGTTAAAGGTTAAGTAGTAAAAAATGGCTTTTAGCTAGATTGGTTGATTAATCTGTTATTTAATGTACATAAATAAGAAAGGTAGGAGAAAGACCTGACAAAACTTTTGTAGTAAGTAAAAGTGTTTAAATGTTTCTTTCAGATGTACGAAATGATGTCAGTGGTTGTTCAGCAATAGTACAAAATTGTTCTGCACTAAATATACATTTGACAGCTTTGCAGTATGAGAGATATCTGAGAATGTTAATTGACAAAGACGATCAACATATCATCTCAAATACGACTACAAGAAAATTACCTTTACCCGTCAACCGATACAAACTGAAATTCTAATTTGATTATGTGATATTTATATCTTTTCGATATGAATGAAATGTATTATTATTTATACTCAAAGCAATGTTGATTTATTTTGTTTATTTTATATTGACGTTTACGAAAAATATTGTGTATAGTAATTTGTAAATATGTAGCATTATTTAATATTTTTGAAAATAAATTGTCAATTTATTAAAAAAATATGTTGTTTTGTTTTTTGTCATAAATCAAATTCTGCTTGGAATATTCACTAGATAATGGTAATTTCTACCAATACTGTAAACTTTTTATAAATCTCATTTGAAGTCGCTTAACTGTAATCAATTAACATATTGGATGTCGAAAATGGACCTACTGCGTAAAAATGTATGTTGGAGAGATACTGATTACACATCTGGTGAATTAAATGTTAATCTAAACTTGTATTGTACCGAATATTGCTAAGTGTTGCTACATGATGTACTACATGTACATGTTTTCAGTACTCGATATCCTAAAAATTATTTGTAAATGCATCCAAAGTTTGAACCTACAAATGGCATTTTTATTTATTTCAAACTCAAATTAAGACTTGAAAGTGTCTCACATCTACTCTAGGTCTACTTTATTTATTCCTAGATGGTAAACCCACAAAAAAAATCATTTTGCCAAGTATTCTTTTTTAATCATTCCTATCGCTACAGGTGACAATATGACATCTGTTGAGATGCCGTGATACATTTTTGAATGGATTTTTCTCTCTTTATTTCAAGTAAAGTTCGAAGCTTACACAAATGTCATAAAACAAAATGTAATGCCCCTCAATTTCACGGAAACATGATGCTAAAAGTATTTTTTTTTGACAAAATATGCATGACTACTTATTTGAATAGTGGTCCGTTTCAATTTATCTAATATCGAATCGTGATGAATTTCGAAGTCTTCGTATTTTTTGAAATCTTTTCTCGATATGATACCGATTTAATATTTGGCAAGAATTTCAAAAAACCAATAAAAAAACATACCATTAACACTACGACAAAGTGGTTAGTCATTGTGGGTAATTTAGATTTGGGTTATAATGATTGTTTAACCAATTGTATTTATTTTTTTATGATTGCCCCTTCGAGTAAGTTTTTAGTTGATATTCTTTGATCAATGAACTGTTCTTACTGGCATTCCATCCTCAATTCAAAAGAAACTAATTATCTATGAAATTATGTTAATATAAACATTTCCTTTGTCATTATACATGACTTTAAAGAATATAGTGTTGACTTTGTATTAGTTTTTATTTAAATCGAGTCTGACATGTGTTTCGAAAATGGCTATAAGTTATGCGAACAGCGGTATATAAATGAAATTAAAACTGAAATGGTTGGTATTAGGTGACTTCATCAACATTTTAACATGGCCAAGAAAGTGTTAAGAAGCAATAAATCAATGTAATAATTCAGGAACTTCACTCCAGCCAAATGATTCACGATTTATGTAGATATGAAAGCTTGATTTTGACAAGCTTACTTTTACTTCACGCAAAGTAGCTAAATTGCTTGGGAGTCGGAAGACTATTCAGGTGTGTAAAAATCATCTTTATGTAAGAAATTTATCCTCCACTGCTTGGGCTTTGATAACATCAACATCATAGTTTAATATCAGGGATATCACATTTTTATACATTATGCTTTATCAAATATTTCCTTTGGATTGATTTTGATTTAACACCTCGTTAATTTTTTTGTGTAATATTATTTTTTTTTTATCATGTTTGCATTTGGTCCAGCTATAGTAGTTTCAATAACTATTCCAGGATATCGCCAAAATAGGTTTGGAACAAGGATTTTTTGTGATGAAGCTTCGGACTGTTCTCCAGAACCTAATCTTATGCCTCAAAAAGCCCCGCACAAAAATCATTTTAATTACAATAGTTATAGCAGTGTGAAATTCCAATCGGATCAATATTTTTTTGGGATAACTGGATACATTTTCCATAATATATAGTCACTAACTATCTTACTTCGAATGGATGACATAATTTTGGAATTTCACTCCACAAAAGTTCATGCCGGCTCTGAGTTTCGCTCAATATTTCAAGTATTTTTTATTCAAGAAAAGTATAAGATATTAGGTATATTTTATAGATTTTTGGATTATTGAAAGTAAGTTTTATTTTTGCAGTTATTTTGTCACGTTAAATCAATTTTGAAATGAGTTTAAAGTTGCAAACTTTTGCTTCACTTTCATAAGCAAAGTAAAAAAAGTATAGTTCTTATTTCTGTCTTCTCTTTCCCCTGTTGAGTGAGTCAATCTGCTTCTTCACCTTTTTGTTTTGGCTCCAACAATTCATCTTCACATTGAATTTTTTCTGGGTCTTCATTTTTATGTGATCGATCATCTCGGTTGCTTAGTTTAATTATATACCTAAAAATACATGTGATTTAATCGATAAATATGTTTGATTCAACTAAATTTACAATCATATTTGTAAATTGCATATTTCAAATGTTAAATAAGGGGAAGTAATTTATAAAATTAGGTATCAAATGTAAATAGCAAGATGATGTCAATCAGAACTTTACAAAAATATGGTTTATCAAAGTTAAATATTCTTATTGAGCAGAGTTTATTAAAGTGATCGTGAAATTGCTCTACGCAGTTATTTCGGTATATTTAACACATTTATTTTTTTCTAGAGTTCCTTTTGGAAAACACGCTTTTCCATTCAAACGTATCTATGTAATAGAATTTTTAGTTTATCCCATAAGTCCATTGGCTTTTACTAAATAGCAAGAAATGTTGGATTTTCACATTATTTGAGGTATTTGATCACTTAGTCATTTGTTTCTTAGTTGGACTATTTTCATACTTACATGAATATAAAAATAGATGGAGCAGTAATTAAAGCCGTAAGTAAAAAATATGCTCCAGGGAGATAGTGGAGTGTCTTCACATAAACAGCTGCAAAGATTGGTCCATATATTAATCCAAAAAAAACCTCGCACATACCAAAGAGGGAATTTATTTTACCTGAAAAATGGAATACCTTACATTAACAAGAAAGATGCAAATTTGACCAGAGCGAGAAACAATTTTTATCTTAGAATGGTAAAAATGGCAGTATCCAGTTTCAAAAAGATTAACATTGAATTTGTTGATAGCTATTTTGGCTTCACATCAAAACCATGGCTTAAAACATGGTGACACTGTCATTTCGTAATTCTTGTGGAACATAAATCAGGTCAGGTGTCTGATGTTTTATTGTATTTGGATGCAGTCGAGGCTCGAGTGAATTGTGGATGCTTTATCACCAATTGTGACTATCTGGGTGTTGTTGTGCCTTAATTGCTCGCTCAGATAATTTATCATTCATTAATGCCAAAGTTCACCGATTTGTCAGAAATAGTCTTAATATTTCAAATTCAAAAAAATTCTTTGAATAGTTAATTATCATTCTTTTTTAAAAAATAATTTTGAAAGAAAATAAAAATGTATTAAAAATAATGCAATACAATAAGAGTTTTATTGGTAGATAAAACTCTTATATTATTTAATATTTTCATCTAACCGTATGCAACCTTTGGCTTGAAATATTATTGATTTGCATTATAGGCGATGTGAAACAGAAGAAGTAAAATTTTATATTTACCTGATTCATCTGGCTCTACAAACTTTGTGGCCATTGACCTCATTACCGTTATTGCTGTACTCCCTATGAGTTCGATTAAAGGTGCTGAATAAAGCCACATTGTATTTGGGGCAAATGCATACATAAAACAAGCAATGATTTTGCTCATACAAGCCAAAATAGCTAGGTGGCCATCTTTCATTTGCCATTGCTTACTGAATACACTCAGAGCAACAAAAGCACCTAAAAAGCACAAATAATGGAAATAAAATATTCTACTATAATTGTGACGCTAAGAAGCATGCCCCACATAGTTTGTGTAAAATCAATTAGTAGCATTTTATCTGAAAGCTTATTTTTATGAGACAGCATTGAATGATGATGTTTTGTTTCTCTGATTTTTGCAGTAAAACTTCTTTAGCTTCGCCAGTAAAGAAATATTCAAAATTATTAGTACAGTTTAATTATTTATAATGCTGAAAACACTTTGAAAGAATGTCTGAATATGTATATTGGATATGAAAAACTGTCCTAGACAAGTAACTGCGTCTAACATCCAGCATAATTTATAATGCAAGGTATTCAAAAAAATAAAAATATATGGCACTATTGAGAAAGCAAGTATATCACAACTTATTGAAGTTCTTTAATTATTCATACACCATTTTCCTTCTGCACACAATGCTGTATATAACCAACTCTTGAACAATTGTCCTCGGCCATTTCTGACAAAATGTTTTTTTGATTGATAATTTTATTATTGTACGGTATAAGTTCTGTAAGATATGTGAAACTGTCACAGGTGAAGGAATAATTTTTATTACTTGTGAGAAAGTAGAAAAAAATGTGACAGTTTAATTTATTTAATGCATTTAAATCTTCTATAACTAATGATATCATGTATAATATTTTAAGTTGACTGATTTTTAATTTATGCATAAAAGTGATAGAATAAATTAAAAAAATATATATATAATACCCAATAGTTGTACTATAATGCTGTAGAATGAAAATATGCTGTAGTCCACTTCATCAAATTGAAATTGTTTTCGCAAATAGAGGTACTGTAACATCTCTCCACCTGTAATCCAAGAAAGATATATGAGGTGACTGTGACTGACATCTTAATTCTTAACAAAACTCTTTATTGATATACATTAGAAATGGATCTGCTGTAATTGATTAAGGTTTTAATCGAAATCTACTTAATATGATATAAAGACAAAACAAAATTTTATTCTGTCCAGATAAAAATATATGGCAAAAGCCTATCTGTGTTCATACAACAGTGCGACTGTGTTTTCAAATAACCATCTAGAGCCCTCAGTTAGTTTCAAAATATATCAATTCAATTTTTTAGCGTTAAAAAGATATACAATACAGAGCTTACCATGCACTTTTTAAATTTTTTCAGAAAAATGAATTTCAATATATCATACTTAAATTTGAATTGTTATAACTTTGTATGATTCCATATGTTTTGTCACTAACGACCCGGGTTTCGGCTTTCGGCATCTTCAGGCATTCTATCACATGGATGCAACAGAACTGGCAGTTCGTACAAAGTTGTAACAATCAAATTTGATATTGAAATTCCATCAAGCACCTTCAGTCGATAATGTAAATTATAACATACTCAATTTATCCATTTTGAAATCCATACCAGAACAAGCATTTGACATAAAAAACAAATGTAATCAATATAATGGTCAGCCACCAATCTACCACTCAGTGAGTTGCACTTCACGGTGTGGCAGCCTGTGCCTGTCATGGTCATCACTGAGTTGCAGCGAATATGACTCAGGCATAAAATAAAGAACATGGACGACACATACTGGAGGCAATTATTTAGTATCAGTCATACAGTGGTTATTCATAACAATGTCAATTTCATGTAATTCAATAATACAGTTTTTATCTCGGCATTTGTACTATACATATTCATAGCAGTGTGTTTACACAGATGTTGTTGCCAGTGTTTTTGAACAATCATGGTAGTAAAAATAAAAAAATGTAGGAATAACAATAATAAAATGTAGGAATTCTACTTAATGCTGCCATTTTTGTTTCCTCTCAAGAGAAAACATTAAGTTTTGACTAAGTGTGAATTACACTCTAATAGCAATATTGCTATTAAATTTGTAACTTGTTTGTTGATTTGAATGTTTTGCTGCTTTCTTATAAACATTGTCTACACTATCTATTTATCTTTTGAGTGTTACGTTTCATTTCATTTCAGCATTCATACTGATAGAAAAGATTATAACATATAAAAATTATGACATAGATCTGAAATACACTAAACTGTATAAAAACATGTTAAATTTTTAATGAAAAAG
Source organism: Himalopsyche japonica (assembly GCA_028555115.1). Taxonomy (NCBI): domain Eukaryota; kingdom Metazoa; phylum Arthropoda; class Insecta; order Trichoptera; family Rhyacophilidae; genus Himalopsyche; species Himalopsyche japonica. Next base: position 550,709 of record JAHFWJ010000271.1, on the reverse strand, counting down.
AAGTTTATGATCTCTGAAAAATATGCGTGGAAAAAAATATTGCTCCCAACTATATTCACCTCTTATTGGTCCAGTGACCATAATGTAAACGAGCATCAATAGTAGTATTTGCAATTTATTTTTTGACTTCCTTTTTTTGATTAGCACCATAAATGTGTCACAGATATATTGCAAATGGATTACATCTCTGCACTTTGATTTATCTGTAGTTTTTTGCTCGACAATAGTATTGTCCTTTATTCTGAAGTAAATATATATTAATGAAGCAATAAATGATCCGAGGCACACTGTGAACACTCCGTAGAACCCTATTCTTTTCAACATGATCCCGCTCACTGCTTTGCCTAAAGTAGCTGAAGCTAGAGCGACTATGTCTATTATACCAATTCTATAGGTTCTTTCTTTTACAATTGTGTGATCAGCTATATAACTGTAAACAGCCATGAGCATGGTGGTCCACCCTCCGCTAAATGCAGATAATAGAGATTCAGCAAGCGCTAGAACTTCCATGGACCATTGGTTGAAGTAATATGTGGATAAAATAAGTGAAATTGCGGTGCAGATCTCTCCAAAGATAGGAACAATCATGCAAAGCTTCCTTTTTTTAGTATGGTCACTCCATGCACCAACAAACAGTACCAATATAGCAGGTATGGATGATTGTATAAAAAATCGACACGTATTTATGTATGTGACTAATGTTTGAACTTCTATTTCTTCAGGTAGTGGCGTTGTGAAATTTTGTTGCATCAAGCCATCGCAAACCTCACTAGAATAATTTTTATTAACACGGCATGCTTTTTCGAGACCTAAATTCTGAACTCCTATTCCTTCCAGTGTGCTACATAATATAAAACAAGCAAGCATCGGTTCGACTGTAATATTTTTGATTATTCTGGATAGTTTTTGTGATATTGATGTTTTACACTGATATTGTTCACTTTCACTGTCATTTTTGATTCTTGAAGGAGAGCTTCCATTTTGCTGATCACTATTATGTTTATCATCGACTCGAATCATTGTTTATTGTTCACCACCAAAATGACTTAAAGATTAAATTTATTTGTTATATATTATAAAGTCACTTTAAAGGTGTAAACTGTCTCTTCTTGATGGAAAAACATAATGTGTTAAATAATAAAAACACATTTCTTAGTACTATTTCCACTATATATTTTATGATCAGGAACGGTTTCATTTGATGAGTGTTTCGAGTGATGAGTGCTTTATTATTTAAAATATTATAGTCTAATCTAAGTATAGCCAAACGACCATACCACGTTGAAAGCACCGACTCTTCCGTGCGATCACAGAAGGTAAGCAGCATTGGACGCGGATAGTGCTTGGATGGGTGACCGCTCGGGAACACCGTGTGTTCTCTTGGCTATGGGAAGGAAAACCCAGACAGAAAACCGAACACCAACCCGCCTGGGCAGCGTGGTGTTGCTATGTCCAAACAACCCCCCTGAAAAAAAAAAACAGGGGGAGGCTTTCATCCAGCAGTGGATCGACCCCGGCTGATGATGATAGTCTAATCAATTTCTATGGATTCTAATGAAATGTTAGGACTGCCAACAATAATTTCATTTTAAATATGCTTTTCTATTCGAGTCGGGATAGAAAGAACTAAGAGTTAGAATAAGAAGAACACGAATAGTGGTTCACTAATCCACTCTTACTATGCTCTATTTTTTAGGGTTGGATTGATGGAAGGAAATTTTTAATATCATACACCTATGTTTTCGAACAGAGTTGATAAGTCAAAAGCAATTTTAAATGTGTTAAAAAGATAGATAACTCAATTAAAAAAACAAATGCAAATGGTAGATATAAAAATGCCCCAGCCAACAAAAAAGATAGAGATGTAGTCTTAAAATACACCAATGCATCAGCATGCAAAAATCAGCCATGCATTAGCCGTTACAGAAGGGAACATGCACTTAGGAAGAGATATTTACCTAGTGATATAACAGTACATGATATGTTTATAGATTTTATACAAAAACACAATAATGTATAGTATATCATATGATTTTATCTAAGGTCTGTGATGCACTGGTTAACGTCATTGGTCCATGATAAATTTCATGGATTCGAATCCCATTAAAAACAGCACTTAAAAATTTTATGTTATTTTCCCTCCTTCTCGGACCCAAGTAGCTATATGATTATTTTTGAAATATTATGAGACTATTTTTTTTCTAAAGTTATTCGCTTAAGGGGACGAGGTTGTATCATCCATGATTTTTCGTGTCACTATTTATGCATGGAAAATAAAATAAAAAAATGGGTTATTTAAATATGAAATAAAAACTGATGAACAGAATATGAATTGAAAGACAAAAAAATTTTAGTGGGAAAAATATGAAAACTGCAAATCAAAATATGTGCACATTGATGCATTCTTCTGTTTTTTTTTTATTCTTCTTTACTGTTACATCAATGTAAAGCTCTTTTCGTTGCCATCTTTTCTTTGTATCCATTTTTATTGAGCTGAGTGATTGTGAGAATGCTCAAATAATCCCATCTTCATAAAGAAACCATGGCCAATCAAACAAATTATTTTTTTAAGAGTGGTATTTGGGCCTTTATCCTTTTCTTGGAAATGTTTCATCAATATATTTTTATAAATATACACTTTTCTCATCAGTGTCAAAGCAATCTATTTCATGAGGTAATCTTGAGAAGGTGGATTCATTTGAATGTCTCTCACAAGTCACACTAATTTAGTGGTCAATTCTCACTGTAATATTTAACACATTGTTGTCGGGTGATTTCGAGCATTGTTTTAAGCCTGGCGCGGGGCAGTTTTTAGCAGCCGCACGTGTATTTTTACATTTTCGGAAACTCGCCATAACTTTTATACTATACAATATAAATTTATGAAATTTTCAACACAGACTTACCATAAACAGTACTATCAAATGAAGAAGAAACATGGAGGATGACAGTTTTATATTCACTGGAAACTTCCGTTTATTTTGCACATAAAAGTTTTATAAAAATGTATGTAATAAAAAATCGAAATAAACACTAAATAAAACTAAAATATGTCACAATTTGTTTTTATGAATAATTTTTCAACGTGTGATATTTCTCAAAACACGTACCTCTGTGTAGAGGTATACCACAAAACTTGCACATAAAGTAGGTCTCACTTCTTTTGCCGCTCGCACCACACACTCGGTATTGTCTTTGAACGTATTTATTTTTTCCCTTTCCAAGAATTCGTTGCACCGTATGGGCTTTCATATCCATAGAAAGTCTTCCTGGTGGATCAACTTTTGAGGTTCGCCGTGTCGGGAGTAATGCTGTTTTTCTTGGGATGTTGATGGTCCTGGTTCTTGATTTGTGTCAATTTCAATACGATCACAAGCTATAAAGCATTTGTAGTTCGTTATTTAACTTTTGTGTGTCATTTTTTAAAAAATATTTTTGTACGGTATAAAAATTCAATATCAAAATTAGTACAATACATTTGGTGGAACTGTAATAAATGCGACGACTAATAAAAAAATGTCTTTGTTAAATACCAAAGCAGTGACATCTAGCTGCTGACGACAACAAAAAATGCAGTTCAAATTACACGGATAAATACGTGAGCCGACTTCTAGCAACAGACTACAAAACAGGGATTTTTACGGGTCCCGCAATCCATCAGCAGTTCCGTAAAAACGGAAAAATCCGTGTCCCGACAACAATGTGTTGATATCAGATTTAGGATTAGTTTACTAGGAGAACAATAGTTGTGTGTATACTATGTTGATTTATCCTCGCCATTTGTTTTCTAATCACAATTACACGCTTTATCAAATTAATTATGATCAAAAGCTAGCTCCAACTTTTGTATTCATAACCGCTGATAACTTGAAATATTATAGCATATAGACCCACATTATCATCTATGATACTTCTATAAAAAACACAAGAAAAATCAATTCATTGTGTGTTCTGTTGCGATGTACAAACTCCAACGTGAAAGGAAGACTTCTTATTTTTCCAAGTTGTGGATTTAAATCATACGTTAGTAACCCTGCCTACTGCTCCTCTCCATTACCCACGTCACCGGGTGACATTTTAATTACGTCATTGGTGACTGTTGACAGGTTTAGATGCAATAAAAACAAATCATAAGCATCGACACATGTTGGTTATATTTTGTGAAATTAGCTCTAATAGGCTATAATAGTAAAAATCTTAACAGCTGTGTACTCATTTGTGTAGTTACACAAATACATTTGAAATTATAGGTAAAACATGTGTGACGACAAAAACGAATCCAAAACCTCAACACATATTATTCACGTGAAGAAACTGCTTGTGCTCTAAGTAGACCCGGCCACTCTAAAGATCAGTGGGATTCATCAGTTAGGCATGGCTGAATGAGCCAAACTTCGCATTAGCGAGAATATACGTTGACACCTGTGTTCATTCAGCTCGTGGGTCAATGAAAAATGCAGTAAAATGTGCGCCAGAGTGTGAACTGCAGGATGCATGAGCATTGACATTTTGAACTTACATTGCGGCCCAAGCAAGACAGACTGACAAAAAATCAACTATCAGCTTACCTAGAAAAGATGGGTTTGTTAGATAGAGACACCAGTAGAGTGAGGAGCTTACAGTGGAACTTGGACCTTCTTCTGAAGATGGCAGGTTTACCTTTTCGAGAGAGCGGATTTTGACACCCAGCCTAAGGGCAGCCAACAGTGGTAGATTTACTACAGAGAGGTGCAACCAAAAGTATCCTAATAGGAACGAACCATCTAAGAAGGCGCCGCTCCAGGATGTGAGAGTTTCAGAAAGGGCTCTCATCAGCATTTCTTATTCGATTTCAGATTTCATGTGGTAATAAAAGATTCCTATATTATATCACAATATGCATACCATGATCATCTTTGTATGAAATGTGGTATTTACTCTTTTGATGAAGACATACCTTACAGCATGATCTTTTAAGCTTAAACTTTTAAAATGCGTCAATTTCATTGTGGTAATAGAGAATTACAAGCACACATGGTCATTGATTTTTTCTATATTAGCTCATGTGACACGCATACATGGATCTTGATTATTATTCCAAGTTGATTTAATTACAGTGATACTATTCACAGGTTCATTCACAGAAAATCTCCCACTTCACTTTGGGCTAATCACTTACAATTAATACCAATACTGCCAACATTGCAAGTATTTTGCATCACTGAAGTTGAAATTGTTATAACACATATTTCTAAATTACTCACAGCATGTAAAATTGTCACAATTCAAAATTGATAAAAGATAATCAAGGAATATATTTTTTTATGAAATTGCTCACTGAAATTTTTTCATCAAATAACTAGGCACGTAAAACTGAAATTCTTTTTGTGAAATATATGTGAGGCAAATTACACTACATTGAAATAACATGTCACATTAGCAACTAAATGGAATTCATCCAATTAATCATATTTACTTATGTAGCGTTACACCTTATCTTTAAAATTAATACATTTACAGTCTTATCAAATTTAATCTTTTCTGTTTATGTACTTTTTTTGTGCTTATAATATTAATGTTCTTATGACATTTTTCAATGAAGAAATAATTATTTATGCTTTTTTGTGATTTCGGCTTCAGAAATTATTTTATAGTGTAGATGAATTACTTGATTTTTTGGAAAATGCGTCGCGGCCCAATTAGCATCATCTGGCGACACATTGATGCACTGCATTAAATCATTAATAGCATAAAAAAAATGTGTTGCCCTACCAATTTATCTTATAACTAATTTTTCACACTCCTTTTACCCTTTTTCCATTTGTTATTCACTGTAACTTTGTTGTTATATTTATTAAATCCATCTTTTTTCAGAAGTGAAAGAAAATGTAAGGTTTCTTTTAGTGGGTTTCTATTGATATGTGCATGATATATGCCAAAGCGTTGAATTTTAACAAATTTGATGATATCTGGTTCACTGCTGAGGTAACTTACTTTATAGTTAAAATGATATCCTTTGAAACAGTGCCAAAAAGCTTTCACTCAAACGCCTGAAGTTTCCGAGAGTCTTCAGAAATTAGTGGCCCGGTTTCTGACTCATGTGACATAACTCTAAATTGAACTTTTGTGCTTTGTGATGGAAGATTTGATTTTTTATGCAGTCCATAGAAGCGTTTAGTGCAGCTGATAATTAGCCTTTTGATTTCCTCACACAAGCATGATTGGAAACCTACGAAACTCTACATATTTTTTTGAGAAAAATTTGCAATTTCATTGAATAAGTTTACAAGACAGAAAAATAAATAACAACTGGCTTTACAAGGGGCAAAAAAGTTTTTATACATCGCATTGTACTCTGAGTTTTAAGAGGTTAGTTTTGTTTCTAATACTGAAACATTTAAATATTTGCAAAATGACTAGATGAACTCATTTTTTTCATTTAACCGTACCAAACTTGGTACGGTTAAATAGATGTGTTAAGGTTTCAATCTATTTTCAATTCTTACAAATCAAACAAAATTAGCATGTTGTAAACAAACCTCTATTTTAGAGTTCATAAGATTATTTTTCTGTAAGTTTCTTTGAGATATTGATCAACCATACTATTTGAAATGATAAGAAAAAAACTACTGTGCATTAGATAAGAACTACCAAAGCAATACTTAGAATAGATTCTGAAAAAAGTAAAATCAAGTATAAATAATATTATTTTCTTACTTAAAATGCAGAATTTGTTGGTGACAGACATTTTCCATCTTATGCTATAATTATTGTAAAGTAAATAAGTCATATAAATCATGTGCATTCACATTAAACTTAGTACCGTTGTACATAAGCTCCTACACATGCAATTGTTATCTCTGTTTAGCAATCAAGGTTTTTCCTAAAACTTGAGTCTTAAATATCCAAGTACTTCTTCTTTCTTGTGCTTATGGGAATAAAACACGATAAATGCAGAGAAATCCTGTCATAGTTATTTTTTTTTTGTATGCGCTTTCTGAGGCCTTGCAGTATTTTCAGTTGGTTTTGATAATGCTACTGATGACTCACTGTTGATTGACATCTCATTCGTAAGCTTGTCCCAAAAACTTTAAAGTACTAAGAAGGACTTGACTTTCTTTCATGTTTTATGCTTTAGCAAATAGACTATCCATAATCAAAAACTCCAGATTTAATAATAAGAAAAAACTTTAATGTTCAATTTTTTACAGTGTCATTCTTTTACAATATGTAGGTGCTGTTTTATAACTTATTCTAGTAAACTTAGTATCACAGATTTAAATTTCAGTAAAGTGAATGACGGCATTCAGTCAATACAATTCTGTCGTTTCTTGGACTTTGTTTATCTTCAATTTGGTCAGTTCTTCTTCAGTAACTTCTTTAGCTTTATTGGTTGTTTTTCTTTTGACATCAGCCATTTGAAGTTTATATAGATATCTGAAAATGTTTTACATTTTTATTAACACATTAAATATATATATATATAAATCAATGTATGTGTGTCTGTAAACTGTAAATGTGAAACAACATATTTCTTGAGTACATTCTTCTTTCTTCAGTCCGGATGTTTTGAATAATTATTGAATGTTTACAAGATTTTCTTCACATATTTCCGCACTTTCTAATACATACTTGATATAACTATTGAAATTATGTTAGAAAAACCATCATATTTTAAGACCATGCACTATTATTTGGACAAATTGGACTTACAAAAAAATTATGACAGATGGCGCAGTCAGTGATGCTCCTAGTAAATAAAATGCTCCAGGAAATGTGTGAACTGTTATCACATAAAACGTTGTATACATCGGTCCGTATACCAGTCCCAAAATTACTTCGCTCACACCGAATAGGGAATTTATTTTACCTAAAATAAGAAAACATAAGTTCATTATATTTAATTTTACTCAAGAACTTAATATAATATTTGTTCACTTTTCAGAAAATAAATTTTATAAATATTTTGCATAAAGCTATTTGTTTGAAAATTTCGAGCTATTTTTGAGAACATCACAAATTCATTGCAATGAGTGAAATATAAAAATATATATTATATTTTTCAATTTTTGTGGTTGACAATATTGATTTACAAAATATTATTTGTAAAATAATGTTTTTTGCTAGAAAAAGTTTTACAAAGTAAATAATTAAAAATGTTAAAATTGAAGACAAAAGTAAACATTACTTAACACCTTGTTGAATTTATCAATCTATGATTCAACATATTTTATGATAAATCTGTCATAAATACATCGGTTTCATTTTTTTTTCATTGAAACTATAACATATTTTTCCACTACAGGAATTATACTATCTAGTTGGCCTTGTAACCACATCGTAAATGTTTTTAAGCTTTCATCTTTCTAGACTGTACATGATGTTTTCATTTTCTCTGACCAACTAAAATATGGTAGAGATAAAGATGAGCTTAACAGTTGACTGTTTTTTAAAAACCTAGAATTATTATCTTCTCTCTGATAGAAAATAGTTGAGGGTCTATAACGTAAACCTTCGGCTAAAATACTCCAGTACAAGCTGTCATGTTTCGTATGGGAGTGATTGAGAAAAGCTACATATTGAATATTATATTTACCTATTTCATTTGGTTCGACGACTTTTGTAGCCATTGACTTAACAATTGTCAATACTGTACCTCCGATAAATTCAACCAACGGTGCTAAATATAGCCACTGAGTATTTGGTGCTAATGCGTACACACATCCTGCACATATTTTGCTAACGCAGGCTAAAGAAGCTAGAATGTTTTCATTCATTTGAAAATATTTACTTAAAATGCAGAGTGCAAACGTGACACCTGAAAAAGAGCAACAGCATGTTAAATTACATTTGATTAATTTCTAGATGTCACCATATAATAATGAGTATTTTGTAAAATGTTACTTACCAACTAATTCTATTACTATACTATATGATGAAAAAATGCTAAAATCAACTTCATTAAATTTAAAATGTCTACGCATGTACAGATATTGAAGAAGGTTGGCACCTGAAATGAATAAAAAAAATGTATGAAAATTTTTACCTGGCTTTTTGTCAATTGAAAAACAAATAAATATATTTCATTCACACTTTATTAAAAATAAATTTTATTGTGCAAGACAAAAGTATACAATCATATTTTTATAATATGATTCAACTGTCTGTAATCAAATATATCAAATGTAGATGAAAATTCATTTATCATAAATTTTTGACAATATATTTGATATATTCTTCCTTATTGATAAGATTGACAAAATAATCTTCAAATATAAAGGCTGTTTGCTGGGAAGGTTTACTTCTTTGTTTGGTTGCCATTTTTGTAAATAGACACTGTGTACATATTTGTTATTATTATAATTATTATTACAATATCAAGGATTAGGAGATATTAAGTAGGGATGAATTTTTTCATATCTTTGACAGGGTGAGTACATGCTGAATCTCAAATTAGCTACCATCACTGGGAAACTCGCGAAAGAAGTGGAAAGAAGAAATCATTCCAGTAGGCTATTGATAAAAATTCATAAAATAAATTTAATGTTATCTTTTTTGTCCTGAGTGACTATGAAAAGGGAGGGCTTCTTGCCATCCCAATGAATTGTAGAAATAAAGGAAATGTATGCACTTCCGTAACTGATGACGTGTGGTTAATTGTCACAAACCCTTGCAGTTTCATTGATATAAATCATGTTGGAGAGTCGGTATACAGTAAAAGATTTAAATGGAAGTGCACATCTAACTTATTCATTTTCTTCCAGTTTGAAAAGAGTTGTTGATCTTCTGAAGGATAGTTAGTGTTGCTGAAGGAAGTTATCCAACCTGTCAATACAATACACCTCAATGGTGCTATATATTCTTCTCTGAATATATCTTACTGCAAGGAGAGATTCTTGAATTTCAACCCAGCATCCTTTTGTTTCTCATTATTTTAACTACAGCTAATTTTTGGGGAGGCTTTATAAAAATAATTATGTTTAAAAAAATCTGAAAACTCTACGACTTTTGTGCTTATCTTAGCATAGAATTCAATAAAACCTAAAAAATATTATTACTCTAATATGAAACGTTTAGTTTGTTCCAAAATTTTTCTGTTGAATTGTTATGTTGTATAATGATACGTTATAGAAGTGACACCTTTAGATAAAATTTATGAAATGCGTAACAACAATAATGGTTAGGGAACAACAATGGCAATGATTGATACTAGATAAGTACTTCATATGACACTTTTTTCTACAACTTATCAACCAACATAAAACAAGCAATTTAAAAAGAAATCCCTATAGATTTCAATTCCGATTCACTAGTCAGTAATAACCGTCAAATTGGTTTACTCCACCTACAAATTTTAATTATGCCTGATGAGTATTATTTTGTTTCTTTGGTCACAACCTATTTTTATGTTTCACTAGACAAAATATTTCTAATAGTTTTTTTCTCAGCTTTCAATTTGCTTGAATAAAATTCATTAAATAAGTTAATCATTTAATAAGTTTGTGGCATAAATGATAAAATAGTTTAGGGAATATTTGATTTTAACTGACAGAATGGAAGAAGAAGAGTATTTAAGCTTTGTTATTTGTCATAACCAGTTATTTTCAGAGGATGTCTTAAAAAATAAATCCCTAGCGTGTATCGTGAATGGTGTAATGTCAGAGGATAAAGAAGTTGTTTTAAAAGTAGCAATTATTCGTCTTCCAAAAATTTTGTCATTTCAGATTAATCAAAAAAATTGGTGATGAAATATATAAATAGTTATCTCAAATGTCTTGATACTTTATTTGATAAAGAATTTCACAAGAAGAAGTTTAAAACACTATTCGGCTACTTCGATAAATAAGATTTAATTAACATAATTTTTACACCTTTTCATATTAACCACATTTTTGTAAAACTCCATTCATGGAAATTAATGGGGTGCTTATATGTGACTATTTGTTGTTTTAAGATTTAACTATTATTTATTATTATTTGAAGCTTTCTCACATTTATAGTTTTTTAGGATCTTCGGAAAGTGTGGAATCAATGTTTCACTGTATTACCATTATTTTCTACATTTCATCATTTAATAATATTAGCAATTAGAATCTATGAACATATTTAAACTAGTTTAGTTTTAAAAATATTATATACTCCAGGCTGTGTGGTACCAAAAAGTGACTTATATTTTAGGATTTTTCCCCTGAGGGTGTAAATGTACTAAAATATAAAGACACATACAATTATAATGATTTTGTTAATATCTTTGTTGCCAACAGATACGCGAGACCTGATTAAAACAGGATTTTAAAATTTTCTAAGATATGAAAAAAAAAATTACAATTTGAATGTTTTTCCTTAATTAAAGTGCTGCATCATAACATAATATCAAATTCAAAATCTACAAGGGAGAGTAATTACAATAAATAAGCACTTCAACAAGCTTGTATTATTAACTAAATATAGGTGTCATCTCCATAATATTTGATGCTACAGCTATTTTAGATGTAACTATTGTATGACATTGTAAATTGGTACAACACATCACTTAATACGTTTATAAGATGACATATAGATGGCACTACTAATGAAAAACTCTTTGATTTTTAAATAGTACCAACATTCAAACAATCTATGTCAAAACTGAAGCGTATTTTGAAAGTTTGGATAAATCGTTTCATAAGAATGGCACAGTTATGGTAGTTAAGTATAAATGTGTCACTCTTGAATTAAGAGGAGGAATTTTGTCTAAAAGGTGTTGTTTTATTAGTCATTCTACAAACTTATTGAGTGTTGTGTTACTATTATATTAGGTATATCCAAAATGAATGTCTTTTTCTAATAAAACAAAAAGAACAATTCAAATCATTTTTTTATTTTCAATTTTATCATTCAAAATATAATTGCCTTCCAAGAATAAGACCATTTTCCATTTCTTGCCATTTTTTTAACTAGATATTAATAAAATATTGGAGGTTTAAATTCAAAATATCCTAAGAGTTTTTTTTACTTTATCAGTAGTTTTTAAATATTTTTCGATCAAGCAAGTGTTGCATCAAATGAAAAAAATAGTGGTCTGATTTTGAAATCGAGTCACCTTTTCTCAATCATATAATTACTGCAGATGACAAATGGATGATATGTGAAAACGTTTGCAATAGGATTGGATAGTTTTTCCTGACAATGCGTGCAACCAAACTGCAAAATTGTCATTAGATAAAACCAATAAATTGGCTTGAAGATTATATCCCATCCACTATATTCTTCAAACTTTGCATGACCATTTAACTGAGTAAAAAAGTCACTCTCTGAATACTTTAGAGTCAAAACTTCTCAAACTGTATAAAAATAAAATTTGATAATTCGCCCAGAAATAATTGATGGTTGACATCTTCAGAAAACAATTAAATTATAGAATTATTTAATTAATAAAAAGCTTGTGAATTTCTTGAGGTTTATTAAAAAACAACATTCATGAATTTATCATAATTAAGTAGCATATTTTTTTATAGATATCAATACATGCCGCTGAAAATCCATGCAAAATATGCTTGATGCTTGATTAAATTTAGTATTATTATCTTGTTCACTACAATAGCTATATAAAATATTTGGAATTATAGGAACATACATTTCAAACAAATGCATTATTACATGTATGAATTTTCTACATGTTATTTTTGGCAGATATAAATTAGTTTTAATTTCCTGCATTAAGTTAATTAAATTTAATGTAATGCATGAATTTGTCGGTATATGAAATCATCCACAAGTTGGAAAAATGACAGAAAAATATCACAAAATAAATATAACATATATGCCTGGTACATGACTTTTTTTAAAATCAAATTAACTTTATTTAAATTTGATGCATAAAAAAATAAACTTTTACCTCTAATAGGGCCACTTGTAATAACATAAGCTGATATCAAAAGTAATACTTGTAATCTTCTTCTTCCCTTTCTTTTCTTGAATAAAACCAAAAATGTATCGTAAATATGTCGCCAATGGATCACCTCCATCAGAGAGATTTTATTTTGAGCATTGTTTTTTTCAGTCGCTTTACAATCATCAATTCTGAATATAACATATATCAATCCAGTGATGTATAAACAAAAGCAAACTGAAAACACTCCATAAAACCCTATTTTCTTTAGCATAATTCCACTTAATGCTCTACCTAAAGGAGATCCAATCGACACAAATGCATTCACAATTCCCAGCCGAAAAGTTCTTTCTTTTACGGTAGTGTGATCGACCACATAGCAGTAAACACCCATAAGCATCATAGACCATCCTCCGGTGAATGCTGGAATTAAAGCTTCCATGAAGCCAGAGACCTCTAGTGGCCATTGAATGAAATAGTAAGTGCACAACATGAGTCCGACTGCGGTGCAACCTTCGCCGATGATCGGAGCAATCATGCAAGGCTTTCTCTTCTGAGTATGATCACTCCATGCGCCAATAAAAAGGACCAATATTGCTGGGATTGCCGACTGAAGAATTAATCGCCACACATTCATGTATGCCACCAACGATTGAACTTCTATTTCTTCCGGTCTTTGAGTTGTGAACGTCTGTTGCATTAAGGCATCACATATTTCTGAGCTATAATTTTTATTCACACGGCAAGCTTTTTCTAAGCTTAAATTCTGCACTGCTAATCCTTCTAATATACTGGGCACTATAAAACAAGCAATAATCGGTTCTACTGTAATATTTTTAAATATATTCAATATTTTCCACAAGTGTGGAAAATATCGCTTGTCAACAGATTCATTTTCACTTTGATTTTCTTTATACACTACATCATAAATCTTAACTTCACTTTGTACTTGATACGTTATACTCATGATTTGATTATTATGCAATTAGTAACTGATAACTGTTACATTGTCTTCTTTTGTTGTATGATTTGAGTCTATTTTGAAATTGTAAGAACAATGGTCTGAAAGTTTTGTTTGTGCCTCTAGATGTATACAGAAACTGTCTACATGAAATCTCTGTGATTATTAATATGAATGTGAAAAGATAACAGAGCACAAACATTCAATGAAAGGTCTCTCAGTCACTAATGTAAATATACTTTTTCTTATCAATGTGGTTGAAAATGTTGGCATTTTTTTTGGATTGTTTAGTTTAAAATTGATATACTGCTCCGAATGTAAATATGAATAAATCACTAAACAAGTAATTAACTCTACAGTGGGAGATTATATACAATATTTATGTTCTCAAATTCTTATATAATTTTATGACCATTCACATTTTTCATATAATTTATTACCGAAATGAATTGAGCTGTTAAAGTCAAATTGACGAGTCTGGAATATTTTAAAACATTTTCTTTATTTATTCATTTATTTTCATAATTGCTGAATCATTTCTGTATCTCAATTAAAAGATTTATTACTAGTAAAAACTCTTAGAAAGGTGCAAAGTCGCGGCCCAAAGAGGTATGTTGTTTTGAAACATTAGTAATATACAAAATACTCTCCGATGAGCTACTAGATAGGGGGCGAGTTATCCTAAGAGGCACAATCAGGGTGACCACCAGTGGCGAATATTCAGAGTGTGCTAGGTGTGCAGTGCACACCCGCCAAGTCGTAAAAAAAAAAAAATTATTTATATTTATAAATTTATAAGATATGGAGCATAAAGCGATGTGTATATTGTTTTGCCTACAGTGTAGTTTTTGCAAGCGCTTGTATAATATATCAGCTCGCCCGGAATGCATGTGCGCGAGCAGCCAGACATGACAACTTCATACTGGCGCGCAGACTTTAGGGCAAACTGTGAACCAACCAACTCGTTCGCAGATGTACAGGCCCAAGTCGACCAGTCGGCGGGCAGAACACAAGTGAAGTTGGTCTCAAACGCGGTGCGCGTACGTCAAAACTCTTGCGTCGCCGTTTTTTTTTATTATTATTTCAATATTCAATTCAAAGGGTTATAAGGCAGATTGAGCGTGCCAAAGCCATGATCAATAAATTTTTTTTAAAAAATGTACGTTTTTTTTTTTATTTCTTACACAGCACACCCAATAATAACATCCACCATTCGCCACTGGTGACCACAAACATATAAAATCAGAAAATGTGTTCTTTTCTTCGGTTTTGTGTTCCTTAAAAACGTGATCTTGGTCAAAAAATAATATTGGAACTTGCGTTTAAGGGGATTTTGCACTACAATTAATTCAATAGATTGTCATGGCATACCAAATGGAATACAAGATTGTGATCGTTAACATTTTTATTTTTTATGCTTTACATGTTCCACGATTGCTATAGTTATAATATTTTTTTCTGAATGCCATTGCTTCTTGTCATCAATAATTGAATTATTTAAGCTGCACGATTATGTGCTTTATTTGATGTCCTAAGATTACATCATTAATTGATTAATACATCTCGAATCCACAGTTAGATTAAAACCTGTAAGATAATGTTATGATATATATAGGCCACAGAGAGAAGTGTATATAAACTATATGTATAGTGTTAGAATTACATGTGACTTTTTGTAATTGTTTTGGTTATATACTATTTTAATCTTAACTCTCACTTTTTATTATGATTTGACTTTTAAGAATAAATGTTATCCCAGATTCTGTATGTTGTAATGCAAGTTTAAATTAGTCATTACTTACCAACTATGTTATTGAAGAATTCACTATATTTCTAATATATATAAGCAGGGCAAATGCAATTTGTTTCAGGGCTTTGGGGTCATAAGGAAGAAAATACAAAAATGGCTGCTTTTAGTTAAAAAATGTGTTTACATAAAAACGTATGCCTAATTGTAATATTGTAAAGGTGATTGTGTATTAAAAGACACTATCTATAACATATGAAATGGACAATATTATCACTTTTTATATATCTGAATTATTTATATCCAAATTGATTGAAAACTAAAAAAAACAATCTTATCCATGATTTATTCTCTTTTATTTTAAATTAATATACTTTGTACCCCTGATTTTGTCATAAATGTATTCAATAGAAAAGTAAACACATATAGAATATTAATTTAATGGCATGCACTTGGCATTATAAATTTCATTACTTTGTTACTGAGATCTGCTTCTAATGTTTTTATTTTATTTATATGGACCTCTCTTTCTATCCTAGTCATGAGTCATCATATATAACTATATTAGTGAATAAGTGATATAATTATTTCTATTGAATAATGATAACATTTCTTATTTACATCAAAACCATGACTATGTTTTCAATAATTTAAATAAAGTTCCATTTTACATTATATTTATTGCTGATAAAGCAAATTGTCAAAAGATGAAATATTTTATTAATATCGGAATAACGATATAAATCAGTCAGATAGTAAATGTCGAAACATGAATTGTGGTATAATTATTAAGAAAAATATGTGCACACTTATCATTCACTCATAATAAAAACAAACAGTTTTTTTTTTTTTTACTTTATAATTGTAAAAAATAAATTGCATAATATTATATTTTTTTAATGTACATTAATTAAATAGTTATATAATCATGAAACGGCAATAAAAATTTGTATGTATAATCTGTATCATAAAGATGTGATAACATTGTCATATGCATGCTCCTCTTTTTCATCTCGTTTCTTGTCTTCTTCTTCTTTTCGTTTTATATCCTCCTTTTGTAATTTGTACATATATCTAAAAATGATGATTTTATAAATTTATTTCTCATGCGCAAAACGATTATGGTATTATATCAAAAAACTATCATTAGTATGTATGAGAATTTGATTGTTTCAATCGATATGATAGTATATATATATACATTTTGGCTATCGAGCTGCTGTGAGTGATAGCAGTTATATGCAGCCTTTAACTTTATGGTGAACCTGAATTGGATAAATGCTCTTTCAGACAATCATGTCAAAATGTAGGGCCTTAAAAGACTGTAGTTGTTTCCAACGATCACCACTTACAATGCTTGTTTTTATTTAGAATCTTCCATTTAATACAAAAGAGACACAAATAACAAATGAAAATTGTCTCATTAACTGTGACGGTGCTTTAGAAAATGGTACCTTGCTTGTAATCCTTTATTACGGATTAGGGATGAATAAAATCTGGCATGAAATCTGGTGAAAATCCTTATTTAATAACAGTGACTAAGTAAGTTAAATTATTCTCACTTAGCTAAAATCTGTAATCCTGGAAGGGGATCAAACCTAATGAGATATTTTTTGTTGATACTGAATTGTCAATATATGTATGTCTTGCTGAGGAAGTAAATTTGGTCATATATATACTTACAAAAAGATTCCAACAGATGGTATTAAAAGAACTGCGGCCAGTATACAGAATGCTCCCGGAAATGTTGCCAATGTGTACACATAGAAAGCAGAAAATATCGGAGTATAGATGGCATTCACAATCGCTTCAAATACTCCAAATAGAGAATTTACTTTACCTAAAAATATTAGTAGAGGTCTATTAGTTTCATGACATTTACTAATAAATGTAAATTAATTTTGCTTTGATGCTTTGTATAACTTAATTTCAAACGATAAAAACAACAAAGTATGTAAGTGCAATAATTTTTTGAATTAAATGTTAACAGCTATTCTCTTTGCTTCATGGGACTTAGAATCATACTGATAAATTGTTCCTTAGGATGGTCAATAAACATTTTTGTTTGATGGATTTTATACATTATTTGAAAACAAAAAATCACCATACCTATTTCATCCTCATCAACGATTTTTGATGCCATAGACCTCATAGCTATAATTGCTGTCCCACCGATGAGTTCAACGACTGGTCCCAAATAGAGCCATTCTTGTGTAGGAGCAAATGCATACACTAAATTGGCTCCAATTTTTCCCACACATGCAATGGCACCCAGCAAACTATCATTCATTTGAAAATGTTTGCTAAACACCGACAGAGCAAAAATTATACCTGAAAAATATATCATCATGTGAACTTTCTGGAATGTAATTAATGTAAATATATCCATTTGTAGATATAGCATAATAAGTATCCACTGTGAGGCATCAACTGTTAGTCATTTTATGTGTCTGACTATACATGAAGAGTGTCAGTAGGTTTACCAGATTACTAAAATCATAAATTGGTCAGCCACCAATCACTCGCAACTTTTTTTAAGGGCTTTACCAAATAATCATTATTTGAGAGATGTAATAAATACTACTTCATAAATTATATTGTTTTGTTAAACTGAGATAGTGTGCATTACTTTCAGCACACCTGAGCAGTCAACGACGAAGGAAAAAAAAATTCACTCTAAAACTATTTTTTTTTATGTAAGATTACTTTCTAATTATTAATTTGCCAAAATCTGTTTTAATATTTTTAGCACTACAGTGTATATACTGGGTAATGCTAAAACAAAGAAAGAGCTTTGTTAAATAGCTAGTATTTATTCAAGGAAATATTGAAGTTGTAAGTGGCAAAAAATGATTAGTATCAACAATATAAATGAACAGCATAATTAAATGATCACTAAAAAATTAAGGATCGATAATAGACTTTGAAGGTTAAATTCGAATTATTGCATCTTAAACTGCGCATGCTTACAACAGGTTTGTGATTGATAATATTTTAGTAATATTTTTGTTAAGTATATCAAGATTACATTTTTTTTATTTGATATCAAAATGATTTTATTATTCTATTTTACAAATGAGCTAATTGATAATATATTTTTTTAAGCAAAGTAATGAAAATGAAATTGCTATCTTGTAGCCATTTATCAAATTAAAAAAAAATGTTTTACCAACAAAACATGAACTTTCAGGAGAAAGAAATAACTTTTATTGGAAATGATCCTTAAGAAAAAGTATCGATTTTTAGTCTTCGATGGTGTACAAATTCATAAAATTGAAAACAACTGCATGGAAAATGATATTTTGGTTAATGTTGATTTATAAAAAGTGACATTTATATTTACTACTTTTTGAGGTGAGGTTTAATTGAGGTTGAACATTTTTGATTTGGGAAGAAGCCATGTAAAAATGTTATAATACACTCTCAACATAATGGTTGAGAGGAGTAACAGGTGACTGAATATATTAGAAGTATATAAAATTCCTTAGAAGACACGAGGCCAGCTATCAGGTAACCCGGTTACATGAGTGAACACACAAACTTATTTATTTATTAAAATGGAAATTTTTCATTATATGTATTTAGTTTCCTAACAAAAAGTGATTTTAAAACCACAGACCGTAAAATATGAAAAATACATTGATTAATAAAAACGATGACAGAATGGTAAAGTGTAGTTTTTGACATTGAAATTTATTGTTGAGTATATTGCAAATGATAAAGGTAAATAACACTATGTTGTGAATCTTGGATGATAATATCTCTAAAAATAGTCTATTAACGGTTTTTTATGCATCGAAACAAAGGAATTACCATGCATAATTTTAAAGTTATATAAAATTCCATGCATGTTTCACAGACAACAAAACCTGCAAGTCAGACATAATGAGTGTTTTATTTATATATTTATATAGTATATATGCAAAAATATTTATGTTAGCAAATTTAGGAAAACATTTTACTGACCAAAATAACATGTATTTAGGAACACAATTACTTTTTGACTTATAATATTAAAACAATATATTCCTTTGAAAATGTCCTTCATATAACTTTACCATTGTGTGGGTAATTTTAAAATCAATAAGTGGCTTAAGTTAAGTATTTTGATGTTTTTTTTTAATATTAAAGTTAGTAATTTATTTAGAAATGTTAGCATGTTTTACATTAGCACAACTGAATTAATTTTTGAATCATTTGGTGTTGAAATGTCTTTTACTCGGTACTGCAGGGAACGGGTTAACACATTGTCTTCCCATTACATCCAAATTGTTTCCATTGTTGTTTGTCCTCCTAGAGCTGGTCTGTGGATTTTCTGTTTATATTTACGACTACGGCACAAGCTGGACATGGTCTATCTAGCTTAGACTCTACAACTTGTGCACAAAGATAGTTTCCAATTTGTTCGAGAAGTGATGAAGTTCATCATAATACCCATTTCGCCACATAGAATCCTCCCACAATGATGTTAACCAGTTCAGTAATAACAGTTAGTGTTCACCTCTCACATCCATATGCTATAACAGTGTGTATGATATATATATATATATGCAAGGATATGAGATTTAAATTCACCTACTAATTAATTTAATTTTTTACGATATTGATTGAGGGTGCTTTATGGGATTTCAATATTAAATATGAATTGTTGAAACTTTGTGCCATTCCATATGTTTTATGACTTGCAAAGTGGATTCACATTTGATTTATATTTTGTATAACAATAATTATTTTCATATTGTTTTCAGCTTATAAAGTTTAGTTGACAAGTCAAAATTTTTTATAAATACAATTATTTGATTTACTGAATCAAGTGAAGAAATTCAGGTTGTTTTGTTTGATTAATAGTTGTATGATGTATGTTCTTTTAATTTTTAATAAACATTAAAAAATCTAAGTACTCACCAACAAAATTCATGATAATTGCATAGGCCGAGTAGATGCTGTATCCATTCTCAGTGAAAGAATATCTTCTTCGGGCGTATAAATAATGCACAGTTCCAGCACCTAGAAATAACATAATGAACAGGAATTATTCTATCATATTATCATAAAAAATATTGTGCCCACCATTGGACGTAACCGAGTCACCATCACCCTAACCTAACCTAACCTATAATAATTTCTTCGTCTTGTCCTTATATCCTCACATTTTCCAAAAATCTCTCTCTCTTTATGTTTACAAATGGTTTTCAAAACAGTCATAATTACCAAATAGCCAATTAGATGCATTGAAATAAAGCAGTAGCAACTTTACTCATGGAGGTTGAATAATTTATTCTGATAAAGAAGGCGGTGGGTTCAATCCAAAAATTTCCGTGCCCCCTGTCGCAAGACTGCTTAATATACTTGACCCTAAAGAAACGATTAGTTGTTTTTCCTAGAGTATCATACTCGAATAAATTTATAATACATAATCTACAATATTACATTTTGATACAAAGTCATTAAGAATTTTATTGCTCTCTTATGCAAAATTTTGAAATTTCTATGTTAATTACATGTTAATTAATACTGCTAATGTGTGATAAAATACAGGTAACACTGAGAAAAATGGTTTTGGATTTTTAATGAAGACTTATCTTAATATTATTTGATTCATTTCCACGTTATTTTTTATTTATGCGTTTCTTTGGCTATAAACAAACAAAGTACGATAACATAATTTCGACAAATCTTAAGCATTGACGGGATAATTGAAATGTTTCTACCATTTACTGCCGTGACGAAGAGGACTTGATACAATGAGTTTGTCATAACTAACAATAGGTTGGGTGATTACGATTGGACGAGTCCTTAGCATGTCAAGTTGAGATGCTAATGGATGACCATTTTATAGGAGGACCTTAATTTTACTCATAGTTTGACCACTGGGTCCGAATTGTTGGCATCATATGGAATTTGATTATTTTCCATCTAAATTGTACATGTGACATGTTTATATAGGTTGTTTTTTTAGAGGTACAAAACTTTAAGCTGGCGACACTTTTTTAACGGGCGGTCATTTTGTCAGCTGTCAAGTGATTTATGGTAAGTTTGGTTTGGCATTTCAACATGAATATACTGACGCCTGAACAACGCTTCCAAATTGTGCAAATTTATTTTGAAAATCATGGTTCTGTTCAAAATACGTATCGTACACAATGTCGATTAGCTCACTTTTGGTTGAATGGATGCGTCAATAAACAAAACTGTCGTATTTGGTGTGATGATAATCCTCAAGTGTATGTTGAGACACCGTTACATCTAGAAAAACTGACTGTTGTGCTTTATGGGCTGGTGAAATCATTGATCCGTACTTCTTTAAAAACGATGCTGGCCAGAACGTTACATTCAATGGTGACCGCTATAGAGCCATGATTACTGACTTTTTCGTTCATCAATTGAACAACCATGACGTGGAGAACCTGCGGTTTCAACAAGACAGCGCAACATGTCACACAGCTCGTGCCACAATTGATTTATTGAAGGGAACGTTTGGTAACCGCTTAGTTTCACGTTTCGGACCCGTGAATTGGCCTCCAAGATCATGTGATTTAGCACCGCTAGACTATTTTCTGTGGGGACATGTGAAGTCGCTAGTCTATATCAATAAGTCCGAAACGATTGACCACTTGGAGGACAACATTTGCCGCCTTATTGCCGTTACACGGCCACAAATGTTGGAAAAATTCATCAAAAATTGGACCTCCAGATTAGACTACGTCCGAGCTAGCCGTGGCGGTCATATGAATATATATATATATAAAAATAATATATATAGAAATAGTATTTGAATTATAATGCCAAAAGACTTTCGAATAAAGTAAATTTCATGTCTGTTTAAAAAATTCATATTTGTTGTATTCCATTTCAAAGTGAGAACTTTGAGCTACCTCTAAAAAAACACCCTTTAGTAATTTATCATATAATATAAGGGAGACCAAGGGTGTACAGCCCTTATTTCCCATTCGTTTTGCGTAAAGGTGCGTTTCGATTTTTAACAATATTATTACAAATTTTTGTACACTACATTTAACGAGAAAAAAGGGGGTGTGTGGTGGTGTTGAAGCGAAGATCTAAGGATATCACGAGTCCTTAACGATTTCTAATTTCATACGATATGCGTACACTAAAATCTACTTTGCACGAAAAGTAGCTAATAAATGGTAAATAATAATGCAAGCGACTTCTAGTTTAACAGACAAGACAACTGTACGTTATTAAAGATTTAAAATATACGTGTGCAAATTAATTTATATATATATAATTGTTTTATCAACAATATCAGGCTATTACAGTAATTGATTGAATTGGCATTCACTTGGTAGAACTCCATTATAACACGGTGAAAAAATAGCAATGTATTTTAGTTCTACAAAATTATTTTAAACAAATATAGTTGATAGCTATTTCGGCTCACGCCATCGTCAGAACTATGCTTAAACTAACATTTGCTTATCTATATATAGCTGTGCAGAAAAGGTACACAACATCTCCTCTCTCCTTTTCCAACCGCCTAAAGATCCTAAGATCATTCAATAATAAAAAAACAGATTCACAATTCGCTAATCACGTTATTAATGAATCACATAATGTAAATTCAAACTCAGCTCCTAAATGTTTGCATCTTTGTAGTAAGGGTCGAAGAATGACGGCTTTGGAACAGCTGGAGATCAATAGACTAATATAGATTCTTAACGATCAAACTAACATAATAATATCGCCACTTGTCAAGCCGTTGCACAAAGGGGTGGTCTATTTTGCTCCCTGAAGGACCACTTCCGTCCCACACATAATCTTATTGTCATAGACACCTATTGTTTCATTTAGAATTTTGAAAATTTAGTGTCATTGTGTTTAAATAACAAGCTAGGCGGTTGGAAAAGGAGAGAGGAGATGTTGTGTACCTTTTCTGCACAGCTATATATAGATAAGCAAATGTTAGTTTAAGCATAGTTCTGACGATGGCGTGAGCCGAAATAGCTATCAACTATATTTGTTAAAAATAATTTTGTAGAACTAAAATACATTGCTATTTTTTCACCGTGTTATTACAGTAATTATAATATAAATAAAAAATCTCGTTAACTACAATTCATAACGATATGATTGATTAATCAAAACATCATCGTGATTATGTTTTAATAGTATTCAGATCACGTACAATTTGCAATTAAAATCACCAACATTACTTTTATTGCTCTTTAAAAAGTAATATGTTTTTCTGAAAATTATTACAAGCAATCCCTTTTGTCACGATTTCGTTTGTTTAAAATTTTTAATCTCGATGATGTAACTAGCAGGACGTGAATATCGTATAACAGTGATAAACAACCTATTTAATATATTCCTTGATTAGCCACATAAAGAATATTTCAACACAAAATAATTCAAAAATTATGATGATTATGAAGGCGAGTTGGTTGCAGGGCCAATTTATCATTTTTTTTTAATGATATTTTAATTTATAATTGAGTACGATTTTTGAAACTTTATGATGTCAAAAATCGTTTTGAAGTCAGTTTTATTGTTTATGGTTGCACATTGTTTTTTCTGCTTATATTTCAGGAGAGTTAAATTGAAATACAAATGGCTTTTCAGCAAACGAAAATGATTTCAAAAGCACAATTTGTGGTTTATTGGCGTCTTGTTTACTTGATTATTTTGTACTGCATTTTTTTTTATGAAACTGTATAATTTGTTCACATTCAATGGAACTTTCGATGATGAAATTTTCGTAATTTTGGGCGATGGTTGTGCATCTCTATTGTATACTGACACCAAGGCCGGGTAAACGCCTGATGGTTTATGATTACTGGCACTTTTTATCATGAAACAATATTATTTTTTCGTTATATCTAAGTACGTTAAATTTAAAAAGACAAACTAAATAATATTTTGTTTGACCATTTCTTGCAATATCATTTTACTAATCCACGTATCTTTTCATGTAGATTGACAGTATTGACACGCTGCTGGTGCCACTATAAGTTGTGAATTGTTTTATACAGTGAATATAATCGTAAAAAGATATTTGACCTAGAATAATATACTAATCAATAAGCTACAAGAGGAATATAATGTTATAATTTATTCATCATTCATTTACTATGAGATCATCTTAATTACATGTAACATTGTTTTGCGATGTAAAAATTACTATAGAAAGATCATTCTTGGAAATTGTTTTTGAATGGAAACATAATAATGGTAAATATACGCTTGAAGTTCTGGTATCTATTCGAAAATGTTCCTGATCAATAACGAGAAAATATCGATCACAAACCTAATACTTTGACTAGTATTCGTCATTTTCACGAGATACTGAATATCTGAAATAAAACTTCAATCACAAAATGGATTTAAAAAGATAGAAGAATATCGTTTTTTAAAAATTGATACACAAAAATTATATAGCATTAAAGAATTTTGGGTTTATATTATATTGTTATCAGAACAATTTTTGATGAAGGCATCGAGCCGAAATAGCGTTCAAGCAATTCTTAAATTATTGCAGAACTAATTATTGATAGAATTATTAGCTAATTATTATTTTATTGAAAATGTGAGTTTTATTTAGGGAAAAGTGGAGAATTTTCTGTAAAAGATCACAAATGGATTGAAGTTTTATTATTTATCAACATGCGAATGAAATCTTATATTACATTTATGTTCTAAAGGATGCAATTTGGTCTCGTCGTTAAATAAATAAAAACTTGAAGACCTTGATTGTGCATGAAAATTATCCAATTATTTACAGTGACACTTAACAGTTTGAACCGGAAAACCCAGTTTTTTTTATTATTCGCGTTTTACCGCAGATTAATAATTTTATCGCTGAATTATTGCAATATAAATGTCATTTAGAAAGGCTTGTCTGAAAATATTATATTATGCAAATATAACCTTTTGCATGAAAAAATTGTTATGGAAAATTGCGATAGGAAATATATTATGGTTTTATGAAATTTTTAATTTTTAATATTAAAAATACTGGCTATGTTCTGATTTGCTTTGAAATTGATTTTTTTCTACAATATTTTACTTTGAAAAAATTTTGTACACTTAAAACAATCAATTATAATTCACGATATCGTTTAAGGGTGCTTGATAGGATTTAAATATCAATTTTGAATTTTTGAAGCTTTGAAGCTTTGAACAATTTCACATGTTTTGTCATACGGATGCAATGTTAATTCTATTGCATCCGTGTAGAAATAGACAAAATATCATTAAATAAAATCAATTGTAAACTCTTCTTAAATAAATCAAGCACTGTGCAGAGTGTGTTTATAACGATATAGCTAAATATTTGATTTTGTTTGTGGCTGATAATTTTGAGTACATATATTTTATAATTAAGTTTTCCTACAATTACCTTTTAGTTGCTGTTTTAATAAATTCTGATTAAAAATGTGTGCAAATGCATTATTCATTTTTGTAATGAAATAAAAACCAGTTTCATTGTAATTCCTCAGGTGGCGGGTTTTTTTGTATCGTAAATATGTATAAAATATAAATAACATAATATACTTTGATGAACACAAAAATTCATGAATAATACCTGCTGAAAGCCGTATTTAATGTCATTCCATCATATTTAGATATGTTAGTGTTTCATTGGAATGAGAGTGAAAAAATCATTTATAATTTATTAGCTTGAATTTTCCATCACACTCGATTTTTTTAATTTGTATTTCATTAAAAAATAAGCCATCGCTAGAAGTCAAAGAGCCCACGCGAACATTAATATATTTAATACTGATATTTTTTGTTAAGAATGTCTACTAGCGTTTTGTTTATATTTAATAAAGATGACCGCACCTAAGCGACGTAAAAACTTCATCTAATCTTAAGGACATAAATGAAGGTTTTAGATGTATGGAAATGTAGTATGTTATTACTTGAAAGTAATTACTGTGGGAAAACGTGATTAAGGAATACGACTTAAAATAATCTATATTAATTATAAAGCCTACATGGATTTTTTGATGATAGTTTGTTGATGCACACAATCAAGATTTTTTTTTGTTGTTTTTTATGAATCTCTCAATCGAAGCTTGCTTATATTTGGTAAAAATTTTCATATTAATCTTGAAACGGTCATATACAGAGATAAATAACTTACCCATAGCATAACTATTTTTTTGCCAAGACAGCCTCGAACCATTTTAAGCTAGCTAACTTTTTTAAAACTAGTAGTATTTATTGTCAGGTTATATTATCATAATATACCAACCGTGGACTGGTCCGGTTACGAAGCAAAACGCCAGGAAGAGCAATATCGTCACGGCTCTTCTGTTAGAATTCCTCTTCTTAAATAACACCATAAACGTATCTATCAAATTTCTAACGTCCAAAAACGTCCTGCATCCTTGTTTGCAACTCTTATCTTCTACGACCTCTTCGCTAACTTTTTTTTTATCTTTGATCCTTATGACTCCGTATATTAGTCCTACTATGTAAAAAGCGACAGATACCGCAAAGGTTCCGTAGAATCCTAATCCGGTGATCATTATTCCGCTCAACGCAGTTCCTATCGGTACAGCGATCGATATGAACATATTGACGACTCCAATACGAAACGTTCTGTCTTTTTCAGACGTATGGTCGGCCAAGTAACTAAACATCGCCATGAACATGGTGGTCCAACCTCCGGTCAATGCCGGAGGAAGTCCTTCGATAACGCCAGCAGCTTCTAACGGCCATTGCAAGAAGTAATAAACACAGAACATTAGTCCAATAGAAGAGCCGAGTTCGCCAAAGAAAGGGATCAGCATTAGTGGCTTCCTTTTCCCAGTGCGGTCGCTCCAAGCTCCAATAAACATGATTATTACCGCTGGAATCCCCGTTTGCATAGGTAGTCTCCATCCCAACATATATGCCACTAGTGATTGTACTTCGACTTCTTCTTGGGTTTTATTTGTGTCAGTTTGTTGAATTAAGCGATCGCACAGTTCTTCTCCGTAATTCAAATTTACTCGGCATGCCTTTTCCAAATTCAAATTTTGGATTGCTAGACTTGCCAAGACGCTTGGCATTACATAGCAAGCGAGTAATGGTTCTACTGTGATATTTTCATAAAATCTTTTCAATTTGCCACTTAATGATAAATTGCTCCATTCGGTCTTACTTTCTTTACCATCATCGTCTGATAAATCATTTTCTTGGCTTCCAGAATCCGTAGCTTTATTGTTTGATTCAATATTGCGGAGGTGCAACTCATTTTCCACATTCCTACTCATATTTTAAATGTTATTAAACACGAAGATTTAATTGATCATGCCAATCTTTTAACAATTACCACAATGCATTGCACACTTAGCACATCAAAAAAAAAACACCTATTACACTAAAAATATTGTCGTGACTAATATATTATTTTGTCTATGAAGCATCCAGAAATAACGGACATCATTTTGTTATGTAAACAATGAACCAATTTAAAATTGACAACCTTACAATACCGAGACTGTTTGACGACTGAGGTGTAAATTGTAACCCGTTCCGGAATTATCCAAGAGTTCAAAAGACGTCATAAAGTCTTCTCACTTTTGATGTGTCGATTTGAGAAATCCCGAATGGGCTGACATTGATTGTGGTACAAAGAAGCAACTCGCTTATTATAAATGTAAAGTTATAAAATATATATCCACTGATCATCTTTTATTGCTGTGCTTAGGAAAAAACAAATTCTTTACAGTGGCGTCGAAATAAGAAATACATAGACATGTAATAAAAATATATTATAGATTTGACACACATGGACGTCGGTATAAAATTATCATTTATATGCTGTCATTAATTTGGACTAAGTATCTTTTAAATACAGCCGAAAATCAATTGCTTTAAGCAAGATGGACTTGTGTTGCACATGGCCAAGGCCTGTCTTTTATTCCAACGGTAAGAACCTTTTTGCTTTTGAGAGTACTATTTGCTGTCTTTCTTAAAACTTAATTTGTATGAGCTATAAACGCCGTTATATAGGCGGTGGAAATGTTAGGTAAATGACCGCATAATAAGAAAAATAATGTCACTTACACCAATAAGCACTATAACATCCAATTGACGCGTCAATGAAACCTGATAATCATGATAATATGCGTTTCATTTGAATATTAATGAAATAATGCTTCCTTTTAAGGATTTTAACTTTGGGAAAAACGACATTTTTTACCTTTACTAAACGATTTTCTTTAGGTAATCATGGATTACATAGTTCTAAAAATATTAAACTTATTACTACGTCTTCTTTTACTCTATTTAAGGCACAACATAATTGTTATTTTCACATATTTTTGCTACAAAGCTGAAATCCATAACGGCTTATTTATATAATATTAATTTTAAGTTTGATTTTTTAAAGACAAATGGTAATATTTTTACACGCCACTGATACGGTAAAAAAACTAGTCGAATAGGCTCCTCGGATTTGAATGTCAAAGTTCAATTTGACCTAACTATTGCAAATCGGTTGATTAAGTATTATTTTATTCAAACCCCGCTTCGAATATCCCATTAAATTATTTTAATTTATTTTAATTAATTGTCAAAATAGTGTTATGGTTTTAGTGAACTGCGGAAGAGGGTGTGTTTGTTTAATGAAAAACACTTATAACGGGATAACGACGATTGTCTATAATTAAGTTAATTAACATACGTCATAAACGACATCCTAAAAACATCAATATTACTAAAACTAAATTTTATAAAACCTACACAAATTTTAATAAAATATGACAAAAAAAACAAAATGACTATTATGACAGATCATTCAAACATAATTTAGGTAATTAAAATGAAAGCATACATAACATATATTTACCAAGCCCTTGGCATGAAAATTGTAACTCTTGTAGATATTTCATCGTATAAAATGAAACCGTGTTTATATATGTAACTTTTGAATAGAGGTGTGCATCAGAAATAAATCATTTGTTTTTTATGAATGCCATCGCTTAAAATTATAATAGCAGGAAAATACACTAAGCTTCAGATTGTTTTCTTATTTTCTTCGCACCGTCTATCGAATAAAGGTGACTTAATTCCAGCAAGTCTTTAGATCTTGAACCAGTCATTGTTCACCTACGACTAAAATCTGCTAAAAACTATCAAATATTATAATAAACAATGAAAACATCATATCAATTCGACAAGGCTGAACCAGACATCAAGTTTTCGGGATTCAATCCAAAGTCCAGCACTTACAGCGATCCTACACTTTGAAATATCAAAATATAAGTTTTAATAAGAATAATATCCACTAACGCAGTTTTCTTTGCTCAAAATAAAAAAAAAAGTTTATGACGGAAAAATGGCAGCTTTTTCCTAAGCTCTGCAAAACTTCCAACCGTTTCTGTTATTATAATAAGGGGTGTTGTTTTAGAGGTGTAGAACTTTGAAATGGAATAAAACAAAGATGATTTTTTTTAAATAGACATGAAATTTACTTTATTCAAAAGATAGTCTTCTGGCATTATAATTTTATATGATTTTTGGCATATGACCGCCACGGCTAGCTTGGAGGTAGTCTAATCTGGAGGTCCAATTTTCGATTAATTTTTCCAACATTTGTGGCCGTATATCGGCAATAGTTTTGCCAACTTAAAATTCTATACCTCCAAAAAAAGCACCCGATACTTACGTTTTTTCATTTTATTGATTGAATTGGCATTTATTTGGTAAAACTCCATTATAACACGGTAAAATAAGCAATGTATTTTATTTCTACAATTTTTTTTTAAGGTATAGTTGATAGCTATTTCGGCTCACGTCATCGTCAGAACTATGCTTAAACGAAAATTTGCTTATCTATATGTAGCTATGTAGAAAAGGTACACAATACATCTTCTCTCCTGTTTTAACGACCTAGCTTATTTCCTGCAGCTATATATAGATAAGAAAATTTTCATTTAAACATTGTTCTGACGATGTTGAGCTGAAATAGCCATCAACACTTTATAAAAAATTTATAGAACTATAATACATTGCAATTTTTACCGTGTTACTTACGTTTCATTATTGCAAATAAAACATTTTGAAACCGATATCTTGCATGCTTATAGACCCGTGGCTTTTATGTGGAGTAAACACAGGATTTTGCTGTGGCCATTAACAGCTTTATAGAAAATTTTGTATATAAATGTGTTTTTACAAATTACTTTCTAAAATAGTTTCAAATTGATTGAATACACATGCATTTCCCAGACTTGAGGCTTGTTGTTTACCCCAAATGACTAACATAAGCAATTTTT
Source organism: Himalopsyche japonica (assembly GCA_028555115.1). NCBI lineage: Eukaryota > Metazoa > Arthropoda > Insecta > Trichoptera > Rhyacophilidae > Himalopsyche > Himalopsyche japonica. The sequence goes on along the minus strand of JAHFWJ010000271.1, from coordinate 519,915 downwards.
TTTAGTAAATACAACTTAAGTTTTTATAACATCTCAAATCGAAAGTTTGGTGTGGCCACGAGACATTTCCACAATATTTATGATATAGATTATTCAGCTATGGTAAAATTGTACATAAGATTCAATGACGTAGTCTGAATTGCCACAGTGTTCTGTTCTTGCTTATCATTTCGTTGATAATTTATTGCACCAAACAGTGTTGTCAATATTAACTTGTAAACTGTACAATCTCAAAAACTCTACCATGTCTGAAAAAAAATCTACAATAACCATATCAAATACTCCGTCAGGCTCTATTGTTTAAAGCAAAACGCTATATGCAATTTAATACTAATATCATTACCTAAAAACAAAATAATGGTCACTTTACGTACGTTCAGAAACTTAATTATTTTTTTAATTGACGATTTCTGGTGGTTATGGTATCATTACGCATTTCAATTATATAATAAATTTCTTCTTATACGATCAAGGTAAGAAATAACTTATTGACCTTTAGTAAAAAATCTTTGTGAAGATGTTTAATGACGCAATCTGACCTTGTAGATTATTAAAATACTCAACAAAAAAAAAAACGCAGTATTTATTTGAGTGATTACTACCTATAATATTGCGACTTGGGATAGTAAATTAATCTCGCCTGGTGTTTGATATTTTGTATAGAGAGTGATGGAAAACGAGTTCTTTTATTTTTAAAAATAACATCACCATAATAAATAGAATTTTTAGTAACTGTGTCCACTTTACTTTTACGAAGAAAGTGAAGTATAGCGAGATGTTAAATTAATCTACGCTTTTTTACTTTAAACCATCGAATGGGTAGGAATAATTTTAACAAGTATTCACTAAGCTGGACAGAAACCAATGAATCGATTGAAAAATGGATCTTGGAAAGTATCCGCTATGTGATTCGAGCTCGTGAGCACAGTAACCTAGGAAGAGACTTTAACCACTGACTACGGATCTATAAATTATATTTATTTATGATTGATAAAATTATATTAATGCAACATATGAAATAAAAAACATTTAATCAAAAGGTGCATTAAGGGATTGTTATCCTTGTATTATCTTGATCGGGACGTTGTGATCAATGTTTCTCTTTAAAAGCCGAAATAATGAGATCGAAATTACAAAATGTCGAATTTGTATAATTGTTTACCGTTCAGTCAACATACCATGTAACTGAAAGGGCGTTTTCTGCCTTAAGCCGGGATTGGCAGTTTTTCGCACTCATGTACTACGCTTTTATTTATTGATTGAATTGGCATTTACTTAGTAAAAATTCATTATAAGACAGTGAAAAAGTAGTAATGTATTTTTGTTCTTGAAACTAATATACATTGCTATTTTTCACCGTGTTACTCATTCAATATATTATTCTAATTCAAGATTAAATATGTTATTATAATATGTTAAAATTTAAATTTAATATGTAAAAATTAAAATTATAGTTATAAATATATATATGTTTCATTTGACCAGTCCTTTGTTTTGATCGCAATTGGATGGAGTTATTGTTATTATCGGTAATTTTTGTAATACCTGTAAGATAAAGAAAGTAAAGGAAATCACAGTCATAATTTATTGTTTCTCAAAATAGTCGTTTAGAAGATTTCAAAGTTTTTCCTCAAATACAAAATACGTTTGGATGAATAACATATTGTTTGCTTCGTGTTCAAAAAATATTTCTTTATGACAGTAGGTATGTGTTTTAAATAAATTAATATACAGATATTTAGATCAATTTCATATTTTATAAATTTTGATCAATGAATTCTGTGCTTATTTAGAAAAAAAATAAAGCGACAATTACTTACATTGTATAAAGCTAATTTCAAACTGTGGTTGTGTGAAAAATTTATACTATATTCTTCATATCATGGAGATTTTTTTGTATCATAAGAATCTTTATTTCAATGTTTTATATATATAAGTGAAATTTACTAAAAATCATAAAAATACCGTAATAACGCAAATAAAAAAAAGTGTTCTGTAGGTAAATTTGATTTCGTTTATTTTATATTTTCAAAAACAATGACGGGAATTTCAAAAAGTTCAATGGAAAAATTTTTATACACCATGAACTAATTGAAATATTTTGCATGGCATTACATTTGTCTTCATTTACAAAAAGTTTACTACATACTACAACAGATGTCACTATAAATTTATTCAATAATTTTTATGAATTTTATGATACTATATGTAATGTAAATATTTTTTTTTTATTTCACTACAATGCAAGTTACTGAGCGATATTCTGAAAAAAAATTATTAAAAAAAATAACTTAACTCATTTCACTTAGATTTTTATTTTTCATAAAAATATATTATACATCATGTAAGTTTTTACAAAAATGAATATTCTATTATATTGTTTGGTAATTTTATTATATGAGATAAAAAAACCTTATATTGGTGTGATACGCATTTCACACATACTTTGTCTGCCATCAGTATGCAATATTCTTCATTAAGAATATTGCATACTGACAGGTGGCACTGAATTCTGTAAATTAAAAAAAATGTTCTAGGTATCACTAATTTGATAATGAGATCATTTCAATATTAGATATGCCCGACCAAAATCAATTCATAAAAATATGTTTAATCAAATAATAATTTCATCAATGATTATTTGGCTGTTGAAATACGTGATTTGTTCTTTGTTAGTCTAGATAGCTAATTTTTCTCTGCGTTCATCTCGTTTTTGTAAAACATACATCCCCCTGTAAAAAATAAAAGTTTTTGAGAATAAATGAAATATTTAAATTTACCATAAACAGTAAGTAGTCATATCTTGAATGTTGAAAGGTGTTGTAAACATTCGTTTACCGACCTGATGATACCTATCAAAATAATGATTCTCAAAATATCTCAAATGATTAAGGTATTCGATAAAATCTTCTTTCATTTAGCGTTCAATGTTTAAGCATGCACGGCGTATTATTCACGTTGAAGAGTAGATCAATGCTTCCCAAAATTTTCATACCACGACCCCATAATTATATTAAAAATCCACGGTCCCCCTGAACAAAAAACACCTTTAAAATGAAAAATTTTCGACCCATAGTTTGAGAAGCACTAGCGTTTACTAAGCCTGTAGCTCACGAGGTATCTATGTATGTACCAAGTATACTTTAGATTTGTCCACGAGCTTGTCTTAATGCCAAAACACTTATATTAATTTTTTGAGTTCTATTATTTATATATTTATCATGATTTTGCCAAATTTACTATATTTTGGCCTGAATAACGTAGCTAGCTTATTTGTTTATTTAAATATACATGAATATATAATATGCCCGTGAAAGCGAAATGTTAAGTATGACTGCAGTGGAATAATAGTTAACGCGTGTCTCAACCAAACCAATTAGAATGTTTTTGAAATTCTAGACTAAAATCGTTTAAACATAGTTTTCGGTGTCAATAACCCAGAATCTAAAGCTTTTCCTTCAATATCATAATAAATTCATTTGTATACCGATTTTGTTACTTTGACAGGGAATTTTGAATCATATGATTGTGTTCCTGGCAATGTCGTGGCGTCTAATAAAAAACAAATAACATAACTTTACATAAAAAAACATTTTAATTTCAAACTTAATAACAACAATTTTTAATAATCCCGTTGGTTATATTTTGTACTTGATTGTATGTACTTATTAAAAAATTGTACGAGTTTATATATAATAGAAAAAATCAGGATTTAATGTTTTAAATTTCAACTATGTAAGCAGGGCACATGATTAGCACTTCTAGTCGTACTGTTCGTCAAATTCAGTACTAGTTTCACTATCTCTTCAGGTAAGAATATTGTTCTCGATCATTTTCCGAAATTAGAAAATATTGTTTTTAGATACGTGTTTCTATTTATATAATGATAAAGGAATTCCAACAAAAACAAATTGATAATTTGATATCTAGCAGATTTATAATACGAATGGACTTTACAAAAATTTACAAAAAGGGTAATATTTAAGTTGGCAACGAACTGTTTTAATGTAAGAGTGAGAACTTTATTATGAAGGGTATCGAGATAAATACTTATAGTCCTAATTTGATTAAACTTTATAAATATTTTTTTTATCAAAGACAAAAGAGCCACAATAAATCGTAATTAATTATTGGCCATGTGGTAATTTTTGTGTCAATTCTATGATAAATAATTGTATAATTTTTATTTATGTTTAGTAATTAATAAATTTCGTATTCATTCCAGATAGAATATTATCAATATTAAATGTGTTTTGTTTTTCAAACTAAACGAGCATTGGTATTTAATATAACATGTACTATGTAAAAATTTATAAATTAATGTTTCTTATAATATACCATATCAACGTTATCATAATTAACTTGGGTCCACAACACAAAACGTACATTACTGAATTGCAGGAAAGATGAGTAAATAAAATATAAGACTGACGAAATCGGTGAATAGACAGTTAAAAACACTTGATTTACTAAGAAAATAGAACAATTCAACGCTCATATTTTCAGAATGTTCTCGAAGACAAAGTTTTTGATTGGACATAAAAAATATGTGCCGTTTATTTAAAACCTAGTGCGACTCTGAAGGTCAATTCAGGAGTGTCCCTAGAATATTATTTTAGAAGCAAATTATCGTCTACCACCAAAATTATCGTTTCTGTAAAATTTAGAAAATTGAAAATTTACCAAATGATACGATTTCTTTTTTTTTTTTTTTGATTTATTTTTTGATCATAGTTGGGTCGGGAGAAATCATTAAAATGTGTATCGCTTATATATTCGATATATTAATACTCACATGTAAATGGCTATGGCTGGAATTGTTAAAAGCCCTCCAAGTAAGTAAAATGTTCCTGGAAGTGTGTCCAAAGTTTGAATATATACTCGGCTATACATTGGAGTGTAAATGAGAGGAACTATTGCTTCCACAACACCAAACAATGAATGAATTTTTCCTGAAATAATATTAATTTTATTTGATTGAAAACAATATTTTCATGTGAAAATTAAACATTCATGCAAATGCAAAGTACTCAATAAAATATTTCCTTCAATGTTAGTTTTCAGTGACCCTGAGACGAAATACAAAATGATTCATTCACTATATTTTAAGCACACGATAGTTCGTATAATGTAATAGGAAATATCCGAGTTTAATAATTATTTGGAAAATTCCAGCTAGCTGTATTTTATCATTGGGTAAAACAAACAAGTAAACTAATTCATATACCTTTTTTCTCACCAATAGATGAGATTTGCACAAAAAAACTAGTGTCCTTCCATTGTCCTTGATCAGTAATGATTCATTCGAATTACAATATATACTCAATTACACCCAGTCCTTTTTTTACGCGAATTCGATTATACGCGATTTTTTTGGACCACACCGTTACATTTTTTACGCGCTTCACTCGTTTTTACGCGATTTTTTCCCCAAATTTGTATTTAAGAAGAAATTTATATATGATGCTAGGCATGTACGTTTCATTATTTTTTTAAATAAAAAATTTTTTTTTTTTTTAAAACTTAATTTTGTAAAGCATTCCATTTTTTTAAATACACATACAATTGCCAAAAGTTGACAAGTGTATCGGATATTATGCGAATTTATGTTTTAGTGTGTGTAAAGAAATATAATGCAATTGCGTAAAAAAATGGGTTATGTGTCCGCTCGTAAGCTTGTTTAAGTACAATGCATTTATTAAATTCGTTGAATAGCACTTTTTTCGGCCATAAATTGTACCACTTTGAATTATTATATCAAATAAATAACGTCCAAATATTTTAAATGCTAAAAAATAAATGCGAACCGAAGATAAAATTATTACTCTTGTAGTAAAACACATTTAAAAATAAAATAATTTACACTTGCATCATTATTTAAAAAAGGCAGTTATAACTTTAAGCTTTCATACATATTCCGAGCAAAATTCAGATTCATACAAAATTCAATACTTTCGTTCAAAAAATCGCAAACGATTACATTTCGCAACCGAGAGTGACAGCAGCGAATAATTCATATAAGCGAAAAAGATTATATTTTTATAGTTTCATTATATTTTTATAAGTAATAAAGACATGAAAATATTATATATAATTTTTTGCACGAATTTTAAGGAGCAAATTTTGGTTTTTCATTCGTTTCTGGCACTTTTTCACGCGATATTTTAATTTTTGGAACCAAATTTTCAAATTATATGAAAGTTGTGATTTTTTCACGCGATTTATTTTACGCGCCGTTTTCTGGAACCAATGTACCGCATAAAAAAAGGACTGGGTGTATAAATTAAAATGCGATCAACTTTTAGGCGCGTCTATATGTACACATGTGTATGTACACATTAGACAGAATAAAAACATTATCATACAATATAAGAAAAATTCATATGGTTAGAGAAAAATAAAAATGGGTCCTCTTTTCGAGGATATACAATATATTAGGGTTAAATACACTGTCAAACTTTCTATGATAGTGAAACACAGTGCTTAATTACTGAAAATCACTTTGTAATCAGTGAATTTATTTTAGACTTTAATATATGGTACAAACCTGTTTCATTTGGTTCTACTAACTTAGAGGCAATCGATCTCATTGTTATTATTCCAAGACCACTGATCATGTCAATGATCGGTGCAACATAATACCACGATATTGTCGGTGCGAATGCGTAAATGAAGCATGCCGCGACTTTGCTAACACCTGCTAATGCTCCAATCAAGCTGTCGTCCATTTTCAAGTATCGACTAAAAAGTGTGATAGCCACTATGGTACCTGTAACATTGAGAAATCAGGTTAACTGTCTGCTTGAAGCATACTAACCATAAAAAATAATATTTATTTTTAATGTGCCGTTTTAATATGATATATTAAATATGATATATTATATAATTAAAAAAAAACTTAACGTTTTGAGATTGTGAATATCTTTTCAATATTTTAATTCATTTCAAAAATTCATAAATGATTGGAAAAGCTTAAAATAGAAAACATGTAACAATTATATAGAACTAACTTTATAGTTCTCTTACCTATAAGATTCAAAACAACAGTGTATGTTGCAAACACACTGTAGTCCACTTCTGTGAGGTTGAAACGATAACGTGCGTACATGTATGTTACTGCCAATTCACCTAAATACAGAAATTAAGGTAAATAATTTTGAATAAGTCGCTTTGGAATAGTTTCTTTTTTCGAAAATGGTTTAACGCATTCAAACTATTCTTTTCAAATACTTTTATGGTATTGATTCAATTAGCGTTTACTTGGTAGAACTCCATTAAAACACGGTGAAAAAGTAGCAATGTATTTTAGTTAATTTTGTAGAACTAAAATACATTGCTATTTTTTCACCGTGTTACTTTTAAGGTATTTAACATTCGTTCCAATAACACAGAAAAAATAAATGCGATTGTAACACTATTTGGTTATATTTCAGAGAATACAAATCTCCGAAACGAGATAAATAATAAAGTTTCAATGAATAGTTACCATGGATTGGTCCAGTTTGCGTAACAAATATAAGCATGAGAAGTATTACTCTCAATCTTCTACTTCCGTTTCGGCTTTTGAAAGCTACCATGAAAGTGTCTTTAACATGGCTCGGATTAAAGAAATTCATGCAACAATTAGTGTAAAGCTTCACAGTTCTATCTTGAACCTTTTTTGTTTCTTTGATCTTGAAAATTCCATAAGTTAACCCGATTATGTATACACAGATTGAAATCGTGAATATTCCATAGTACCCCAAAATATATGTCAAAATTCCACTCAGTGCTGTTCCGATGGGTATACTTAGAGATACAAAAACATTTGCGATTCCCATACGAAATGTTCTTTCCTCTAAAGACGTTTGATCAGAAATGTAGCTGAAAACTGCCATGAACATGACGCTCCATCCTCCAGCTAAGGCTGGTGGAAGAGCTTCTATGACACCGGCGACTTCCAAAGGCCATACTGCGAAATAGTATGTGCAAAAAATAAGTCCAAAACTTGTGATCAATTCTCCGATTATTGGAAGAAGCATGCACGGCTTTCTTCGGCCGGTTCTATCGCTCCAGGCTCCGACGAAAAGTATAATGAGGGCAGGAACTGAGGTTTGTAAGGAAGATTTCCACTCGTTCATTTTCGCAACGAGAGTCTGCACAGCTTTAACTTCTTCTGTAAAGTTTCCGACATCTTGCATTATTATTTTTGTGCAGACTTCTTCGCCATAGTTTTGATTAACTCTACAAGCCTTTTCTAAATTCATATTTTGAATTGCGAGAATCGCTAGTACACTCGGTAAAATGTAGCATGCTAAAATTGGCTCCACTGTGATGTAATCACGTATATGTAATATCTTTTTTGATATGGAGAAGTCTTTCCGAATATTTTTTTCTTTATTTTTATTTTCACATCTTTCAGTTCTGCTTCGATTCTTTTTCACATTTTGAGAATCTTTGGATTTATTTTCCATTGTCAATTGAATTAAAACTTTAAGGTCACTTATTGAAAGAAGCAGACTTAATATAAATGGGGTGAATATGACTTATTTACGTGTTATAGAAAACCCAGTCTTTTGATTTAAAAAATAGTAAATATTTGTAATTATTAAAATAAAGCTTAAACTTTCGCAATCTTCTTTGATTATCAAAATATTTTTAATAATAATATGATGACATGTATTGTTCCTTAGCTTTGGTCGTAGTCTTCACTGAGGATATGGCAACAAGCTGTTTGTGCGATACTATTTATGTGGTTAAAATATTATTAAATTTGAATTGCTACAACTTTCTTCGATTCCACATGTTTTGTCACTAACGACCCGGGTTTCGCCTTTCGGCATCTTCAGCCATTCTATCACACGGATGCAACAGAACTGACGTACAATAAACAGTTAGCATCGTCTATATACCAATGGTATTAATAACAGGAAAACACAGACCTAAAGGCAAGCGGTAAATGGCAGCTAAAATAAATTTAATAATATATATCTAATAATAATTAACACAATTGCCTGTGATAATTTTCTTGAATGATATTGTTGATGAGTCATTCTTGAAAGGGATTTACAACAAATAATAATTAACCATCGTTAAAATATAAACATATTTTATTTAAAAAAATGTATTTTAATAATAGTTAATTAACATAGATAGTTAGTTAATCACAGGTAATTGTGTTAATTATTATTAGATATTTTTTTTGTAAATTTGTTTTAGCTGCCCTTTCCTGCTCGCCTCGGGGCTTAAGTTTTTCTGTAATTAATACCTTTGATATATAGACGATGCTAACTGTTTATTGCAAGTCAGTTCTGTTGCATCCGTGTGATAGAATGCCTGAAGATGCCGCAAGGTGAAACCCGGGTCGTTAGTGACAAAACATGTGGAATCGTTCAAAGTTTTAACAATTCACATTTGATATTGAAATTCCATCCAGCACTTTCAGTCGATATCATATATTATAAAATATTATTATATTTATCAAAATATCATTTGATTCTTGATTAATTTATGAAATGCAACCTACATGATATTTATGTACACAAAACAAACGTTTAGGTAGTACAACCAATCATGGATTAGTTAGGTAATAAAGTAATGATATAATTTTACACCAAAATGAATTTAAGCCAAGTTACCACCAAACCGGCCAAATATATGTTAGTGAATTCGACATCATTAATAGTAACTTTATAAATATTATATTTTTAATTGTTAAACTATGTGTGAGAAGATGTATGAATAGCATGTTAATAAATAAAACTGATAAATGAGCATAATTAAAAAATAACAAGTATCTTTTTTCGTCTGATTGTACATTTATATTTAGTTTATTATTTGATGGGTTAAGGTTGATTGGCGGCCCGTGAATTTTTATCACACACTTTTTAAAAAAAACACATCAAAAACTTAGTCTTATCAATTTCGATTAATATGTTATTTTTTTTGGACGTATTTCGGCACTGTTTTCTATCTCACACTATTTTTGCGACTGGCGGTAGTGAGTTAAAATATGGATTATATTGGATGCGAAAACCGGTTTCAATAACCACTTGATCTGATTTGAAATGGATTTGCGGAACGTGAAAACGTGTAACGAAAATTTATGCATTTTACACGTGACATCATAAATGCAGTTAGGATATACACTGTATCATATAGTTTATATCAGGGGTGGGTACTAGGGATTGCAATTTACGGTCAAATTTCAATAACCGGTAAACGGTTAATAATTTTACCTCTTACCGTAATTTAATAAGGTAATTTTCCGGTAAATGAAAAAATTAAAAGTCGTGGATTGTATCATTAAAGTATAACTGAACGTGGCTAATTTCACTAAAAATGGTATCCTGGATTGAAATATAAATAATTTAAAATACATTTCAGGTGAATAGTAATGTCATAAACTGTACTTTAAACATGTTTTATGTGAATATATGTATGTTTTAAATGTATTTTTTTAAGTAAATCGGATAATTTATTATTTGCCACACAAATATTGATTAATTTAAATTACGACTATGAAATATTTGGTTTACCTGCCTGTATGAAGTTCATAACGCTAAACAATTAGTTTATCCATTTACTTATTGATGTAGTATATAAATATTTTATACATGTATGCAAAATTTGTATTTATGAAATAAATTCATAATTAAAATAAAAAAAAAATATTTGGATTCTACAGTTTATTAATAAATGGCTATTTGCTTTGGTATAATGAAAACATAGTTAAATATGTACCTAAATACGAATTTTCTTCGCTATCTATCCCATAAAAACTAGAATTAGCAGCAGTCTGCAGTAGGCATCACGGTGACCGCGATTGCGATGACAAATGACACCAGTGTGACGAGTAAAAAACTTTTTGTCAAAGTTGCCGGAGTTGAAAAAAAACTGCAATGCAAACGGTAATGCAATCCCTAGTGGGTACGCATGAATCTAATAAGAGTCTCATTCATTTTATTCAATATTTTATAAAGATCCATAGTGTACTTACATAGTAATAATATACAAATACAATTTTTGAACAATTCTACACATATTGCATTTAAAAAAAAATACAAGAGAAACAATATATTACATTGAACAAGCATCTTTAGTTAACCGGTTAACTGCCGGCAGGTACATGTATGGCGGTACCCAGCACGCCGCGAATTTTACGACTAAAATAAAACCGTCTAAACATATCGTTATTGAAAGTGTAATACAGTTTATTTATAAAACTTACCAAATAAATGAAGAGCGCGCCAGTCGTGCAGTCATTTATCCATAATCATACATACATTTGTACATTTTAAATAATTGATTTTCTTCAGTAAAAGCCCATTTAAAACGGCGTGACTTAAGATGTAATTTTTGTATGAGCGGCGCTCCATTCACAGAAAATTATGCGTCTTAAGACGCTTTTGGCAGTTAGCCGGTTAAGTCTTTGAAATTTTGCGTATAATTTGTTACAGCTGTTTGCAGCGGTTCTATGAGATATCTATTGGTCAAATGTGAACGATTTTTCAACTTTAAAAAATACCATTGTGAGTATTAAGATTCACAGCTATATATTGTACCAAAAATAGAAAATATACGGCAAAGAGCTTATTTGAAATTCAAGGTTAGACGCAATTATTTAAACAAGAAACATATTTTCCTACCGTTGGTATATAAGGTTTCATATCATATAACTAAAGAAAAATAGATTCACTTTTTGCGTTCTCATTATTAGCCTAAGCCAAGACTGCAGTTTTTCTTTTTTCAACGTCATCTTATTAATAATAATAATAATCACCTTATTAATTATAATTACCTGCTTATTGTATTTTATCGATTTGGCCAGTTTTAGGCATTAGCAAATTTTAGTTTGAAAATAATTTTGACTTCACTCGAAAACAAAAAAAACATGAAATATATTTCCAGCCTAACTTTAATTAAGTTTATTCGTACACGTCTCGCACCGTGTTTTATCTCGACGAGAAGTGTGAAAATTTCTGTTGAGATGGTTAGCTGCCAAATTGATCATGTCCAATATACATAATAAAGAAATGTTAACTTAGGAGAATATAGCTAAGGCTATAGAGCTGGGGAGAGGCAGATCAGGTCATTTGCGCCCCCCACAAAATTTCCAGAATAACCTACTCAAAAATATATATTTTTTATTTATTTATTAAGCATTACAGAAAGTCACCTTATCAGTTTGAGATATGTGATATGAAGTTGTGTCACGAAAGGTAAAAATTCGGGAAGTCCAACATGAATGGAAGCAAATTTCCCATACTACCTATCATAAATATTTTTTGAACTTTTTTCAATTATCGATATATAGACATTCTAGCATTCAGTTTAATATTTTAAATCAAAATTAAAATTTTCTAGCGTCGCCAATTGATGCGCAATCGTCAAACAACTGAAGTGTAAAGTAATCATTTCAATATGAGACTCGAGGTTATAATTGTCAGATCTACTCACTCAAAGTGAAACCAATCCCGATTAAAATTTAAAATATTTCGGAATTTTCCAATTTTATTAATTAGCTTATTTGAAATTATTGAAACCAATGTGATTTGATTCGTACAAATAATGGTATGCCAATTTAATAGAGATCTATTTTGAACTCATTAAGTACTGGTAATATGCTTTGCGTAAGGATCGAATCCATTAGAATAATCGAAGTTCAGTAAATGATGTTAATGGTAAAATAGTTCCAATCAAAAATGATTCAAGTGATTTAAGCTTTGAAGGGCTTGTGCTATCAATATTATTTTGAATTTTATTTTACGTTTTGATATTTTTATTTGTGTTTATTATGCACCGCCGTCGGTATCTTTGAAACAAAATAGTTTTGTTATTCTCATTTTTATGATAAATTGACTATGAAACAATAGAGCGTAAATATGGCGCCATTTATTAATACACTTATAATTATAATATAAATCATTGCATATCAAGATGATTATCAAATAAAATATGTATGGGAAAGCGAAAAAAGTATTTATTCAATATTTTTCTTTTTCTTTTTTGGCACTAAAGTTTGATATATATGATATATCTTGACCGCTTCTTTTTTCCCCTGCTTCACTCGGTCCTCAGTTTTCCTACTTCATTAACTTCACAATTGACAATTAAATAAACAGCTAAAAAATCCATACTAAAAAAAGTGGAAAGTATATTTCAAAGAAATTAATTACATTTTAGATTCTTCTCAATTGTGTACGATAACAGTTTTATATATATGAACTGGAAAAAAATTATTTAAAATATGACACTAGTTTGTGGAAAACTTGTAATTTTCCATGTGAATAAATCAAGTTTTTAAATTATACAATTGAATAAGCTAACAAACCCACCCATCAATCAAATGAATAATTTGAAACAAATAAAAAAATTTCAAATAATAAACAATGAATCTAAGGTATGTAACATTTTTATTATTATTTTATCTTTACCGGCTTGCTTTTAATGATTAGACCACGATTCTTTGAATCCTTTTTAACTTTGTAATCTTACATATGTACATACAATATATATTGGTACAAAGAACGACCTCAAAGAATGATGGAACCGAATACATTAAGATTCTGATCCATTTATAAAACAAACAAAAGGTTGTTGTTTTATTTATTTCCTAGAACTAATGTCGTTTAATTGTGAACCAGTGTTCAGCCAAGAAGAACTATTTTGTATTGTTATGGAAGCATTTGAATATAAAAATAATAAAAAACTATTCGCACACCAAATTATTTTATGATTAATTTTTAGAATTCTTGGTGTTTTTTGTTCAAACCGTACATTAATTTAATTCGGCATACATGTTATATCATCAAAAAATATATACAGTAATGCTGAATTGTTAATGCTTCTAGGTTTTAATCATTTCCAGTTGTAGTTTACACGGGCTGAAATCTCAGTCTGTGCAGGAAAATTGATTTATCAATCGATTGTATAATAATTAAGGAAAATAACTAATTGAACAATAATAGTTTTCATTGTTTTTAATGATCAATTTATGATCAAAGATTCTACAACAGGTCAAACACGAAAAAAATATAGATTATATTAACTACGATAGTGAATTTTTTAATAATAATACATTACAGAATAAATGAAAATACATACAATTTGAACACCTTATTTTGCTCCAAAATGAGGAGATAAATGTGTAAAGTAGTAATTCTCAAAGGAAAAAAATGTTGTAAGTATATTGTATACAGGGAAAAAGTAAGTTTATATTATAATTCAAAATTATAGCATAGACACGATGTACTCTTGACCAAAAAATACACAGTGGGTTCGTACAAGCCCCCTGATAGATAAAAAAAGCTCATTATCTGATTGAATAGCTAGCAGTTTATATTGACCATATTAACTAAAATATAGTTATTTAAATCGAAATGAGGTAGGTATCAGTTCTCATAAAAAGGTGTAGGTGGTATACAGTCCAGTGTACAGCATCTGCGAACACAAAATGTAGGCTCCAGAAAATAAATATCAAAGACTTTAGACATATATTGACATCTATAAGTGTATACGAGAACGAAAATTTTGGATTTTTTTTTGACCGGCTTTGCCATCTGTGAATGAGTAGCAATCGCTATGTTAATATCGAGATTTTTTTTTCGTACAAAGTCTGATTTCTTCACATTTTTTGGGAAAAATGGGTTCGATGAGGTCACGATTATGAAATCATTTATTATTTGATTACATTATACGATTATAATTTGACCGATATGATTGTATTTCTTTCAAGTTTTCGTTTTTTTTTTATCTAATAAGTCTTTATGCGCATTTAATTATATCAATGTTTCATTACTACGTTGAAATGAAGCACTAAAATTACACCGATTATTTACTACCTTTAATTCCATTAATTACAATTATTACAAAAGTTCGAAAATCTGCATACATGACTTCTTTCACAAATAATTTTGATAATTTTCATAGGAATCTCAACCAAAACCTTGCTGGTTTTTTTCTTCATCAACGCTCTTCATATGTTTGGCGTCTAGAGCTCTACAATATCCGCACGACGATCATTATTCGGCGTTTGGTGTAATGCGATCGGTGGTCGACGATCGGCATCGATTGGTTTTTCGAACTTATCACAGAGGGCGGTTAAGCGTTCTGAATTTCGCGTTTTAAATTCGGCGTTGATTGTAGTGTATAGATAACATGGTTTTTGTTTCTCATGTTGTAAATCTTGAAATTTTAATCCACAGTTAACTGTGTAAAATAAAAATATTTTCTGAATTGTCATTAGTGAAAATTTTTTAAACATGTATCTTGGTGTAAAATGTATGTTCGCAATACTGTCAGGTTGAAAACAACAATTCATTTATTCAAGCGATGCAAGTACGGCTGTCAAGTTTTGCACGTCACAGCATAATTTTTCCGACGTATAATTTTATATTTAATTATTCATTGATGATTGCATTTTTATTGAAATAAGTATATTACTTCTCGCCATGAATTCATTATAGTTGATTTATTTTTTAAGCCTCAAGCGACATTAATATTCCAATTAACAAAATTAGTAGCATACAAAACAGAAGCCCATCGACAATGTCAATATATTCTCAACATTTTGAGAATATCAAGATGTTGTGGCAACGAAGCGCAAAATTCTAAGCTTTAAAGTTTGAACTGAATTGTGTATGGAAAGTGCTGAAAGGGATTGAAACCCCTTTGTGATTAGGACACACACAATAACTCTTAATTGTTTTGAAATACTCCAACGATTGAGCTATTTTCCTTTCATTATTGCGACATCATCAAATGTATCGATTGATTTATGTAAGCTTTCAGTGTAGCCAATTTGTACTTCTAAAATATAATATATTATTAATTTTAACACCAAAACAATATATACCGAGTACCTGTTTGGGTATGAAAATATCTATTAGATTTTTCTTTGTTCTCGGATTACGAGAAAATTCATCATAACTTAGTCGGTTCCACAATACGTCCTTAACTTGTTCTTCATGAAAAAAAAATACATTATATATTTTCTAAATAACATACCATTCTAATATAAATTAACAAAAACTATATGAAAGGAATCGCCAGTTAAGGAATTATCTAATCTAAATATTACTTCTTCATATAAGACGTAATTATTTAAATATTTTAGAAGTGCTTTATAAAAGAAGACATGTAAAATTTTGGTTAAAATGGTAAACCTTATTCAGACGAGCTATTTTTAGTATATTGGTGATTTGAACTTTATTTTTAAATTACAACTGCATTCAATACAAAATATTTGCCGAAACTTTGTACTATTCTACATGTTTTGTCACTTACGACCCGGGTTTCACCTTTCGACATCTTCAGGCATTCTATAACACGGAAACAACATAATTGATACGCAATAAACGGTTAGCATCAGTTTTATACAAGACGAGTTAGTAAAAAAGGAGAAACACAGACTGCATGGTTAGAATCCGAATATACAATTGAAATAACTATCAAAACTTTTAATTCAGTAATGGAATCAATTGGCTGTGATAAGTTTTATTAACATAAAGTCCTGTTAATGAGTCTTTGGTGAAAAGATTTTACAACAAATAATAATCAATTTTCAGATCAGTTGATAATGCTCGCGATGAGCTAAGCCGGTCCTGATCATAAAATATATTGTGGAAATATGTACTAAAAATGTGATTTTATTGTTTAAGATATCATACCTTTCATCAAGAAGTGACAGTTAACACCTTTCGTGTAACAGATAATCAACTATAATTAAAATGAAATCCGAGTCGTTAGTGAAAAACATGTGGAATCGTACATAATTTCAACAATTCAAATTTAATATTGAAAGTCTATCAAACACCTTCAGTCGATTTAATAGATTACAAAATATTCTATTATGATTATTTAATAATTTATATAATCATGTTTCATAGTTACTTAAAGATTTTTATCGTGTCATACTCTCTCGTGTTGATTAGTACATTCTAATTCTTCCATATTTTTCCGATTAATTTTTCCTCCTACGAGGAAAATCATCTCAATTTATCAATCAGGAAATATATCTGAATTATAAGTGATGAAAACGTATAATGTTAGTTGTTTTTAAGTTTTAATAATACGTAATATATATTATTGAATAAACATTTCAATCACTTTTGTATTATATTATCTAGTTGTATTCTTTTAGTGTGTCGGAATACTAAATAGTATTTATTGCCATTTTTGCTTCACATCATGGCGTATGTGGAAAAAGAACGACTTGTTTAATAACAATACCCTTGCTAGACTAAATTGTTTATCATTTAGCCTCATGTATACGTGGTAAACTCGTTGACAATCCGTAACGTAGAAAGTGAGTCTTGCTCGGTGGTTTGTGAAACATTTGTATTTTATGACTTCTGTAAAATAATAAAAGTTCAAAAAGTAAAAAGAGTAAACATTACGGAGGGGATAAATTCGGTTAGGGTGGATAACTCGGGTGCGTAATTTTTGGAAATCGGAATTGCTTACGAAAGTAGCATTTACCATGACGACACACCTACAATGTACGTACAAGGCAGTGTAGTTGCTGTAAAAGTGTGCTTACAATCTTCCGCAAGCCTACCTTAAAGAAATTGATGAAATAATATTGATACACTATAGGGTCGTAGTTACATAATAGATTTTGAATTGGTAGCTACGTTAATAACAATTTTTAATATACAGTGAAACCTCGATTTTACGTTTTTCAAGGGACCCTGAAAAAATAACGGTAATTGCGGGAAACGGTTAATGCGGGAAAGCTTCAAATAAAAATAAACAAGTAAAATCGTAAAAAATATTTATTTATTAGTTACTTGTACATACTGTATATAAAATTTATTTTTTAAAAAGTCCTTTATGTTCGTTTGCTTCTTTGTTATTTGGTACTTTAATCGGAACAAAAACTTACTAAAATTCTGACTAAAATTTTGTATGTACAGGAATCATCATTACCATGAATTTTAAGCAACTCTACATTTGCATCATAAACAACAATACGCGTGTGGTGGATTTCAACTAAAAAAATAGCACATGCGTTATGTCTAACATGTACAGCGGATTCCAACGTATCTAGAAATAACACCTGCACTCGGCTGTGTCAAACTTGCTTGCCGAGATACGGAGAAATATGCAATAAAAACGGTCAATCGGGATAATATTTGTGACGGGACCAAAATATTTAGTCGGTTTATCGAGGAAATCGGGGAATCGGGAAACGGTCAATGCGGGATTATTTAATATTGTTATTATGGGAGTTTGACGGGACTATAAAAAATAAGCGTTCCATCCGGGAAAACGTATTATGCGAGAACGGTTGATCGAGGTTCCACTGTATTTATTAAAAATTTACTCATTATTTTTGATATTATGAAAACTTGTGAAAATCATCAGAAGCAATTAGGCTCTGTATATTGTCCCCCATCCAAAAATACGAATGAACATTCGCATATACTAAGATTGTGCTGAGTAGATGTGTGATTAGCGAAAACATGATAATAAGGCTGATTCTTTTGTCATCAGTCTTTGAATACGTGCTCAGTAAGTATGCTATCAGCGGAATTATTATGACATGTTACCGTTATAATGTGACGACGTATGCAGGCGGGCAGGCCCATTCTTTATTTACGATAATGGTTGAAAGGCGTTGACTAACATATGAATGGGATGGTGAATGTTTGTGTATGCCTGACTATTTAATAGTACTGTTAAGACTGTTTTAATGGTATTATAACAATGAAAGATACACATGAAAATAATTGAAAGGGAAAAGTATTTGTAAATTTAGTTTAGTTTTGTAGATACGAAAATGAAAAATGGCGAGCAGTGAAGGTGATAAAAAAAAAATAAGAAATTTAAGACTGATTACAGCATCTAGGGACGCAAAGTATACGTTCTAAAAATATAAAAAAATTGACAAAATATTCAGGAAGCCTTCAAATTTTTTTCATTTAAATCTGATTTCTCCGGAAAAAATTGGCAAAAAACAGTGTTAAACTCGTTAAATTCGATCAATTTAAAAAAAAAGATGTTTCAAAACAAGCTTTTCATCTGCATTCTTCCTTATTGTTCCAGTATTTTATTGCACCTTTGAAATGAATTACTGACATAACGCCAGTTGTTCGTACGTATCATTTAATTTTCATATATTTCATAGGACACAGGGATTCTAAAGCATCAACTTATCGGGGTTTTTATTCAAATATTGGTTTTCATGGAAAATTTTGGACCGAAAGTTTCATTACATCGTTCAGTATTGTTATTGAATACTTCCGGTACTGTGTTGGACTGTCTGCATATTTGAGTGATAATAATTCTTTTTTTTTATGATATCGACTGAAAGTGCTTGATGAAATTTCAATATCAAATTTGAATTGTAACAACTTTGTACGATTCTACGAGTTTCCACTTTGACAAGTCACGGTTTGTTAGTTCTGTTGCATCCGTGTGATGAAATGCTGAAAGGCGAAACCCGGGTCGTTAGTGACATAACATGTGGAATCGGACAAAGCTGTAACAATTCAAAATTCGTTTTTTGTTAGTTGTGGTGTTTTCTTAGGCTTTTGGTACACGTATAACGTTGTGTACGATAACTGAAAACAATGACCCTGTAGTGTTGTAGATATATATATATATATATAGATAATAATAAAGTTGATCAATCACAATAAATATATATATCTTTAAAAAAAGATAATGATTTCAACTGACGTTTAATTGATTAATCATACAGCTGATACAATTGCAAGAAAAATGTCGTCTATCAGGCAATCTTTTTCCTTTTTCAATTTACGGCACAGTGGTTGACGTCATAGGCTCGGATTGTGAGTAGATATCGTGAAGACTAAGCTTAAGATATTGTACTTTGTGATGATTATCAATTTGTTTATTTACTTCACGGGAGAATGAGAAAGATAAAAGACGTGTTTGCTGGAAAAGGTTATAGTTTATTTTATACAATTGGTTTCAACAACACTTCAGAAATACAACATAGCAACATAGTTTGTTAGAATTTTTGTTAAAATATACATAAATATAGGTAGGTAGCACGCACTTATTAATGCGATAAAATATAATGGTATGTTTGATGGAATTCAGGAAAGATTACGAGCGTATACTATCAAAAATTTATACAGTGTTTGTTCTTTACTTAATATATAATATAATATAACGAAGCGTTAAATGTAGAGTAAAAATGATTAAGCAAAAATTTTCATGCCTCTATAAATAATTTTGAATAACATAGCGTATATAAATTTAAAAGAAATATAATTATTCAATTCTACCATTGGTAATTTACCTCTGCTAAGTCAAAAGATTTTTCGCCGCGAAAATTGATCACATATTTATTTAAAATTCATATCTGTAACCGTTTGATAATATATTTATATATAATGATGAATTATTTTTTAAGAATTAATTTTTCATATAATAGATAAAACAAGAATATAATAAAAATTGATAATCAATTCTGTATCTCTGTATTTTTCTGCCAAAGTAGCGGCTATAGTATATAAAAGATACCAAATTTCTGAATCATTTTATCAGGGCTGTCTTTGTAAACGACCGTATTAACAAATTTTATAAAAATTTTCTGTGTTGACAGCAGAACACAGTTGAAAAAGTTATTACACGAAAAAGATTAATAACACTCAATGTAAAATTTTGAAAACTATTTAAAGATAAAACGTCGATTGTCACTTGACAGTATTTTTGGAGTGGATGTTGATTCACGGCACGGCTTTTAGCTGCTTCTTCGTTATTTTCTGTCACACGGCAGTAATTGCTTTGGTTCTTTTTATGACATCAGACATTTTTTGCTTTCTTTGAATACATAATATGGATAGTTCCAGACGGTTTCAACGACGCTATACTCCCATCGGTTGCGAGAAGAAGCATCAAGACAGTTCCGGAAAGGTCTGCATTGGAACTAATGTTAATCTAAGGACATTACATTGATGATTAGTAATAGATTAATGACATATGCGTCAGTGTATCTGTGCATAAAATATAATTGGTTTTGAAGAACATTATAGTGAATACTTTCGTGACTACACCTGTTTTTCAACTGGAATATTATTCTATATTATTATCTTATTTCGAACAAATATTTAAATTGGCAATCTTTTATTATTATCAAACTAGAAAACATTAATACTAAAAATACATTTTTATTGTACACCTGGGCCACGTTTAATACGGTTGTATGGTTCCACAAAAACCTCGTGTAATACAAATCCGTATTTGAAGTTCATACAAAATTAACGTGTGCGTTCGAAAAAAATCGATAATTTTTTATATTATTTATTATTATTATATATTTATCCAAATATATACATTTATATATTAATTGAAAGAAACCTTAATAACAAAATATACCATTCATTCATCATCGCTAACGCACAAGATTTCCACATAACAAGAGAAAAAATTGGAAATCTTTTTTGGTCGACACAATGTTTTGTTTAAAAGAAAGTACTTTCAGAAGCTATGGTAAGTTTCGGCGAGGGAAACATTTATACTCTGGATTTCTGAATTAAATAAATCTCTTTTTTTCTTAATTGAATCGGTCCTAGACGTCATAATTCGATATTAAATAGCACAACGATTTTTTCACTGTTGGGTCTAAGCGAGAGCGATAAGCGATTAGCCAAAAAATATGGAACAATTGAATTACACGCAGTTTTGATAGAAAAACCTTTTTGGATACATCATTATAAGTCCGAACTAGGAGCAAACATGAAATTTAAGGAAATATGATGATTTACCAAATAGCACAGCAATATTATGTAGTCTATTTCCCTCCGTGTTGAAGTGTCACTTTTATGATTTTGAAGGTGTAATATTTTTTTATGTTCCTGTGTATCACTTTTCTGTATTTTTAATGATTCGATTATTAATGACACCATTTTTTACTAAATGTACAAAACATACTTACATATTTAAGATTAGGGTGGCGAAGTTATTTATTAACTTTTTTAAGACCAGCTGCTTCGAAAATGTTTTCCAATGCTTTGTATACTCCATCGACATCGGCAGAAGCATCGATCCTCCTCAGTAGATTCAATCTATCGTATTTTTCGATGATTGGCTTAGTTTCCTTACGGTAGATGTAAAATCTCTTATCCAAGCTCTCCGAATTATCGTCAGACCTACCACTACCCATTTCACCCCTTTTTAGGCACCGACAGCCTGCCTGTTCCTTAGGGCAGTCAAAGAGTAGCACAAAAAGGAGTTCGGCCTTCTCTGATATCTTCTCAGTCCACTCGTGAAGATTCTCCATATTTCGCGGAAAACTGTCGATGAGGAATTTATCACCCCCTTCTTCCATCGCCTTCCCGATCAGTTTGCACACAATCTCACCGGAGACGATTACACCGTTTACAATGTTATCTCTGATCATCTCGCCGTTCTCTGTATCACATCTCTTACTCTCCTCACGTAATAGATCACCGGTCGATATATGCTTAAAACCGAAATATTTTGCGATTTTACGACATTGAGTGGTCTTTCCAGATCCAGGGTTACCGAGAACGAATATAACTTTGACAGTCATTTTGGCATACTGTCAGTCATCTCTGAAATTGGCAAAAACTTAAGCTTATATATAGGCGTACTTGCGTAATATAGATAAAATATATATCATTGAGTGATAATATCATATTAATTTATCGAAAAAATCGATTAAATATATTAATTTGCCGACTTTGGCATACAACGGGGAATGCCCAATATTTTCCATTTTCATTTTATTGTATTTCAGGATTCTCAGTTTAGGACTGCATAAAATTGTATATAGAAAAAAAAACTCAATGGAAAAGTATCATATCTGTTTTTGAAAAAATGCTTTTTCCGACAACCGCAATTTTCCACCAAATTTTTAATAAAACAAACTGTCCTGTAGTGTCTATTTTTCATAGTTTTCCGGCAATCGAATTGTTTTCATTTTTTCAATAATAACTATTTTGCTTAATTGCATAATATTTCATTTTTATTATTATACCACGAAAAAATAGCTTATACAGAGTCATGGTGTGATCTTTTTTTATTATGTTAGAGGACAGGCAAGGAAAAATAATTTAAATTGTACAATAGTAATATAATATTAAGTACTGAATGAATTTTAATACTTAATTAGCTAGCCTGAATTTGAAGTGAAGTCTCTTTATTCTTTTATGCTTTCAAGTTTAATCGATCTCATAAAAATATAATAGATGAATTATGATCTAGGAGAAATCTCTAAGTCATCCGTTTTGATTGTGATTAATAGATATCTTTTTATTTTTGTAGATATTTACTATGCTTGCAAAAAACAAAATGTATGTTTATAAAATTATTTATTAGATAGCCCAGAGAAAATTTATGTATCAATTTGCTTTTTTCGTCCTAGAAGTGTGAATAATTTTCACGATAGGAAAAAATAGGTTTGCTTTTATGAAAATGAAAAAACCACTGTTTTTTCCTTGCTCTACCCTTCTATTAAAAAAAAAAGAAAATGAACGAATAAAAAAAAACAGATTCGCAATTTGCTAATCACGTTATAAAAGAATCAAATAATATAAATTTGAGCTCAGCGCCTAAGTGTTTGCATCTTTGTAGTAAGGGTCGCAGAATGACGACTTTGGAACAGCTGGAAATCAATAGACATCAACTATCACAAAAGATTCTTAACGAACAAACTAATATATGTCTATCGCCATTGCTTAACTCCTTGCAGGGTGTTTCTTAGACCATTTCCGTGCCATGTGTAAACTTATTGATATAGCCGCCTTTTTAGTTTCAATTACAATTTTTAGTTTTATTGCGAGAAAGCAACAAGCTAGGTCGTTAAAACAGGAGAGAAGATGTGTTGTGTACATTTTCTACACAGCTATATATAGATAAGCAAATCTTAGCTTAAGCGTAGTTCTGACGATGGCGTGAGCCGAAATATCTATCAACTATATTTAAAAAAAATAATTTTGTAGAACTAAAATACATTGCTATTTTTTCACCGTGTGATATACACTTTTTAATGAGAAAGTCTGTTAGTAGGTTTTGAGCTTCACATTCGAAGCAGACATGGTTAAAGACAATAACAAGCAAACATGAATAAGTCAGAAATAGTGCCTGTATGTAACCACATTGTTCATAATTCACAAAAAAGCAATCTGAAATTAGAATCAACAAAACAGATGAAAATAGAAAAACATGTACTTTAAGATGAAGTGATGAGTACACTTGGTATTCAACAACGATTGGGTTCCGTAGTTTCACATTTTATGTTTTCTTAATATTCAGTGATTTTATGCGAATGCTCTCACAGTATGTAAAAGTTTGTGGGGCGAACGTTTTTATTTGAGCGTGATGTGTGCGGAGCGTCAATTGAAAGCTGTTGAAAAATTACAGAGCCTTCGATACGAGTGCATTAGTCGTCGACCAGTGGCCGCGATCGGTGGCTACGTGCAGTGAGCTCTTCGACGCATAAGTAAAAAAAAAACAGATGCCGTGTACCTGTAACTTAAATAAAATGATTTGTTAGTATTTATATACATCATTTTATGGAATAATAGAGAATTAAAAATTTTCGAAATCAGTTTTTTTTGCGAGTGTTATACCGGAAATGCACAGCGCTACGGATCCACGCGCATAACTAGCGTGGTTGAGCTGTAATTGTGTTATTTCAACGATAGATTTGTTTTATTTGTTTATGACAGAATTTCCATAAAAATCGGGCCATTCTAAGTTGTCCTTCATTTGAACATTTAAGGAACGGAAAATATGGCATTATTTTATTAAATATTAGCTTATACTAAGTCAGAATTGTTAACAGATACTGCCTATTGTATTAATTTAAATTTATTTGAGTTAATATTATTTTGTTTATCTATATAAAACGAAATAGTATCATGGAAGAAAAATATGTATCTTTCACATTTCAGCATAATTTATGTTCTGGCAAGTCGCACGATTTTTTGGGAATAGGCGCACTTATCAAATAATTTTTATCGTTTATGGAAAAAAACACATCATCAATATATGATATAACCCTTTGGATTGGTCGTAATTTATATTTGCATACTTGCTTCTAAATTTCTTGGCGTTTTCCTGATCTAAAGCATTAATTTTTATCTTAACATTATTTGTTAAAGATAAACGAAGATAACATCCAAAATGATTGCATATTTTAGGATGTGTAAATTTCTTATGAAAATGTAAATTCATATTGTAATTGATAATTGCCCTATTGCTAATTTATTGTTAAGCAATCAAATAGTTATAATCGACGTTGATACTGTTGTCGCGTGAGTAAATAACTCAATCTGATAGTATTGATAATGAGTATCCGGTAGAGCATGTGATAAATATGACGAATTTGTGTTGCCAATTGTTATCAGACATTTGTTGCTAATTTTGATAATAATAACATGTTGCAATTTATTTTCATGAAAAATTGTTAACAGAAATGAAAATAGTAAACACATTAAACGATGTTTTGAATTTAAAAATAAAGATTGCTTATTTTTTCAACGACTAAAAAAGCATCAACAAAATTTCCTATACGATTCAGATTGGAAGACGATCGCCATGAAAATTTATATTCAGGAGTCCAAAGTCAAAAAGTACTACTATACTACTACTGTATGTGTACGCTCCCACAAATAAATGCAAGAAAATTTAGAATTATTTTGAAAATTGTAGGTGAATAGCGCATACGGAGTCAAACATTTTGGATTATTTTTTGACAGGCTACGTCATCTGTGAATAAGTAGCAAAAGCTAACATTATTCTTTTCTCCAAAAAAACCTTTTCATAAAAAAATCAATTTCTTCCTTTTTTTCGGAAAAATTGGGTTTGATGACGTCGTCATTTTTTCATTGGCTAAGCGAAATAATCTTACATTGTTTTTTTTAGTTTTCCGGTTTTTATAAAGGTAATTTAAAGATTATCCAAAATATATTTACCTGCTGTCTGTATTCATTGTAACAGTGTTTCATTGCAACGTTAACATGAAACACTGTTATTACGTCACGAATTCGTAAATCAAATACTATTTTCAAGCTTCCAGGATCCCCAAACAACATCTAGTTGGAATTATTGTGTAGTATTCACGATAAAAATACTTTTCCTTCAAGTTTCGCATTATGATAGAAATGAATTCGGTCTAGATTAGTCAATGATTAATCAACAAAATGTTAAATGGATAAAATGAAAATGTGAATCAATTTTATCAAAAATGAATAATATCGCATTACGGTTTTATCATTCAATGATTCATCATAATCAATTTCAACCATTTTATTTCAGTCATTTCCTTTGATTTCGTAAAAAAGTTTTTAATAGCATTAAATAAAAAAAGCTATTCCAAATTTGAAGATCCATAAATATTATATATCGTTCCTGATCGTGCGAACGTTCGGCAGGTAAACCCTTTCAGATTTTAACTCATAGGAACTTCCAAGCACGCGTTTTAGCGCCTGCGTCGAAAGCCGGCTATTGCTGATGACGTCTACAACCATGTAAACCTACCAAGGTTGGATTTATTATGATATTACATGCTCTTATATTGAATGCTACTACAGTTAAATCATTTTTTATTATTTTTTTTTGCATATATTTATTAAGCTCCTAGCTTGATTGTCTATATTTTTGTTATTCCTCTTGTATAATCGCGATGCAAATTGATTGATAACTGCCCGTTTTATTCCATACATCTGAAAGAATGTACGTATAGATGCTGAAAGACGAAACTCGAGCCGTTAGTGTGTAAGTGTATATATGTATTATAGTTTAAACGATTTAAATTTCATATTGAAATTCAATCGAAACATTTAAAATTTTGGCGTTATTCCTCATTGCAATAAGTTAAATGAATATGTGTTTGTGAAGGACTGCAGACCGATTGTCATTTCTGTTTTAAATAATTATTCTTTTTGGCTAGTTATACTACATCTCACTTGTTTTGACTCACTTTTTTAAATGTAAAAAGTGACACCTAGGCATATTTCGTGCAAAAACAACACAGATATCTACTTACCTAATTTATTGCGTCCTATATCTTATCTAGCGATTGAATCATAAGATTCAAAATCAGAAGAAAATGATTAACGAAATTCGGCATTTTTTTTTATTTTGTACAGCTTTATAAAGCCATTCGTCTCGACATTGTTTATATCGCCTTGGATTAAGCAAAAGTCATTGCTTTATTTTGGAGCTACATTGACGTAAAAATGTAGAGTGACTGATTTATAAATCAAATTTAGTATCCGACAATCTAACATTAGAATGAGAAACGTAATTTTCGCACTCAATTTGTTTCCACATTATGTCGCCACGACCGGCAAGAGCCCGCACGACTAGCTGTGGTATGTATGTTTTGGAATAAAAACATTTTCTCAAGATGTCTTGATATTTGGAATTTGAAATTATTTTGTAAAAGCACTGAATTTTATTATTTTATGACAATTACTCGGTTCGTGATTCACTCCTCTCTATGAATTGAAAAGGAAAATCCAACGAAAAAATGTATACGTTATCCATATATGAGGTCCTTAACTTATTGAAAACTATTGATCGCTGTAAAAACCATGTTATTGATAATTTGGATGCAAAGAACAATTTTGACTTGTACCACATTTTTAGTACTATTTCTACAATATATTTTGTGATTAATAATTTATTTTTGGATCAATTGATAATGCTTGTGAACGGGATGAGCGAAATCGTTCTTGATCATAGAATATACTGTGGATATATAATAGCAATAAAAACGTTTGTTTTTAATATTTAAAATATCATGCCTCTCCATCAAGAAGAGACAGTTAACACATTAAAAGTGAGTAACAATTGAAATGTAATCTATCGAAAGATTGACCAAAAAAGCAAATGGTAAAATATTTTTGATAATATCTTATTAACCGCCACCCCTAAATATTAGCCAACAGATCGTTATAATATGTATATCAGTGAATGAAAACGAAGATTAGAAATGCTATGCTTTTAGGATTACAGAGATTATTAAGGCTTGAATCCCGTATTCTATTGTAGAATAAGACTGGGTCACATTACGAAAGATGTTTTTTTTTTAGTAAGAATCATCGGCTGAGCTTTTTTCATCGCACAAGCGTATCATAACATTAAGCAAAAATTTCCACCCATCGATTAATTCATGTAACTTCGCAGCGTAGGCGATTCGCATTCGAAGATGATTTCGATGTATGTTTCGACCGGCAGTGACATCTAGCGCCCACTGTGGAGGCGTCTAGGCGGTAAAAATTATTTCTATAATTATTTTTCACTATTTCATTCTCCAAATTCTTATAATGGGTCTTTGGAAACTGCGACGCAGTAAATTTGGATAATACATTTCTGGAGAGAAAGTCTCCCATGAGAAAAAATCAAAGCGTGGATAGTATGTATTTTACTTCTAAGTCTTAAAAGAAGTCGATGTGATAGATAATAGGCATTGAAGGCTTAACATTCTGCCATTACAATTGAAAAGTCTGCCAACTCTACGAAGGATGTATATAAAATATATTTTTTTTAATTTGTAATGGATATATCTTATATAATGACCATTTTAATTCTTGCCAACTTAGCTCACACATGTTTATAATATCTCACATTATCTTTTAATTGATTTTTGAAACCTGTGCGTTTCTCGTTATTAATAAAGCGAGTTTAGTCGCTTTTATTTTCATACGAAAATATTTTCATATTTTACAACGTCAGTAAAAAAATCGGATATTTTCATCCCTTAACACAACCATTGGTTCTATAATAGCCACGTTTCATATTGCAAGTCTGCTGGGTGGTATGATTACACTATGACGCGAAGCGACACGAAGAAATTGCTTTTGGAGTCCACCCACTTCGTTGAGAATCAGGAATGAAAATTTGTAGTAAAGTAATGCTACATAAACAATTCTAATTTCCTTGAAGTGAAATAATGTTTCTTATTTTTTTGATTTCAACTTTCAATCACTTTCAACAATTTAATGTTTTCTTAATCTTCACCAGTTTCGCCTATTGCGAGCATTATAAACTGATATAACAAAAATTGTGACATCTCGATTACCCTTCCACACATCCGATTTACGGTTTTTTTTAAAGATTCAAAAGTATACTTATTCTATGAAATGAGAATTCAACTTTTTTTTTGTTTCTTAAATAGAACTAAATATCATATTTGTTTCCATAAAATCTTGACATTAAAAACAGGAGAAAATAGTAATACTGAGTATGAGTGCTTAAAAAATCTTCATGAGTAAACGTAGTAAGAAAAAAAAATGTTTTCCTTCTTCAATTTCCTATTCGGGAAATTTTGCGTTCAAATAAAAATTAAATTTTCTTAATTTGAAATGACAACACACCAATTGTAATCACACTTGATTATTTCACTTGGAAATGTTTACAATAGGGAAAATGTTAAGTTAGAGCTGGGAAAATTAATTATTATTTACTGTATAATGATCGTTTTACGGCGCTGTTAAACCTTTCTTGACCCTTTAACAACGGTTCGCAAAGCGGTCGATTGACTTAAACTACCATCACTCCCGTTCCTGATTTACAATCATATCTTCATTAGTAGTATTGTATTCCAAAAACTTATTTTGAGTACAGTCTATTACAGGATCTGAAAATTACAACGTGTATAAATCGTTTAATTTTTTTTGTATTTGAAAATTTTAAATATTAATTAAAAAATATTGATGAATATTTTTTTTGAAAGTTGGTTGGATTTTTTTAGCTCTAAACGTGAAATAATTTTATTCATATGTAAATAGTTTTTTTCCCTAGACTCGTTTGTTATTCAGCAGAACACCAATTATTTCCAGAGTGATTACAAGTTAGTTACTCACTTTCTCGACGCGTCCAGTTTTAAAGTACGATATCAATCTATGCCTTTCGATTTTTTTATCAATTGAGGAATCAATTAAGAATCGTAATTATGCATCGGAAAAAAATAAGGCCGTAAAAATAATCACATAGTTTAAAGACCGACATCTGTAATAAAGTAACGTAACGTCAATTTCATGTTTTATGGTAGCGCTCAAAGAGGAATAATAAAATAATGAAAGAGTTTTCCATCATTATTTCAACGTTCGATAATCAACTGCACGCAAATCATTGAAAATGATCACCAGGCCATCAAGACTATTGGGGGTAGTAAAATTCTCCAAGACGTCAATGGCATACTAAGTTGATTTTTTAAAAATATGTATACAATGAATTTATTTTAGTTATTATGGATCAGAGCTCAACTCAGCGACGGAAAATTACATGCAGGCTTTGAGTTTCGCATGTTTGTTATCACACGCCATTAACTTTTAAAGGTAACGATAAAATCTCATTTTATTGACTTTTAAAACGCTAAAAGGTTTCTGTGACTTTATTGCACGCGCTTGATAACTAATTCTTTTTTATTTGAATGGATATTTTAATTTAGTTGTGTTCGCAAAGAGTTTTATCGCTTTATTGCTAACGTTAACTAACTGCAAATCACTGTTTGCTCTGCAATTAAAATGATATACCAAAGCGCGCACTAAAAACTCAACCATATCATAAATTTCATATCAAATTACTAGTGATGTCCAGCATTTCTGTATTTCACCGACAATAGATTTTTATTTCAATGCTTCTCGTGGGTGCTAGGATAGAATTTAAAACATACCTGTAGTGCATAAAAGCAAGAATGTTGCCATTAGTTGTTTTTAATTGGCAAACAACTATTGTTCAATTTAACTTCATCCTGTGAGCAAATTCATCAAAGATTAATATCAATACTTAAATAGTTTCTTTAGATTTTCAAGTCATGAAAATACGTTCCCTATTTTCCATCATTCGGTATTTTTATAAATTATTTGGTGGTATAAAAAAATGATATCCGAAAAAATAAAACAGTAGTGTCTATTGGTTTATTAATGCTAAAAAGTTCTCCTGTTGTTAACACTAGTTACTGATTCAGTTATTTTGAGTGTTGTTAAATCTTTTTGTGTGAGTGTTTTTTTTATGAGTTTTTTTGTTTTTCTCTTACAGTTTACGATCGCGTAAGCATCCTGCTCAATCAATATTGCTACTCGATTTCGGAACATAGTCGTGCGGAATTGGCTCAAAGCCTTTACGAAAAGCTCTTGTCTAAAATGATTTGCACCCTCTTGTCTCTCTTTCGTCTTCAGTTTAAGGGTGGTGGTGAAGCGCTTCAATCGTATCTAATCGAACGGCCAGATTATTTTAGTTTTACTATTGCTTCAATCAATCATTCTGCATCTTTTTTAGTTTTTTTAAGATCAAGGTTTTTAAATATATATTCAATTTCATTTCAATTGATTATCTCTTTTTTTACCAGGCACACCTAATGCATTCTAAATAAATAGTATATTCTGGACACCGTGAGCATTGTTCCACAATGATTTAAAAACCTAAGCCGCTTTTCATCTAGTCTGTTTGAATCGTGTACTGAAAGAGTGAAACATCATATTTTTCCGACACAAAATTGAATAACAGCTCAGGCAAAATGTGATCAACTTATAAATTAATAGTATATTTTCTTCTCGATCACGATTTATTCATTAAAAGGACAGATAAGAAACCTTTTTTGAGTTGATGAAGTAAATTTTAATTATTTTTTGTACATATTTGTGATACAAGAAAAAAACCATGTCTCCTATGAACCACAATAAAAATTTCTCATAAGATGATTGGTTGTACTAGACTTGCTTAATCTCCCTTTTTAAATGAGAGTGGAAATAAAAAGTTAGAAAAGTAGAATTTAACGTAAGTATATAGTATAGGTAGAATATAATAATAAAGGAACGGATGGGCGAAAGGAAATTCCAGAAATCACAAGAATCCATCTCCGAAATAAAAAAAAAATATTTTCCGAC
The DNA here is from genome assembly GCA_028555115.1 of Himalopsyche japonica. Classification (NCBI taxonomy): domain Eukaryota; kingdom Metazoa; phylum Arthropoda; class Insecta; order Trichoptera; family Rhyacophilidae; genus Himalopsyche; species Himalopsyche japonica. The sequence goes on along the minus strand of JAHFWJ010000271.1, from coordinate 488,095 downwards.
TGTTTATGGGCTAATTTGTTTACAGAAAGGGCACCCAGATGACTAATGTAACGATCCGGTATGTACCTCAGGTAACATCTCTACTGTCCGCTGTCTGATTAAAAAAATAGTCTAGCAGTCAAATGTAAAACGAGTGATGCAAATTGAGCGCACTGATTCAATTAGGCGAAACTTTGAATAAGTAATTCAGATCGAATTTGATATGACGGTGCTTTGGAATAAACATTATTCAAAAACATTTAACCCAACTTTTTTTACAGAAAACCGCAAAGAATATGTTCTTAAATGTGATCGCTTAGATATCTAAATATTATAGAATTTTAGAAGCAATAGGTATAGAAAATATTTTTTTAATAATAAAAATATTTTGAGAAAAAATTAAAATTCTTCTTAATATTGTTTTATTATTTTAAAGGTAAAGGTGTCAAATTGACCGCAGCTAAAACATATGAATTAAATCTGAATGTTTACCTTCAACACCTCAAAAATTTAATTTATTCAAATACTGTGTTGATAGTTTAAAATTTGACTTATTTAGAGTTGAAAGGGATTTAAGAAATTCCAGCGTTTTTTCGCCTCTAAAAGATATAAGTAAACAACTTTCTTAAATACTAAATGAAAAAATTCGCTGAATGAAAAATTGTATTGATAAAAGAATATTGAGATATTTTATGAATGGGTCGACATAATAACCATTATGGATCATTGATAGCCAATATAATTGAACATCCTCTTCTTATGTGGATCGTATGAGTTCTGATGGAGCATTTAAAGACTATAAAAAGATTTATTTCATCAGTCAATCTGTTTCTTTACTCGGTGGTTAACGATAAGCGCATAGTCGAATAGTTAACAAATAATAAAAAACAACAAATATTTATAAACACATTGATGAAAAAAACATTTTGTTTACCGCGTTAATTATTTAGTTAAACATCCATCAGTCACTTCAAGTCATGAGAAATATTTTTAAATAATATGTTTATATCGAAGAGGTATTAGTATATTAGTTATCGATGAGCTTATCGAATCAGATGTTTTGTTTGTGCTTATCATATAGATACGGTTAGTTTGCTACAATTACATTTATTGTTTCTCGCGGGGAATACTAAAACTATTCACACGAAAACATGAATTAAAAAGTGTCCATTTGTCGTTTGACATGTGAGAGGCAGTCCACAATTGATCTCGCTATACTTAATAGAAAAAAAAACAGCAAAATGTGGTCGCATCCTTCACGAGTTGAAAGGTTTGTCAAATCATTTAATCAATGTAAGAGATTCATTAATCTTTTGTAACGGTGTGGCGCCTTGAGGTCAAACCAGGATAATGAATCGATTTTTTACGGGTGCTTCTAAATTCTAAAAACAAACTAAAGACAGGCGTTTTGCACCCGTGATTTAAAAAAATGACAAGAGTATATAATTGATTAGTGAAAATTAAGCTTAAAAGAGAATTCAGTTTTCATTTAAATTTATTTTTTTATTTTTTCTGGTGCTAGGACTTAGGATATGTCTTGACCGCATTTATCATTTATTACATTAGCCTTCTTTACTTCATTTGGTCATCGGCAAACCTAAGCCAACCCCTAAGTACCCCCAACTATTTCGTAAGTCTTGTGACATGTGACCATCATGCAACATGTTCAAAGACGTAGCCTTTCGAAGGCTTCCATTCCTCTACGCTTTGTATATGTCCATCGCAGTGTTCATGCAGTTTCTAAATAGCTGACAATCTCAGGCATATTGTAGACGTTAATATTATAAGCTATCAAACTCACTATTTCGCCTACCCTATTAAATGCCATCCTAGTCGACAGTGTCAAAAATAATCTTCCTGAAATCCTTCCTTTTTAAAATTTTCCTATACAAATCAATAAAATTAATAATATGGAAAAAAAATTCGAGAGACACGATAACGAGTTTTTTTTAGCGCTATGTGTTATGTATATTTTCATTCTTTTGTGAAAAAATAGTATGGAGGTAATTAGATTAAAAAAACCGTCATTTTATCTCAACGCCATTGAAAATAATGGGTACTTTAAAACTGCCGAGTTTCGATAAAGTATTAAACCTTGTGAAATGAGCTGAATTTTGTTATTTTTAGATATTATACGAAACCATTATAAGGTGATGACAAAAATAGCTTTCTGATAAGCTTGTGCCATAGTAAATTCTTAATTATTTAGTTGAAACAACATTTTTTACGAATTGGAAAGTATTAAATTATAACAAAACATATTGAAATTTCATATAAAAATTCTGTTAAGCACCTTCAGTCAACATTTTGAAGTAGAATAAATGATGATAATTTGCTATCATTATTATTATAAGACAATTGTTTTATCTAGTAACAAATATACTCATGTCCAATTAAAATTATTGTATTTTTAAGTCCACAAATAAAAGCGTTTACTGACTATCAACAACGAATTTACTTTCAAAACAATTGTGCAAATCTTGTCTAATTTTGTTATGTTAAGCAATGAATGTTTGGTGTATGTTTTCACATAAATTAAATCATTCTTTTAGTCGGATTACATTTTTGCAAAAAATATGAGCATTTTTGAGGCAAACTTTTTCTCGCTGTCATGAAGACACACATAGGTATAAATATATAAATCACCGAAGTCTACCATCTCCACAATAAATGGGACGAAGAGATATAGAGTAAACAACGGGAAGCAGATGAACAGTATTGTCAATGAACGCCGTAAACACGGATTACCGAAAAGTGCATATTGTTGACTTTAAAGTTACCTCATATAGCTGTTTTGTTTATTCATATTACTGTGCAATAAAAGTGAATAAATTCTATTTATACTTCAAAATTCACCCTTTCATGGATATTAGTTATTTTCTACCAGAAGTAAAAGAATCGTTAAGAATTCCCATCCCCTGTGAACCTAAAAGCTTCGATGTTAGATTGAATACTAAACAAAATAATATTGAATTTTTTCAAATGTTGAAAACCGTGTATTAAATATTCATTGCGTACATCAAAAGCATTTATTTCTGTACGTGAGAATTATCAAATAATTCAAATGATTTTTTTCAATTAGCAAAGAAACTAAAATATGTATCTGTAAAAAAAATATAAATAACGATGAATGCCTGTCTAATCGACGAATGTTTTGTGAACAGAAGTTTATTAATAAATTTTGTATTCAGACATTTATTAGATCTGCTTTGAATGTAAACTAAATCGAGAATACTAAGCATCGCCTTATCTCAAATGGCTTTTGTGAGAAGTTTTGCTTGCTTATTTATTAATACAGTTCTAAACAACAATTTTTTGTTTCCAACCTGAGTATCCCATTATAATATAATATTTTTTTCCAAACATAATTTGGAAACAAATTAGAGTATAATTTGTAGCACGTTTATTGGTATATAATTCCAAGGACTGATTATGATTCAGTCTCACAAGTTCTTTAAAGGGAGACGATACAGATGGGCGTTGAGGAAAGCTTATAATTCTTGTTTTCAGGATCAGGAAAAAGATGCGTTTCCAATTTTGAAAACATTACAGGATTTCATTGTTTTCAGTAAATCGATTAAATGATTGAGAAATAGTGTATTTTTTTACTAGACTACTAGTTTCAAAATAAACATAAAAATACGTTCAATATTCGTTTTGATTTCCAATCGTAAACAATTCTTGTCCTACTTTACTTTTTTCAGTTGTGGAAACCCTGCCTAAGTTAATAGTAGTCACAGTTTGTATGACTATTGAAGCAATGACGATTTTTAAAGAATTTTATAAACAAGTTCTATTTTATCACGAAATTAATGGGAAGTGTAACCAACTTTGAAGATTTTTATTGGAATAAAGTTATTGAATACAACAGTTCAAGAGAATTCTAAAAACGTTTTAGCTGTTATGTATTGTATTTCAATTTATTGAATGCCTACTAAGGATTTAATTTTTTATAGTTTTAACTATAATACTAAATGTTCACAAAAAACCGCTCTCTACAGTTTTGTGCTATTTTACAGGTATTCAAAATAATATTTATACTGATAAAAATTCTCTTAACCCGGTTACATTATTCAAGCGTGAATGAAATAGCATTAAAAGATTTCATGACGTCACATATTATGTATCATAACAGATATTATTTTATAACATCGTTTTCAATACATTTACTCTCTCAAAACAATTACTTTGTTGTTGTTTATCATTGAAATTAGTGGATTTAAGTATAATTTTAATCATATTGGATTTTATTCTTGTGATTATTGTAATATTTTTTACTTCATTAAGTTATTTTGAATAATAAAAACACATTTTTTTTAAAACTTATTTCCACAATATATTTTTTGATTAAGGACCGGTTTCGCTCATCGCGAACATTATCAACTGATGATAATCACTAAAATGTGTTTTTATTATTTAAAATAACAGGTGTTTCCATCAAGAAGTGACAGTTAACACCTTAAAAGTCAATAAGTTATTATTTGATTCAACAGGTTTTATTACCACAAAAGCTTTACCAGTGCACTTTATTCTTATACTTAGCAATCTATTGATACGAATTGAATTTGGTTGGTATAAATAAATGCTGAAAATTGGGCAACCAACAATGACAACAGCTGTATACATAAACATAACATTAAGCTAATAAATTGACACCTGAAAAGAGAAGCAATTTGTCTAATAACGCTCTCATTTTGAGAGCGCTCGCCGGGTGTCCGTAACCCAATATTTCCAGCGGAAGCTTTTCGGCCATAACAAAGATATCCATCATCCCACAAGTGACGTAACAAGTGATAGTACTGACGTCATCATCATGTAGATAATAACCCGGGCTTGGCTATTGGCAACTATTTCGTTAAGCAAAATATTAACGACCACTTTGGGAAAATAGTTCTATGAAAAAGTCGTTATACCTCCCTGAATAAAAAATTGATGGTATCAAAAATCATATATATATAAAGTTGCAGAGCTAAATATTCTTTATATATAATTATGAAAGATTTTTTCAAGTATATGGCAGTTTAATAAAAAAATGATTAAACATAAAATAGCATTTAATTATAAAAAAAGGTTTTTATTTTTATGTCATCTTAAAATTTTTAGTTTTAAGTTGTTTTTTTAAAATACACGTTATTAGGCAATTCACATAAACATAGATTTGTCTTCTCAATCACAACAAAATAGTTATTATTTGAAATAAAATAAACTATTGTTTAATTGATGAATAGTTCTCAAATTTACACTTTTATATTATGTATCAAACAAATATTTCATACAATACATTAATTGAAGTCTAATTTATATAAATATGTCAAGAGAAAATTTGTAACGAGAACTGTTTATTATTTGGAAGAACGACACCTTTTTAAATAAGGGATGGGCGGGAAAGAATGTAAATATAAGAGATTGAAACAAATTATTGTTGATTAATATCAGTTCATGGACTTAAACTATAGATCAATAAAATACAATATAAATTTTGTCAACGTTACTATTTTAGTATTTTGACTCTATTGGGGAACCAGTGCATAGTCACGTCAATTTACATATAATTTGTTTTTTAATACAACCTGTCGAACTTAATTTTTGTTACTATAAATTATTGAAGATTTGTGAGGATGGATAATATTATGTGTTTACCCAAAAGGTATGTCGGCTAATTAATATCATATTTCGAAAAACAAATACACTTGTCTCGAAAATTTTGGTCAATAATTGTATATAAAGTGACATATATTATATACAGATAAATAAAAGCTCTGCCATTCGATCGGTGAAACTGATAAAATTTATTACACTTTTGTAGCTCCTTAGTAAATCCACCCCTATTGTGATTTTTGAGATTTTTTGGCGCCGGAAAAGGGCGTCTAGAATTTCATAATGTCTAGACTTATTGGAATGAGACATAAATCGTTCAAGACTTTTAGATCATAGATAGAATAAATGTCTCATTAGATTTATACCGTAGACCGAATGATTTTTGACTGTCGAAGGTTTTCTCCTAGTCAATATAGTGGTACAGGATCCGATTCTGCTAAGGCACATATTATAGATTTATTCAATCGATTTATGAGCTTGTTTTCTAGGACGTAGATCAATAGTAACACATTTTCATGTCTTATTTTACCTTAAAGACGTGGTTTTCAGCGAAAATAGTTTACGGTTGTCTAAATGGAAGTTTTACGTACATGTTTCTTGTATACAACGAGCATGATTTGAAGATTATATTACAGCCTTTCTGATTAAAAACATATCAAGAACGGTTTTGCATTGTAAGCATGCTCACCTAATATGAGTCGCAATAAGCCTATTTATAAAAAAATATAGTGATTAAAAGTGATATTCTTATTCTTCAAAAATTAGCAGTTATCGTCTCAAAAGTTAAATATGTATTTTAAAATCATTGAATTTGTATCATCATCAGCTTTTAATTTTTTAAGTTTTAATTTAAAATATATACAAAAATGGCATTACAGCCAATGTCCCATATATATTTTTTAAATCACTTGCTATCAACTTGAGTATATTTTTTTGTAGAGCAATCGAGATCAACTCGAAGAAAGACACTACAAATAACCTGCAAAATAATACTTGATTAATTTGTAAACAAACGACAGTGTTTGATTATTTTCGTAATGACGATTCATAAATTTCGTATATTTATTAATATATTGTATTATGACGACATGTGGATTGAATGCATTATATTGCATCACTCCCTCGTAATAGTTAAAGCTATGAGAAGATTTATTTAATTTGAATATTTCAGTAGTTTTGTGGTTGGCTTAATTTTTATTATTCAGTCACATGCACAATTGTTTCACTGTAGACGACATTAATGGCACGAACTAAATAATGTCGTCATAATGGCTCGAGGCTGAATATTTGAGCGTAATATCGTAAGAACATGACAAAGCTTGTAGCTGGAAAAGAATAATTTTGTTGTGTAACACGATGTGCCTCTGATTGCAACAAAAAGATAAAAGAAAATTTTAAAGGCGAAAAAACTTTATTTTAAAAGATATTTTTTAATACATTCAAATATCGAATGTTACAATTAAAACTGTCAAATCGAACACCGACCCACTAATTTTAGAATAACCATTTTTACTATGAGTTTTATAAACTTATTATCTGATTATCAAACCAGCTATTGTTTTTGACAGAAATACTGACAGATTACTGTTTCAGAATGACTTAAAAGTCTGCCATTATGGCGATTAAGATTTTGTATGAATATAACATAATGTTTAAACACATTTCTGAGATTCAGCGCATCGTTAGCACGTTACGTAAAAAAACCACACCCAGTCCTTTTTTTACGCGATACATTGGTTCTAAAAACGGCGCGTACAAAAAAATTGCGTAAAAAAATCGCAACTTTCATATAATTTGATAAATTGGTTACAAAAATTAAAATATCGAGTGAAAAAGTACCAGAAACGTATGAAAAGCTAAAATTTGCTCTTTAAAATTTGTGCAAAAAAAATATATATATATATTTCAGGTATTTATTGCTTACAAAATATAATGAAAATCTAACAATATAATTTTTTTACTTATATGAATTAAGTTTTAAAAATACACATATTTTTTTTTATTTAATAAGAAAAAATCGCGTAAAAACGAGTGAAGCGCGTAAAAAAATGTAATGGTGCCGTCCAAAAAAATCGCGTATAATCGAATTCGCGTAAAAAAAAAAAACGCGTAAAAAAAGGACTGGGTGTACTCTGCATTGAACGTATTTATTATTGTTTGACAAAATTTATCCTATACATTTTCTCATATTTTGTTTGTAATTCTTGCACTTTTTCTTTTTCGTACATTTAATGTACGCATTATTTAATATTCACAATTATTAAAAAAATCCTTGAAATAATTGACACTTGAAATAATGATAAGAGTGATTTTTTCCTGATCTATTTTAAAAAAAATAACATCGCGGATGAGCCCAAAAGATTAAAGTCCAAAGGCTTAATAAAAAGCATAATAAAGTATTGACTGCTCTATCAATGGCAATATCCCGGATTTACCAAGGCATGAAATGGTATCATTAACCCATTTATGGCCACTAAAATAAAAGTCCATTTTTACTATCTATTTACTGTTCTTCGTGTATTAGGTCGTTGAGAAACTTCATTAAAATAATGTTGCTATTCGGCTTAACGAAGAGAAATTGATTTAGTGATAGATTACCACTCCTTTTTCCTTAATGGATTTTTCAGTATTTTAAAGATCATTTCGTTTTACACATACGTCTAAAATAAAAGAGATTTTTATTTATTTTTATTTGTTTTATCGCCCACTTCCAATATTCACTACAAAAAAACTTAACAACATTTTATGACTAAGTACTAAGTATAAAATAATTGGTGTTTTGTTAAAAAAACCACGTTCGATCCTAATGCGTAGAATATGCCCCTATAATGTAGTGATCTCAACATAAGTGCTTTCAATGAAAGCTGCTTGTTACCCGGTAGCTAAACTTCCTTTTTACGAAATTCAATAAAATAGAAGGTCATGGCTAGGACATTACTAGAATTTAGCCAATCAATATCACTATTCCTCGTTTTTAGACGACACAAACACCCATCGTTTAAAAGACGTTATTGGGATTCGAACTCGTGAAATACTATCATAAAAGCCAATACTCAAATTTGCTGTTGAATTCCTTATAAACTATTTCATCAGTCATATACCGATCCACAAGTCAAGATGATAATAATATAGTATAATCTCATTTTACGCTTTTAAAAAATCATCCCTACAACATGTATCCCAATTTTAATGATTTAAAAATACTACATACAGTAAAAAGTAAAGGACTTAAATATAAAACTTAAGAGTTATTGAAAATTAAAATAGATAATGATAGTAAATATTTATTAGCAAAATTCAGTCGTATTAAAAGTGCATTCGCCATCGCCTTTAAAATTATTAAAGATATTTTAAAAATTTTTACTTTCTCTTCCAGAATTTATTACTATTACTTTAAATCAAAAATCTCACCTTTTTCGCGCATTAAAAAAATTACATTTTTCCACTTTTATTTCGAAGAGTAAAGAATAAGTTTAATTGTCTACGTAATAAAGGAAAATAATTAGATAGAGTTCTTCCGAGAATGTTCAAGCCAAAAAACATGAGTGACTACTATTTACATAACGAATAAATGTGATATCAATGTCAGTTTTATTTCAAAATAAAACTAAATAACGAGCAAAGCCGAAGAGAAAATGATGTAGTTTTAGGATTCTAGATAGATAATGACTCTTTGCTAAAAATTATATTTCTATAAGTATTATCACATTTTGAATTATTGTCACTAGTCGTATGAAAGGATTGGTTTTTTGTAAACTTAGAATTTTAATAACTCGATTTCGACAAAAAAGTTTGAGCAGAAAATACTTAAGTAAACAAGTCCCGTGTCATAATGCACACCGTAGCAACTTTTCATATAAATATTATGCAAAGTTGAATTGAAGTATTGCAAATGTTTTATTCAAAAATAAAGGTAAATTCAAACATAATTCTAGAAGTAAGTTGTGTTTTTCTTTACGACTCTTTCCAGACAATAAAAATTTTGAAACAAAAAAGTCTCATAGCGTGAGCGAAGCTATGCGGAAAGACGTTAATCCACAATTTATTATTAGTAATTGAATATAAAATAGTCATTTTCTTTGGGCTTTTTTATGAATTCGACATTGAAAAATTTAATGGTGATGGGAAAATTTTCGACACAATAGTTCAGAAAATATTCAACTTATATATATTTTATATTTGATAATTTAAACTGAATTGTACTTTTTCTTTATAAATATTCAGCTATCTGAATTAAGCCGAAAATAATTCTAATGTGATAAAAAAATGTTTTTTTACTATGCCTATGTTATTAAATAATTTTATTGCTTGTCTATCAGATATTATTAAGTTTTGGGTTCAGACCATTTAAATGAAAACAAAGTGACATAAACGACCTTTAATTTTTACAATAATATGTAATTTATCAAAACAGTTGTTATTTTTCACTTATTACAATAAAACCCTATCGAGTAATTTCCGATTTAATCAAATCGATGTTTAATCACATATTGATAGAACAATGATAATGGATGCAATATATTTAGCCTTCCAAACATTCTGCTTCAAACTTTTCCCCGAATTGTAATAACTGCTGGTTATATTCAGTGGTAGCTTCAATATCAAACGGGTTCAAAGTTTGCGCAGAAAAATCACCATTCGGCTTTTCTTGTATCAATTCTTCATTCGGAAAATTCAGATTCTCCTTTGACACTTCCGCTGAATTGATTTCAATATTTTGCGGCGTTTTGTTATGAATCAGCGATTTCTTCGCCACATTTTCCGTTATTGATTCTTTTTCAGATGCAGTATTATTGAAATGTTCTATGTTTGTACTGTTTTCTATTCCTGACAATGCGATAAAATCATTGGGGATGTTTGTTGAATTGAGTTTTGTAAATTGAATGGCAATTTTATCTGACGTATTGATATAAGTTGTATTGGATTGTAATTTGTGATTTAAATTATGTTCGTGCACAGATGTTTTGCTTTTTATTTCATCAAAATTAGAAGCCTTTTTTATTAGTGGTGTAGTAAAAGTGTTGCTAGTGCTTAACATAACTGGAGACATACTATTATTGAACGTTGCTTTTGTTGAATTTATTTTAGGATGAACATTCTTGTTGATACCTTGAGTAATATTAAAAAAAATGTTCTTGCTATTATTGTTGAAAACAAAATGCGAATTAGATATCGGTAATTTAAATATTTCGCTTTTATTTTCTTTCGGTAATTTTGAAACAGGTGACGTTACAAAATTTTTGTTTATGATTGTTTTTGAATTTGATGTATGAGGTTCAGTTTTATTGCTATGAGTTTTAGTAGAAATTTTAGGTAATTTATTATTTGAATCTTTTTTCTGCGAAATGTTACCATTATAAGATTTGTGAGGCTTAAGTTGCGTTATACGGTTTGATGTCAGATAGTTTGAGTTAGCATTTTTAATGTTCGAATTCAGATTATGATTTTTTGATTTTGAAATTGCCAAGTGATGGATAATCGTCTTGTCATGTTTATTTACAACAGGTTTGACATTACGTGATGGGATATTATGTGATTGTTTACTTAATTCACCCGAATGATTTCCGTTTTTATTCAAATTTAAAAATAAATTCTCACTGTTAGGAATGATATTAAACGAGTTATTTTTACGTTTGGTGTTGTAACGGTTCGTATTTCTATTTTTGGCGGCTGAAAAGTTTTCATTCGCGACGCTGTAAGGCGATATTTTATTTCGGTTATTATAATTTGATACTTTTGAGACTTTGCTATTTGATTTTGGGTTACTGAATTGTTTTCTGTTTCCCGCAATATTTTTCCTGAAAAGGAAATGATTATTTTTGTTGGATTCTTGGCTTAGTAATTTGCTGGGATTGTTTTTATTTAGCAAATAATTTCTGTCGGGATTGTAAAGCGACGGAGATATTTGGTACACTTTGTCTTCAAACAATGATTTCGGTTGAGATATAAATCTTTTTGGACTAATTTTATTACTAGATGTAATTTTATTATCCAGGAAGTTATTATCGGGTCCCTTAAAAATGTATTGTTTACTCAGCCGCTGAAATGATAACGGGTTTTGCGACACTACGGTACTAACTGATGGACCCCTGTTATAAAATTTTCCATCATACGGTTTGTAGAAAGCACTAGTATCTTGAAAGCGGTCAAGTGCAAAATCTGGGGTTGAAATGATCTCTTCTATCCCTGTATTAGGTCTGTAAAAGGGTTCGTAAAAACTATCAGAGTGTGGCTGCCCATATTGTCGTATTAGTGGCCTTTGAGTCGGTTCAGAATACGGAGTGTCAATCTGAGAATTCGAGCTGAAATCTCTGTTTGAATAGGGATTTCGTTGCTCAAATAAATATTCAGACTTGGGTAGTATTCTTTGTATGGCATCGTAAAATTCTGATGTATATCTTTGGTAGCTTTCTCTTGCTTTAAGCTGAGATATAAACATGGCCACTAAGATTCCGTACAAAATCTAAAAAAAACAAAAATATATGTTATTTCATTGTTTATACAATAATTAAAATCATATTTTTTGTAATAAAGTTGTAAATATGTCACGGTGAAAAAAATAGCATTGTATATTAGTTCTACAAGATTATTTTTTTAAATATATTTAGTATATAGCTATTTCGGCTCACGCCATCGTCAGAACTATGGTTAACTAACATTTGCTTATTTATATATAGCTGTGTAGAAAAGGTACACAATACATCTTCTCTGCTGTTTTGACCTAGCTTGTTTCTTGCTCACAATAAAACTAAAAATTATAAATTAATCTAAAAAGGCGGCTATATCAATAAGTTTACACATGACACGAAAATGGTCTAAGAAACACCCTGCAAGGGGTTAAGCAATGGCGATTGACATATATTAGTTTGTTCGTTAAGAATCCTTTGTGATAGTCGATGTCTATTTATTTCCAGCTGTTCCAAAGCCGTCATCCTGCGACCCTTACTACAAAGATGCAAACACTTACGCGCTGAGCTTGAATTATAATATTGAATATATATAGATAAGCAAATGTTAGTTTAATCATAGTTATGACGATGGCGTGACCCGAAATAGCTATCAACTATATTTAAAAAAATTGTCTCGTAGAACTTAAATATATTGCTATTTTTATCACCGTGCCAAAATGGAGTACTACCAAGTGAATGCCAATTCAATCAATAAATTGTAAATATTTCCTATAAAAATATTTCATAATTCAAAATTTCTTAAATAATTAAAGATTTTTTTTAGGATTCTTTATCAATTTAATGACGACCTCCAAACATTGTTTAACCAATTTCAACATCGTCAGTTGTTGTGTATTAGAGTTAAATGTAAAGAAAAATGCGACTGGATTATCTAATATACTTTGTATTACACAACAAGATTAAAAATATTATATTTGAATTGTTGAAACATTGTACAATTCCCTATGTTTTGTTACTAACGGTCCGGGCTACATTTCTCGGGATCTTCAGGAATTATATCACACGGATGCAACAGAAATAACACACTCCTTCATCCGCGTTAAACTATTGCACCAACACACGAATATCATCAATATTTTTTTAAAGAAATTTTATAAATATATAGAGGTCAAATAAATTTACGTTATACTCATAAATATCAGCTTAATTTCGCCAATTCCCTTTTTATATCTCTAACGTGATATTAGTTCAATGAGTAAATCTCATTAATTGAAATCTTATATTACTTCATCAGATGCTTAATCCCACCGTTGCCCACCAATTTCAAATCAATAGGTATCTCTAAGTTTAAAATTACCTAATTGCATTTTCATGATAGTTGATTTTTATTTCTTGTAGAATTCTTTCATTAAAGACTCATTAACAGTATTTAGTTTTAATAAAACTTATCATAAGCACTTGATTGTTATTATCATCAAATCAATAGTAATGAAAGTTTTTTTAATTGTATGGCGGAATCCTTGCCTTAAGGTTTGTGTTTTTCCTTTGCAATTAATTCCTCTTGTATATAAACGATTCTAACTGGTTATTGTGTGTCAGTTCGGATGATAGAATATAACACGGATGTAACAAAACTGGCCATAAGATACCGATAGGCTAAACCAGGATCAATAGAGAAAAACCATGTAGAAGCATGTAAAGTTTCAACAACTCAAGTTCGATATTGAAATTCCATCAAGCACCCTCAGTTGATATAATAAATTAATTTAAACGTAAAACAAAGCTATAAGTAGTGTTAGTTCAATTTTATCTGCAATGGAAAACTCTTTAATTTTCATGGACGTCATTCTAAATTATTAATAATGTCCGTGATTTTTTTTTATTTAAATAGCTTTTATGGCTTTGCAAATTTTAAATATTGAAATCCTATCAGAAACAGTATTAGATGTTTATTTCAGGAATATACTGTATACAAACATATTGAAGATGGCGAAAGGCGAAACCCGGGTCATTAGTGACGAAACATGTGGAATCGTACAAAGTTGTAACAATTCAAATTTGATATTGAAATTTCATCAAGCACCTTCACTCGATATCATAAATTTATATCAAGAGTTAAAAATTGTTGCAAGCGAACATAAATAAGTCTTAAAAAACAAATGTAAAAGAAAAATATTTTTTTCTACATATTAGATAGAACACTCTTATGGAAACCTGAGTATCAATCTTATATTGAATACTCTATGCACATTTATTTTGAAATAAACTCATTTATTTACACGACAATGTGAAATAAAAATCAGATTGGATTTGTTACAATATACTTATAAAATCTCTGCATGTTTTTCAAAACACCTATTCACGTATTGTGGAGTATCAGTACTACGTGAAACATTATATCATAGATAATACAAAGCTCATAAAAATTGAAATATGCTATTTCGAAATACTAAAAGAACCCAAATAACGTGTAAATGCGTGGGCAGCGCTGTTTCGGTGGATATAACAATACCGTTGATGAAAAAGCTACACACATTGTCAAGAAGAAAAAAACCATCTTAAAAATAACGACCGCTTACAATAACTATAATGCTTAACATTCTAGTAAATAACGGAAGCTTACTTGTTTCATTATGGAAACGCTTTCTTTCTCTGGTGTAATTTCTCCGAGCGAGCTCTAAAAGAGGATTAATGGATGTACGTACGCTAGCACTCTACTGTGATATAAAATGTCTTGTGATTGAAGTTAGTACTGTGGAAAATTAATCGTCCGTGTTCTAGCAGTGAAAACTATTTACTTGATAAAATAAAAGTCATTATATTGACAGTAATTATGATATGTTCAATTAACACCTGAGGCATTTTCCACTCTAGTTTGTGAACAATTGAGAAATATGTTTGTGTAGGTCTCGATTTGGTTTGCTTTGCCAGAATTTCTCAGTTTTTCTGAATAAATCTTGTGAATAGTGCCCGACTGTCGTTTAGAGTAAGCAGGGATAAAGCTCTCCGGAGGCATCCACAAAACGTGATCTAACGTTTCTTCATAACCAGTGACGTAACAGGATGTTGTTTGGTACGTTTTATTATCTCTGGTCACATTAAAGCAAAAACAACTCAGAAAGAATTGTAGACGCAAACATGTATTGTCAGAATTTTATTACAGTCGGTTTTTTAGTCTTCGTCAGGTGCCATGATTTGCACCGTAGCGAAAATGCTTTTTTAAATTGCATGTTTTACCGAAATAAACGAAAATCTGAAAAGAAATCATATTTCTCATGATAACATATTTTAAGGGGCAGTTTAACATGTAACTTATTACTATTGTAGATCAAATATGAATTATGAAATTGAAAAAAAAATCATAAACTTACCTATTTAATTTTGAATAAAGTTTTTAACGTGTTCTTCAATCGTTTTAATTTATCTGGATGACATTGTTTACTGAAATTAGAATTTAGAAACTAATTGTTGTTTAAAGAAATATTTCCCAATTCAATGAAAATGTTGAAATTTGGCTAATTCGAAAATGGCCAAAGTAAAATGAATCCTAAGACAATCTCTTTATCACTCGTATGAAGCTGCTTTAACTTCTTATACCGATTAGTTCTTACAGTAAAATAATAATTTTATCAATTCAGCTATTATGTATTATGGGCGGTAATTGTCTTTACCCGAAGGCATTTTAACATGTTTACGGAATTTAAGTTTATCTTATTATGTATATCATTAACGAGGTATTACCACGTTGGATAAATATATTTCTTGTTAATAACACAAATAATCGATGCAGTTTCAAAGCCATTATCAAACGTGACATATGTGATAAGCCAAAGAGTTTATTTTACAATATTACATGTCTTAATCATGTTAACTGTTTATATCTACCTCTGGCCGCGGTTTTTATGAGCTAGGTTTTCCACAAAGAAATTAAAAATTAACGATGTTTTTGAAAAGATTTCATTTTGTTCCAATGACCACCAGCGAAAACATACACTGCAATAATCAGATTATAAATACACAATATGTCTAATAAAATAACAATATAAGTATAGCGTCAAAGCAACATTGTATTTATATTGAATAAACAAGGCATAGTTCTTCAATAATTTTTCGTTCTTAATGGATTACTGATGTCAAAAATCTTAATAACGATTAAAAAAAACACTTAACTCAAGAAATACCACTTTTTTTATACATAAAACTATCCACCGGAACGTTTTTTTTAAAATTCTGAAACGTATTTTATGATATGAATTTAAAATATTGTCACATTATATTAATAGTTTCCCAACTAAATATTTTTGGAGATTTTTGATGAATGTTATAGTTTTATGATTTATTATGTCTTCTTGTCATGAATTTTTAGTGGTTACTTTAATAATGAAACATGGGAGTCTTTGAAGTAAATTTTTTGTTCATCCTTGACCGTTCGATAAGATGATTCACATCAACTTAAATTAAGCGTAACAAGGTTGTATTGATTAAAAAAAATAGTTAAGCCTGTCTTTTGTCTTATTTTTATTGAAATTTGTTAAGTCACTGAGCTTTTGCAATGATCGTGTTTATAATTTATCTTTATAAACTAGATAAGAGCTTCCTTAATCGGAACTTCCCCCGCATGCAGGCTTTCTGCTGGATTTCAAATTGCTGTTTTGAAGCACGATTACAAATTAATTTCCGGTGGGCTTCAAGATTTTCTTTCACCGTAATTTAATGACGAAAAATTAGTTATCACAAGTAGACTTTAGTAATAGCTTATAATCGTAAGAGCTTTTAAACAAAAAGTAAATACAACCAATGATAACATTTTAAAGCGCATCGTGTAAAGTGTTATTATGATTTTTGTAGTATACATGTCTACTCACAATAACATCTTAACCCTGACTGCTAACGTTGATTGATATTGATTGATAATAAAATAATTGTTAAGACTTATTAATTATTTGTAGTGTGATAACTTATTAATATCTGTCGTCATGAAGACAACGGCAATTGTTTTACAAAATCAAAGACAGAATATAGCTCAACTTCATTGAAGTAATACAAATATCATTTGATATTAAATGCTACAAAAAATTTGAACAATACTAAAGGTTTCAATATACATTAGCTAGAAAAGTATCAACTAAAATATTTCATCTTATTCCGTATTCAACAATAAGCTGAAGTTTAAGAAACAACTCTTTCTGCTATCACAATATCCACGCTTAAGCTATTCATGACCTATTATGAACACATTGTTTAAGTTAAAATGAAAGCTAACTTCCCAGAAAGGTTAAAGCTTTGCTAAAGTAGGCACACCCTCTTTTCTCCCGACGAAGAAAAATCTTCGGCAACTTACAGTAAACATACTTTAAGTGGAGATATGATCACTCCAAGTTAAATGGCAGAGCCTTTGAAGTAAGAAATATTAAATGTGGCTTCTTAACATCAGATACGAAATAATATTGGAAGTTTTCTAACACAGGATATGAAATTTAGTTTTAAGCGACACATTCTGTTTGATTGCTACAAGTCTTTCTGAGATATTTTATTTTTGCTGCGATATTACATATTCATATTTTTAGAAGAGAAAATTTTCCTGTTTTGTAGCCTAGAGCTAATGCTCGTTGTTTTATTGTCTAGAACAAGAAGGCACAATTAATATAAGAACCAATTCATTAAATATACTAGGTTTCAATGATATAATTCTGATCTTTCATTTAACTTTTCATAAGCAGCCACGTTGTCACAACTGAGGTATTTTTAGCTAAAGTAAAAGTGTGATTGTTGTATTTCTCAAAAAGAAGCTCACGTATAGTAAGATAGTAAATTAAAAGTCATAATATTTTCCCTACAGAAAATAAGATTGTCGATTTTTCGTAGAAATCAATAAAAGTAAATCTTTCAAATAAAAATGACCATCAATCTGGTGTTACAGAAATCTTTCAAATTTCAAAACAAATATCGCATTTCAAACGAAAGTGCCATGATTAAAATAACAATTCTATACTAGATTGAAAGTAATTATACTTTCAAAGCTGTAAAAACATTCTGTTTTCTAGAATATTCAAAAGTTTGGTTTATATTTGGTGATTAAAAAGTTTGGTGTTCACTTTGCCTGCAATTAGCAGCATTTAATTAAGCCGGGCACGAGCAACGTATAATATTATGACTATGATAGATCAAAGAATGTCAAGAAATATTATCCATTTTTAATGATGTTTTGTTTGATTAAGAGTTTATATCAATAAATTTCTGTATGTAGCTCGTTATTACAAGGTAAGCATATTTTTTGAGGTCAATCGTTGATAATGATTCGCAATAATAAAACATGAAATTTATCTTAAGGTTCATAGACTGTGAAAACCGAAATTTAAGTCAAATTAAAGTTGATATATTTGAAAATATTATATAGAAAATTAATGGTTCTATAAAACAATATGTTACAACTTGATTGTCTTACCTCCATCTGCTATGTATTCACAGTTTCCATTTTAATGCTGCCTTCAATAAAGCAATACTGATCACGCAAGGAATGACTTTAACCATAATTTTTGACCCGATTTAACCACATATTATTCTATATTAATATGCATAGGTCCATTAGAATGACTCCAGCTACAATAATGAGTTCATATTCATCAAAGTTGCTCAGTATACTTAAGTGAGAGAAATCGCAGACCTCATACGGGTGATCATAAGCGGACAATCTTTCCGGTCAGGCAACATTAATGATATCACGTGATCAAGTAATGTTTAAATTCTTTTTTAATAGAGAACGAAAAAAGCATGGAATTTTGTTGATACCTGTTAAGAATCTAATATGTAAGAAAAATGAAAACGTTGTTCATAAATCGTTATCCACGCCACAGCTTCAAAACTCTCAATGAATACATCGATTCATTTTTTATTTGTCAATTTATAGAGAGCCTTTAGAAGGTTTGAATTGATTAACATGTTAACATTTTTTGACTGGTTCTGAAATCGATCGATAAGTTAAATTTATTTAGTTTCTAAACTATCGGAGTTATGGCTGTAGGCTAATTATTAGCAAATATTCACGATAATTTTGAATTTGGCCCATAAACGACCAAGAATTTTTCTAAACATGAATGATTATATGTATCATATATATAGCACAAATACAATGAAAAATTACTCGGGTAAAGCTTAGTAATTTTTTATGCATGAATTTTTTTTTTGAAAATTTGATAATGTATGTAGAAGTTTTTAATCTCATATTTTGCATCTAAAATAAAACGTCATAATTATGTATTTTAGGAGAAAATCACATACTTCCCTTTCAAATATTAAGCTACTCAAAAGGAAAACGTGTTCTCTTTACTCGTCGTGTTTGTAATGCGACTCCCAAGTCTTAGGCAATATTAAAAAGATTTCCACGGGCGGAAGGAATATTATGTACTTACATTAGACGTGGAAAATTTTCCCCCAAAAAGTGTATGCAAATTTAACTTCACTTTTGGAAGACAGCTCATTTTGTTCAACGGTGATAAATATTTAATACGAAGCTTTTCGATTTAAAAATAAAAAAAGAGAATATTTTACATATGTTAGATAAAAGCGCTGTGAAAATCTAAAAAATGAATATGCTAATTCATGTTTGATATATTGTATATATATATTAAGAGAGTGATATTATATTTTTCAACTAATCGCTTAATTATAAAAGTACTGATTGGATTTTTTAAAAATTCCTATTTGATGTATTGAAAGTCCCCATGATTGAATAAACATGGCTTACCGCATATGTAATAGTCAGTTACCACGACTTTGTACGGCTGTAACATAAACATCAATATATTTGATTATGTTGTAAGTTTACAAAAAAATATAGTCATTTAAAATTACGTTTAATTGTATTGTCTTCACTTGAATGAACATTAAATATTAAAAGCTGGGCTTGACTTATTGATGGTCAAATCATTAGCCGTCGTCAGCATATTTAAACCAATAGATATGTGTGATCACGAAATATTAATTTACAGCTTTTTTCATATAATGACAGTATGTTGTTACATCCAAAATCAGTCAATAAAATTGTGATCGATAGGGGGAGTAGAATAAAATGTTTATGCCATTGCTTAATGGTATAAATGTTTTTATAATAATGGTCACCTGTTCCACAAAACTCAAACATTAACCGAGTGGACGAGCGTTAAGATACTTCAATTGCTCTGCTGAAAACTACGAATAGTTAAGTTTGAATTGTGAGGCTTGTAAATATATGCGATCAAATTCCTTTCTCAGTAACGCCACTTTTAACTGTTTTTTTTTTGTTGTTGTTTTGTTTATTAATTTTTTTTCCATTACCTTGCTTTCCGAGATTTCCCCTTATGTTTATGAATAAAAATATACTTTACACATTACAAACATTCCATAGGTTGTTTAACTATAGTAAATAAAATTAAATGTATAGAATACGTATTTAAAGAATAGCTCCTTTCGTATAAAGATGCGTAAATTGGACGTAGGAGAGAAGTTAATTTTGTTTTCTGGGGAATAAAGTGGTTATAGAGTGAAAAGCGTGCGTGCAATTGCCTCAAAAGTGCTTCAACCACGGCCATTATACATTTTCTTTACATACTTTAACTTAGACGTTTGGAGTAGAATATCGTATAAAACATAGATATTCAATGTTTTGGATATCGTGGGCTTAATTGATTAAAGAGCTTAAATTCATGTCGATCACATAAATATAAAATGGATGAAATAATAAAATGACATCCTTTTCAACATTTTTCAGCCTAATATTCAGAATATTTATTTCGTTTTGTGAAACCAGCATGTTGATGTTCGATAAAATTAATTGTAATTCTATTCAGTGTTGGTGGATGAATATTGTTTTTGAATTGACATTTACTCGGTACAGCTCCTTTATAATTACATTTTAAAGGGTTTAAATGTAATTTATTGATACAAAGGGATAATATTTTTAAAGAAATAAAATCACATGTTAAGTACCATTTCCACAACATTATTTAAGATCATTACAGGTTTCACTCTACGCGATTTCATGATGAGTTGATAATGCTCGTAATGAACGAAACCTGTCCTGATCATTAAATATGTTGTGGAAATAGTACTAAAATTTATTATTATTATTATTATTAAAATATCCTATTATTATTACTATATTATATTTATTACTTTGTATTAAGCTCAACTACCATATTAAAAAAAAATAAGGATTATTTTTTTATCCATGATTTTGCTTCTTGTAATTATGAAAAATTTGTACACAAATTTATCTTTTACCAAAAAGCAAAGAGACGTAAAAATGGGAGTTCATTCGTTTATTAACCTATTTTGCCTAGCCCGGTTGAATTAACTGAAAATGTAGTTAAAAGTGTAGTAAAAGTTTCTGGATCTTGAAATGTAATCTCAAATTATTTGTTAATTAATGGTCAAGTGTCTATAACAGCGGTCGGGGAACTGGGTTAAATTACCCGAAATGGGGTAAAAAAAAAAATTTGGGGGTTTAATAGAATCATTATTTTCCGTGTGGATTAACGCAATTAAAAATCTTTAATTTAAATTTACATCGATTGTCTCCTTTTCAAAATATCGATTTACGCGAAAATATTTTAGGGTAATGGTTAAAAACGTTCCCCGACCGCTGGTCTAAAAGGACGAGAAAACCTAATGGCACGATTCATGAATTTTTTTCTGAATCATGATCGTCTTGATTTGCTTCCATTTAAATATCTTAAAAATGCTGCACGCCGAGTGTAAACATCTGATTAATAGCTCTGTCACACCTCAACCATTTTCAATTACTTTCACAATAAATGTGGCTAAAAATCAGTTCCCGTATTTCGATACTGTTGTAATTTTCCATTAGTTTTCAAAATTTTTCATGATAAAGATTTGATAAAAATAAATTACACGCCTACGTCAGTGAATGTGATTATAGTAAAAGTAAATATTAGTATCACCTCATTACAATGCGTTTCTGAGAAATTCTTGCGAATCTTATCTCTTAATTTGTTAATAATAATGTACCATGTAAAAGATATCATCTTGTGTGATTGAAATAAAATAAATTAATTAATTTTAAAACAAGGCTTAAAATTACAATGAACTGAATGGCGATGAAATTTTACTGGAAAAAGCGGAACGTGTTTATTGTTATTTTATGCGAGAATGTTAAGCCAAAAAACAATTCAGAATATTTCGTCCGTAGCGTAAAATAATATTCAGTGTTCAATCCATTAGACCTCAATCGCAGTACTTTCAACAGCCGTTTCTTCTTTCCACTAATTAATTTTTCAAAAGCGTCCTGCGCAACTGAAAATATAAAGACATACACTGATTTTTGTTATTATTTCGAAACCAAAATCTATAGATAAATTACATAACATCTGTTTATCCCAGAATATCTGAAAAATCTCAACAACAATATATCCAACCGTGTTTTTTTAAAGCAATTAAGAGTAAGAAAAATAAATTTTGAAAAAAATTGTTGCAGATTACAACAAAAAAGAAATCGCCAGATATAATGAATTTATTGATTCACATAAGATCAACTCGAGAAGAAAATACATTCACAACAAGACTAAAAATCTAAACTGATCAAAATCAAGCCTAGAATTCTGTAAACAAATGATTATATCGACGCGTTCATCACTATATCACAAAAGCTGAAAACTTTTAAAAAAATCGGACAATGAGATCACTTGAATAGTATTTGTACAATATCATTCTATTTTTATCATCTTCAATTGTATCAATATTTTTAATTTAAGCGACTTCAAACAAAGACTGTAAACTATAAACAATGATATAGATATTTCTTACTATAAAATCCAATACACAAATGATAATCAATGTAGTGCTATTTTAAAAGATTTATATATTGTATAATACAATGCTATTATTTAGCGATATTTTTGGAAGACTAAGCCTCTTTCTAGTTCCGCTGATTTATGAAAAGTCAATGTAGTGGGTGAGCTTTGAGTGAGACGTGTTTCAAGGGCTGATTGAAAACCCCAATTCATCTCGGTCGAGAGAGCAGCTTTATATGACAAGTGTTCGCTTGCCTCACGGTACCCATATTATTGACAGTTCCAACACGTTTACAGGTTATAAGAACTGTTTTAATACAGTTGTTAAAAAGGATAAATAATCTAATTGATGTTTTGAAATAAAGCGTTCATTTTCTTGTTAAGAGTAATTTTAAATATGTCCAGCAGAAGATGACATCTAGATTAAAAAAAATAAAGGTTTGTATAATATTTTTACAATAATAATTTTGTTTTAGTTAAATTAATATTATTAGCAAAATAATTATAATAATTAAAATTAATAGTTAAAAAAATTGATTTCAAGGTTAATTATCTCATTTTTTTAAACAATAAAGTATGTCTCGTTTTGTATCAATCTTTGTAAAATCGGTTCGTCACCAGAAAATATGAAAGGCCATACAATGTTTATTAAAAATTAAAAATTTTACATATATTTAAAATTGAAGTTTTATCTAACGTTAATTTTATTGACCATGGATAAGCAATATTTAAATTTAAAAAAATGTAGCTGTGGTTGTAGGCATTTCCTGCTAAACAAGACATTGTTTACAGAAAACATTAAGTAAAAAGTTCTGACGATGGCGTGAGCCGAAATAGCTATCAACTATATTTGTTAAAAATAATTTTGTAGAACTAAAATACATTGCTATTTTTTCACCGTGTTAAAAAGTTAGGACTGTACACATTCATGGGTCCAGTAAAAGAGCGTGATTTTTCATTGGAACATTATTTGATGTGTGAAAATCTTTCCTTTATCATTAATGATTTTTAATGTTAATTTTAGTTGATAGTTTCCGTATTATTATTCCACCTCGTTATATAAGTAAACAATTTTTACAAAGAATTATACAATATTTGGGAAGTAATACGAAAACGATATTAAAATTTAACGTTGTGGTTATTTCTATTAATATATTACGTTAGGGTAAGTAAGTAGGGAGTGAGCTTCAAATATACGTCACACAAATGTTAAAAATATTTAAGTCTGAGATAAGTCTGAGAGACATACGATAAAAGATTACAATCTGTTAATGCAACAATTGTCGTGCGATTTATAATTGAAAACTTGAAGGTTATTATATATAATATATGTATATATTAAATGCATTATTTTAAATATGTTTTTTATGATTATTGGCAAAATACTATTGAAGTATAAAGGCACTAAAAATAAGAGACAGTAAAACTAAAGCTCCTATTCAACGGATTGAAAGAAATATGAATATTGCTTTTTATTTGTGAGGCCACCGTTTTACGCTGAAGATGATTTTTTGTGAGTTTCTTCGTTAATTGGATACTCCAAGTCATTTGATGAAGGCATGGAAACTACGCAGCTTTGAATGGGTGTCGATTTCCATCCTCCACTATCTAATATCAGTCGCACAGGCATTTACAAGCGATTCATAAGATAATTTAATGCCCTGTCGTGAACACGGACCACACCGGAATTCTTGATTAAGTGGTCTCGTCAAATTTTGCATCAAATCGCTTTGGAGAGGTGGTTAATCTCTTTCTACTGAAGTTTTTATTGCGTTTATGGCATTAATAGTTTCTAACACGACAATTTTTTAAGCATTTTATGGAAATTAGAGCATATAATCACAAGGTACCTGATGACATGCAAGCATAACATTAAAAAAGAACCGTATCAAAAAATCGTTAAAACTACGTAGCATTATTAGAACTGGATGCTGGTAATTGGGATGATATTATTATAGAAACTTATTCATCCGTCAGATACAAATACATTTATACGTGTGTTAATAAATTTATAATTTATGATATCGACTGAAGGTGCTTGATGGAGTTTTAATATCTGATTTGAATTGTTGTAATTTTGTACGATTCCACATGTTTTAATGTGAAGCACATACGCTTTATAAGGTATATTCAAGATATCCGTATAAAGAGACTATTTAATAATGATAGTTGGTTTTATGCAACAAAAAGTATCGTATGGAATATTCCATTAACTTTTTATCGCTTAAGTTTTTATAATATTGCAAATTAATTTTGCGTTATATTTAATTTACCAACTCCATCGTGAAAATATTGGTAATTTAAGTGATTAACCATTCATAGGATAGAAAATCCACCGTAACTATAATTTCACTTGTTGTGAAAGTGCTTTCCAACAATATAAAACAATTTTAGTTTCCGATGAATTCCGCGAAAGCTTTTACGTTTCCTGCAAACGTTACTAAAAGAAAGTTTGAAGTTATATTGTGGTAAATCATAAATCAGAATATTTTGATCGTAAGAATATTAATAAATTAAAAAGTTAATCCTGTCAAGAGAAGTATAAAAATATATTGATTTAGTTGAAATTTATTCTGATTTCAGTGATTTGTTTTTATTATCGTATTATTGATAGCTTAAAAACAATTTCAATGGCTTTAATGCAAATTTGCATAGCACCTTGCTGATTTTTTAAAAATATTGTAAAGTATTTAAACAGAGAATTAAAGAAATTAAATTGTAAGAATGTTTTATATCTTCATAACAAAACAAACAGAAATGATCATGTCTTTTCATTGAAGGTTATTGAATAAAGGACACGCAAGATAAATAAAAATGATAGCTGCAGAGTAGAATGATTTAAAAATAACCGTCGAGCCGACCTATTTGGCAGTTTGAATGTGTAAGGTTGGAAAGTCACTCAACGGATGAAGTCTTTTATATGCTGCATGTTGTGGAAAAATCACGTAAATGATGGTAGCCTTCAGATATAAGAAACTAGTTTTATTATCAAAATAATAACATATTGCGTTTTGATTTACGGCTTTAAAAAATGATCTAGGACTGATTTTGTCTGGCAAGGAAAAAAAAATATTAATTGAAAATATTACACAAGCAATGTGTTTTGTTTTTACCCAGGTAGTTTAGGTTGTGGAATTTTTTACCCTAAGTAGTAGTTTTTTAACCAATTAAATTTCCCATCTTTATTAAAATCCATACAATTAATTATATTTAAACTTTTAATCAAGAATTTATTATTTGTCCTAGCTTTTATATTTTGTGTATTTACGGCTTGAAATTTTTATTAAAATGAATAATTGATAGGAAACTTGTTTTTTACGTGGCTCAGTTATAATAATTAAGCTATAACTAAAAATTTTGAAATACTTAAAAGTTGTTAAGTTGCAGTTTTTTAACAGATATAAATTTAAAAAATTAAATGTTTCTTGTTTCTATAAAAAAAGAACATTGGGATGCTATAAAAATATAGTTCAATAATATTATTTTTAATAATGAATTTTCATTTATTAAACATAAAATATCGATGAACAAGCTAAATGAAATTCAGATCTCTCAGAAGAATAGCTAATATGTCCAAGAACAAAACCTACAAATTGAAAGTGGAAATGATTGCCAAAAGGAAGATTGAACTTTATTAATTGAATTGATTTTAAGATATGGTTTTATCGAAAGAATTTCTATCAGCTCTAGCCCACTTAATCCTCGAAATTCGATCGTAGATTGATTGGTTATTAGCCGGTACACCCAACCTCATTTTCCCAACGCTATCTTCTTTGAACAAGGGAGGCTGAGTGATTGAATCATATGAATCGTCGTGAAATACTTCATTGAAATCCGTATAGTAAATTTTTCGAACAGAAATGGGAAGAAAAAGAGAATAAAATAAATTGAATACACTTTTGTATATCGTCCAAGAATTCTAAGTGGCTGTGAGTTTGTATAACTCATTTATCTTGTAGGAGCTGCAAAAGAATTATTTTACTTCGGTTTGATCTATTTGATTTGAAAGAAAAAAGTAATTACTGAAATGAAAACTGTAAAACAAATATGTTGAAAGTTAATTCACGCAAGAAAAATTTTGTGGTTTTTAATAGCTCAGAAAGAAAATGAATTAAAAATTTATTTAATATTAAATCACTAAGCTTGTTAACAATTTTTTAAATATTCATAGAAATATTTAATTTCTCTTTAAAAAAGTAATACTAGTCACTCTAATACGTTATTTCAAATTCAAAAAAGTATTTCTTAAAAAAGTTTACCGCGTCTCCATTTGATTTGAAAAATAAAATTGTTCAATTCAGTTCTGACGATGGCGTGAGCCGAAATAGCTATCAACTATATTTGTTAAAAATAATTTTGTAGAACTAAAATACATTGCTATTTTTTCACCGTGACATAATATGAGCCCAGAATGAATCTAAATTTTTGTATACAAAATCGGTTATTTGCCAAAGTATCAATACATTTGAAGATAAAATGTTGGATTGTAGTGTAGTCAGACATGAAATATAATTGAAAAAAACAACGTCCTAGAGGGTTTCTCTTATTCAGTTGCTCTTGCTGGTTTATATCATATGACTGAACTATTTGACTTTATCCAAAATAGAGCAGTTGAGCGACAAAATAGCAACCCAATTAATTGAAAATCTTTTCTGACAAAATGTTTTATAAGAAATATGTATTTTTTATATAAACAACAGAAATGATGAAAAAAGTGATTGCATCGTTGCTTAAAAAAACCCGTTAAATATTCATTTTGAAGTATATTATAATATATTCATATATGTATATTAGTTTTAGAATTTCGGCGTTGAAAAATGATAATGTAAAACATATTTTTTCCGAAACGTCGGTACTTATATTTGAACCGATCGTCATCCTTTCAGACTTCAATCGTCTTTAATTGTCGTCGCCGTTTGACAGGTGAAAGCGAACGGCACCGGAAAAAGCGTTTTGAAAAATGAGAAGTTCACTTCGTTTGAAAAAGCTTTAGCGTTGTCGATCATTTCACAGACTGAAAAGAAAAGAAAATATTGCAGAGTCACCTGTTTTCTTTTCGGATTTCACGGGAAATTAAACGATATAGGTAATGGGTGACATGGTAACAATGCGCTATTTTTAACCGATGGAACTTCGATGTTGGTTCAGAGAGTCATTTCATCTAGTTTATTATGAAATGTATATCATTTTGGTACCCACGTTGGACATCAATCATCGCCTTTTTGAAAATTCAGCCTGAATCGATGCCAGTAATTAATTAACTGTCTTTATTTCTTTCATATTATATAATATAATATGAAAAGAATTTTTAGGTTTAGCTCTTAACCAATTTTGAAGTTATTCCAAAATTTCATGTTAATTAAAACTCTCAAAAAAGCATCGAATAGAACCTTAATTGATTTACTTACAAAGGGATTACTCAAAAAGGAAATCGCTTAAAAACTATTCGAAGAGAAATAGCGACTTGGAAATATTAACACTCTTCTTTTACAAAACAAATTTAGTCGAATCTGTGGTGCAGTTTTTAATGTTGTCAGCTTCCTTTACGAAATTCACAGTTACTTATCCCAGTATCGACAAAGGTTTTCAATTTATTAATTGGTTTCTGTTGATATACATGGGTGTTTGTGATGTCTGATAAATTTTCTCATAACCATTTGATCCTGAAGAAAATGGCTAGTAATAAGAGAAACATATATATTGAACAAATGCATTGCAAAAAGTTCCCAAACAAGAGGTTTGGTTGAGAATCGTCTACTATGTTATAAGGGCGTATGGGACATTTGGTTATTGATGGTAGAATGGATCAAACAAGAATCTTATTATTCAACTAACATTTTTTAAATAATACAAACACATTTTTTAGTACTTATTTCCACAATAAATTTTTTGATCAGGACCGGTTTCGCTCATCGCGAGCATTATCAACTGATCATCAAAAAATATATTGTGGAAATAAGTACTAAAAAATGTATTTTTATTATTTAAAATATCCTGCCTTTCCATCAAGAAGTGAAAGTTAACACCTTAAAAGTGATTCAACTAACAGGTTAAAAAATTTCTATTACGGAATTGTAATGTTTGATGCATTAAGCTGCAATTGTTTTTTTCAGTAAATTAGAATGCTAAAATTTTATAATCAAAACACACAATGTTTATATTGAGATGTTCTTGAGTAGAAATGTGGAGCCTTTAGACTTCTTACTTCATTTTTAAACCTTAGTGCTTTACTTCGTTTGAAAAATGATGATAATAAATCAAATAAATATTTATTGTATATATATTCTTGTATTTTATCTTTTTTGATTACAGGTGAATAAATATGATTTTGGAATATAACAAAGTTCCTCGCCCCCTGGCTGGACTCTGTCTATGCCTAAAATATTTATTTTCTGATTTTACTTCTACAAAAGCATTTTACAGTTTTAGAAGATCACACGCAAGAAGTAGATTTTACCATATTATATTGAACAAAGGGAGCACCAACGTATCATTTAAAATATTTAACAGTTTTTTGATTGTTCTAAATATAGTAGTTCAAACATTGATTACAGATTACTTAATAATTATTCGTTATGAATCCTTAGCATTTTATTTACAATTAATCTAATTTCATTAACGTCTAATTTTTTCACCGTGTTATGATGGAGTTCCACCAGGTAAATGCAAATTCAATCAATAAAACTACTTTTTATCATTACTTAATCTTCTTCCACAGTTCTTGAATCATTTGTTCTTGTTTTGGTGTGAACTTATTTCCATTATTTTAAGAGTGCAAAATAACCCACCAAAATTTCATTGCAACCGGATCAACGGTATAGGAACGCATTCGAAATGAACATACAAACAAACATTCATTTTTGTATATGAGATAAAATGAAATAATTTAAATGAACTACTCTACATTTGTCAAGAAACCTGGCGTTCACAATAAATATATGTTGTTTATTACATTTATGAGAATAATTGATGAGAAACTTTTTTTTTTCATTATATTTTGATTCAAATGTTAGAATTAGTAAGACATAAACACAAGAATTCATCGAAATATACAAACAGGGTATTGAATAAATGAATTTTGTGTTTTAGATTGTGTATGTATTTTTAATTAAATTGTTTATGTTTGCGCAGTATTGAAAATTAATTAACAAATCGATCCATTAGTGAAATAAGTTATTTTATATTTAATATACTGCCGAAAACTATATTGAAGAAAGTAATTAAAATGTTTGAATTTCGCAAGTCACTTGTTCAAAGTCAATCAGTTTCCGAAGATTTAAATCACGCGCCGTATTAAGAGACTGAAATTGACAGTTGTTCCTCACAATGCGTAGACCCTGCAGAGCCTGATCGAGAGTGTTAATATCCGGCGTCAAAGCCGGCAAAAAGGATATTGTCGATCTAAGAGGCCAAAATTGTTTCCGCTTTCGAAATGCCTACAAGTGGCAAGATTAAGGACAGCCTTAAAGAAAATTTGATTTGGGACCACTGGTGAAATTTTGATTTTTTGATAAATAAAACTCGTTGGTTGTGAGCTGTAATAAAATAAAATTTGACACGAGATTTATATTGTAAATAAGTACCACTACAATATTTAATGAAAAATAAATTAAAGACAGCCAATTTTGCTAGCGTCTATGTCATCACACTTCGATGGCTAATGATATTAAAATATTTTTAGGTAAGATTCTATTTTATTAATTTTTGGAAATCTTGGTCAAAGAAAAAAATTACCACGCATATAACGATTATGTTAAATGATGTCATAAAATACTATTTTCTTTTCCATCGATGCGCAAAATATTATTTTGATTTTATTTGAGATCAACAAGCATTTCGTTACATCAAAATGAGAGATTCGTTTTTTTTAGTAATCTTATTTTAAGTCCCGAATACGAAACAAAAAATGTTAAGTAAGTGTATAGATTACTACCTTTTATTGGTATTGAATAAGGACATATCAATATGTTTACAAAAAATATATTATTTAACGTCTTTGATTATGCACAGCTTTTAAGTTTGTATAAATTTGGTAAGATACATTCCTACAATTTTTTGTCTTTATAGATCTACACTGAAAATTATAATAAAAAATCGAATAATCTATTATAACTACCATTCAATATTTTCTTATCTATTATGTATACTTAAAATTCGAAAACAAAACATGCCAAAAAAGACTTATTTTATTTATGAAGAATAAAAAGTGTTTTGTTCCGAAAGAAATCGAAGCATTTTAACACGATTGATAATGTCATAATAGAGATTTGCATGATCAACTTATTGATTGAATTGGCATTCACTTCGTAGAACTCCATTATAACACGATGAAAAAAAAAATAGCAATGTATTTTAGTTCTACAAAACTATTTAAAAAAAAATATAGTTGATAGCTATATATATTGACGCCATAGTTCTGACGATGGTGAGAGCCGAAATAGCTATCAACTATATTTTTTTAAAAATAATTTTGTAGAAATAAAATACTTTTGTACTATTTTCGATATTCAGGGTTTATCGATTCGAACGAATTTTTATTTCAAATATATATTTCATGTGTATCTTCGGTACATGTTAGATTAAAAAAATTAAAATAGAGCACGCTAGACAACAAAGTTTATTTAAACGATTAAAGATATTTTGCACCAAGACAGTATAAATAAAAAATGGTATTTCTTACAGAGCTCCAAGTTGTTAACTTTCTCACGGTGTTATTTATTTGAATACAAAAGGTTATTTATCACTTGTCCTGTGAAATACTACCACGAACTCAAATTTACAATGTATTGCACTTTCTGAGATGAAACCGTCAGGCAATATAAAATGAAATTGATAGACCACCATCCGATAAATCCAATGTGCCTTTAAAATATCATGGCCATATTTATCATCTGTAGATAAAATGGATTCGTGTTTAATATATTATACATTGTAAATATAGTAAGAGTCTAATTATTTATATTCTTGAAGATATTCAATTGTGTGTTATATTAAATTCTTCATCAATTTGTATTATTATATTTTTACGAATTTCAGAGTATTTTTTTTTATAAAAAACGAGAAATACTCGCATTTTTGTTATTTTTATTGATATTAACACAAAAAAACATAGCAATAGCAATATCATAAAAAGATATAGATGGGCAAAAAACTATAGTTATTGGTTAGCAAAAATAAATTACGATGTAAAACACAATGTCCATATCGTTTCAGAGCTTTTACACATTTTTAAAAGCATATTCATTTTTTTGGTTCATAGATGTTAGATTAAATTTCTGTGATAATTCAGTATTTGGATATTGTTGAATATCAGAACCCTGGTTTCTGTACATTTAATATAGAAATTTCTTGCAGTTAACAGTAACTCTAGAAAAATATTAAATTCATATTATTAAAATAGTAATGATACAGTGTAAAATTTTGACTCTTCGTCGTACTATGATTTGTTTAGTATCATGACGTGGAAAAGTGATAAATATATGTCGCAGATAATTAATTAATAATTAACTAAAAATTATTTTTATTTTAATTATTATTAAGAATTCATAAGAAATATTCAAATTTAGATCTATTCTGATTATATATATAAATTTTAAAAATATTTTTTTTTTTTTTATATGTGAATTATTTAGATTGTTATTAGATTGAGAAAAAGCTACAATTATTTGAAAGCATTATGACAATAATGTGCAAATGAAATGATTAGTAAAAGAAGTTTTCTATTTTCATCTTTCTAATGTGCTAAAATTTCCATTATATAATTCAATATGACAGTTGCTAACATGAAAGCGTTATGTTTTTTGCGTTATGTGGATTTTTTTCCAAAGCACGCGTTGAGTCCGCAACACGACATCGTTTCATTGTGTGCGTGTATGGTCAATCGTATAATGGTTGGCGTTACTTCGAGAAAAGTTACTTAGTGCTTTAAAAACTGGGAATTAAAAACAGAATAAATATACATACAGGCTTGATTTAAGATCATCGATATTACAGTTGAATTCGTTAACATTATCTTCCCACCTAAATTACGGTAATGTCTATTTTTTTAATAAATCTACGCATGGTGCCCGGCAAGCGTCTGTATTTTGATTTATATCTAAACGCAAATCAGAAACGCACTTCATCGATAATTCTATCTTTGTCCACTATATTTTGTCGACGTCAGCAGTAAAAATTATTTTTCAAGACAAACTCAGGTCAATCGATTATAAAATATGTCTGGTTGAAAAGCGTTCATTTAAAAACGCCCCTTTAACAGCAGTTGAAAAGAACGTTTAAGTAAGAATAAAAATATCATCAAACAATAATTATTAAAAAAAAAATAACGGTAATTTAATCCATCAAATTAAGATTTGTTTATCTGCGTTTTGCCATATTTGATATGCCGTTCTGAAAGTCAATATGCAAGAGGTTTATCGAATGGATATTTTATCTACGATTAAACGATTTATATATACCTGTTTTAAATTTCGTATATAAGTATAACAATTAAACTCCTAAGTCGATAATAATATATTAAAATATGTTAAGGATGAAAGCACAACGCCCATCCTAAAACTTTTTGCGGACTTTGGTTAAATGGTTGCCCAAGGCAGAAAACTTGTTGAGAGGGCTATGGGCCTTTATTATGAAATGTTTATTATTTGATGTATGCAAGGGGTTTCTAATGTACTTACTTTGAAAGATTGCCAGAAATAAAATTATTTTATAATGAAGTATTATATATTTAGAGTTTGCTAATATTTTCGTTGTTAATAGAATTTCTTTCAACTTTTTTACAGTAATATTGTAAACATAAAAAATACGAAGTAACTTAATTGATATTTTCGTTTCGAATTGTTCCACTATAAAATTTTCGGTTTTGACTGTAAATTTTTTATATGATACATTATATTCCAAAGTGTTTCGAAAATATCGTCACCTTTTTAAATGTAGACACCGAAGAGAAAATTTCCAGAGGATTTATTTTACTTTTATAGTGTTAATTGTAACATCTCGGTGGAAGGCATTGTATTAATAATAAAATGTGATCAAGACCGGTTTTGCTCATCGTAGTTCTAATAATCAAATGTATGGAGGAAATATTACTAGAAATACGTATTTAAAAAGGATTTTAATGGTTCAGGAAAAACTATTTTCAATCTACATTTCTTACATCAAACTTTTTGCAGGTAGGGGGTCATACTAGCAGGTATGAAAAAATTGTAGACATCTATAGATGCTTGAAAAGTCATCAGATCATGTAGGGAATAATTTTTTTTTACATGTTTTTATCTATTTATTAGAAGCCGTTACACACGAATTGAGTAATCGGAAGCTCAGACAACAATTTGTTTTCTGTTTTTTTGAAGAATACATAATATTTTGGTTCAGTGTGAATAAGCAACATAAAACTCTTCAGGCTCGATCGTAGTGTGGCATGTTTGCATAAATAATATATTTTTTGCTATTTTAATAACATCTTTTAATCAATATTTCCTAATTTAAATTTTCAAGTCTTGCATATTTTTTTAATCTTCAGCTGTTGCTGATGATAATTATTGAATACCCCATCGAGAGACGGTACTGACAAAATGAATAACAAGTTCACTGTATAAATAACCCCTGAAATAAATTGACTGTATTTTCCCTAGGGAAAATCTTTTCAAAGATGTGCGTTGATTAATTTATTTGAAACGAGAGTTTCATGAAAATTTAATTAAAAGGAATTATTGTGAAGAAGCAGATCTATAGGAAGTTGTCCATTGTTTTAATGCTGTACATTCAACGGCGCTCAATTTTATGCTTGCTGAATGTGAAAATTATTGGTGATTAATAAACATGAATAAATATTAGTATAAAGCAGTTCATTAGCATTTATTGTTTTCTGCTGTATTATAATTTCGTGAAAAAGTTTCAATTCCACCAAAAACATAAATTATTTAACAGACTTTGATGAAATTCTGTTTTTATGTGGTATATTAAAAACCCTAACTCGCTTCTAATAATAAATACTACTTTGCAATAAATAAGTATTTTTCTAATGCGTTATTACAGAGAGATTAATTTAATGTTGGAGTGTCAATTAAAGCTCTTGTTTTCATTTACGCAGACAGCAAAAAGTAACTCAAATAAAGCAGTTCTCTCAGTTCAAGAAAAGAATCAAGTTGCTAAAATCTTTAGATGTGGTGTGAAAATTTTGCTCACTTTAATTGTTGATTCGGCTTTGCGTGCTTACCGCCTATTTGGCAGAAAGAATTCGCAAGTGTTTATACAAGGGTTTTCTCTAAAAGCCTTAAAGCCAGAACCAAATACTGGGCGCAGAAACACGGCCGCCTGTTTTAGTACTTTTAGAACATTTGAATTTATTTTATTAAAAATGTAATTACGTGTGACCAAAATTATTACACACTACAATATTTTTGAATCGTTTCGTAGCATCCAAATATTAAACAACATTTGAAAGCTTGTTACAATCGTCCGAGAAACATCGAATATTCCAGAAAAAAGCCGCACTTTTATTAATTTTAATTTACATATTGACTAACATGAGTGATTACATCATTTGTGTAAATTACATTAAATTTTTTTTTTATGGAAAGATTTTGTGAGTTAAGCAAAACGTAAATTTGTTCATGGTTATAACATTTAATTAAAAATCAAATATGTTTGATATGATGCATAATATATGTTGTAACAACGAATGTCACTCGATACATCAATCATTGAAAATTTCTCTCAGTAAAGTCAATATTCAATATATTGTAATAACACGTAGTGTCGGAATTCTCGAGTACCACTCTGATCATACAAGGAGCCGACATTAAAAGGAACAGGGCTGTAACAGCGGCAAGTAAATATTTGGAATGCCCTTTACCAGTCAATCGTACCCTTATAATATATTACGTCCTGGAAATATCTTGAGACGGAATTTATTTTCTAGATCTCTTATGACAACGGCGAATGGGAAAATAGTACCTTTGTCCATAAGTGTCAGGTAAAAAAGTCTCAGTTCTATGAATAATAAAAAATGTTAAGAGGTGTATAATCAAGATTTTTCGGACACAGAAACAGCAATGTCGGACTCACTAAGAAGTCAATTGATTCGACCATAAATAAAATTTTTAATGCAAAAAATACTTCATTATGTAAGTAATAAAATAATTGAAATTTTAATAAATCAACTAATGGACTGATAGTAAATACAATTTTAGGTAGGACAGGTGGTTCATTTATATAAAATGTAAATAAATTTAGTTTTTAGATATATCTAGATAATTTTTGCTTATATAATATAAAACCGTTGTGAAAATATAGCAACTATCAATGGTAACTAATAATATACTAGTTTTTTCTAGCTATTTTTAGCGTCATTTTTATGCGCTATCATCTTATAATATGAAAGTATGATAACTCCGGTAGAAGTTTTCACATTTTTTTATTAAGGCACGTTTTGCTTAACACGCAACATGTGGTCTTTCGCTTGAAAATTTCCATAATTTCTCATAATGTCAACAAACTTGCCAAAAAATTCGTTTTGAAAAAATAGCCTATTTGTCGTATAAGGCCAAGGTTATGCATTTGCGTTTAGGATGAAATAAAATCTTTTGAGAAACTCTGTCGAACCGTTTCATAAATTTAGAAAATCCATACAAAAAAAAAATGTTTTAGCTGGAAACTTGTAAGGTATTATGTATTTAATTTGAGAGACTTTCACATATTTCAACTATATTTCACGAAACGCTTCAACAAAATGAATCATTTCAGCGAAATGTCTAATTTTTAAAAGACTTTGTAATCGCTTTCATAAGCTTTGTTGGACCATAAAAATAATAAAACCGTAAAATAAACCCATTATAGTAATTGAAATTGTATATTGCAATGAACATTTTGAATAACGGATGTTGGAAATATATTGCGCAATACATTTCTTTGTATTAAATGGTTTTCTTGTCGAGCGCTATACGAAGCTTATGGTAATTTGATGGCGATATTCATTGACGTATAAATTTAAATCATTGAAATTGTGCTTCGTAACATTTTTCTGTATAACAATCTTAAGATGATAAAAACGCTATTAAAAATTTGAAGTAAAAAAAGCGTATTTTTTTAGAGAGATACAGTGAAAATAGCTTTGAATATTTTACAATCAATCTTTTTATTTAATGTCGGAATAAAATTATTAGTCATAAGTTCAATTATTTAATTTAATTGTAAAATACGTACAAACATAACACGATTCAAACGCGGAAAAAGTGTCGAAATTTTAAATTATATATAGATATAAAATCGAACTCTCTCATGTCCAACATTTTAAGCTTGAACCCAAGCCCAACTAGGTGATAACTAGGTTAAATCTTCCTAACCATTTGATTAATGATATAAATATGACCTGTGACTCTCGCGAAAGCTTGTTTTTAGGATTGTTGAATGACGAAAAATTTATGATTTGATCTAAAAATAAATTACTAAAAGTGTTATAAAGAGATATTAACGTTAGAAATAGTAAAGATAAAATCAATAAACTGGACAGAAGCGGTATTTATAAAATGTCCTGTGGCTCATGCCTATCCGTTTATATCGGACAGACAGGTAGAAGTATATCTACTCGAGCTAAGGAACATGTAAGATCATTCAACAGTAAAAAAACAGATTCACAATTCACTAATCACATTATTAATGAATCACATAATATAAATTCAAACTCAGCCCCTAAATGTTTGTATCTTTGTAGTAAGGGTCGGAGAATGACGGCTTTGGAACAGCTGGAAATCAATAGACACCAATTATCACAAAGGATTATTAACGAACAAACTAACATAATAGTATCGCCACTTGTCCAGCCGTTGTACAAACGGGTGGTGTGATTTGCTTCCAGAAGGACCACTTCCGTCCCACATATAACCTTATTGTCATAGACACCTATTGTTTCATTTAGAATTTTGAAAATTTAGTGTCATTGTGTTAAGTAACAAGCTAGGCCGTTGGAACAGAAGAGAGGATGTGTTGTGTGCCTTTTCTGCACAGCTATATATAGATAAGGGAATGTTAGTTTAAGCATAGTTCTGACGATGGCGTGAGCCGAAATAGCTATCAACTATATTTGTTAAAAATAATTTTGTAGAACTAAAATACATTGCTATTTTTTCACCGTGTTATAATGGAGTTCTACCAAGTGAACGCCAATTCAATCAATCAATAGATATTAACGCTCTTTTACATGTGCCCGCAATCGATTATAAATTGAGTCTAACCAT
This sequence comes from Himalopsyche japonica, assembly GCA_028555115.1. Taxonomy (NCBI): domain Eukaryota; kingdom Metazoa; phylum Arthropoda; class Insecta; order Trichoptera; family Rhyacophilidae; genus Himalopsyche; species Himalopsyche japonica. Next base: position 450,085 of record JAHFWJ010000271.1, on the reverse strand, counting down.
TCCACTACAGAATATCAAAATTCTAGGAAAGATACGCAGTTTTTATATTTATGTATTAACGTGTAAAACTTTAAATCTTCTTTTTCATACTTTATAAATAAACATTGTACACAGAGTTATAAATATGTGTAACATAAAAAAATCAAGCGCATTTCGTTGGGTTCTATCAATCGATTTTCAATCTAGTGATGACAAAGATTGAGATGACCCGTTTATTATATATTAACATTATTAAATAAGTAACAGTCGAGATATTAAAAGCGATATGTTTAAAATTTGTCTCCTGTTTTTAGAGAGTGTTAAAATATATGAGTGAGATAATAACATTATGTGTCGTAAAAATCCATCTACAAAATTGTTCTAACGGAAATTCGAACTTTCAACCACGTTGTCTATAAGAAACTATGTACTGTCGTACATGATAAAAAAAACCATAAAAAAATAAGTTCGATTGCCTTTAATATTTCATATATTTTTTTAATTTGTATGCGGCCGTATGAAATAAAAGAGCATGAATAATTTTATCGTGTCTTGATCTCATTATTTGAAGAATGTTTGTAAATTACTTTTCTCATTCTTTGCCTTTGATCTTTCAGGTCTTTTGTCAAAAGAAAAATCATGAATATTTATTAACAGCGATGCGTGTTATACCATTTTTTATAAAATTTCTCTTAAGGCCCTGAATATAAATTTAGTTTATCGACAGAATCGCTCATTTTCAGGTTTCACTGTTGAAATATGAATATTTAGAAGGCTTTCGTCACAAAGAATTTCATAGAGATTGTGTGTTTTGAAGAATCGCATAATTTTAAAAGAGAACTACAAAAGAATACTGAGTATTGAGTTTTTGTGTAAGCTTATGGGTAAAATGCTTTATTTACACCAAATGAATAGGAAAATTAATTTTGTGTAATATAAAAGTCTTAGTATTGAATATATTTCAGCTTTATTGGAATGTTCTGCAACTTATTAACTTTATTTGAAAAAATTATAAAGAAATCTGTCTATAATATAAATAAATATAGTATATTTTAAGTAAAAAAGCAAAAAAATAATCACACAATAAAATGAACTATTTTTCATACTATAAGTTCTCTAAGTCATCATTTTTGTGTATATGTAATTAATAACCTTATTTTGTTACCGTGCAGATCGACTGAGTGTCGATATATTATAATGGAACTTTAATAACTTAATTGTTATGTATGCCATTAACGTAAAATACTATTTTTGATGATCTGAAAAACCACAATTAATTTTCTAAATTAGTAAAACCTACAAAGCTTTTTTCCACTAGAGATAGCTTTAATATTCCGTTGCCATGTGCCGTGGACCCTGATGAGATCAGAAACATGATGCTATTATTTTTCCGTGTTAAATTTTAATTAGATTCATAAAACTCATTACATTAATTAAGATTTATTTTTAGGGAAGTTTTAGCGCTTTCGTGTTATTGAGAAATCAACTGAATATTTATTTATTTTTTAACAAAAGAAGTAAGTAAGAAAACGTTCGAAACGTTTCGTTGGTTTTGGCGGTAACTTTGTGGAAGTTCTTTTTAATATAAAATTTAAAATAGTTCTGTTTATTCCACGTATTATGTTACTAACTGTGACACGTGTTTCACCTCTTTCAGAGGCATCTTCAGACTTACTTGTATGTATTACAGTTAGCACAATACGTGGAATAATCAAAGTTATTTTAAATTTTATATGGTTGAAACGGTTCTTCATTAAAATATAAATATATCAAAATATGATAAATAAAATATTTTTGCTTCGCAACCATACTTACCCACTTCGATATTTTTTTCAAAAATGTTCAACGTGCTATAATTGTTGTTATCAAAAATTAAAAAAAAAAACTTTATAAGTAACATATTTAGGCATTATTTTGCACTTAAAAACTACTATATCTATGCAAAGCCCTTTTTCAAACTGTATTACAATTTTATAAGTGAGTGTATGTCAGTAAGAATTTGTACCGTAATAAATTATTATGTACTCTGAATATAAAACGAATAGAATTTATTTTAAATTTGTAATTTAAAAAGTAGAAATTGTTTTCTGTAGCTAAGAAATTAATAAAAGCATAATTTTTTACTACTTTTTTTCCGAAATCATACAAAACGGCCAAACCTAGGTTACTGTTTCGTTCGTTAGTGGTGTTGATATACTATTCACGTATGAAACTAAGGAACACACACACACACATATATATATATATATATATATATAACAGAATGTTCACTAATGGAAAATGCATAGAATTGTGTAGTGTAAAAGCCGCGGCGACCATTTCATGGCTTGAAGCTTTACAAAGAAAAAAATGCACGAGAGGTTTCACCTTGTTCGCATTTTAGAAAACAATAAACTTAACAGTTTTGCTTGTTTTATTTTAAGTCTACACTACGTACGGCAAAGAAACAAGTTTTTTTCTAGTATGGTATTTCTAACTGTTTAAGCAGTCATTTTTTAATTCACAGTCAGTATAACACTGATGCTGATATTCATTTTATTATAAACGAGCGAGGACTGTACACTAAGCTGGATAATATCACCCTGCCAAGAGGATTTTTTCCTCATATTTGTGTCTAAATTACACACACTCGATAAGATAACTTTGAAAATTTATCGAAAATAAAAATGCCTATGACCAATATATCAAATGTCAAATCCTTACATTAAATACCTTACAATCTACCAATTTAATGTATAGATTAGCAAATAATCATCAAAGAATTTTGTAAGACTTTTAATCAATTTTTCCAAAAACTCTCTCAATCAAAAGTTGTAATCGTGAATTGTCTTCTTGAAAAAAAAACAAATACAGTATAATAAGCAACAGAATTTTAAACGATGAGGAAATCATTAATAAATGAAAGAAAGTTGCTAACTCTCACCTTTTGTTAGAAATGGATTATATTGAAATGAATAAAGTACAATCTTAAGTATCATTTCCACAATGTATTATCACCATCGGACAACCATTTATTCCGATCTTTACAAAGCTTTTTAAGTGACAAAAAATTTACAAATGTTAGCGATGTTAAAAATTCCCATACGCAATATTTTCGTGAAAGCCTTCTTTGTTTTATGAAAATAGGACTTAAATGTTTTCCGATAGAGTGTTGGCTCTTGATGGTGACAATTTTGTTGATAAATAAATATTTTATAAATAAAAAATGTTTTATTTGTAAATACGAACTTTCTTCTACGTATAAAGATATATGACTATTTTTTTCATTTTCTGTCAAATAGATTTGTATCTTTTTATAGCATGACGTGTTTATTCCATTCAATATTACACGAATTTTGGATATGTGTGTTTTGAAGGGCAAAGTTCATTTATTTTTTTTGTTTTGGCAGATGATAAAGGTGAGTTGAGTGAAAATACAACAATTTCACCATAATAAAAAGTTCGCACACTTTACATGTAAGACAAACAACAATCTTTTCATTTATTCTATATTTTCAAACTAGTTTTAATCATGAGAATGCAAGATGTTTTGTATATATATTCGTACCGCATTGATCTCATATGTTGAAAGTTAAGTTATGTACTTTTTGATATACAAGTTTGTGTTCGTCAAGAGTATTCATCTCATGATTATAAACCGGTGAACTTCGTCGTTCAACCGAGTGTGGCTGAATATTCTAAGCCTTTAACCAAGCCTCAAGTCTCAAAACCGAAGATTACCAACAAGGTTATGTTCGTTATAACATGTTTGAGAAATTTTCATTAAGTTTTACCTTTTCAAAGTATCTCTTAGCAAAATTAATAATTCACATAGTATCAATAATTTTTTTCAAAAAAAAGTGTTTCCTAAAAAATATTACAATCGATTTTATCAATGGCAATTTTTTAAAATTCTTAATTTATGCGTTTTTCATATTTAATAACTTTAACTCTATTATGTTTTTCATTTAAATACTTAAAATTATCGTCATATATCATTTCAACCGGATTTTTTAAAACTTTTTTCCCGACTTGCCGAAAAATATGATGTAATATTATTTGTGTTTTTTTTATACAAATAAGGAATTATTCCTTTAAATAATGAAATCTCAGAATAGACACCTTTAAATTAAATTAATCAAATATTTATTTCTGGGAAAATATAAAGTAAAATTTTTATTTTGATTACCTACTGTTAAATGATATTCGGTTTTATATATATAATTTGAGAGATTTTATGCATCTGATAACAAATAAAGTTAACGAGAATATTTCGGAATGATAAAAAAATCACATAACTTTTATTAAAATAGAATTATGTCTTGTTGCCACTATTACGTTACCGTATTTTGGCACGAACAAAAGGCTGTATGTCAAATATTATATGAGTGTTTGTTGTATGCTTTATCGAATAAATTTCATATATGGTTATGTTAATAAGCTTTTAAGTATTGAAATATGTTTTACACATTATGAATATTAATTTAGCCGGTAGTTATGGAGCTTACTTAATACAACAATTATTTACAAATATTATATAAACTTTTACAATAGCGGCGCACTAAATTAATATCTGTAATTTATAAGAATAAGGAAACCATTGAAATTATTACGCCACTTTCCAAGCAATTTTTTAGAACATATAGGGGTAATAAAGAAGAAGTAAGAATGAAAAAATCACGTGCCATGTTTATTTGTATAATCGACAGCTTATAAATTATAACCATTTTTAGTTATTCAAGCGTCCAAAAATAATATGTTAACATTTTAATATTGAATTCATTTATTACGACCATAGTACTGCGTGACGCAATTTGCTGATGCAAACCATTTTCAATTTACATTTAGACTTGAGGCATAATTGAAATAAATTGAATTATTTTTCATTAACTATAGTACAAACGCTCCGTCCCTTTAAGTATTCCCATATTGAATAAGCCAACGACCATACCACGTTGAAAGCACCGGCTCTCGTGCGATCAACGAAATAAGCAGCATTGGACGCGGATAGTGCTTGGATGGGTGACCGCTCGGGAACACCGCGTGCCGTGTTCTCTTGGCTATGGGAAGGAAAACCCAGAAAGAAAACCGAACCCCAACCCGCCTGGGCAGCGTGGTGTTGCTATGTCCAAAAAACCTCCCTGGAAAAAAAAGCAGGGGGAGGCCTTCATCCAGCAGTGGATCGACCCCGGCTGATGATGATGATATTGAATAAAGTTATAATTCACATTTGAAGGGTTGAAATCATTAAGTGATTTTGTTCTATGGTGCATACATATCATTTACGATTAGATGGCTTACATGTGGACTATTTTAACAGCTATATTAAATTTAGCATCGAAGTGGGTTTGTTACATTAAAACTTTCAATATAGTGCACTAAAGTGAAAGGTAAGATGCACCGCATAATGAATTTTTCGATCGAAGTAAGAATTGTGAGTTGATATTGAAGTTTTAGATATTTTTAACAAGTCATTGAGGCGTTGTCTTTAATTATTATTTTTCCTCCATGCCATCTCCATCTTTAAACTCCTTTTTAAAAAAAGTCTAATTACCTGCCTGCCAGCCGTCGTTCACATTTTTTATTGGAGTTCAATAAGCTATCTCTGTGTAGCAAACTAAGTATAAAATATATTTTGTATATCAATAATGCGCCAAAGTAATATAACATATGAGAAAACAATAGATTAACAAACATTCAAGCTAAGCGTGATTATTCTTCTTATCGATTTTATGTCACACATTATCTAAAATATATGTTTACTAATCGATTTTGATTATTTTAACATATTGTTTATTGATTTCTTAAAACTGTTAACACTTCAATAGACAGTAAACAAAATCTTTTTCTCAAAAACATGGTTTAAATTGTGAATCCTTTACAAATGAACGAGTTTTATGCCCAGTGAATATACTTTATTGGTTAGAATTTCTTTAATCAATTAAAAGCAATAACAACAACAATATTTTCTTAAGAGATATTTACTAACGCAAATAATGAAGTATTACTCAACATGGCTGTATATAAATATAGGGTGTTTTAAGAGGCAAAGAACTTTAAGTTAGCAACACTTTTTCAACTGGCGGCCGTTTTATCGGCTGTCAAGTGATTTATGGTTAGTTTGGTTTGGAATTTTAACATGAATAAACTAACGTCTGAACAACGCTTCAAAACTGCCCAAAACAAGATTGCCGTTGATCACGATTTTCATTAGCGAATTTTTTTTAGCGATGGAGCTCACTTTTGGTTGAATGGATACGTCAATAAACAAAACTGACGTATTTGGAATAATGATAATCCTCAAGTGTATGTTGAGACACCGTTACATCCAGAAAAACTGACTGTTTGGTGTGCTTTATGGGCTGGTGGAATCATTGGTCCGTACTTCTTTAAAAACGATGCTGGTCAGAACGCTACAGTCAATGGCGATCGCTTTAGAGCCATGATTACTGACTTTTTCGTTCATCAATTGAACAACCATGGCGTGCAGGAGCTGTGGTTTCAACAAGACGGCGCACATGTCACACAGCTCGTGTCACAATTGATTTATTGAATGAAACGTTTGGTAACTGCATAGTTTCACGTTTCGGACCCGTGAATTGGCCTCTAAGATCATGTGATTTAACGCCGCTAGACTATTTTCTGTGGGGATATGTGAAGTTCTACGTCGATAAGCCCAAAACGATTGATTACTTGAAGGACAACATTCGCCGCGTTATTGCCTATATACGGCCACAAATGTTGGAAAAATTCATCAAAAATTGGACCTCCAGATTAGACTAAGTCCGAGCTAGCCGTGGCGGTCATATGCCAGAAGTCATATTTAAATTATAATGCCAGAAGATTCTCTTTCGAATAAAGTAAATTTCATGTCTATTTAAAAAAAATCTTTGTTTTGTTCCATTTCAAAATTCGATATTTATAAAAACAACAACCTATACTTATTGTTATATTAAATTACAAATTATTAAGAGAACACCTAGCATTGACTAAGGAGGCCATTATAATTAACTTAACGTGGATATCTCGAGACATTGCGTTTTCTACGCCACATCGTTTCTAATAATAAAACAAGATAAGCGGGATAATCAAAAGTGTGTTCATTTATACCGACAATTCAACATGAGATCTTCACTGATATCCCCTAGTCGAGGTGAAAGTTAGCGAAGCGGTGGCAATTAGAGGATCGCATTCCGATTAAGCTTGTTACTGTAATTTGCGAGAGGTAGAACACCAGAGACTGTTTTGTTGTAGATGCCTCCTTTAAAATACGGATAGGGGGAAATTCAGAGTTATGTAATAATTTTCGGAAAATTTTGGTGATCAAACAAACCGACTCTTTCAAAGATAAACACGTCAAATTTAGACATGCTTTCAGGAAAGTATATTAGTGTTATAAACAAAGCCATTGGACTATTTCAACAACATATTTGTAAGTATTCGTCTACATATTCCAAATAAAGCGCAGACTAATTTAAATGAAACTTTTGAAGACAGTTGTATTTTTTAATAAAAAAACCGAGTTTTTTTTTAAATTATGATCTTGACCAGTTTCGATCATTGCCATAACTATTGGCTGATCGACAACCAGCATTCTCAATTCTCGGAGATAATCCAAACCGATCATGATTTTAATTATTATTTTCTTAATATGAAATCAAAATTGGTTTGCTGAAATGAAAATAATACTTTACATTTTGTTTTATGGTTTAAATATAATGGATTTCCATCCACAAGTGACAGTTAATACTTTAACAGTTGTGTTAATTAGGCAAATAAACCTTATAATGTTTAGAAAGAATAAGATGAAGGATGATAAACGGATTGGGTGAGGAAATGGATAGTAGTGAGCTAGATAATTTTTAATAACAAATAGAGTAATAATAAGAATAGTTTAGATTGCATAATGTAATTTTTTTTAAATTTAAGACAGAATTTTTCCTGTAGTATTGTAATTGTAAAATTATCATACAGGTAAATTAAATCATATTATATAAATTAAATTCTAAAATAATTTCATTAAAAAAAGTTTATCATTTCGTTCATAAATAAGGAATACGATAACATCTCGAGATACTTGTTAATGACACGGTTTTTGCGGTATTTCGAAAATGTTTACGATTATAAATCTTGTTATAACTGATAAAAATGTATGTCAGCCATTTTTGCTAAAGAAAATATAAATAAATGTGCCTAATTTATGTTAAATTTCAGTACTACTGTAATCAAATTTATCATGCATGACATTTTTCATCCAACAAAAAATTGAATTCGTTGTTGTAAAGCTTCTTATTTATGGCTACATAAATTTATTAGTCGATATTTTTTGTCGTAAGATTTCTATCGTATTTTTACTTTCTATTTTTTTTCTTCCGAATGTCAAATTTTACTAAAAGGCTATTTATTGTGTAATTTATTTCACACAGCGTCATTTATATATTTTAGCTGATACATTGTTTGATGGGTTATTTAGGATTAACTAAAAGTGTTTAACATCAGAATCTTTCAGGTATTTCAATTTAAGTTTATTCATCGATCGACACATCTCTGTGCCCGGATTCAACCGTGATATTTACCAAAAATGATATAGTTTGAGATTATTTAAATAAAATTAATTTTAGGTATGAGTGTTTTAAATAATATATTGTAGTTTTATTTTACACACATGGGTTTTTTTCATTTTTGCTTGTCTATTATATGCTTTCTTAACCTATATGAAAAATTAAAAAAATATGTGTACAGTATTAACGTATAATGTTATTTAGCAATATAAAATTAAAAGTATAGCAATATAAAAAATACATATATTAAAAAGAGATATGTGCATTGATTTGAAAAAAAAAACAACTACTAGATAAACAAAATTAAGCATTACCTTTCAATGATACTATTGGAAGTCTATTGTACTATTAACTGGTTATAGAATTAATTAGAGCATTAAAATTTTAGTTTCTAGTTAAATTAACCTTATTATCTTGTTTTGTTTCTACTTATACAAAACTATTTTTAATACATAAAATAGTTACTCTATGTAATTTCCACGAAATAAATGTTATAATTGAAAATGTAACCACTTTAACATGAAATTCGTTAATACATTTTTCATATTTCGTCAAAAATGTCGACACATTTATAAATAAAAATATTTCAGAAGTTTTTTACGACATACAAAAACAGTGTGGTATGAATAAATTCACTGTATACGGTATATATAATTTTGAACTCTTTTTTTCGCAGTATAGTATTTTACAAATAAAAAGCTAAGCTCGTAAATAATAAGAAGTGCTTTTTTTGAGAATTTACTGCTTTCTACGATGTCAAAAATAGCAATTTTTGTAATATTAATCACAGCCCAAAATAAAAAAAAGCCATGAATGAGTTAGTTGTTTTTATAATAATAATAGTAAATGTCACCCATTTATCTGTCACGGTTCTGAAAGAGTATATTTTTCAGTTTTCAAATATAGCTTATATATCGTGATTAAATACAATGATATAATAAAACGGTATTTGAAGATTGATAAATTCTTTGTTAACTCATACAATTTGTGTTAATTAATAAAACATTATGATTGACTGAATAAGATTTGTGTATTTATAAAGCCTTCTATGCTACCGTTAACGTTCACTTGGTTTTCTGATAGAGACATAATGATCTTGGGAAACACTAATAATACAGTTCTGACGATGGCGTGAGCCGAAATAGCTGTCAACTATATTTGTTAAAAATAATTTTGTAGAACTAAAATACATTGCTATTTTTTCACCGTGTTACTAATAATACATTTAATAACACACTTCTACTCAACTGATCATTGGCTATTAGTACTATTCAAATGTGATATATTTTTTTGTTTAACAATAAATATTGAGTTGCCTAATCAGAAGACTTTTTTCATATTAAGAACGATTGATGAAAAAAACAGTTGTAGAATTCATATTTACATTTCGTACCGCTTATAAACAATATTGAATTTTTAATTCATTATTGATGTATTTATTTCCCGTTCGTTATTTTCACTTATGAAAATTTTACAATTATTTCTTAACTGTCACTGTAACTTAAAAGTCAATGATAAAATTTTACTTTTGATAAAAAATTGTTTTATTAAATTAGATGACGCTATGAAAATTTTATTTGCAAACTAATTTACTTATAAATTACTGATTACTGGAAATTATTTTTTCAGTTCTAGGATCATTGGAATTTTGCATCTCGTGCTTATTAACTCAACATTTTGTACAAAGAGTCTTGATTCAATTAAATTCATGAAAATAGTACTACACGTTATGTTTTATTATTATACACATAAAAAATGTTTATTCCAACTTTAGTCGACAATACTAGATACAAGTCTATTTTTGATTTACGTTCCGGAAAGATTTGTTGAAAACATTTTATAGGCTTTCACATAACATGAGTTTATTTTATTCTGAACTTTGTGATGTACAACGTGAAAAGCTTTTTTCCGAATTGGATTAACTGTCAAAGTAACAAAATGAAAGGTCAATGCAAAAGTATTATGAAGATTTATGTTTTTAAAAATAAAACACATCTTGAGCACGTATTAAATTTTTAATTCAAATGATCAATCAGAAATACTTACGGTAATTAAAAATAATTCAAATATTTTTACTGCTGTAGTTGATGCGTTTTATAAATATAAATATTTTGTCGATTCTTCGTGTTTATAATGTACATTAAAAAATAGATATATATTTTAGTTCTATAAAATATATATGACAGAACATTAATAAGCAGAAGAGAAGATATAATTTGTACCTTTTCTACATAGCTATATCTAGATGGGTAAATGTACGTTTAAATATAGTTCTGATGAAGGCGTAAACCAAAATAGCTATCAAGTATATGTTATATCATATAAATTTAGTAGAACTAAAATTCATTGCTATTTTTTAACTGGGTTATAATGCAGTTCTACTATATCATATAAATTTTTTTAATACTCGTAGATTTTGAACTTATTTGGAAGTGTGAAATAAAAGTCCTTGAAATATTATCCCTGATATAAAAGCAAATTGATAATTGGGAGTGAAGACATGCTATCGTGTTCTTCATAGCTAGTTAGTATAAAGCCTAAAACTGTACAAAAATACAGTTATATAGTTCAGAATGTTTTTCACGTTATACGAATATGTTGATGTATGAATAACGAACGGGAAATAGACAAGATAATTTTATTCAGTCGATAATTATTGGTGTTTTTATTAAAATTTTATTTACAACTCCACAAGTAAAGTATACTAAAAATTAACCTCTCACTGAACTATATTTGGAAGTACGTAGTTTTATTATAGACAAAAAATTCATCGACAAAAGTTTATAAATAATTTATGTTACGTTAAATTTACTCTTCGGTAAAATTATTTTAAAAATGATAAGAAATAGCCGAGAAAGATAATATGGTGATTCGTGATATAAAATGATAAATTACTAACGCAAAATATTTCTTAATATTTAATAAGAATATCGACGAAATAATTCCAAAATCCATTTATTTCCGTTTATTCTTCTAAAAAATACAATAGTTCTGCGTTTGCCAAAAGATTTTTATTGAAAAAAAATCTGTTAGTCACTGAAAAAAATTGATATAAATGAATTCGCCATAGGTCTTTTTGGGTTCATGGAAAAAATGCGTATCAAAGATATTATATTACATAAATACTTACTCCTTCTTTCCCAATAGATACGAACGGTTTCCGGAAAACCCGCAGGTGTAAAGCCGCTCCACGTTTGAATTTGTTACAGGATTTTCGATGGTTGGGTAAGCGTCTAGCAAGTTTCTGCCTCGTAAAGATTTTCCGTTTTGCAATGCGCTTGACGTGTAGCTTACTACGCTCGGTTAAGACACGGCTACGTCAGATATTTAATTCCAAAAAGCAGGCGTAGATTGCTATTGGATTAAATTTAAATGACAATCAATACTTTAAACAACTAATCCAGATCAAAAAATCATTGTTTTGCTAGGTAGATTGCCCAAAAAGTTGAATATACTCATTTTTTCAAACACTGCTTAACTTATCTAGCAGCTATAATCAATATGAAAACTGATGAATTTGAACTTTACATTAAATATTTATTATACTTTGATGACTATTTCAGTGACCGTTGTTTAATAACAAATATATTCCTTTATGAAGTGATCGTTAAAAATGTGTTATTAATTTTATATCAAATTAATTAGTTATAACCAAATGCCAAATCATATTTGAATCAGCTTGACGCTTCTGATTTTACATATACTTATATTTTTATTCATCTGCAGGTTTATAAAGATATGACACTTGTAGACATAGACTGTTTGGATCGTTGTGTAAAACTTTATAAAATATTTGATAGTTATCTAAAATTTGGAAAAAATATTCATCATCGAAATTATTGATGCTCATCTATTTTTATTTAAAAAAATACTCACTTTAAGACTGTTGCAGCGCTTCTCAAAATTATGGTTGCAGGTTTCCTGCGGGAGTCCCAAAAATTTCACTTTGAAAATCTGGTTTACTTTTTTTCAGATTGAGGTGGCCCCGACACAGAAACACTTGGGAAGTACTGACAGATGTGTAAAAAATTTACACGAAGTTGAATTAAATTTTTAATTTATTTTGAGAGATAAATTTTATATTATTTAAAGTTTGCTGTTGTCAAAATTCTGTCACAAAAATGTATTATAATAAAGTGAAGGACAAGAACATATAAATTCTAAGTAATACAAAAAATCATTGATTTACACAGATTGTCACTGAAACCTGGAGAAGTAGAATGAAAAAATCTTTTTACTGCTAAAAAATGTATATATTTTCCAAACAGAATTAATTTGTAGAAGCAAAATATTTTTTTTTCAAAAAATAAGATATCTTGTAAACATGTTCATTTCAAACGTCTTACCGATTCAAGAAGGTACATAGGGCAACTTTATTTCGGCAAGCAATTTATGAGGCGAATTAGATTTATCTGAAAGTATATGTGAAATTCTGGTAGAAACCTTTTTGTTGATTCAATTTTACTTATTATAGAGTCTTTTATTTTGAATTTGGCTTTTTATAGGTCTAACCTATCGCTGAATAAAAAAATGTTTCATAGTTCGTTACTAATTGCAGTCGAGGTTTTTTCAGACACAAAAATAATCATTAAACTTCATAATTTATATAATTTTCTGATATACAATTTATAAGCTTGTTACGTATTGACTCCTATTAAATAGAACTTCAAATGAAAACACTTTTAACATTGATTTGTGTTTTAGAGCGAAAGGTTGCATAATATTTTATATCAATTGGAAGTACTGGGCTGAGATTCAATGAAAATTTCTGTTAAAGAATATGAGGCTTATCGATCATACCGAAGAAACAATCAACGCGTGAAATTAATTTAGTTTTTTATACAATTTGTAATAATTTCAACTGAATAAGTACAACTAAAAATAATTGTCGGTGATAGAGCTGACTAGCCATAAAGTATGTATAGCAGATAAACAATGATGTTTTTTATATATAACATATATAAAAATAGAGAGTTATTTTTTTAAGCATTCAGCATGGCAAAAAAGGTGAATGATTTTTCCAACACACATAAAAGCTGTACTTTTATGAAACCTCTTACGAGTAAAGTAAATATTGTATAGGTCAATTGAACTTAACGTCCAACTTTGTTCTTGTTTGGTAATAAAAACGCTTTGAATGTTTACGGTTATAAAATTTGAGGGGATTATAATACAACAAGAAATATTTTTTTTTCGGCAAAACAATAAATCGGTTCACGTAAACATGAAAATGTAAGAAATAAATAATTCATCTACATTCGGAGAATTTGTGTATATTTTTAGAAAAGAAACTTTTTGTTTCAATTTGAGCAAAGTATGAGCTTGATTTTTTCCTCTTATATGAAAAAAGTAGTGTTACAGATTTTTTATTTACAAGATTAAGTTTTTTTCCATCAATGAAATATTTGAAAAGCCAAACTGGTAACTGGTGAAAATTCACATTGGAATCGTTAAAAAACAATCGTATTTTATATATTTAGTAACAAAAAATATGGTATGAAAAAACTCTTCCTCTTTATAAATGAAACAATTCATATTTTTGTCGCATCTATTCATGAATCATACATGTACATATAAAATAGGATATTAAAAGAATATTTTCTGTAATACTAATGCATTCATGTGATTTATTGAGATGTCCATTGTAATTTTATTTTTATAGTAATCATAGGCGATAGATATTTAAAATCATGTCACCTGAAAATACCCACAAACTCAGAAAGCCATCATTACGTAAAAATAATAGTTTAACGGCGAGTTATGCGATTATTTCCGTATATAAGTCGTGGTATAACGGTCTTTAAAATATAACGCTTTTGAGATACATCGCGTGATTTATTTTGAGACGTAAATATAAATATACGCTTACTTTATCGAATCTTTCGTAGAAGCGTAGGTGTAAATTTCTGTTTAACCTATCCTTTTTATGGCGAATACATACTCACCGATTTTAGCGTTTTGCGTAAAGCATAGCTCTTCAAATATTTGTGTTATAGTTGCAGAATAGTGGATGAGAAGCATTTAAAATTTTTGCTTGATTTAACATCTTCTATGATAATAAAAAAGAATAAACTGACATCGTAATGGATAATATTAATGTTATAGCAAGTTTTATTTTTTCATGAATATGAATATATCTCTTTATATTTATCGTGTGTAACTTTTATCGTTTTGCATGAATTTTTTTGTAATATTGCGAAGAACTATAGGGTTAATATTTTATGATAAAAAGTATATAAATTTATATAATTAATTATGTGACTATGATCATAATTTTGTTATTTTGAATTTGACAAGTGGTTATTTTTAAATATTTTGTTCCATTTTTTTGACAATAGATTAAAAATTATTTAAAAATATCAAAACAATATGTTAACCTAAATTAAGCTTTTCCATACCTTCCACGATGAATTAATTTTCTTGCTTTTATATCACGACGTGATGTTTTGAAGCAAATTTATTTTAGAATCACTGAAATAGAATTCAAATTTGAATTTTGCATTCGATTTTTTTAATGTTATATTAAATGTGTTAAGATTGTCTACGATTATCCAAATATAGGTGATGTCTTTAAGCGTAGATGTCGGTTTCATACGTAGGCATATCGTAAACCAAATATTTGCGAAGCTATGCTGACCGCATGTCCCGCCTCGCATTGTCACATGCACGCCATAAACCATTCTACGCTACGTGATTTCTCTCCGTAACGCTTTCATACTATTGGAGCGTTCATGGTTGTAGATAATTAGGAAACAATACATAAATTTCAATGTGCGATGTTATTTTTGCCATAAAAGGAATAACGTTTGTCAGAATTCGTAGCGAAATATACTTCCAGCGGAAAACATAATTTATTATAAATTTACTGAATATTTAATTTCATATCCTTTGATAACTGAGCTTTATCTTTTATTTACAAGACTATAAATTACTGCAATATAGTTTTTTTTACCAAAAGAATTGTTAACCATTATTATTTCTCCCAATAAATAAAACGATTGATTAAGCAACATTTTAAACAAGGATGTGACTTAGCAGAGAGTATGTAAAGCAGTGAATTTTCAATATTATATTGATAGTCGTGGTATCTTTGTTACAAAACTGGTGGGATATGGTCATGTTGTATTTCTTATAGTCTATCTAAGAAGCCTCTTCATTATAGTATTAACCAATTTTTTGTGTAACCGAAATCTAAACATATCTCATGCGACATCAACAGTCAAGTCTTTTTATTATGATTAAAACAATGAAACTCACAAGGTTTCCACCAAATTAACGAGTCTTTTTTAATCTCATTTCGACTGTAAGAGTACAAAGTTTTATTGAAATTAAAATATACATTTCAATTGAATATTACTCCTTTTTAATGTTATTATGGATTCATAAGACAAAACTTGAATATGCTATTTATTTGAATTCGTTAACCTAATTTGTATACTTCTAAGTCATTTTGAAATGATAACTAAAATATTACAGTTTTAAAAAGTATAAATGGTTTTTTCCTAAGTAAATGATTTCAAAATATTCATTGTTTGACTTTTACTGTTTACTTATTTCACATTTTTTTTTTTGAGCCGAAAGAAAAAAACGACTTCCAGTAAAAGCTCCTTCGTTCTTTATCCGTCTAGTTAAGTCATTTTCCAATTTGGTGCTTTGGACATAAGACATTCATCGACAACTGAAATATGGACATGCAATGTTTTGTATTCCACACTTGTTTCATTCTACCCATTTTTTTATTACTTTTATTATTGATCCGTGATTGATTGGTGGTAAAATATAAATATTTTCATTAAACTATTCATTTATTATAACTGCAATTAAATTATAATTGTGAATACATTTATTACAGAATAAGAAAAAAAAGTTATTTGAGTTTCACAACATCGTCAAAACTATGATTTAGCTTAGTTTTGGTTATTGAAGATAAGAACATGTGGAGCTTTTTTACATCAAGCTAGATTTTCATATGAATAATAACTATTTTCTATTTTAATACCGATTATTTTTTTTTTTACAAAAACATAAATTTCTTTTATATTATCATGGTATACTCAGATTTTTAACTATAATACATTGTATATTTAATAACATTTATAACACTTTTAAAAAATAGCAATGTATTTTAGTTCTACTAAATTATTATTTTTTAAGATATAGTTGATAGCTAATTCGGCTCACGCCATCGTCAGAACTATGCTTAAACGAACATTTGCTTATCTATATATAGCTGTGTAGAAACGTCTTCTGAAAAATAATAATATTGTAGAACTAAAATACATTGCAATTTTTTTCACCGTGTTATAATGGAGTTCTACCAAGTGAATGCCAATTCAATCAATAAACATTTATAAGTTTATGAAAACTTATAAAAAGTCAGTAGAAAAGAGAGTATTCATAAAACTTTACAAGTACAAGCAAAGCGTTATTTTTAGAAAAGTAACTTTCCCGGAATTTAAATAAGCCACAGTAATTTTCTGTTCCAAAGTTAACAAGAATTTTTTGGCGGTATAAAAAAAATGTTTTGATTACACTGATGCTTGCAACAATTAAAAAAATTGGTATGACATATATTTATATACAATGAAAAAAAACTTAGCTAGTTTTATCCAAAATAAAATATTTCATTTGCCGCATATGAATACTAAATCAATTTCTATGAAATACTAAATAAAAATTCGCAGGCCATTTATTGTCGATGAAGTATAATATTTCCGGCTAAGTGAGTTGCAAACGACCGGAAACTTTGAACCACCAGTGGATGGCTGTAGCTAGCTTTTAGACGTAGAATCAAGCTGCTAGTTTTAGCTAGTTGCAAGTTGACTGTAAATATAATAAACCGAGTGGACTTTTACATCCGGAAAGGATTGTTTCTGTATGTCTGACTCGAGTTTGTCAAAAGTTTTCTTAGCAGTTGTCGTTAGTGACAATAATTATACCGGTGGCGGTGGGAATTGTTCTCTTCCGAGGCAATTAAAAGTTTTTGAAAAGCCCTAAAACTGACAATAATAATTCATGATCAATTAAATTCATAAATTTTCATAGTGACATAAAGTGAAACTTTCAACAAAAAAAATTGCGTTGAATACAAATAGAGCTCACAGACATATGTTTGATTTTAAAATATGACCAGAATTGTTTTAAAACATCCATATTAATAATTTTGTTTTTATTTTGATGAATTATTTGACTAAAGACACTGCGACATATTAAATAAACTTAGCCAAATAGAATGAAAGGAGATTAGATAATTTAAAAATAGTATGAAATGTAAAAATATTAAATTGAAAAAGGTACCAATCGAAGTTTCATTCACTTCGAGTAACATAAATGCTATTAACTTAAAATAAACACGCATAAACGTGCATCTACGAAGATCTAATTGTGTAACAAAAAATACATCGTATACGGTAAATTTAAATTAGAATTTACTATCCATTTATTAAAAGATACGACATTGAAATAATAAATGTTTTAGCTAAGTTCCATGAGAATCATAACATTTTTATCGTATGTTTGTCAAATGAGCTTATTCTTTCCAGAAAAGCATCTAAAGAGGATGAATAATGCTTTCAGACACTTACACAAAAATGCACTTGCATCTTCCACCTCACTGAACCTTATAGGTTTTTTTTATGTGGTCGACTTAAACGATCTGCAGAGCCAACGACAAAATAATTGTCAAAGGACCTTTGTGGTGGATTTGCTACAGAAATGAAATACTTGTCAAAGGATAAAAACTGTTATGCTTTGCCGTTTAAATAAACATTTTTTTAGGTTTCAAGAAAATATGTTCTAAATGTCCAATAAACGATTTCAAAATGAAGGTTAATTTTAGTTGTTGTTTTTTAGTTTAACAGGAATAGAATATCTGCCTTTACTTTTTCTTTTTTTAATATATTGTTTCTGTTTGCAAAATTTGTAAATTATTCAATATAAAATTTATAAAGCAGACTTTGCTTTTTTGTAAACATATTTTGTGCCATTTGTCTTCTAATTGTATATATGAGAAAAATTAAATATGAAATGAAATTAATGACTCTTTTATTCTACTGACAGTGTTTATTTGTATTCATAACGTCACACATCATGTCGAATACAAATTTACTAACAAATTTGAGTATTTACTAGAAAATAAGAAATCTACAATGATTAGTATTTACGTTAAACCAGTTTTGGAGTAAGTGTGACAAAAATATTGTATATGAGATTGTTGTTTATTAAAAAAAGTAATTTCACGTTAAAATTCGTATATTTTTTTTAAATTAAAAGCTATTGCATTGTAAAAACAATTTCAAAATTTAAAAATTGACTCTACTTCACCCATAAGTCTGTTACAACAGAAGCGAGCTTTTATCGTTAGTTGAAACAAGTTGATTTGATCAGTGTTACTTAACTGCTAAACTGGACCCTATTGTAACTTTTTATTTGGGAAGACAAATTAGTAATGTTAAAAAAATACGTAAGAAAAATTTACTTAAAAAAACTTTGTTTTTACTTGTGTTAATAAAGTTTTACGATTTGCTCTTACTTTGTTTAAAGATACGCTGTAATTGTCTCGTAGCAAGTCTTTTAAGCTAAAGATTGATGACGTCCCTTGGCAATAGAACCCTTATAAAAGGTTACAAGAGATACACTGTTTTTTATTTTTAATTAGTAGAAAAAAATACAATTCAACCTCATAAATGATCAATTATGTATAGTATAGGAAAGCGTTTGTGTTATTCATCTGATTATAAGGTCTGAATTGTCGAAATAAAAATGTGAAAAAAACTTTTTTTATGTAAATCGACATATCCATATGATAATTACATACACTATCATAAACATTGGTAAAAAATTGTTTATTAAGAACTGATAAAATATATATTGTAGACATTTTGATACTTTATTCTAGAATATAAATTTCAAATAAGTGTGTCTTAGATTCAGCTATGTTTGTGTTTTTCATACTTCGATCTTAATTGAAAATTTTAAAAATCTTTTAAAAATCTTATTTTGACCTTGCTGAGATATAAAAATATCTCACACAGTTGACTGATAATCTCTCGAGATCTATTACTAAATTATTAATAAATATTTTTCAATCCGCCCGTTTCTAATGAGTAGCAAATGTACTCTTTATGGTTTTAGCGAATTAATTGATAACTCTATATTTTTTTATTTAAATAGCAATTTCTGCCATCAAATATTGTGGAATATTAATTTTATTTAAACACAATTGAAGTAAAGACCATTCATGTGACGTATGAGAACATAAGATATACATACACAGGAGAGAATAATAAATACTGTGAAAGAAATTTGGCTGATAAAGTATAAGAAATTAATTTAAATTATTCAATATTAATTATTAATTAAAGAACTTTGATTAATATTCATCTTGTAAAACACTGTAGTAAACTAAATTAAGCTTTCGGTTAACGTAAGGTGAATTTTTAATTAAGTATATTATTTAAATTAAAAAGCAACGATTAAAAATAAAACTTTTAAAAGTTTTACCCACTAGCAAACGGTTTATGTATCACGGAAAATTTCAAATGAAAAAAATTGAATTGATGATGTGGTGAAAATATTATGTTTCGAAAATAAGTGAACTTTAGAAAGTTAGCTGAAGACCCTCGCACTAAATAAAAAAAAATCTATTAGGAATAATTCAATTAATTATTATTGTATATTTTTGTGTAGAAACAATGATTTGACGTAACAGAAAACAATATATTTACATCGTAGTCAAAAAATTGATTATGAGATCGCTATTCTTCGGTGAACATGTATTATTTATTTACTTTTGCTTGATGGCTTACTAAACTTCACGTAATAGCGTGGCGTTTCCAGCTGCTTTTAATTATATTCTACTGCCTATGGAATGTCTTATACAGATTAATGGCTTAATTTTCTCTGAGGCATAATCACCATTTTGCTTTGAGAGTCCAAAGCTTCCCTTTTAACAAAATTTCATTCGTGATATATTATAATACAATGAAACATTTACTAATAATTTTGTGGTGTCATCAACAAAAAAATCTTTTTTTTGATTTGATTCGAATTAATTTTATTTACTTTAATATTCTTGATGTTACACAAACATTTGTACGTATGAAACGTCGAATTCATTATGATTTGCTCAAATTCTAACCAAATTAACCGAATACGACTATGTCTTCAGATCCGACTAATATTCACATTGTCTTAAATGGGAAGTTAATCCCATATTCGGATTTAAGCCCAGTATTTATGAAGAATTTTATAGGTTGAATGACTCATATATCGACAGTAAAATTTTAAAATTTTTAACAACCATCTAAGTAAAAAGAATATATAATATGAACAAAGTAACTGCGATCTGTAATACATTTACTAGCTTAAGAATCAGAGTTCATAACTTGGGTTCTTTCATGTTGCGATCGGTTTTTTTTATAATCTTTTTGATTTTGAAAACACCGTATCGGGGAGCTTATTTTATCATAAAAATTATACTGTTAATTATTATTTTTTATTTTAATCGATTAATTTTAAACATAAATATACGGTGGCATTGAAAAAGTTATATATATATCAACAGTTGCTGAAAATAACTGACAGTTTTCAGAAGCAACGACCGAAAACTACCGCGGCATGTACTCAAACGCGTAGAAAACCGAAGTGAAAAGTCTAAAGTCTTATTACTTACTTACTTACTTACTTGTGTAACGATTAGATCGATTTTTTTATATCTATTACTGTTTTATGGCATGTTTCATCTCAGTTAAATCTTTTAGAAACCTTTGCCAATTTCAAAGTTATTCTCATTGTCGTTGTTGCATGTGTTTTTATAATTTACTGTACTTCTCACAAGTATTGAATATCTTTTGAATGCTGAAATAACAATGTACCTAATTATTAAGATTTTATCAATAATTTAAACATAAAAAAAAATAACAATATTAATAAAATCATGAATTTTGAAGTTGAAGCTTGAATACATTTCAAAAAATGATTGACTTCTAATTGTAGAACAAGGCCTGGAGGCGGCAATTAAAATAAATGTAAACCTCGAAAGCAAAAAGCTTAATTACCTTACCATTGCTCTGGAAGTAAATTGACTTTGTTTATCGTTTATTGCGCTCAGTACTGACAAAAAGCTCACAAATTGCTAAACTCAAAAACCTTTTTATTATTATTGTTTTTTTATTGTTTTAAAGTAAATCGTTTATGTAATTGTTTCTTGGATTTTTTATCCCAGTAAATAATTTTCCATGAGTAAAACCTCTTAAAATATAAATTGTTGTCTTGGGTTGTATTTCCCTTTATTATCATGCTTTTGTGAACACTTTTATCAAAAATAAATGTGGTAACCTTCTTTTCGTTCCGATATTTTTTTTTAATTCTCGAGTTGTTATTATAAAAAATATTATTGTATTTTATCCAAATAATTTAACGATTTGGTAGAATCGCGTTGGAATCAAAACGCTATTGGTATTTATTAGCTGTGATTATGAGAATCCATTATTCTTGATTTAAAAAGGTCATAAAATAGTGATTCTAACTGAATTTTTTGATTTTTTCTTTGTGTATTCATTACCATTAATACTTTTTTATGGCATTGAAATATCAAAACTTTTTGCTGAAACTATCATATACATCAATGATCTTCAGACTTAATGTTGAAATATAGAAAAATAACGTTTTCTGTTTTATTTTATTTTACTTTTTTCTCAATATTTGAATTTGTTGCTGAACGGTAATTTTTATTTTCATTACTCTTTTGACAATTTTTAAAATCATCATTACGTTTTGGTTTGATGCAAGGCGCATAAGCGTTAGCTGTAAGATTTTGTAAAGTTTTTTCTTCGCTAACAAATAGGTTATGTAATCCTAAAAAAATTCTATTCATAATATTATGTCTTTATTGCTGCCAAAAACTATCAAATAACGTTATTCTTGAGACACACCCGCATTGATAAATAGCTTTTAGGATACATGCTGTAAATTTTTCACATATGCCAAGTGTCACCTGTTGTGAATTGGAAAGCAGCTGATGAAAATGCACAAGATCTACTTGGTGCAGCACATAAGGTATATGAGGAGATTGGATGGACAGAAGAAGTTTTTTAAGAACCGTGTGGTGATCAGAAACTATGTGGGTATCGTATAATGTTTCATATTTCCAAACTTTATTAACAAACAAATAAATGTTGGGTTAGAAAATAATTTTAAATCAATAAATGTGATTTTGGGATTAAATAATAGTATATAAAACGATTTTTATTTTATTTGATTACACGATTTATTAAAAAAATCTGATCAGACATTAAAATAGCTTGTCACTTACATATAATATGATTCCTAAATAGTAATATATCTTAAAAACAATACCTAACATTGAATGATTCTTAGCATCAATTGTTGACCAACTGAAGTTTATCTAATTTAATAAATAATTTCTTATAACTAAATTATTTTTTCATAAAATGAATTTCTTTGAAACATATGGGTTTTACAACATCAAATAATTTCAATCGAACATTCTCATATTCGTTTATAAATTTTCTAAACATATTTTCAAATAACGACATATATTCATAATATTTTACTGATTAAACATTTTTATATAATATAATTTTTTACTTTCGATTACTCAATTTAACACTTTATATATTTTGAAATAAATTGAAACAATTATAGATTTTTTTGTTTTGTCATATTGTGGTCATTCAATAGAAATATTGTTCTTTTAAATATGTTTGAAAGAAGAACATTTATATAATATCTTTTAGAAAGAAATATAATTTATTTTGATAAGATTTGATGATAATCTTGTTTTTATTATTAACTATTATAAATTGATATGGAATCTACTGTTTAATTTTAGGTAGTAATTATATAGTACAAGTTCAGGTAGATTTAAAAATAAATTATTTACGAAATATATATATATTTTTAATTCATAATTTATTTCAGATATGCTTATAAAAAATATATCACATTCAATTGAAAATCATATAATTATAAAATATTGTCATTTTTGCAATGCGACTCAAATTAGGTCAATTTTATCACTTTCAAGAGGATTAGCATTATCACAAATCGTTTCAATACAACCAATATAATTACTTCCTGCAGATTTTTCAATGCCATCAGACGATTGTATTTTTTGTGCTTGCGAAGTACGATTATTTTTTTTGTCTTCCACGTTTGTAAAATTGTTAGTTATTTCATTTATCTTTGAAATATCTACGAATGATTGACTATTTTTCAATATAACCCGACGCTCAGCTTCATATAAATCTTCTTTTATACGAGTGTTAAACTCTTCCAAAGAATCGGACATTCTTCCATAATCACTGTAATTAGAAACGTTTGATAAATCTCCACATTCATTTGAATTTCCAGCTTCATCTGTGATTGCTTTTTCTTTTTTAGTTTGTTCACTATGAACACGTATATCGAAGTTCGAATTGTCTCTATAATTGTTACAAGAATCATCTTTTATTTTACCGTAGTCATTAAATAAATCTTTGCTGTATAAAAGAAGGTCTTCTCGACTCATACTTTGGTATCTTGACAAAATGTTACTTTTCGTTTGTGACTTTGACTCATCAGCAGTAGGATGAAATATTTCATCGAGCTTAGGGCGCAATTGCTGTTTATCGTGACTCGCATTCATATTTTGGGCAACTAATCTAACTTTTGTGTTTGCGTCTTCATTTTTATCAAGCGTCAAATTCTTACCGTTTTTGAATAAGAAGACATCGTTTGAAACTGCGGTGGCAGAAGCAATTATTTTGTTTACGTATTTATCAAAGTTTCCGTTTTTCTTCAAATCATTATTGGGACTTTTTATCACGATGTCAGAATCAAAAAACACATTTGATACGGTGTGATTATTGTGGTATATTGCTACACTGTTTTTTGGTTGTGTTTCGATAGCTTTTTGTACCAAAGCGACGGGAGAAGGTGAAGAGGTGACATTTGACGTATCTTCGGAGTTTCCAAAAGTTTCTTCTTTGAGTACGGCTAGTGCGGGGGGCGGGCGGGATATGGAACAGCGCTGTTGGCGGACGCCAGAACCAGCCTCCCGCGGCTCACCTCAGACAGCCGTGTTTTCCAAACACGGTATCTACCGGCAGAAAAAGGTTAAATTATTTTTCTTGATAGCGTAAAATAATTGTTTAAATGTAAGACTATGTAAGAACTATTTATTTTAAATTCACACTTTTATACAACTTTATTTAAGCTGACTGTTAATGTAAAATAATAAATAGCTTAATCATGGAAAAGAATTCAAATGAATGCCACATTAAAAAATAAAAATTAGTAACTGTTAATATAACAGTTTTTAAAAATAGAAAATGTTAATGTGTGATGACTCACGTGTTTGGGACTGATAGATCCTGGAGGACGTGAGATAATGGCGCTTTTTGGTCCTGTGGGGAATCCTACCATGGTGGTGGTCGTTGTTTCAGATGCAGTGGACTCCCTCTTATGATAGATGTTCGTCGGCTGACTGTATAGTCTTGGCCATTATATGACAAAAGGAAAAAGGATATGCTGTTAGTATGATAGTGGAAATGTTATTCAAATTAAATAAAACAAACAACAGAGCTTTCAAATACGGATTGTATTTATTTAAATTAATTTTTGAGACTATAGTAATATACATTTAACGAATATTGTACCTACAACTTCTACGTACTTCTACCGACAAATTCTTAATTCTAAAAACATAGACAACGCATAAGAAAATCAAATTTTCTTTAATTTATAGAATTAATTTTTAAAAAAACTTATATTATTGAAAAATATTGCATTCATAATTTGACAATAGATGGCGTTGTATAAAAATTATGCCAATTTTATATTTTTTTTTTTGACTTAATGTTTAAAAACTTGTGACCATCACATAAAATCCTAGACTAGCTTCTAATCTTAATGTTTTCTAATTAAAAATTAAAAAAAAGTAAAAGAAATACTTGGATTGCTCCTTATGTTATTATAATATATCATATATTATTTTATTTAAGTATACCGCAGAAGAATACCAAATAAGACCTTTATTTTACGAATGCGTGATGACTTCAGTATAACGATTAATAATTTCAATTGGTACATTGTGATTTTGTGGTATGTAAACATTTTCATATATTGTATAAATGTAAATATTCAGGCCTTGGAATCTGGTGAACGGGTTGCTGGATGATGCATCATCACTCAAAAGGAGAGCCTAAGGAAAATTGAGTTTTTTAATTTTTAAAAATGCTCTTTCTGTCCATAAAAATCATTTTATTTAATAACCAAATACTCTACAAAATATATCATATTACACTAGCAAAAAAGTAAAATCATAACACATATAATATTCTAATCACTAAAAGCATAAAAACATAAGATTAAAATTTTTAATTTAGGATGAAAAAAGGTAAAATTAATCGTGTTAAAATAAATGATAGACTTTATTATAAAGTCTACAATGGCAACTGATGAATAATCTCATTTGACTTAGATTTTTTAAAAAGCGTACAAATCCTCGTTTTCTTCAAATCCGTTATTTTACTGTTCTTGTCAACCTAGAACGATAAAATTCAGCATGACTATTTGAGAATTTCTCCTCAATAAAAGCAGTTTAAAGTTTTTCTTTTTTCTTTTAAAAAAAAATCATTTAATAAAAAATTGCAACTCGATACACATGTTTTTGCTATTCAATGTATGTCGTTTGAATAATTAATAGTGAAGAAATAATTAAAGATATTCTGTTCATGCATAAAATTAAAACAAACAACTGAACCATGTAATGCAGTATTAATACTTTTTTTAGCAAACATATATTTTTAAGAATAAAACTGAAAATATTTAAATTAATTGAAATAGTCAAACAGACTCGGTTCCAATCGGGCTTGAATAAAAAAACACGTTGTATAAAAACTTAATACGAGTCTTAAAACGATTTATTCAAAATATGTGAAAAAAATTAAAGGCATGCAATTTTCCAAGCCAATCTCAGAGAAATTATTTTTTAAAAGTTCTACATTATATAAGTCAGGCAAGTTTACTTTTCAGAAAGCAACTTTATATTTGCATCTGGCTTTAGTATAGTGCATTGTCAAATGATGTTTAATTTTTATGCAAATTAATTAAAATATTCATCTTTATCGTATAACAGTTTGACCACTATTTTTACAACGCAATAACTCGGTGGGTGACACGGTGGTTTTATAAAAAAAAAAAAACTTTTTCCAACAGCATTGAAAAGTTTTTGTTATTCTCTGGCTGTTTTAAAGTAAATAATAATTTAATTTAATAATATTTTAATTATTTCTTACAACCTGGCAAGTATCGATTTACAAAATGTGTGTGTTTGAATAACAATGGAGAAAATGGCTTTTGTCTACTTTTGTTCTCCGCTAACAGCGACGTAGCTCATGATTGACTGCAGAATATCGTTTCTGAGAAAGAGAAAAGGTTTTTACCGTGCCCAGGTGTTTACTTATGATCTATTCAAAGAATCGAATATCATAAAATGTGAATAATTTATAGAAGCAATCACGTCTACAATAACGTTCAAAAATATATTAATGCCATTTGAAGAATAAAACAAACGATAATAAAAGATTGACACTGGTGTCCCAAATTTTTCATTAGTGAAAAGATGAAATGAATAAATTAATATTATTGCCTTTCTATATCTTGATCTTAATAAAATTCTTGAAAACATTACTTTAATAATAAACCACATAAATTTCTTAAAAAAATAGAAAAAATGCATATGGCTATAGTTTTATTTTAGGTTATAACGTCACTAATGTGACAAAACGCACATTTTTTTATTTTAAAAAATTTGAAAAATTTTTGAAAATTATTGACTCGATACGAGACAAATTCATGCAAAAAAGGATTTTTTCAATTCAGATTAATTGAAACAAAAACAAGCCAATGACTTGATGAATGAATGATGAATTATGCATCATACAATTACAACAATTAAATTTTATTATCAAGGGTTATTTATTATTGTATAATAATTTCTGGCCTTACACGAATGATATTATGTAATTATTTCCCACTTTTTTCCATAAAACAGTTGCTAAGTAATTTGATATAAATGGTAGTAAGTAATCAAATCATTGTGTCTCTTCTTTATTTCAAAGCGTTTAAGTATCATATAATAGGAGTGTCATATAACGCATTTCGATTATGTGTGTCAGTAGCACTTCAACAATATAAATACTCGACTAAAATGGTGGCGCCGAATTTTGCGAGAGCTTTCAATGATACAGGGTGTATGGCGTTGTATACATACATCGCTTGGAAATATAGCAGAACCAAATATTACTTTCTTATATTATAATAAGTCGGTATAGCGTGATAAAGTTTTACGAAGTTATTGAAAAGTAATTAGTGACCTTTTTATTGATTGAATTGGCATTCGCTGGAATTATGTTAGTTTGTTCGTTAAGAATCCTTTGTGATAATTGGTGTCTATTGATTTCCAGCTGTTCCAAAGCCGTCATTCTCCGACCCTTACTACAAAGATGCAAACATTTATAAATTCAAACTCAGCCCCTAAACAAACTAACATAATAGTATCGCCACTTGTCCAGCCGTTGTACAAAGGGGTGGTCTGATTTGCTTCCAGAAGGACCACTTCCATCCCACATATAATCTTATTGTCATAGACACCTATTGTTTCATTTAGAATTTTGAAAATTTAGTGTCATTGTGTTAAGTAACAAGCTAGGCCGTTGGAACAGAAGAGAGGATGTGTTGTGTGCCTTTTCTGCACAGCTATATATAGATAAGCAAATGTTAGTTTAAGCATAGTTCTGACGATGGTCTGAGCTGAAATAGCTATCAACTATATTTGTTTAAAATAATTTTGTAGAACTAAAATACATTGCTATTTTTTCACCGTGTTAATTACTGACCCTTTGCCCGATTTCAGTCATCAACATATTTGATTTAATATACGTAATAATGATCAAACCGATATTTTTTATCTATAATTTCCTAACATAAATCAGTTTATAGTATGACAATAATAATGAACACAAGAAAAAAAATTTAAATGAAAAAAAGGCGTACCATGTTTCAAACTTTTTAAGTGATCAATGATCTTATTATTTTAAACGTGTGAATTAATATAATATAATACAACCGTTTAATATATTAACGAAAGTTTTGCTATTACATTTTCATTTGTCAATAAATTCACAATTTTGGATCAAAATTCCTTTTCAGTGCCAAATTCGTCCCAATCTCATCATTGAATGCCTCTTCTCTGAATTAATTGTCTTTTCTTGATATATTTAAACTTTTCCTAGATATCAGAAGTCAGATAAAATTTTTGAAATCTTTAGAATTATATTACACCTAAAAGCAATACGAACCCCTGTATATTTTATGACCCTTATGTGCTGAAATTTAATCTTTCTCTGTGTTGACGTAACATTTGCTGGCGATTTCTGTTTATGTTTCAAAACATCAAACGTTTGACAGAAATATTTAACTTTTGATACTGAATAAATGATAATCCAACATTTCGTCTCAAATATTGTTTTCGACGAAAAGTCGTACAGAAATATTGTTGAGGATTTCCAATTATCTAATTGTTTTCTTTTGAAAAACTATGATAAATATATTTTGAAATTTCAAGTTCTGTCAAACGAGCTTAATATTTGAACACTAATTAAAAGTTTCAACAATAATTTAAGTCGGAAAAATTTCTTTATACAAAAAATGAAACAGGTTTTGTATTTCTTTTACAATATTAATAACGTACAATACGTTCGATTTATTGGCTGTTGAAGATGACTTCATAATGGAATTTATCCCTTTTAATTTTAAAAATATATTTTTTAGGCATATCGACTTCTACAGACTGTAAGAGCTCAGCTCAGCCACCAGAAACACCAGCTGGGCTAAAAACTGAATGATGACTTTTTCAAAATTACTTTTCAAATTTTAGTGGATAAGTGTTTGAAACGACTTTATTGATCTAGTTCTTATTAAGAAAATTTTACCCATTTTCACAGATTGATTTTAAATTTGAAAACTTGACGTAACATCGCTAACTCTAATTTATTAGATAGTATTACATTATAAAATGTAATAAAAAATACCATATTGCTTTTTGAATTTATTTTCAACTGATCTTAGACATTGTCTAAGATCAGTGAAAATAAGTAACAGTAGATTTTTTTATTTTCAACAAATAAAGTTAAAGAAAAAACATAATTTTATTTAGTATGTTGTTTTTGGTTTCATCGTGACTAGAATTCTCCGATATATATATTTTATATGTTCTATTTAAGATCTATTTATCACATATTAAAATAGAACATAGATGTTCTTATATCGTATAATTTTGATTTTTAGTGGAATAAACTGACTTTGATATTTTTTCAGATGTGAACTTATGAAATATTGATACATATTATTTGATGAAAATTATGCTTTTGCTTATGAGTTTCAGAATTACATATTCAAGATTTTGTAATACAAAATAAATCCCCAGTGGATATTTTTGGTTAATAGAACAGCTTTATTTTTATTTTTACGGTTAAAAGAACGATCATTTATTCTGGTGACTGAATATGAAATGTTTTATTTCAAAAGGTAATTTAAGGTAAGCGGTGTACTTTTTGTATTTTCACCAGCGGCAATAAAAATTTATTTTTTCTTCTTTAACAAAATACACGCTTTGAATTAATTGTAAAAGGTTTACACAAATTTTCCCCAAAATTAAGCATTTAATTTTACCATGCTGATATAAAAATATTTTTCCTCATTTTAGTATTTTGTTTTTATCAATTTTGATTATAATCTTATCGATTTTTTATGTCTTTATCTATTCGATGTATCAATGATCGAATATTCAACAATACCACATTAAAATAAAGCAATTTATTTCTAGTAGGCTTAAATATTTAAATTTATGTCATTGTTTCTGTTGAAAATAGTAAATTTTGCAATAAAAGTAAATATTTTGAGCAGTTAATGTTAAATGTTTGTAGTGAAAAATGTAAGTTTCAATTAAAATAATAAATGAAAGGCGAAACCCAGGTCGTTAGTGATAAAACATGTGGAATCGTATAGAGTTTCAACAATTCAAATTTGATATTGAAATCCCATCTACCTTCAGTCAATATCATGAATTATATCAATAGTGCTAGTACGACAAGATTGACTGAAGTTTATGGTAAATTAGTATTAAATTATAGTGTTGTTAGTCAAAATTTATGATTCAATAATAGTCGTATTTCCGTTGGTTTCAAGAAACATTAAAATTGTCAACGATTTGAAGCCGGAAGTGAGAGCTTTAGTAAAAGCAAAAGCAACATGGCTGGAAGCAGAAACAGGTGAATGGTAAACAGCTCGGGATAATGTAAGTCAATACCTTAAAATAATTCACTATTTGCTCGTGCAAAAGCTTCATCCCGTCAAATTTGATACATTAAACCGAGATATCATTTATGGTTTCTTTGTAACTAACTATACAACTTAAATATGAGAAAACAGGCGCTTACACTAAAGAAAGTGACCGATTAATAAGGAAACACCGATAAAGTTTTTTGATCGAGTCGTTAATTTTTAATGTAATCTAATGTAAAAAATATTTTAATAATAAAATCAACGAGAAATGATCACTTTCGACAATATTAAAACTAAAATCAAGGAAAATAATATCGTAGACACAAAGGCGAACAAAGGTCTTGTTAAAGCGAAATAATAATATAGGTTGATAAAGCTAATTATTTTATTGATAGTAATAATATTATTCCTTTAAAAAAGAGATTCTAAATTAAAATTCAAGAGCAAATTTCTAAAAATGATATGTCTTGCATTGAACTCAATAAAAATTGGAATAATCCATTAAAAAGTATGAAATTTATGATTTTGAGAAATAATTATTAGTTTTGTATTAGACTTGGGTTTTATATAAATATATAATTATATTGTTTTCACTAAAGGCTTTGTCATACTATATACAAATTATGTTTCCTACTTTTTTTCTTTCTCTCATTCATTTAATGAACTTTTATTATTACCTTTGTGATATGTAACAACATGGAAATGCTTGTTTATTAATCATATCGTATATAAATGGTATATCCTTAATCTTATTAACACGTTGTTTTATTGATAAGTAATCAGTAATATATAATACCATTATCATGTAACAACTAGTAACTATTTTAAATATGATATATACATATATAATTAATCGTGTCGAATGTTGCCTCGTCTAATTTACAAGCTTTATTTACGGAGAAAATAATAACACTAAAATCGTAGCAAGCTCTCCTGAAAACTGTGCCTAAACACAAGAAAGTCATTTCTTTAGTTTTTGAAGTATTTAAATTGTTTCACTTAAAAAATGTTAACTATTAATATTAAGCATTGAGTTCTGCATATTTTTCAATCGTTTATTTTTTACCATTGAAAACCGAAGCAGATTTTAATTTCTGATACAGAAACATACAATGATTCAGTACATTTTATTAGTGGATTAGTGGCTTTATTTGTCAAAGTTTTTGGATTAACGTCAGGACTTTAATTAGATACTAGTTTCTTGTTGCTATATCTATTGATGAAGTTGACAAAAATAAAATATAGGAAAACGTCTTGTAACAAACGTAAAATTTATAGATAATTATAGTTTTATTTACAAGATTTTTTGTTCATGAAATATTTAGATTGATTTTTTGAAATTGTTTTAAGAGTAGTGAAAAAACATGAAACTTTAAAAATTTCAGAAAAATCATGCATTTATAGATATTAATCAAATGATACATATAAAAATCTCATTCAACTGTATTTTTGAGAGTATTTCTCATCTATCTAAAAATAATATTTAATTTACTTATAATTAAAATATAATACGTTGTGCGGATAATATCTCCAGATTGCTTGTGTGATTAAAGCTACTATAGTGTACGATATTCTTTCAAGTTCTATTAAAACAAATGATCTTATTTACAAAATTAATACATCGTTTGTATTTCTTATTTAGCTTTTCACTAAAATAGCAATATAACCAGCAATTAAAAAAATATCAAATACTAACAAAATATTACCCAATCATTTATATATTGTTTTTTGTTGACATGTTATACTTACGGTGCTGAATAACATTTTATAATATTTTTACTTACCGTATACTTTCTGTCCTTGATCTTGGAGACCAATCTTTGGTGTAGTTGTAGTGGTATCGTCTTCCACCTCCGACCGACCTCTTGGCTTGCCAACGTTCAAAATGATGACGTATTGTGTTCTGGACCTCAGTGTTCAGGAAACAGTAAAATAGCGCCACAGTAAAGCCCTGCAGAAGATGATTTTCATCATTAATTTCAAATTAATTTTATTATTATATAAATTTATAAATTACAATAAAAAAAAATTAAGTACAACACAAACACGATTTTATTTCTTGTATTATGTATTAAGGCTATTTTTGTAACGTAATTGTAAAGTTTAAGCTTTCAGCTTAGCGTGTAATATTCGTTTCATATTACCACGATATTGGATTATAGAATACCGAACAACTACAAATAATATTGTTTGTCTGTTTCGATATGATTGAAAGCATAAAACTTTTTTTTTTCAATCATAGGTTTTAGTTAGCTGTCATTAATCTTGTGGTAAACGATATTCATGGCACAATGGTGCCAAGCAACCACTAAATTTGTTGATTTTTTCTAACAATGGATGAATTTGTAGTAGTATATTTATTTTTATTGCTGTTATAGTTGTCTACCCGTCACCGTTGGTATCCTTAAAAATGAACTTATTTTATTTATTTTTGGATATCAAATTGATGGAGCGTTGAGCTTTATAGCGCATTATCATCAGAACTCTTCAAATCAATCACATATCTTATATTTTTAATTACTTGTTGTATAATTGTTCCGATGTTGCTGATAGCCGTAAGTAGCTTCAAATTTGAGCAATCTAAAGTAATTCCGGTCCACGTGGACACTACACGTATTACAGTTACATTGATATCCACACTAAACTATACTCACACACGCATACATATGGATACAAACGCACACACAGATACACGTATTTATAGATAATACGTAAGGATGTCAACTAGGTAACGAAAGTCATTTGCTGTTGCAGATGTTGATGTTATGTATTTTGAATTTGTAAGATTTTTAACAACTAATCTATGGGGGTAAATGAGTATATATAGAAAGGCAGTTAATAACAATGTATTTCTAGCTATCAATATTCTATTGTAACTGTCTGTAAAAGAAAAAGTGCTGAACAATAATTATGTTGCTCTTGTAAAAATATTTGATCTTGCAAATAGCTTTAAAGCTCCAAAAATATTTAGATAAAATTTTTATATATGATTAAAAATTTTATATGCTCAAATCAGAATTCAACACAAAAAGGTATTGTGATAATAAAATAAAAATATTTAAATAAATAACTTTCAAAATGTGGTTCAAAAATATGCTCAAAGAGTAAAAAAATGATGTTAGTCAAAATAGTTGTGTCTATATCAAGTATTTTTATTTTCAAAGCAAATGTAGTAAAAAGATGAATATTGCATGCCTTTAGATGTAAATTCAGAAAAACTTTCCGCTTCCTAAAAGTAGAAACAACAAAAGGGTATTTAAGTGTTTCATTATTCAGTACAGCCTCGCAAAGCTTTTACCGGTACAATATAATTTCCTCAAATTTAGTTATGTTTTTTTTCTCATTATAAATCAGCTGCAAAGATCCCTGATTTGAAAGCTGACAGTTGACATTCTTAAAAACCACTGTAATGCTTTTATATTCTTAATTGAATCTCACTTTGAAGTTAAAATATTTCAAATAATTTCTTTTTTTTCCAAAAAAAAGAACTTGATATACGTAAAAAATGTAAATATGACAGAAAAGAGTATTATATAATAACAAATTAAAAAATGGCAATATTAGTTAATAATAAAATAAAGGACATCACTTGTGATTAAATTTGTTAAATTCAGAAAGAGATAGAAGCGCATTAATAAAAAAATATATGACATTTTTGCGCAATTGCACTATGAAAGCATTTTACTTTATTTTTTAAAATAATAAATATTTCACAAAGTGCTATGTATTTTATTGAAGGTCTTTGAAAAACTTGAATTTACTTTCAAAGGGTTTATACCAATAATGTATTCAAAAACATATTGAAAAAGTTATTATTTGGCATTTATTTTGGAAAAGAGAAGTGTTTAGTATATGTAAACTTATTTGAAATCAAAAATGATATACATCTTAATTTAGGAAATACGATTAACATGAGAAGTTTGATTGGAAAACTCTGAAAAGTCGGTAAAAAAACATTGCTTATTATGCTTATTAACAATGCGACGTTTGGAATATTTCGCAGAAATTATTTTGGATTTATAATTTCATGCAAAAAGTCTATACAATCTGACATATCCAAATTGACTTTTTATTCACGTAACACGGTGAAAAAAATAGTAATGTATTTTAGTTCTACAAAATTATTTTTAAGAAATATGAAGAACGGATAGTTCTGACGATGGGTGAGCCGAAATAGCTATCAACTATATTTACCGTGTTATAACGGAGTTCTACCAAGTGAATGCCAATTCAATCAATTTATTCACGTACATTAAAAATGTTAGCCAATCATTAAACATATTTTTTTGTGCTATTTTCATTTTTGTATTGAGACCATTAAATATATGTTTATAGCGAAGATCAATATCTAATCCATGCTCGCAAATAGTTTAAGAAGCATCATAAAAAATAAATTTGTACAAAATAGATCGTTTTCATTTTTTCAATAAAAAAAATATTGCTTCTACCAAATAAAGTTTTTTTTAAGTTCTATTTTATCAATCCTATTGTTAAACTTTCCTTTTTGATTAAATATACAGCACAGTCTTGGAGAGTGAATATATTTAAACATTAAGATGATAGAAACGATGAAAAGTTTGTAAAGTAGATTTATTAAGAAACAGAGGTAGTAGGATGTTTCTTTTAATAAAAAAACTGGCGCAGTTGTTTTTTGAAGATTTTACATAGGTCAACAGCAATAAATTGAATTGTAAAAAGTTGTATTATCTTATTAAAAAAAAAACTATAAAAATAATTACTTAATTTACTACATTTAATAACTTTATTTCTCCTGATCATAGATTTTTAACATTTAAATTGTGATTGAAACTGTTGATTAAAGTCTAACATAAATTGTAAATCGTATGCTTTTCCACTGGCAAACATTTTCAATTTTAAATTGAACACCAGATGTGATAAATGTGTACGTTGATTTGTTATAATAATGGCAGTGCAAATGAAAATAAGAGTTTGTCGTAAGCAATTGGTTTATATGCTTTCTATAATATTAATAATGAGCATTGATAAAATAACAAATAACAATTAAAATATTGAATTTTAATTAGCTCGATTCATTTAACATTCAAATTTACATTGTTCTATGATATATTCCTAATAATAACACAACTTTTCGCAATGCTGCAAAAATATTCATCTAAATGTATGCGTGATTAAAATATGTCTATAGTTCGAGTGAAAACAATGTTTGTAGAGGGAAAATACCAAAGAGTAGTTGGCATTGTTAATTAGAAAAATATGGAGTCCGAATTGCAGAACATGACTGTTTTTACAAAGCCTCGTAAAATATTCAACCATTGCGACGAAACAACTGAAAGTAGTCTTTTGTTGTTACCTTTTTCGTGACTTGTTGAATATCCTGTTCTATGTAAATTTATTCCTAACGTTAATTAAATTACAGAACTAAATGGATAAGAAATAATAGAATAAAGTCAGTTGTTAAAAATCTATCTTAACAATATGTACTCTTTTATCGTGGCCGAGTGCTTACGCTCGAGAAAATCCACACAATACTATTTTTACGTCGTGCTTTCAAATCCTTGATTAGGAACTAATATCTTTTACAATTACGCGTTTACTTATTGACCATTTTTGAGGATGAAAATAAACTTGCAATGTTTTTATTTCTTCATATCATTTCAGTGCAATCCTAAAATATTGTACCAGATAAATAAACGAAGAAAACTCTTTGATTAACGTGACAATTATCTTTACTCTTTAAGCAAAGGTTTTTCACTCAAAATAAAAGTTTTGATTTGATTCTCGCGTATTACTTTTTTGCTTAAGTAAGCTTGTTTGATATTGTAAACTATCAATTTTTTTTATTGAATTTGAAAAACACTGAAAAAATATCACTTTCGGTGTTTGATTAGTGTTGTTTATTTAATGTAAAAATTCTAGTATTTAAATATCAAAATGAAGTAAAGTATCAAAAATAAATAAGGGATATAAAGTACTTTAAAATAGCGTTTTACTGTAGCGAGAACTAAAATTTGCTGAAATTCATCAAGAAACTGATCGAATAGGATTTGTTGTAACCGTAATTGCTAACAATTCAAATTTGATATTGAAATTCCATCAAGTACTTTCAGTCTATATTGTAAATTAAGAAATTGATCGATAAAAATCTTGACTAAGGTGATCAAATGGTTGTAAATCAAAAATAATTTGTCCAATTTAGTGAAATTAAATTTTAAACAAATTATTATGCAGAAAAAATAATTCTTTTTTTATCTTATGGATCTACAACGTCAGGATAAAGATCAAATGCTCTCCTTTCGCTCATGATCAGTTTTATTTCAATTACGTAGAATTTTCTTTATTTTAAATTCTGTCGGATAATTGAAAAGCAATTGGTTATGAAAACAAAATCTTAGTGAGTGAATCTCAACCAGATCTCAACAATAATTGAAAATTTTCTATTTATTTAGATAAACGTTAAAGAAGGCTGGAAATCTTCGTTGAAATTAACTACACAACTATGAATAAATCAGTATATCGAAAAACTTATATTATATAATAAATCACTATTACTGTATTATATTTCAGTAAAAATGATTTATGCGGATTTATGGACTGTTTATAACGCTGCGTAATGGAGATTGTATAAACCTTCGGATCTATTTTAATAAAGAATAAGCCGTTCATTTTGCCACGATCCGGCTTCCATTTTCGTATATCCAATAACAATATTGTTTCATTTTTCCCGTTAACCATGCCAAGGGGATTGTATTGATGTTAAAAGTATCCTGCTTTTATTTCATTTGTTGTCGTACAGGCACATTTCAGACCTCCTCGATAAATAAGCAAATACGGCCGGAAAACACCGCATCTACTTGTTGAATGTTTTTTCACTCAGATGGGAAAATATAACGACTGTTATTGTACCATTATGAAAAATATTATAAAAATGGACGAGATGTCGGTTTTTGTTTTGTGGAAAAATGTAAGCAAAAAAATGTATCTCTTTAAAGCACTGAATGTTCAAAATGAATAAAAGCGTTATAATTTTACGATGATTAAAAGAAAAATGTTTTTTTTTAACAAATCTTTGCGCTTAGCGGAATTACTGGAATCGTAATTACTTAAATATCTTTTACGTCTTTCCAAGAATTGAATTTGTTACAAATAGAGTAGTAGCAAAATTTCACCCAAATTTTTTAAATTCAAACATGAAAAATAGTTTAGTAAGAAAGAGCAATCAATGTAACGAGTTATGGCATGAATATGTTTAATTATTACGTGACAACTACCAATCGGTTAACGAAGAACCTTTTGTTTTTTCAACTATTAATTTATGCTATATTTTAAGAAATCCTTGTTGCATTTTAAAAATAATTTTCAAATGTACTGTAAGCCTTATAAAATTTATTTTGATTTTGTATAATGTTAAAAACATAAGGATTAAATTTATTTAATAACGAATTTTTCAAAGTGGCTTAAGGTTATTTCTATAAATATATAACTCAGATTATGATTAATATGAATCATCAAATATTTATGAAAAATGAGAGTAAAGAATATATTGTTGCACTATTATTATTGGGACTAATTTAAATTTATTGCAAGTTTTTTTTTTGAATTGAAAAATCGCCAGCACTGTCTGAAAAAAAAATTATTATCTGTTTTGATCAAACTGAACTATAATATTTATTCGACGTAAAGTATTTTGAAAAGTTTTTTCGTAAAAATGAATTTAGAACTAAAAATATTTCAAAACATTTTTTATACAGCTTTTCAGAAATATTTTCGAAAATATTTTACGAAATATATTTATTTTCTGTTAGTTTTTTTGATGAGTGCCAAAAGTAAATAAATGATCATATTGAAAAAAAAAATGTTGGACAATTGGATAAAAAACTTTATAACACTGTTATACAGTAGAAAAATATTAAACATTATATATGTATGCATATTTTTACTTTAGAATACACCAAGTACATTATCAAAGATTTTTTAGAGGGTTATTTAATATTTTAATATAAGTAAAAAAAAAAAATATAAACTCAAATTTTACATATATTTTCTCATACACAAAAAGATCGAGACATTATTGATGCTTAAAAATTGAATTATCTCATGTAAAGAATAGGACACAGTATTTTAAAATAAAAAATAGATTTATATGTTTCACTATTTCATTGTGGAGTTTATGAAAAAAATTGCAATAAAGTTTATTTTACCAATTTATTAATATAATATAAACATATCACTCTAAAATGGTCAATGAAAACTATCAAATAATTAATTATATTGAAAGATTTTTTTTCATAAAAATGCATTTGGAGGACGTTTCTACTTAAAAATATTTTTTTTTTACTTCCAAGATAATTATTAAGTAACACGTGTAAATATTTTTTGTGTACAAAGAGTATGTAGATTTGTGAAAATAATTAATATTTACATTAATTTTGGTTTGGACAGTTTCTCCGAAAACGACATGCTTTAATTGGGTAATACACGGAAAACGGAAAACAAAAACGTGTGGGAGAATAAATATTCAACAACTATGAGTAAATGAATGTTTTGAAGGTACGAATAAAAAATAACATAAAAAGGGGAAAGGTGAATTTGATTTATTGTTACTTTATTTTTTGTAAAATAACTTAAAGCCCAGGTTAGAAATACTATTCCGTTCCTTTTAAAACTGAGCGTCAACCCTGAAATGCTTGATATCCAACTTATAAATATAAAAACAAATATTGTGCTTGGAATAGGTGTGATAATAGAAAGTATTTAAAAGAATACATAAATAGATTTGCAAGACGTTTTGTGCTCTATAAACACCAACGAATACTAATGATTTGCGATATGTTTTATAGGAATACATTTTTTTGGGAAATTATCATGACTATTATCATGAAATAATATTCAAATTTTAAAATTACGATGTAGAAATCAATAGAATTGTTTTTTTTGTATTAAACGTATTCTACGAAGTAATTTCAAAAATATATGTCTGAATTTATGGTTGAAATAATGTGCCAAAACATTGAACTGTATTACAGGATCAAAGAATTTTTTCCTGACGGAAAAGGTCCATTCAATTAGATAAAGTCAATAAAAATAGTTTAAATGTTATCCCCAGTTTGGACCTGCTGTAATATTAATGAAAAATAAAAGAAAGTTTTTGTATTTCAATTACTTTTGCAAAATTCTGAATATATTTTGCACATTTTTAGTTTACATCACCTGAATGCAATTTACGGGCTACTTAATATTTAGATTTGAAAAGTTATAACATGAACAATTTACATACCACATATTCAAAGTGGTGGAGACGTTTTTATTTATGAAAGGCATTTAAGTAATCAAAAAAAAAATATAATTATAAAAAGATAAATTTCTATATCGAAAGGTGAATGTAATTTAATGATTTTTGATAAAACTTAATTGATGAAATCAGATTCAAAATGATAAAATGTATAACTTTGAGCGCATTAGAAGTATATTTATATGTCGTACAAAAAAAAACGAATAAACATTGAATTACGCTACTTCCAATAAAACTATGAACTTTACACTTTGTTCGTCAACCTTTTTGTGGTAAAAATCAAAATACATATCGCTTTAATACGGAATAATAAAATAATATAATTGGCATATTGATTTGCCTGGCACTAAAATTAGCAACGGCTTGGTTGGAAAAGTGAAAAACTCAACATTTTCATAAAAAGACTACATGGTGATATCCAGTGGCGGCTCGCCCACACGCACTGTGCAACTTCAGCACCCCCGAGGAAATTAAGAATAATGTAATATATATAAATTGATGTAACATATATTATATAAAATTACAAATATAATTTAAGCGTGTATTAAGTTCCCCACCAATATATCCAATAATCATCATACACTACAATATTCTTATATCAAAAAAGATACGCATCTTTATGATTTTTAGCACTACCGTTTTCAATGGAATATGCTCGATTGGTCAAAGGAGAGGTGCGGGAAGACTGGTACTGCCACTTCGACAGTATTTTACACTTTCTTTCACATAATCATATTCACAGAACTATTTTATCAATTATGATGATATAAAAATATTTTATTTTATTAATTTTAATGTTAATAGTGAAATAAAAACCATTTTTTTTTAAATTTATAATCCACCGCATTACCCCCAGATATCTTACCCACAAGCCGCCACTGGTGATATCCCTATTTCCAAGCGGCAAAGTTTTTTGCTGATGGCAGAAGATAAATAAGAAAAAGCTACAAGCCAATTACAAAGTTCGATTTACAGCGTCCTATTACAGAAAGATTTCTTCTCGGAATAAGCAGTTTATTTGTATCGAATTTATAGCTGAAAAAGAATATCATTTTAAATCATATTCAATTTCGATTATCCAAGGCGCATAATTTAGTTGATAGTATCAACAAGTTTAAAAAAGTCCATAATTAATGATAACACGGAAATGTGCTTGATGAAATTTCAACATAAAATTTTATCGTTCAAACTAACATGTCTACACTGCCACATTTTTTGATCCAGATTTTTCTTTTTGGAATATTAATGCATTATATCACACAAATGCAATAAAAATGAGAAAGTTATCAGTTGCATCGCTTATCAACAAGATAAAATACGAAAATATCGCTCCTTAATCTAGGTTTTAAATAAATATTTAACAAATTTAAAAACTAACGACAATTAAATTTGGAAGAAGTCATTTTCTAACGAACGCAACTTAATCACATTGAGATTAATTACTTAACTTAAAAAATATTGGTGAAATAAATACCTATTTTGAAATGGATGGGTTTTGATGGGATAAATAACATATGACATATAATTTTATGAATATTTTTTTCAGATTGAAGTCTTCTGATACTTGCATTGTAATCTAATATATATGCACCAGATTTAAAAAAAAAATCAACTTTATCATGAAATAGTTATTTACCTAGGGATTTTCCAAGATAGATAAGACATGCAAATTGTTGATGGATTGTCAATTATATTGCAAAATTATAATTTTATGATGTGCAGGTATGATGAAGGGATTGTCCCTTTAGACACCGAAAGTCGAAACTATGTACCCGAGTGGTAAAACATGTGAAAGTCTATAAAGCGAATAATTCAAAAATAAAATAGTCAATGAAGAAAAACGATTTTCTAATTGTAAACTGTTGAAAACAGTTTCAAAGCGCTCATTTAAATTTGATGGTTAACAACTAATAAGCGACTGACTCCTTTAAAATGGTATTTTGTGTACTAACCAATCGATCTATAATTTAATTGGAAGGGATAGTTTATATTTGTATACGGTGGGTTTTATATATATATATATATAAACGTCTTTTCTTACCCTTCCAGAAGTGTGAGTTTGAGTTTGAGTGACTGACAAGCAAAAAGCTCAA
Organism: Himalopsyche japonica; assembly: GCA_028555115.1. Taxonomy (NCBI): domain Eukaryota; kingdom Metazoa; phylum Arthropoda; class Insecta; order Trichoptera; family Rhyacophilidae; genus Himalopsyche; species Himalopsyche japonica. Next base: position 407,852 of record JAHFWJ010000271.1, on the reverse strand, counting down.
AACTAATCAATTCATATTTTATTTTTTTATAGAAAGTACTTTCCGTTAAAAGTGTGCACGCTGAATAAACATCATCTACTGTGCAAAAGTTTAAGTGCATATATATATATATATTTACATGTGAAAGAATAAGATGCTAACTAACTATTTTTTTTTAAATTTCTTTAAATGTTACCTAAGCCCATAAGAAGTCTAAATATTCTGTATTGCAAGCGGATACTGTTAAAAATAAGTTAAAAAAAAATAATATTAGTGAGTTAAGGTAATATATAAGATTTTCCATTTTCTCTGCTTTAGAAGTTTACGCATAGTGTCTTGGCTTACTTGTGTAGACAGCAGAATGGCTCTGGCATATTGAAAAAGTTCTCCAGAATATCCAGTCGTCGGTCCATAAAGCACGAGCAGGTAAGTTATCCCAAGCAGTGGAATGAGGACGAGTAGAGCCTTCGTAGCTTTTCGATATTGCTGAGTTTCCAGTGTGTTGGCCGAACGAAGCTTCGTGATCAAAACCTGTGAAAAAAAATCTAATGTGAACTTTTTATTGAAATATTACACTGCTTATCGTTTAAATGTGGCATTTTACTAGCAATAAGACACAATAAAACAAATTTATTGCTAAAGATTTGCCTTAGCGCGATAGAGATATGGCATATCTCATTTTTTTTATAACCTTTATTCACCGCGTTATGTTATTTGAAAGAAAGAAAATGTTTTTACAACACCTTATTCGTTAAAACAGCAAATAAAAATTCTACGATTTTAGCTTTTTTGTTTTTACGAAAAGTATTTTTTAAGTCATCCGTGTAATTAAATGTATTTCTTCGTAGGTTTGGTAGTAGCGTATACTGATTACAGACAAAATAGTGTAAGTCTCTTAAATTAATTCATAAAATTGTGCTTAGATTTATAATACACCTTAATTATCTCTCATCTGTGCAGAGTTAAAACAACGCGTAGAGGAGATACTTAGTTGGCTTTTAGCCTTGTTTAACCTCTATTGTTTTATCTTTCATAAAATCAAAAAGTAAAAGCTAAGCAATTTATAAAACAACCAGCCCTTGCTGACCAAATTATGTTAAAAAGACCAGAAGTAAAGAAGTTACAACCATTCTCATTAAAGAAATGTTAGACTTTCGTTAATCAGACTTCTGTAGCTTAAACAGTAATCTGATAAAGTAAAATACTTTGTATTAGGTTTACGTAAATTAAAATAATATAAAATTCATGTTTGATTGTCAATATATACTGAATAAACAGATGAACATAAATTTGTTTAATCAAATTAATAATTAATTAAAAAAAATACAATTCAACCCTCGGTAGATGCAGGCAAAAGAATCAAAATAAGTACTCGTAATTATTAAAAAAATGACATAAAAAGTATGGCAGTTGCTCTGGACGGCGCGATTTCGAGGGACTTTCTTTGCCTCGATCTATAATTTAAGCGCAGTGCATAGATATTAAACAATTTTTTTTTTTTTTTTTTTTTTTTTTTTTTTTTTTTTCTATTTAATTATTTTTTTTAAATCAAGGAAAATATCGTTTGAACTCATCAAACAATATAAATTTTAAAGATCTTCAAAATATATAATTTTAGGTATCGACTGAAAATGCTTGATAGAATTGCAATACTACACTTGAATTGTATAAACTTTGTAGGATTCCTCACGAATCGAATCAAAGTTTCAACTGTTAAATTCAAATTCAAAATATATGTTACAACAAATCATTTTTTTTATGAAAGCTTCCCCAGCAGTAGCTGCTAACATGTATCCCGTATTTAATTTTATTGATATTTTTTCCTTTGGAAAACTTTTAGGATAAATATTTTTCATAGAGAACAGTGACAAATTTACTTTAAAATAAAAATATTCTTAATTTTTTTAACAAGAAAAAATATTGATTTAAACAGCTCTCTCTGAATATGCTAAAATTTTGAAGTAACAAGTTGACTGATTGTTCTGAACAAAGCCTATTAATTTTAAATGATATTTTGAAATAGTCATTAGAAAACATACATTCTTTTTTAAATCAAAAAGAGTTTGCTTAAACATTTAACAATTATGCATGAATATAACACCCAATAAAGCCCTCATTAATTCCATACATTTTTAACAAAACATAAAAAAATTGTTCGCTCAGAAAACGAATAAAACTTGCAATTTCTTATCGCATCTCAAATCATGTGAGTCTTAATTTCAACGTGCTTATTAAATATCATGTTATGACTATTCTGATTGTTTGCCGACTGTTTAATTTAAAACAGGAAATGTGGATTATGAAGATTTTTCTCTAAAATATATTGTGACTTTTATGTGATCATGTCAAATATTACTAGCCATCTTTTTTTAAATATTTTGTATATATATATATATATACAATATATTAACCAGAAATATGAAATGAAGAAAATAACACTGAGAAAAATTGATACGGAGTAAAGTAAAACATTATTAAAAAAAACTTCACCACATAAATGTTTTAATATTCAATCAAGACTATACTTTAATATTTATAACAATACAATTATCCTATTCCAAGCGAAGATTATTTATTCATTCTTTATCAGTTAAATCATTGTAACGGAAAATAACATCTGCTATTGACACTGTGGTTAATATTAATGACCATTAATTATTCCAGGAATTCAAAATAGTGGTTGTAGATTCTATGTCAACGTGAAATTGCGGGCGATATAACTGTTGCATTACAGCATTAATGAACAACAATTCCAATTTATAATGCCTATCATTTTATAATAAATCACAATGTTTGTACAGCAAACATATTGTGAAAAAACTGTTTCTATTTGTACAAAATTTTCTGTCCAATCTCCATTTTAATCATGGCTAAGTGTTTGCTTTGCCAACAGTCAACGAGAGCGGTTTCATTTTTTTTTCTTTTATAAGATAATAATAAATTCTCTCTGGGTAGGAAGCTTTCGATCCCCCAACCTCCTCCATGCTCAAATTGAGGGCGGTGATAAAAGGATAGAATTAATTCACGTTTCGCTTCAAATGATGACACCGCCGTTAAAATTTGCTCACCGCACAGAGAGTTTAAATCATTATTATCTAAGAAGAAAGCTTTTAGGACAACCTTAAATGAATTAAGACTAATTGCACATACATTTTGCAAATTACTTATTGATGATAGTGATACTCTATTATTGTTTATTGTTCATATTATAAATCATTTAATAAATATTTTAATATTAAATTTTTTATCCTTTTTTTCCAAAATTCAAATTTTATGACTAATTTCAAAAACTCTGAGCTTAAGATTACGTTTATAATATGGTATATCGACTAAATTGTTTCAGAAAAAAAAATATTATGTAACTCTAATGATTCTTAATTTACCCACTAACTAAAAACATCTCAACTCTTCAGATGGTAGATTATTGGATTATAGAGAGATATAGAAACGCTATTTTAAAAACAATTTGATTATCATTAATCTTTCGATGGAAAAGTTTGAAAAGCGTAATTAGTTCGACTAAAAAGATTTCACAAAATTAATACAAAACAATTTATCATGGCTGTCAAAATAAAACAAAAAAAACAATAAATAACATTTTTTCATTTAATATAAATAAATGTTTTCACCCTACACTATACAACATGAAGAATTTGTTTTGACGATTAAGCTTTGTTCTTTTTCAAATCCGGTGCTAGCGATAATGTAAATCCGCGATCCTCAGATTAAGCTCACCTGATTGATGGATGTGTCTGTCACAGCGGTATGATAAAAGACACTGCCGACAAGAGGATTCGTAAACAGAAACAGGGGTGCAAAAGTATGAGACGGGGAGCTGGAGAAAGTCTCGTTCAAAATTGAATACTTAAAATAACTCTCAACAAGCGTCGGCGCCGAGAACCGCTTGTCTCGTAAGTATTGTTTGAAATAAATTCGATGAGTAATGTTAAGTTCAAAATATTTCAAACATGTTTGAACAATTATAATTGTACATGTTAATATCAAGTGAAATTCATTGTATTTATGAAGCAGGTGTATTATTTGCCTCGTTCAGTTCTAAGATTTGCGATGAAAAAATAAAACAGATCTTTAAGAGGTACACATATGCTCCAGGAACAGCACGCTATAAAACTTATTTGATGGATTTTAACATTATTTTTGGTCGAATAGCTAATTTTAAAATATTGCTGAAATAGTTTTTGTTAGGTATTGAAACTACAGAAATATCTAAGTATAGCACACAGACTGTCAGCTTTTAAAAATGCTTTGTGAAGAAATCGGTTTATTAAATATTTTAAAGAAATATTTCTAAAAATTTCTTATCAAAGATACCCATTTCATTTGTTCAAACATTGTTGTGTAATGATGTTGAAGCTACTTATTATTTGACGAATAATACAATTTTGAATTACTTAACAAAATTGTATTGAAAATAAGATAAATTATGCGATTTAACACATAATTTTTGTTACTTATTACTTTATAAAAGTCATGTTATCAACAAATAAACTAAGATTTCTTATATAAAAACGTAGACCTACATAGGAAAATATTTTTTTTTTTTTCAACTATTTACTTGTATAAAAAATAAACCTAAGCGAAAGAAGTTAGTTAGTGCACATAAAATGAAATTCGATATGATCCGTTTAAAGCTGCGGCTAACTTCCTTGGAAATATTAAGAAATAAATTAATGAATATTAAAAAGGGTAAGCAGGAATTATTGCTGAAATGGTTTAAGCCAGCAAAAGGCGGAGAAATTATTTTCTTTGAACTTAACCAGGCTAAGATTGGCCGTGACAAAAGAATACTAATTACTCTCCAAAGTGGAGAACTCTTTCGCAGCTCGACGTGCTAATGAAGGCTTTAAAAATATGTTATTTATAAATTAAATAAGAAAGCTATAGTAATTTTACTAATCGTTAGGTAAATTTGATTATCTGATAGAAAAAACCCTTTTAAGCATTAGAAGTAATAATTGTGTGATTTAAAAAATCATTAAATACATCGTTAGGCCTATTTTAACATTTTAAGGATAACTAAAAAGAAAATCGAATGTGGTCTATTTTCTTATGACGAATGGATACTTGCCTATGCATTATTGTTCCGAGATTAAACTCATTATTTTTATTTTATTTTTCACGATTATGTAATTCGAATATCAATCAAAATATGGCTGAATATGATGATTTAAATATTTCTAATTCATTTTCTGTGAATTTAAACAATTGTGCATGGGTCTTTATATAATATTTAAAAAACACTAGAATTTTTAAAAATCTATAACCATTTTTGTTTAGAGTCCAATTATGTTTTTACACTATCAGAATCATCAATATATATTTAGCTCTTCTGGTTGCCATGTGCAAAATATCTGACGAATAAAAAAATGATGTTATCTAAAATAATTCTTACTTAGTGTAAGATTATTATTTTTTTTATTTGTACTCTAAAAGATTTCATATTAAATTTAAATCTAACCAATTGCCTTAAACCCTAAAACATTTTTTTGCAGTTATTCGACTTACCCACATAATCCTGACCAAAAAAAGCAAATTAAGAGCCAGCCCTGCCATTGCAGGAGCTTTGTAGATCCAATCCCAAGGATGATCCTGCATCCAGGAGCACACCGAGTTTCCAGCATTAACACTCATGCCCGTCAGCTGGATAATAAAACAACTTCATGTCATTTAAGCATATATTATATCAGGAACAGAATTTAAATAGACACAAATAAATCTTACGATTTTTTTTCCTTTTTTCAGTCTGAAGGAATATGAAAGATACGATAAAAAATTCCATAGAGTTTTTATATACTTAGTTTGATTAATTATGCTAAGTCACCGTTTTTATAACATTCATAGATTTTTCATACGATTACATTTTTTTGGTGACACAATCTAAAATGAGAGGCGAAAAAATATAAATAGATTTTTATAAATTTTTTGAGCCATTTTTTCAGAAGCATTCAAAAGCGATATCTTAATTTACAATGAATCAATTTGAAATCTTTCCAACAAACATATTTTGAAATCATTAAGCGTGACCAAATCACTGAGAGCCAATTGAAACATTTGAACAGGAAAAGTTATCGGCTTACTTAAAGCTAACAACAACCGAGGAAATAACTTTCCTTAAGAATTAAGCACAACCGTTGAACTTAAATCAACTGCTTACCAAAATTGGCCATGCAGATTGATTATTCGATCAATCAAATAATACTTCGGAAAAACACCTTATAATGACAGTTATGATTAATCATTCCGTGATCGTTAAGATCGAATATTTAATTCACAATAGAAAATTATATATAAAATAATGTACCGTGAGAATACATTGATTAAATTTATCGGCTGTTCTAATACTGCGCTTGAGGAAGAAATGCCTTTTAACGATGTGCTTTCGCTGCAGTAGAAGCTGATTACGTTTCCAATATGTTAGATGAGGTAAAATATTTTATTCAAAAACAATAAAATAAACATTTGTGGCTATAGAAATATTATGGATAAACTGTTCTTTTGAATACTCGAATCATTGTTATACGACGAAAAATATACTAGAAATTTAGACTTTATTTAAAAAATCTTCCATAAAGAATATCCATAAGTAACTGTTGACGCGTAGGGCAATAAACTCTGTGGCATTCAAAGAGACTGGTATAATTTTTGAGTAAAGAAAAAGTACAGCCTATTTAAAAATCTCCATAAATATTCAATACTATTTCAATGTATTATGTTTTATAAATCCACTAGTATTGTTTTTATTTTGATTATGTTGAAATAAAACTTTACTTCTAAGATATATAATAGTAAGATGATGAAGTGTCAATTTATTGTATTCTATAAATAAATTTACCATAACAAATTTTATTATGCGTTTTAGCAAATTTCCGCCAATGAATTAATGCTAAAATGACTTTAAACTCTACTTAGTCATTCATGTATGTATGTATGTATGTTAAATTTACGTTTTCTATTGTTTTATTAAAAGTTTAAATTTTTAAACTAGTAATTTTATTAAAATATAATTAAATAATTACCTCTGTAAAATCACTTGCACTCATCTCGACAGCAACGAAAGTTCTCACAATAGTCCAAACTATGACGAAGAAAGCAGGTGCCCCTGATTTAATAAAAATATATGCTACATTTATTAAAGGGGAATATTACACATTATTGCAGGCTGTCACAAACAGTTTTTCACAGTCGAAATACTTTAACTCATAGTTTTAGGTAGAAATAGCAGAATGGAACTCATTTGATAGAACCTGTCAATTAAATGCTCAGTAAAATTCCTATATAATTATGAAATCATAAACAAGTCTTTTTTCATGAGAATGGTAACTATAACATCCATTAATTATTTTAACTCAAGCTAGCTCAATAAAATTGTCAGCCAAGATTTATTTGTTTGATAACATTATCTATCCATTTCCACCTTTTTAACTATTAAATTTAACGCGTACATATTGGAAATTATTTGCGGGTAAATGAGATTTTGAATAAAATTTTGAAATCGGATATAAAAGTCGTTCTGTGACCAAATAATAAAATTGTGTTACCATCTGATTTATTTTTCCCTACTAATACTAATATTCTTCAAGCAAGACTGTGAAGATAAAGTGACATTAAATAATAAAATGCTATTTTGAAAAAAAGTGAACGAATTGACTCTGCTAACAAAGAGATTGGGCGAAGAGTATGATTAAATATATTATATGTTGCATACAATTGCTAACTTTTAGAATTTTCCGGCTAGTCACTTGAAAGGCAGTCCTAATGAGGGTCGTGTTAACATGCTGCGAGAAAACAGACGCAGAAAACTCAGGCAGGACAAAAAAACTTGTTTGAATAGAAATAGCGACATACTTGTACACCAGATGGAAAATAATTCATACAAATATTTGTTGAGCACTAGAGAAAAGCATAAAAGTTATTTCGTGTGGATATTAAATAGCAAAAATATAATTTGTTTAATGCTAGTCAAGACTAGATACCTTTATTTATAATTTTAAATAATAAAAACACATTTTTTTTAGTACTTATTTCCACAATATATTTTTTGATCAGGACCGGTTTCGCTCATCGCGAGCATTATCAACTGATGCTCGCGATGAGCGAAACCGGTCCTGATCAAAAAATATATTGTGGAAATAAGTACTAAAAAAAATGTGTTTTTATTATTTAAAATATAATGCCTTTCCACCAAGAAGTGACAGTTAACACCTTTAAAGTTTATTTATAATGATCATAAAAACTATTTATTATTGTTTTCGAATAAAAAAAATATTGCTTGTTAAAAGTTATTCCTACAATGAACACCTAATTCATTTCTTTTAATAATTGTTATTAAATAATTTGAGATAAATATATGAAACTTTGACAAAAAAACATATGAAATCAGTGATTGATTTGATTATAAAATGCTTCTCAAAGAAACGAAAAATCTATAATAAATATTGACATATCGAGTGAAATAATAAAGTTATCGAAAGCTTTAAAAAATATTACACCGGAAAGGTTTACATTTCAATTTCAATGTAACTTTATGTAAGACGAAAACAAAATGGTTTAATGGTGATAAATGTTTTATAGAATGTTCGAAATAACGTCTGAAAGACAATTTCTAAGCTAAATGTTTGCCTCTCTAGCACAGATTCCTTTTATACCATTTTCTTCCCATTTTCACATATTTCAACGAGTATTTCGTTGACTTTGTCACGAATGTTTTGTTTAAGCTGGTCAAGTGTTTTTGGTTTATTGGAGTAATCTTTTTTCTTTAAATATCCGTATAAAATGTATGGGGTTGTTAAATTTGGCAATCGTACAAGTCTTCACATTTTATCAACATTAATAATCATATAATTTGATAATTAGAAAATTATGTCATATTTCGGATAATTGTAAGACAAGATAAATCAAGTGCCACCAAAAGCCACTATTTATTGCTTAGTAAATAATTTTGAAAAATGAAGCACTGCAATACAATCCTGATCAAGAAAATATATGATGAAAAGATTATCTCTGTCCAAAAAGGTATTCAAAAAAAAAAAATCGTCAACCGCAATTCGACATCGTGTCCAATGAAGTAGACTGTAGTCCATTGATTTACGTATCGTACAAGTACATAATTTATTTAAATGGTTTGTTGTAGAAACTGATAATTAAATAATTTCAATTGTAAAATTTCTTTTTTAGTTGTTTTAGAACTACGGGTCAATCACACGCAAATAATTCTAATTTAATATTAAACAATTATGAATTATTTAAAAATAACACCATATACCAGCATTTACCGTAATGTCATGTTCAGCACCAAAAACGTAATGCTAATGATTCCTCTAGACTACTTAGCGCATCATAACGTCACGTTTAATAGATCCAAAGGTTACGTCAATTTCTTTATTAACGCATCTATTTAAATGGAAATAAGCTTTTTCATTCATCATGACTTTTTCGTGAGCAATCTATAATATCTTTTATATGGAATTTGTACGGCGTCGTTAATGCTCTTGCGAAGGAAACTCTTTTGTCAGTTTATTTTTGAACTGCAAAACATGCAAATCGTTACGCATAATTTTCTAAAAAGTTGTTGTCTACAGTCTACTTCATTGGACACGATGTCGAATTGCGGTTGACGATTTTTTTTTTTGAATACCTTTTTGGACAGAGATAATCTTTTCATCATATATTTTCTTGATCAGGCTTGTATTTATCTGCTGCAGTGCTTCATTTTTCAAAATTATTTACTAAGCAATAAATAGTGGCTTTTGGTGGCACTTGATTTATCTTGTCTTACAATTATCCGAAATATGACATAATTTTCTAATTATCAAAATATATGATTATTAATGTTGATAAAATGTTTTTTACCATTAAAATACATTATATCAAATATTTTTCTATGCCAAGTCAATACTTCACGACTGCCAAACACAAACTGTCAAAATTCATGTTTACCAAAGCAGTCGTAAGCTCTTCCTGAAAACGATCAATCCAACATCAAAGAATCATACATTTAAAATAAAAATGTGTTCAATTGATAGAATGTGTAGTTTTTTGGTATACAAACATTTTTATATGGTAGGAATGATGAAAAATTAAGGAATCTTACCCCATCCAATAGAAGCATAGACTCTCAGTTTTATATTCTCTCCTGTGAACGTTTCCACCACAAGCATGTATAAATAGAGTCCTAAAAACAAAAAAGAAATATCAAATTTTCTTTTAACTTTTCAAACACATCCCTTCAATGTGTGATAGATAGTATTTCTTGTTTTTATTTTTATAAATTTTTTAATAATTGTCAGTAAAACACGAATCTTGGTTACTTTTACAGTATTTTGTAAATGATATTATGCAATTCTGTAATAACAGTGATTTCTCAATAAGATACCCACCGAACAGTTAAAATAATATAACAAATTTAAATCTTGAATCGAAGCATTTTATAATAAAATGAAAATATTTTGTCACATTATACAATTCCATTTATTTAATATTTGGTGCCCAACAATATTTCATTATCCTTCTGACTGGCAACGTCTCAACTAATGAGACGACTTATTACAAGAAAGTTTCGTGTTGAAATAAAGTCTGATTTGTTCTTATAATATCCATCGAAATATTTATCATCAACATTGTTCTGTGAATTTTGAAGGACTCGGTTTTTGAAGATCTTTTACAGAGCTCCGCAGGGAACTGGTTTATGTAGCAAGTAAAAATAATAGACTCTTTGCCATTTTGGATAGAGCTTTGTGGAAGAAATGCTTATTTAAAGTGACTAAAGGTGGAAAAGCTTTCTTGCGAAAAGTGGCGATTCAATTCAGTAAAAGCTTTATGCTTCGACCGCCCAGACAGAGCAAACTCGTCTGCAGATGGAAGTAATTCCACCAGGAAAATGGAAAATCGAAAAAATACCTAAGGCTGCAGGATGTACGAAAACAATGAAGACATATAACATTTCCACGATGCGATGTATTTTTATTCATCAACTGTGTGTTTTTATATAGGAAAAAACGCTCCAAACTTGACGGCCATAATAAAAATGTATTCCTTCCTTTTTTGAATCATTTTTATACTTTGCAACACCACATATCTTTATATCACGGTGAATATAAATAACGCTGCTATATTTTATTCCTGAAGCAGTTTAAGGTTTTCCCAAATGTTTCAACTATTGAGTTTTATCTTTATGCTTTTTTCAAAGCGAAGTGTAACGGTTAACTCGCCACCTGGTTTGACTATCAACTTAACTTTCATAAAAGCTTCGAAACTTAACTAACAGGGGAAGATGTTAATAAATAAGTAAATATGACGAATATATTATATAAATATCGGTATTAAATTTATTCAAGTAACTGCGCAGTATTTTCATAATATTATTAGATTTTTCCCAAATTTTGCTTTGAATTGTTTGTCAACTATCAATTATTAAAATTCTTATGGTACTACATCATCGTCACATTAGTGTAAATACAGTGGTTCTAAAAAAGTTTATTACGCGTTAATATTTAATTTTCAGTCATCTAAGGTGGATGATAATTTTCTAAACCGTAATCCAAAATGTAGGTACACGTTAAAACATTATATCTCCATGACAATATATATTAATTTGGCTAATTAACATTTAACAAGAAATAACGATTAAGGCGGATATGATATGCATGTGTTCATATTAAATCAACAATAGCTTTGTGCTTTATGTTGAATAATCAAAAACAAACGACTGCCGGTGGTAATTAGTTCCATGAACTCTTGCATATTTAATAATTCATTATTAATGATGAAAATAATTATTTTTAATATAGATAACTAAGGATATGATGATCTCATGTACGCCAGTATGAACTGTTTTTACTCGAGCGATGAATTTTCATAGGAAATTTTTATATCTAACTGAAAAAAAAATATCGATATTAAAATGTATTATTTATTGGTTTTTTAGAATATTTTGGCTTTATTCAATAGACTTTTCAAAACGTTAGTTATAAAATGTGATTTATCTTTTGAGATATCACATATAAGGCCATAAACATTAAAAATTATATCCCGAAATAATGTAAAATTCATTAAATACTTTAAAAGAAAATAGCATAACTGCTAAATTGCTAATGATTACTTTAAAGTTGTACGAAAGTGGCTCTATTGGGGCTGTATAACTCTTCAAAGAATATATTATGTTATATTTTTTTTCACAATTGATTGCCGATAATAGTAGTTAATTTGTAAAATATTTGTTATGTGTGAAATCAAAATTAGAAATTTTACCTTCAACAAGCATCCAAAAGAAATTTGTCAAATAAAAATAGTGAGAAAAAACGACCAGGAAGAGACAAGAAACATTATCCCGCTGAACTGCCATCTGAAAAAAAAATACTTGTTAAAAACACTTGTTTTGTACAGCTACGTATGAATTCAAATAATAATGAAATTGGATAATTGGATTATCACAATACCATAATTACCGAATAAGATGAAGTTTTTTGGTTGTTGATTTTGTATATTCCCTTCACTTTTACAGAAAAGGGGAGTTTTGAGAAATAATTGAATAATTATGTCTTATATTAATTTACACTTAATAAAAGAAATAAAGTATATATATTGATAACAAGAGATATATATTATTTGAGTACAACATATTTGAATGTACGTACTTAAGTAACGTCTGAAATCAGAATTAGTATTGAATAAAACAACAAAAAACCAAAGTTTCTTGTAATTAGAGACTTTTCTACAGCTACTGATGATTGAAGTGTAAATTACAATAAGTATGCAATCGTCTATATTAATACGCTTCAAAAACAATTAAGCAAGTTGTGCTCAGAAAATTACTTAAAACTAAACGCTGTATATTTATTCGATAATTTGTAGCGTATATGTTATGTAAAGAGAAAGATGATTGAAGAAATTTCACTCTAATGTTCTGTTTTTAGTACTTACTTGAAATGAAAAATTTATGATCCAAATGGTCGCAAAGAGAATGTATGTACACATGAGATTCGTGTGGATGGTATTTCGAAGACATCGCAAGTCCCTGTAAGAAAAAAAGACCCACATTAAACATATATATATTGATAAAAATGTTTAAGCGGTATAGCATACTAACAAAGAAAGGTTACCATTAAAAAAAAACATCTCAGAGAAAATGACTGGAAATCAGTTTCTGATTTCTTTATCGGTAGAAGGTAAAGAAAAAAATGTTAGACTAGAAAGGTTTTTTTATATTACATGTAAATTGCATGGGAAACGGCTTTGATCTAATGAAATGTGGATTTGAACCGTTGTCCATGAGACCGAGTAAAGCGGAATATCTTAACCAAAAACCATAGCTTTCCAGGATTGTATTTGAATTTTTGTTATTATAAATTACTATGTGGTACTAGTACAGACAGTATAAAGGAGTACAGATTTTTTTTGGATCTTCTCGACAATACACTAGGGAAAGTTTATGTAGATATATGTTCCATCTTACAATATTGTGAGTAACCATAATTATGCAATGATTTAAAATAAATAATAGCCTATGTGCTGATTGAATAGTGAGACAAACGAGATATATTTCCCGAGAAAATCTTAAATAGTTTGAAATAGTTTTCAACAGATAAAACTAACACACAATGTTTGATAGTAACATCCAAACTATTGGAAGAAAATAGTAGATAACTTTTTTATCAATCAACCAGGTGAAGATAAAAATAAAAATATATTTCAATCCTAAAAGAATCTGACCAAGATGTAAATTGATTAAACTCTGCAATAAGCGTGTTCAAGGGAAAATTGTCGAGTTTAGCAATCTAGAGATAAACGCATTGCACTCGTTAGTGCATTACGTGCTATTATTCTTTACATTTTATTACAGGCACAAAAAGAACGTTTTCAGTTTACTACAGTAAGATCATATGTCATTACATTGTTTTTAGCCACAACAGCGTGTCACAGATTTTCAATAGTTCATTATATACAAGTTTAATTTGCATACTTATTACATGTAGTGACTAAAAATAATAATTTATTATTGATTGAATTGGCATTCACTTGGTAGAACTCCATTATAACTCGGTGAAAAAATAGCAATGTATTTTAGTTCTACAAAATTATTTTTAACAAATATAGTTGATAGCTATTTCGGCTCACGCCATCATCAGAACTATCAAGTTCTATAGTTTTGACGATGACGTGAGCCAAAATAGCTATCAACTATATTTGTTAAAAATAATTTTGTAGAACTAAAATACATTGCTATTTTTTCACCGTGTAATAATTTATTAATTTATTTAAGCAATCATCATATTCAGTTTAACGTATTGCATAATGAAAATGATAAAAATTTGATCAAGTATAAATAAATTTGCAGAACTGATTGGTATAACATCGAGTTTGAAGATATATATGTAATTATAAAAAATAACAATACATTGATAAATTAACAATAAAACCACTTTTCTAATTTAAGTTTTCAATTAGTGGTATATTAACGATGTGAGCGTTTTATTGTATAATTTTTAATGTGTCAAAAATCGAATGAAAAATTCATACTGAATATTTTTAAAAGATTTCTTCATAAGCCGTTTTATAAAAATAAGCCGTATATTTAATTCGAAGCACTTCAAAATTTGATTTGCGCCTAAGTGTCGCCAAAAACTGAAGATCATAATTATTTTTGAAGGAATTTTGCGATTTATAAGCGATATTTAATAATTGCATAACTAACTTATCACGTTGGATTTAAGATGGATATCGTCCTAAGAATGTTCTTAAAAGATTTTGCCGATTTAAGTCATGTTTAATCCAATAAGCTTGTTAATTCCTTTTACTATACGGCTGAATGAAAGAGACAAATGCCTCGTAAAGTTGAAACAATTCAGTGACATCATGACAAAGGAAATTTTAAGGCAATATTAGTGTTCATTTTTTAATTTAATTTACAATTTTCTTCGCTTATTTCTAGTGCACTATAACACTTCATGTTGAAGTATATATGTAGAAAATTATCATATTGGTCAAATAATATAACCATAAAATTTAAAACTTCACTTTTTTTCTTACTTTTGATATGTTGAATCTAGAAGATTATATGTTATAATGATAAAGTCATTCATTTTTATATATTATCTGCAAGTATTCCAACTGAGAACATTACACGCAATTCAGCATTGATAAATTGTATTTATGATAGTCTATAAAATGAAAGTATGGCTGTACCATAAAAATATGAGACTTTCTGAAAACTATGCAAAAACAAAAATGAATGGAAGATAATGTCTCTCTGACAAAAATTCAGAGCAAATGGAAAAAATCAAAATTGTTTTCTACTTGGTGTACATTTTATATGAAAATCTAATTATAAAACACCAAAAAGTATGTGAATGATTCTATTACGTATTAAAGCACCATGACGTTTATGGTCATAGATTAGTTTGCAAATAGAGAATTGCAAATGAAATTTATAAAACATAAGTTTTAAGGACAAAAAGACTTATTGTTAATGTTTGGATGCTAATTTTTCATCAATAAAATGCAAAAAGTGCTATAATCAAGTGTGATCTGATGAAATATAAAATTGATAGCCGGAAACTTAATTAATACCTAGCTTTTGGAGCTTTTAAATTTATTACTTTTTTGGATATGATAATGCTTAATAGAAATGAAATGACATTACAAGCAGTCTATAAGAAACATCTGAAGCCATAATATAAATTGAAGCTATAATTAGACATCATTTTCTCACTTAATGATATGTTACTTCTGCGTCATTTGATTATATCATAGTAGTCGTAATATTTTTTTTATGTATATTGTTTTGACGAGGTTTCCTTCGCTAATATTGATTAGACTGAATGGTGATAATGGTAAAGTGGTGGCATTGGGTAAATTTTTGCAAATAAGAGATTTTTACGGATAACTAGTCCTCTTTTTACTCTCTCTCTCTCTCTCTCTCTCTGTGTGTAATCACATTGGTTGTTTCAAAGCATATAAACTGATTTTGAGAAATGACATCACAGAATCGTGTTTTTTATTTAGCCCTTTAGTCACCGCTGTTTTATGCCGACGAAGAATAGATTTATTATTTATTAAATAATTCTTTAGAAAACCTTCTCTTGAAGCTCTAAAGTTAAGATTTTTTTAAAATATTTCATTAGATAATTTATACTATTTTACCATACCTTGCACGCTACTGAAAAAATGTTTGGAACAGTTGAAAGCAAAATTGAGCTTTTGTGTACGAGAGTTTTCACGAAGGCTGTTTAAAGTCGCAGCAATTTTATGAGATTTCTGAAGATAATAAAGACATTTAACACATTACTATGAAGAACGTTTAGAACGAATTCTTTCTCTGAAAAAGAATGTCTACAATCTGATTGAACTGTTTGAAGAAAGAGACACATGTCACTTAGAATTTTATTGACTGTTTTAGATTCAGTAATTTTTTATAGCTGAATTTTTATTTAGTTACTCTTGAATCATCATTTATCAGTGATAAGGTCATTTTATTGTCTTGGTCCAAATAAAAATTTTGGTTCGTTTCGCTACTCATAAAACACAAACACTATTTGTGAAACTTTTATCCGCAATTCTTTTTTGATTTATTATTATATTTTTTGCAGCCGCCATAAGTAATGGCAAAAATTGACGAACTTCATCAAAAATCTTAAGATATTTGTCAACAGAGTATATTGGATGAACCAAACAAAAATAATTGAGAAATGCTCTGTAATCAAATGAGCTTAAAAATCTGACATACTAAGCTTTACGTTAATTATCTTAATTATTGCGAATTGCTCGCGAAAAAATGTGCATTATGCTATTTATGAACTGAACTGCGGTTATATTTTGTGAATTACTTAAAATAGCTAATAATCTAAGACAAAATTAAAGTCAATTTTGTCATAAATATGATGAACTGGACTTTATATACACCGTTAATATCAGACTCTGTACAACAATATTTTTGGATTTTTAATAATTATAAGGATATATAAATCAGTCAAATTTTAAGTTCATTTTAATTTTTAATTTGAGTATCATAGCAAAAAAAAAATACTACTCACTGTCACAATAAACGAATTTAAATCAATAACATAAATATGCAATATAAACCTCGGATAATATAATACCTATTTTTTGCACTATTAATTGTTTTATTTAGTTTGCCTAAAATTAATCCCTTTGAGAGAAGCATTACAATGCTTTTATATTGTGCGCACCTAATTGAATGAGGTAAAACAAAACAATTTTTCGCCGACGGAAATCAATTTTTCCGCCATATATCAAATTAATGTCTACCGAAAGCTATTAGTTGAAGCTTTTACGGTTTTCTACTAAAAGCAATTATAAAGACTTTCCAACTCCTTAAGTACCATCGAGTGGTTTTACATTCGAATTTAGTGGTGTCTGCACAATAAAATTAAAAAAAAAATACACTACGGTTGTTCAAAGTGATAAACCTTTAACAGCAATAAACTCTTTTATACAATTTCCCAACTGACTTCAACAAAGCACTTTAAGTAAAAGAAAAATAACAAAGCTTTAAATCAATGTGTTTGAAAAATGCCACATAAAATTATTACGCTAGAGATTTTTCTTAAGGCATTCAATACATTCAACAAATTCGTATTGATTTGCTAATTGTATCTTAAAGTTTATTGAAATTTTCTATTAGGCGAAGTGTTTGAGTTAACTAAGTGAAGAAAAAAATATATACATTTGTTAAGCATAATATACAAAAATAAAAGCATGTGGAAGTGTTCACAGCTTCAAAGATTCGAATTTTAATTCGTAAACATTCCAAGAAATGAAACTTCAGCTGAATATATCCACAAAATTACGAACAATCGCACCTTTTGTCGGTTTTTATGATAATATCGATGAATACACAAACAAACAACTTGATATTGGATGGGAAAGCTTAAAAGATCTTTCATCTTTTAGAAAGAATTAATTTTAACAAAGAAAAGTGATGAAAGAAATATTGGAAATTCGTTTAAAAATTATTTGATATATTAATAACAAAAACGTGTATCCAAAATATAACCGAGGGGAAGGTTTTTCTATTAAGCATGTACCTCACTAAGTGAATTAGTATCTGAAATTTCTGTATGTGAATACTTTTCACACAAAAACTGTCTATAGAAATTCATAAAATAAATTCCTTCGATTTTCTATAGCTTCTTTATTCTATTCATAGTTTTATATGTCATAAAAATATTAGTCAAGCTATAATGAAAATAAATGAACTAAATTATTTTTTTTTTGTATTCATAATTGATTTATTATAAAAAAATTAATAATGGTATATAAGCATATCTTTTTAATGCAGTCATACACAAAGTGCCAATTTTAAAGCAATATATTTTCATTTCTCTTTTTGTTTCGATTCTAATAAAACATTTTTGATTAAGAATAATTCTTAAAATATTCAAAATTGCTTGATAATATTCAAAATATGTAATGATACTTCTTAATCAAATTAAAAACCTTACATTTATATAGAATATTTAACGGGATTGCAAGATGTTAAAAAATTCAGTATTATTTTATATTCATTTGTTTTGAAAATTCGACGATTCTTATTCCAAAATGTTAATCTACTGCATATAATTGAGTATGTAAAATAATTCCACAGACCCAATATGATATCATGATAAAACTGATTAACATCACCGAAGAAATCTAATACCAGATAAGACATAATATTTTTCATACCATAAATGGATATTAAAATATAATATAATAAAACACTATATTAAGACTGTACTTCACCACGAGTATTGTGCTATTATGTCAGCGTTATATGACTGATCAGTTGATAATGCTCGCGATGAGCGAAACCGGTCCTGATCAAAAAATATATTGTGGAAATAAGTACTAAAAAAATGTGTTTTTATTATTTAAAATATAATGCCTTTCCATCAAGAAGTGACAGTTAACACCTTAAAAGTGATTATATGACTGATGCAAATAGAATCTACCAACATGGTATCTTTTCAATGTTGTATCTATCAAATATGATCATTCCAATAACGCAAAAAATGATAACCAGAATGATATGTGTAAACTCCACATTTCAGGGAAAAATTTTAACACACGCACAAATTAGTACATATATTTGTTGTGGAGATAAAACGACTTTGACTATTCCTTCAATCAAATAGAACTTACTTTTTATATCATAAATAAGGTCTGATGAAGGTTTATGCCAAATAAGCTATCCACTGTATACTTATAAATTTTTTAGAACTAAATATATTGCAATTTTTCACCGTGTTATAATGGGATTCTATTAAATAAATGCCAATTCAATAAATTTATCACTTGCTTTTCAACTCTTTTCAAAATTATATAAAGATTTGGTTATCTTTGTTTTATTGTTCGGATAGAAGAAAACATTGAATAGACTTTTAAAAATGTCACCATTGAAATTAAATTCACCTCTGTTTTTTTCGTGATAAGTTTGGAATGTAGACTTATCAACGATTTTAAATTGCTTTTTTCAAGTTGATATGTATCTTTATCATCAAAAATCGAGTGCTCTGTTTTTTTTCGGCGACCAGGTGTTAATGATAATCGAAGAATGGTTTTTTTATAATTTCATAATTTTACGGAAAATTAAAAGCAATTATCTCAGAACGTATTTAAAAATCTTTTTTTTAGATTCAAATTTCAATTATCGCTGAAGTCATTTTACCCAATTGGTATTATTTGATAGAAGGATGATTAAGATAATGTCACTTCAAACATCATCAAAAAAAAGGAGCATTATTTTTACATAATTTGAAACTGGTGGGATAATTTGCTGTCTTAAATTTCTTCGCAATCTCTTTATATAAGGCGAGAGCTTTTAGCTATTGAGGAAACGAAATTTGTGCGATAAATTCGTTTACAGGCGAGAATTGCATACTGAGACTTTTTGCCATCCGAGTATTTTTGTACATGCCATTCCTTATTTCCATAAAATTCATATAAATAAAGTACATCATGGCAGCATATTGTTTTTTGTTTTTGTAAAACAAGGCAGTTTGAAAAAATTATATATAACACAGTACGCACAATCTTTACGAAAAAAAATAACATAAAACCATATTCAAAAACAATTCCATAAAAATCATACAATTCAAATCCAAAATACTATTAAAAGTTTTTTTTTAATTATGATATGGAGTGAAGGTTCTTGATGGAATTTCAATATCAAATTTGAATAGTTACTTTGTACGATTTCACATGTTTTGTCACTAACGACCCTGATTTCGCTTTTCGGCATCTTCAGGCGCACACGGCATGCAACAGAACTGACAAAAAAAACATTATAGTATTTAATTCATATTATAAACGCACTCAATTTTTCTTTTTTTAAGTAATATTTACTATTTTTTCCTAACAATATTCTGTTTGTAGTAAATGACAAATTTTACATATTATATTGATAACTAATACGCCACGGTTATGAGATTTCTATAAAAGAAATAAAAATATATGTTATATTATATCGTGCCAGTATGTATTTTCTATTGAATAAGGAAAACGCGTAACGAGTTATTAGGCAAAAACTGATATTTTTCTTATTCTATAAGTAGCGTTTAATAATTGTAATAATTTCTTTTTGAACAGCATTTAAGGCTCACTTTATCTTGTATAGTAGATTATAATTGAATTCAGAAAGAAATTGAGAAAAAAAAGGAAATCACAATTTAAATAGGAGGAACGTCTCACTGCTATCAATTTTTTTATACTCTAAGACCTATTTTCTCAACTGGTGGTCCGCGGAGATTTGTAGGTGGTCCGCGATGTGATATTATTTCGATAAACAATCGAATTTATATTGTATTTTATGGATTTTTAAATTACATTGTTTATTACTGTCTGTTTTAATATACTTATATATTTTGTTATATCAGCGTACGTTGTTGCAAAATTAATTGTTTGTAATAAAAAATTATTAAATAAAAATTTGTTATTTTATTCCAATGTTGATGGTCCGCAAAACATTTTTGGATTTTTAGGTGGTTCGCTCATGTAAATAGGCTGAGAAACTATGCTCTAAGAAATATTTTATTATATTTTTGATCGTTGTTATCTAATCCTGCGCCCTGTGAAATGAAACTCACCGTACCAATTGTGTAATTTTAAACTTATAAATAAATTAGTATCATTTTTGTGAATAAATAAATAACCTCTCGGCAGTAAGTCTGAAAATGATTCACAAATAGATGGAGCGCATGATACAATTAATAACATAAAATAACCAGTGAAAATATAAAGTTATCCGTAATTTTTTATATCAAAAATAAACATTCGCAAATTTCGTCGATTGTGTCAAACATACATTTTTAGTGGATATGAAACTATGATGAAATTGAATCATTAAAAATTTGATACATAAATTATAACTTTGCCCAAGAAAATATGCAACGATACGAGATAAAATTTAATGCGCTCGTAAATTGTATCATAGAAAACAACACAGATAAAATTTCCATCGTTCTTATTAAACAAAAGCATTTAATATGTACGGTTTATCTTTTTTGCTACAATGCTTGAATACAAGAATGTTTATCAATATGCAAATATAGAACTGTTTGCTTTGCGGTGCTCAGTTTTTTAAATACTAAAATCAAACAGATAAAACCAATAATGATCTAGTTTACAATTGGAAATTATTGCCGATAAGCAACATTGTTTGACAAGCGGTGTCTTAGAAATGAATGAATCATTTATTTTAACATATATTTCTTTTTTAGAAATTTATTTCAATTAAAAAAATATACATTCATTATGATTTATTCAAGTGATTTATTATAAAAAATTAGGGGACATTATTAATTCTACGGTTTTAACAATAAATGTAATATCGAGTAAACACTTTAATGGTTTTTTTAAATACCAATCCTAAAAATACAATTCCCAAATAGAAAAAAATTACAAATGCTTGATTTTTATTAATTTCTTATATTATTTAGAAAAAACAGAACTAATATAAATCAATATAAAGAAGTTGAGAATTATACTGTTTATATACCATACATGAGAATAATAAATAATCTATCGCTTCTGTTTTAAGTCAACTATTGTTAACTCCACCGCATCATATGATAATTTCTATATAATTATTCTGTGAAAAGACGAAAAATAAACCATAAATATTATATTATATTGGAACAATACCCTGTGTTTACTTTTATAATACTTATTAAAAGAAACCATGGTATTTGAAACAATAAAAAAATATTTTTAGTACCATTTCTACAACATATTTTATGATCAGGACCGCATTCGCTCATAAAATATATTATGGAAATCATTCTAAAAATTAATAAAAAAATACCGTGTTTAGTTTTACCGTGTCTTCTTCCTATGCGCGTACAAAGCTCACTCAATCAGTCATTTTTAAGGTATAAACTGATATTTATGTGTAACAAAAAGTAGTATTTAAATACAAACACGTTTCTTCTTAAATACGATTTCTAAAATTTTATATTTCAAAATCAGCGACAGTTTTTCTCATATCTAATGATCAGCGAATAATGAGCAAAACCAGTTTCGATAAAAAAATACAACACGGTGAAAAAAATAGCAATGTATTTTAGTTCTACAAAATTATTTAAAAAAAAATATATAGTTGATACCTATTTCAGCTCACACAATCGTCAGAACTATGCTTAAACTAACATTCGCTTATCTATATATAGCTGTGTAGAAAAGGCACACAACACATCCTCTCTACTGTTCCAACGGCCTAGCTTGTTACTTTCACACAATGACACAAAATTTTCAAAAATTCCAAATGAAACAATAGGTCGCTATGACAATAAGTTTACATGTGGGAGGGAAGTGGTCATTACGGAAAACAAATCAAGTTTGTTCGTTAAGAATCCTTTGTGATAATTGGTGTCTATTGATTTCCAGCTGTTCCAAAGCCATCATTCTCTGACCCTTACTACAAAGATGCAAACATTTAGGTGCTGAGCTCCAATTTATATTATGTGATTCCTTAATAACGTGATTAGCGAATTGTGAATCTGTTTTTTTTTAAATAATTTTGTAGAACTAAAATATATTGCTATTTTTTTCACCGTGTTATAATGGAGTTCTACCAAGTGAATGCCAATTCAATCAATAAAATAAAATACAAAATTGTGGAAATATCACAAATAACAGTGTTTTATTTTTAAAATTCATTGGATATTTTTAAATATTTAGGACGGATAATTTTCAGAAACCATTGAAGAGTTTTTTTTGCTCAACAAATATGAATGCTTAAGACACGAGTGAAATAATAAACGTTATACATTGATTTGTGCAATTATCAAAATGCTATTACTTACTTGAAATAGAGAAAAACAGACACAGCCAAGAGTAGCGCCGCTAAGCTAAGACTGTATCCTGCCAAGTAGAGGTGACTACTCAATTCGTTACTGGCGGAAGTTCCGTTTCCGGGTACGGTCTTCGTTTCCTGGCATCTCGCGTAATCGGTGTAGTTTTCCCACACGCCCAGCGCAGAGCAATACCGCGAGGCGTTCTCTGCAAATAAACGAAAATACACATTATGCTAAGTGACGTTGCGGAAAGGCAGAGGTTTTCCGAAGGACACCTGTCTTAATTATAAGTGAGGGTTTGGGATGTGTACCTATGTAAATCAGGGTAGCAGATTAGACGTGCTGCCTTAGTCAATATCAATATTGACACGTTGGTTGGGATTAATAAAACATTATTCACAATAATAACTTTGCTTTTGTGAGTACGACTTTGAATGTATGGTTATAACATAAATAAATGAATCCATGTTTGTTTGAAGCTTGTGAATTGTGGTTTTAGATAATCGCAAAACCATATTCAGTTGAACTAACCCATATGACTGCCATCGTCTCAATTGTTGATATATCTGATTGCTATGTATTGATAGTTGCTACATAAAAATGTAGTAACGTAGGTAACGTCTACGTCTAAACATAGCCCGATTTTTTACAAAAAAAACCAAAATTTTTTTTCTATTTAAAGTTGGTATATTTCAACACAACTGCCTTAATTTTTGAAGTAATCTGTGATTGAATATAGTTTATGTTGTTCAGCAAGGAATTGGAAGAATTGCAAAGAAATCGCTTTTTCGTATAACATAAATATACACTTAGTGTATCTAACGTTCCCACGTTGTTATATCAAATATACTTTAATATTATGTTATCACTTATTTTACTTTTACTGTACAAAAATGTTAATACTGTAATTTTTTACCATAGTTTTACCCAATAATTGAAAAAATAAATTATGCAATTTTGAATGGTTCTTCTCATATTTTTAAAGAACAGAATGATTGCTGCAGAGTGTATTTAAAAATAAATTTTTGACTCATATATTTGATTCATTTTGCATATGACATACACAAGTACATTATTCTAGTAACCTTTTTAAGTGGTTAGAAATCAACGAAATGTCTTGTTTATTTTAATAAGTTCATAGTAAGTTGATCGCCGTTCCCATACAATTATTTGTACTTCAAAACTTCAGCAAGACCCAAACATTATTGTTTCATTCATTACCTAGGGTTAAAATGATCCAAATATTTGAAGGGTCTCTGACTATTCAATTCCGCTAGTGGTAATCTGTAAATCTTCATTCTGTAATCTTTCAGTACCTCTGTGAAAACAAATGAATTATATATGAACGAAATGTGGTTACCTCCATCGGCAGAGTTACCAAGAAGTATGTTTTTCCTATTATTGCGTCAGAACTGGTTATTCCGGCCTAAATTTATTTATCGCATAATTTTTAATTATTATGTTGCATGTGAAACGAAGCAATTAAATTACATGTAAGTTCATGATTAAAGAATACTTTCCAAGCTAACACATTTTTTTATGAAAACAATGAATTTTAAGTGTCGTGATAAAGAAATGGGTATTTCAATATATGACTATTTTAAGCTGATTTTAGTAATTGACTTATGTTTCAATAAAACACCAAAAGGATAACGTGACACAAAGATAGCTCAATTGTTTTCAAATTGAATGTTTTTTTTTTGATTATTCAGTATGAGATATAAAAATCAGATTCCTTTTTCTGGCCCAAAAGAGCTTAGTCACTGTCTTTATAATTCTTCCAAAATCAAAAGAATTGCAGCACTTATTTAATCACTGTACTATTGTTTCTTATTCTCTGATTCAATAAATGCTAAACAGAATGTTTATCATAATCGAAGAAGTGACGGAGTGCACTGCGGTATACAAATAAAGTTTTTACCCGCCAAATTAACGTGATCTGGGCAAAATAAACCATTATATACGACATAAACTTATTTAAAATAACTATAGTTGTATGACATTAATTGTGGTGTAGCTTACGCATGTGCTTTCATCAGAATTGACCACTGTTGCAATTGTTGCAACTACTAAAGCAACACATGATAACAATGATTTATAGCATCATATTATTACATGCAAGCAAACGGTAGCGAAACACAGCTGTTCAAAGCAGCTTTTCACAAAGAAAGTAACAAACATGTATCTGTTTTTATAAAAATACAAAAAAAATATGAGTGTATAGTTTCATTTTTGAAATACTTTTTAAGTTAAATATTATTGTATAAAACAAGAAATTTCTATTCTCCCTGTGAAGTAAACAGCTTTGTCTCTATTGGCCAAAATTAATCAATGATTGAAGCGTCGAAACGTGGTAACATGTTTGTTCATCTGAATCGAGAAATGCGTTAGTAACAGATTGGTAGAATATATCGATTCCATTGAAATCATTTCTCTCCAATTTCTAACACAAATAAATTAACGCCATTCAAAAACAAATAATACGTCTTTCATTGTATTTCACATTCAAAAATTTTTATAAATAAAATCAATTCAATAAAAAAATTTTAACATTTTTACGGAGTGTAGTTTTTTTTATCTCCAATATCTAAAAACTCTGCTATATTCTTGAGTCGTATTTAATATTTCGTTTAAATTTTGCAAATGTCTTTCTTGTAAAAATATTGACCGTTGACAAAACTCAATTTGAATTTAAGAAATGCTTTGAAATTGAAAACCTTAAAACAGCTTGCTTATTTATAAATTTGTATGAATAATTAACTTTTTTTTAAATATTTTCCAGGATTTCATAGTCAGTATGCTTATTCGGGAAATGTTTTGGATCAAATCAACTCCTGAAACATTTTCACCGACGATTTATTTTTACGCATTGAATAATTGATTCCTGCTTACGAATGTCAAATTTCCACTTGCAAATTGTTAAGGACGTGCTGGAGTGAACGTTTCCTACTCAAAAGTGTCAAGCTACGCTTGAAATGTCATTTCCATAATAATTCTCTAAAAAGCTCGGAAAATGTTTAAATATTTCAAACGAGTTAAAAACTTGATCCTTGTTATTCGTGCAACACTTTTCATAACAATTTTGGTATATGGCTTTTACCTATATTATTTTAATATTGTTGAGAGTATATTTAAAAATGAATAAAAATAATTCTGAATAACTATACGCGTTACAACTATTAGTAAGCAATCGATGATCATGAGAATAAACAGCAACAAAACTCTAACGTTGCAATACATTATCATTAATTGAAATTATACAACAAAAAAATGTAAAAAAGGTTCCTTCTCTACATAACTTTTTGAACATTATAATGAGTTCAAAATATCAATAACTATACAACTTTTAACAATTCCTGTGTTTATTCTATACACTTTTACCGCTTCCGTAAAGGATGTATATTTAATAACTATATTATAAAAAAACGAATATATTTAATAAATTGATTTTTTTCCATTTATGAAATGTGTGGAAAATGTGAATGAAAATAAATCAGCACCATAAGGGTTTGCAAAACATTATTTAATTCTCAAAACACTTGTTTATGTTAAAGTAAACACCAGATAGTAAATAAATACTCAAAAAGCATTTCAATAAATTAATTCTTGTTTGATCGTCAAAAATTTAAGGTATATTGATTTTTTTATTTTTGTATGAGATTGTCTTTTGAGTATGGAAAAATTAATCAATCGATGGAGCTCAATTCTTTTAAATATAGCAATTGTAAAAATAACATATTTTCGAAATAATTGTTTAATTAATTTTTCTGTACACTTAACTTAAAAATCAAAGAAAGCCTTTTGACTACAGCAGGAAAATACGTGGATATGGTTTCTGAGGTATTTGAAAGAAGAAACCTTTATCAATAATCTTGAATTAGATTATTTAAGACATATGACATATTTTTGTGCGTTAAAAACGGTGGTCACTTCGAATAAAACAAAAATGCTTAGGTAGTCCCAAAAACATATTTTAAAAAATAATCATTTAATTGAACACAGTGGATCAAGCTTCAATTTCGGAACTACATTTTTCTCAGAAAAAATAGATTTTTTTTATAATAAAATTAAGTTTTCTTAATAAACTTTCCATTTAATTCCTCTATGAAGGTTATTATTCTTTGAGTGAGATCTAGAAATGAAATTTTCAAAGAAATTCAATTCGTGATTGACACACAAAAGATTTTTTGTAATAAATTTTGCCAAGGCGTTAAATTTAGGTATGGGAAAATATCAAAACTATTTTAATCGTTTTGTTTCACTTAAGAAATCTCATTAAAATAATAATGGCGATTTTGTATAAATAATGATATCATAAAAATATCCTTTCAAAATTGATTTGTCTTTTATTTATTATAGAGGATAAACCAGTCTAATTAATTAACAAGCCTTAACTGAATATGAGGAATATCAAAGTCAAATTCAAATTGCATGAATCATAAAAATTGTATGTTTTATGACAATCTTTATCTTTTGGCACCTTCAGACATTTTATCATATTTGATGTATGATAATGATATAGATGTTTTCCAATTGAAAGTAATGAAAAGTTAATATGGCTTATAAATGCAATAAATTGTAATAAACTATTGTCAAAGAAGTACTCATTTAATACTGTTAAAATTTTTATTTAATTTTATTATTTACTTTTAAAAAACAGTAAATATCATTAAATTATTTGTTTCCAAAAACATTTGTATGGTAATCAAATCAATTTGACTACGTCTGATAACAAAGACTTATAGTTTTTAATCGTTTGTAAGATTGTTTCCCAATTTAGATTTGACGTATGATTATTTAATAAGAATAATATAAAACCTTTCTAGATATTAAGTAAACATATAGTCAAAGTATTTTCTCTTTATTTTTATCATACATTTACAATGAAAGCTTTATTCTCCGTGATTATAAGTGCATGCAAGAACTGTTTAAAGAATTATTTTTTCACAGTTTAAAGAAACATTTTTCATAAAATAGTAACTGTAAGCCCAAAAATTTATAAAAAAAAAATTTTAAAACGTGTAAAAAAATGCGTTAGTAAAACTTTCGGAAAAAACTTGTTCAAAAAAATAAAGCTTAAAAATTTAATCGTCCTTGTCACACAAACCTTTCTTGCCAGTTTCTCATGTCACTACAATATTTTTTTTATTTGTTCTTTTTAAATGATATAAACTAACAAATAACTGTTTTTTATAGCACATCGAATAGTTTTTTTTAAATTCATTGCTAGTACTAAATCTTGGCAAGACCACTAAAATTATATTTCCCTTATATAATACATAAACCTCAGCCGAGTGAAACTGTGTAATAAGCAAGAAAATTTTCGGCAGCTTGCTTTCTGCACTTCATATACAGCTGAAATTACTTGCATGTGTACTATAAATAATTAAGCGGATAGATTTTAACCATATATCTTCCATAAACACAAATTCGTTCATTAAATAAAATATAATAATTACTGATAAGAATACTTACTTGAAACGACTTTGTTGAATTGATGTGAACATGAAATATATCAATAAAATAAATGCTAGCCATTAAAAAGTCTTTCCAATATATTTTGGCCGGAAAATTAATAAAAACTCATTGATTTTTGTCAATTAAAAAAAATATTGGTTACCATTTTCAATGCATTGAATAACTCATCAATTGTTGTTAAACGTCTCATTTGCTAAAGAATGAAGCTGCGACTAGTTATTGCATAACAACTTCTAATATTGTCGAAGAGCCCTCGCTTCCTTAAATCAACTACCTATGTAGCATTAGTGAAAAAAATCATCGGGAAATTAAAAACTCAGTAAACGTAGCTTTCAAAGTCAATAATAATTTAGGCAGACATCTTAAAAATAGTAAAGATAAAATTAATAAACTTGACAGAAGCGGTATTTATAAAATGTCCTGTGGCTCATGTTTATCCTTTTACATTGGACAGAAAGGTAGGAGTATATCTACTTGAGCTAAGGAACAAATAAGATCACTCAATAGTAATAAAACAGATTCACAATTCGCTAACCACGTTATAAAGGAATCACATAATATAAATTCAAGCTCAGCGCCTAAGTGTTTACATCATTGCAGTAAGGGCCGTAGGATAACCGCTTTGGAGCAGCTGGAAATCAATGGACATCAACTATCACAAAGGATTCTTAACGAACAAACTAATATATTGTTTTGCCCATTAATTAAGCCGCTCCACGGGGGGGGGGAAGGGGTCTGATTTGCTTCCGTAATAGACCATTTCCGTACCACATGTAAACTTATTGTCACAGCTGCATTTTTTAGATTCATTTACAAATTTTGAAAAAATTAGTTTTATTGCGAGAAAGAAACAAGCTAGGCCGTTAAAACAGGAGAGAAGGTGTATTGTGTACCTTTTCTACACAGCTATATATATACAAGCAAATGTTAGTTTAAGCATAGTTCTGACGATGGCGTGAGTCGAAATAGCTATCAACTATATTTTTTAAAAATAATTTTGTAGAACTTAAATACATTGCTATTTTTTTCACCGTGTTATAATGGAGTTCTACCGAGTGAATGCCAATTCAATCAACCAATAAACATTATTTAAGTCAACAATACTACGCGGAAAAGAAGCTCTTTTAAAGCTCACTGTAAAATAACTTTAGATATTGATTGTGTATATAAGACACAAGTAAATTGTTTGATCGATTTGATGATAATATTTAAAAGTTTATTTCCTTTTTTTTGTTATTGAATAAATTTCTTACTTATTCTTTAAATTTAGTGAATGATGACAACCGAACTCACTAACTCCGAGCATTTTCATTAGTATCGCTAAATTTCCTGTAAAAAATCGTAAAAAAAAAACACTCTTTATTAACGCAGCTTCATTAAATACTACATCAGACATTTTTGACACTTGCTGAATGATGAGTTAGAATATCTTAATTTCTATTGGATAACAAAGATTGATATAGAATAATAGTGTAATTTCATAACATTGTAGTATCAGGTAAAAGGTATGATGCAATGAAAAATACTCAAATATTTAATAACATAAAAGAAGATTGTTACTCAAAAAAACTTTTTGCTATACATGTTTGGAATAAGGAGATGTCATCACAAAAGTTTTAATGACTTAATTATTACAAATTACTCACAAATATTTCCGTTGGTAGATATTTTCAAATTTTGTTATCATAAAATTAGTTTAAAATTCAATTAAAAGCAAGCTTCAAAATTTAGCAAGATTTATGTATGAATGAACCGAATTCTCCCTTCACTATCTATGAAAACAAGATATAGATTAAGAGAGTGATCCATGAGGTTCATTATACTTAAAAACTTGTTCCTATTAGGAATGAAAATGAGTTTAAGGAAACGAAAGTTTGTCACATAAAATTAATCTGATCTACAAAGGGCTTAAATAAAATAATTATTATAGCTATTAAAGTTAATTGAGATGTAGTATTATGGGTTTTACAAATGCTGTGCTATTACGAAGTCTTGAACAGATTACTAAGAATATGCTCAAATATTTTGTCTAAGAAATAAGATTTTATAAATTTGATTATGTATCTTTTAATAATCTGATATGCTTTTTGCAACGGGAAATATTTTATTTATAATACAAAACTGCCAATTGATCACCATTATGTGACAATATTATGTAGTCTTTGATAGTGTCTTTTGTCTAGTGATAAATTTCACAATAATCGCTCAAGGATCTTTTCAAAAAGAAGTTTCTCGTGCATTCAATATTTTGTTTTGCTTTTAGCTGTTAGAAGCTTATTATTATAACGATTTAATATATATATATATTTATTACAAAGTATAAATGTATAGACAATTAAGATCAATCACAAAATAATAAAATAAATACCAATATGACCACTAGCCATTTCCTTACATCATTTTCCTATCTCCTCAAATATTTAAAATTCATTTTTTTACTGACTACTAATGAAGATCAAATTTTATAAAAAATACGCTATTAAAACTATATCAATAGTAGGTTCTACTTTAATATTGATTATAAAAAAAGATTTATTTTTTAATAAGATTTGAATTCAAAAATACTCTGAAATATGAACGGTACTGCTAACTGACAATTGTTTCATTAGCATTTAATTTCCATATTGTATTTTATTCTCTGAAATAAGGAAAGTTTACTAAGATTACAAAAGCAATCTTTTTGGAAACAAATCAATTAGTAAAAGGTTTTTCAATGCAAATTTTTTGTATTCTTTAAGGTGAACGAGGTTAATTAAAGATAATGATATTCCGTTTCAAATTTTAAAACAATTGTTCAATACCAGAAAGATAAAAATTTAATACTGAAATGATTTAAAATTTTTTTTTTTACCTTTTCTTTCCTTAATTAAAAAAAAATATTATTATTTCGTTAAAAAATGTGCTTTTAATTTTATTGATTCAATGAATATAATTCTTCTTACTTCATCATAATATAAGTTAGCATAACTAGAACATTACAACTGATTTTGATAAGAATATATTTTATAACAGAACAACTCTTTACTTGGAGAATATTAATTAATAATAAAGATCCATTCAAGAATCACTTAACATCTCTCATCAGAGATATAAGTCATAGAGAATGGGGGAAATGAACGGTTGAACAGTGTTTATGAGTCTAATAATAATTATAAAACTCATCGTTTTTTCAGAATATCACTTAAAAAAAATTAAAACATTATTCAAGTTCTTTTTTTATATATTTTTATTGAAAAATGATTGTTAAATAAATACAATTAGTACCATGTTCAGGTATTCTATAAATTTTTTGTCACAACAGTGTTTATTAAAACATTTTTTATTGATATTGAGTTGCTTTTATTGGTTACAAATAATGTCATACATGTCGAAGTTTTTAACAGTTCACGCTCAGTAGTTTCGTTTTTTAGATGGTCTAGTTCTATTAATCACTATATTAGTTATAAAAGTTATCAAAGACAAATGTGGAAGTAGTAAAAACCATATTGGGCTTTATTTTAGAAAAATAGGGTCATTTTCTCAACTAAACAACTAAAAATAAAGTTGATAATAGAATTTGTCAAAAAAAAAAATATTTCTGTGTCTAAAAATATTGAGTATGAAATTAAAAAAAAATATTGAATCAAAAAACGATGTTTGTTTTTCGAATACTGTTTCTAAAACAGATTCTTAAAGCTAGCGAAATTTCCAGAACCATCAAATAAAACTTTGCGACAAAGCCCAAAGGTTCTACTGGGGTTAACAATAATTTAGGAAAAGTAGATTTCGCCATCGCTCTATAGCTCCTCTTAGATTAGCATTATCCCTTTGCCGGCACTTTTGGCCTTTGCGAGTATCATGATCCTTGCAAATTCGGCGCTTTTTCCAGCCATTAGGAAGTTAAGGCATTGTAGAAAGGAATTAATTCTCACTTTTTTTTTCTCAAAGTTTCCATTTGGTGCCGTTAAGAATGTCGAAAAGGGCGATATATTTTAATAGTAGTGATTATTTGATAATGCGATTCATTGTTGTTCTTGTAAGATAAATGGAACGTTGAAGTTGTTAGTTTTTTGCATAATATTGATCATGGCATTATGATTCATCAGAAAACAATTAACAAGATAAATAATTTATAATAATCCAAAAATAGGATTTTGATCACAATGCATGTTTGTTTAACAGAGCGACATCTTTATCCAATATCATGCACAACTATATGCCATTTGTGTTTTCGGCAACATATTCTTTGTTATGGGTATATGTATAGGATTACCAGAATTAGCAAACCAAATATTTTTTTATTCTAATATAGTTATGGCTGTTGTTTACTAGAGAAGCAAAGTTGTGGGGCGGGCATTTCGGACAGACAGCGGTAGAGAGAGTTGGTTGTTGAATTATTGGGAAAAAACAGTCAATCACAGTCAAATGTCGATCACAGATTGTCACATAATTATTAATTATAAATGGCAATTACTCTTCAATAAAAATTATAAATATAAAAGCTACTCGTATTTTGATTCAGTTACATATAGTATGAATGTTTCAAAAAATATATAATAAAATTGATTTTTTTATGTAATAATTTTCTTAATTTTTCATGGCGAACTTCACAAAAAGAATTAAATTTTCTTACACACGTAGTAATAAAACAATTTATTATTTATCATAATCGTAAAAAAATCCATTACACTAATGTTCCATGTGTGGATGCATTTGTATTGATTTCGATATCGAAAATATAATTTTATTTTATAAATGCATGCACATAAATGATATATTTATATCTTAAGCTCTTTATACGTGAAATGTTTATCAATAAAAATATTATGCCCCATAATTCTGAGATGCTGAATTGAAAAATGCACAGAGTTGAATAGCATATCATGCGAATGTCTGCGAGTTTCATTATGGTAGAGAAAATTTCATCATAGAGTTTTAATAGGAAATATTCTCAAAGCAATGAGATTCACAGGATATTAAGTTCAGTCTGTAATAGTATGAATGAATTCTATCACTCTGACAAATAAAAATGGAAATGTTTAGTTGAATTACTGGTCTTATGATATAATTGAAATTTATTTAATTGCGCTGTTGTCACAGGTGATTTTTTTTTTTTTTTTTGGGATATCAAATTCATGGAGCGTTAAGATCTATGACGCGTCAGCATCAGAGCTCTTCAGGTCTCCTCCATCTCTCATATATAGATTTAACTTGTTGTAATTGTTGTGTCATTGTTGACAACATTAGGTCGCAGCTGAGCCTTGGAACCCACAATGAGTGCAGTTCATGCGGACACCATACGCATTACATTCACTCATGCATACGCGTGCACACAGGCACACACACAGCCACACGCATGCATATACAATACGTAAGGAAACAAAATTAGAAAGTCATTTTCAGATGCCGAGGTTGTCCATGTTGGGATTAAGATCTGTAACAACAAACCTATGGCGGGTCATCGAGCAGAACCGCTCTCGGCCTTAGACGATTACTCGGTACTGTCTCATCATAATTATGTAGATACGAAATTGTAGGGTTATAATGTTTGCCTATATCGCTGTGAAAGCTTCGAGACATTTCACGAACGAACTCTCGAATTGTAGGCATTTTCAAGTCTCTATGTAACAGCGAATTGCGAACGTACCACGGGGCATTACAAATTTGTCGCAATGATTTATTTTGGACAATTTGAAGTGTCTTCAGATGCTTCTGGTGTGCATAAGCCCACACTGGAGTAGCGTACACCATAATTGGTCGAGTTATAGCTGTATAGAGGAGCAGCTTGCTTTTGAGAGTAAGCTTGCTCTTCACATTGAGCATAAAGTTTAGTTTAGCTTTTACACCATAAGCTTGACGTTTTTAATCGCGGTGTGCTCATAGAATTTTAGCCTATTGTCTAGAGTGAGTCCTAGATACTTGACAGTATTGGACCACTTGATTTCTGTATTTTGCATACGAATGCAATCGAAATTGGGTTTTCTAATGAAACCTTTTGAAAACATAACTGCAGCGCTTTTTTCGGTATTGATTTTAATTCGCCAGTTTTCACACCAGTCCGCTATGGTATCAGCCAATAGCTGGACTTGTGTGACAGCACTTTGCCGATTACGAGATTTTGATAAAATAGCAGTATCATCGGCGTACTGAGCTATAACTGCTTCGCTTTCCCTACCGCAAGGAATGTCATGCGTGAATATATTATACAGTATGGGTCCCAAGACGGAGCCTTGCGGGACACCAGCCTGGATCGGTCTGAAGGAGGATCGAATTACACCCATTTTGACTTTGAAATGTCTATCCGTCACGAACGAGTTGAGAATCTTTACAAGTGGTAATCCTATGCCAGCCTTCGACATTTTGAATACGAGCCCTTCGGTCCATACCCTGTCGAAGGCTTTAGCAATATCTAAAAAGAGGCCCGCCGTGACCTCTTTATGAATGAATCCACTTGCGATCAACTCTACTACCCGAAGAAGTTGGTGGTTTGTCGAGTGATTCGCGCGGAAACCATGCTGTGTATCTGGGATTATCTTTTTCTCTTCCACCACTTCTTGCAGTCTGGCTTTAATCACACGCTCTAGAATTTTGCTCATTGCGGGTAGCAAGCTTATTGGTCGATGGTTTATCGGAAGAGTGTGATCTTTCCCAGGCTTTGGAATTAGAATAATATCCGCTTCCTTCCAACGTGATGGAAAATATAGTAATCTTAAGCACGCGTTGATAATAGTGACTAACAAGCTAATACCTTTAAGCGGTAGATGTTTTAGAGCCTTATTACCGATTCTGTCATTTCCCAAAGCTTTTCTGTCAGAAAGCGCTTTGATCAGTCCTTCCACCTCGGCAAATGTAGAAGGACAAATAGGTTGACAGTCTACAGTTAAGGGTTGTTCTAGGATTAGCTTAGCGGTTGCTTCTATATCTAACACGCTATTTTTCAAGCGTGAATTACTTGTGTCAATTGAATTGGGTGTAAATTGTTTCTGGAGGCTATCCGCAAACTCTTCTACCTTTTCACTGATGGTGAATACGGGACCCTTTGCTCCGTGAAGTGGCATCAAGGGGTATTTTTCTGCGCGGAGAACTTTGGAGAGAGCCCAGTACGGGTCGCTTCCTTTGACGAGTTCATTTAAGTAGTCGTCGGTAGTTTTTTCGCGATAAGCCTTCATGGCTCGTCGGATTTCTGCTGACAATCGGTTGACGCGTTGTCTTACTAAGGGGTTGCAGAACTTTTTCCATTCCTTTCTCGCGCTCCGTCTATCATTTATAAGCTGTCTAATATCTGCTGGAAGCGCTTTACTGTGCGGTGAATTTTTTACCGTTTTACTGGCATATGCAGCAGCTAAATTGATATTTGTTGTGAGGCTATGAATCTCAAGATCAATGCTTTGAATATCCGTTAAGTCACTGTGTGGGATAAGCATGTCGTCAACAAAATCCTCGAATTCCTTCCATTGGATAATATTACGCGTCTGATTAAAATTATTACAGCTATGGTTAGACGGTACTCCTAACCATAAAATGACTGGCTGGTGATCAGAGTTAAGCTCATGCACTATATGAGTATCGTACTGAAGGTTCACTCCACTCAGTATAGCAATGTCTAAGACATCTGGAATGCCACCATTTCTCGGTAGGGTCGTTGGCTCATAGGGTGCCGCTACCACTGCATCGATATCATCGATGTAAGATTTCAGTAGACGTCCACGTGAGTTCGTCAGTCTACTATGCCAGTCGAGGTGTTTTGCGTTAAAATCACCTGCTGCTATTGTAGGTATACCACGGGGAATAACTACTTCTAGGTCGCAAGTCATTATTTGTCCATCAGGGGGGCTGTAAACTGAAACGAATCTAATGAGTCCCGAATATTTTGTATTTACAACTATCGCGTTTGCTTCTAGTTTGCCGGTAAGCGCTGGCAATGGCACCGCACAGTGGTCAATATGTTTTTTTATATAAATCGCAGTTCCTCCTCCCGAAGTTCGAGTACGATCAAATCGGTATAAGGAATAATTAGGTATCGATGGACGATGCGATGACTTGAGGAAAGTCTCATTCACAAGAAGGATGTCGATTTCATATCTCGATAAAACGTCAATCACTTCAAGTTTATCGTGCCTTAGGGTACCTCCACTGTTCCAATGGAGAATCTTTAATGATGCCGGTTGGATTTTACTGGCCATCTTCGGCATTACAAGACGC
Organism: Himalopsyche japonica; assembly: GCA_028555115.1. Taxonomy (NCBI): domain Eukaryota; kingdom Metazoa; phylum Arthropoda; class Insecta; order Trichoptera; family Rhyacophilidae; genus Himalopsyche; species Himalopsyche japonica. The sequence goes on along the minus strand of JAHFWJ010000271.1, from coordinate 370,905 downwards.
CTCTTGGGCGGACAGTTTCACGAGTAATTGATTTCCCTTTGACACGATGATACGCCATTCCTCGAGCATGGATTTATGATCCATGCGAGCATTTGGCTTGGGCGGTTGGGAGTCGGGAGTCAACTTAGCCGCTACAGCTTGTGACTTTGATGTCGAAGAGCCCTTGGCTTCTGAAAATGTTGGCAACGGCCATCTATCATTTTCAGTTACTTGAGGTCTCGCGCGAAGCGGTTTAGCCTTCTTTATTCTAATCGGGTATTGCGAGCAACCACGGTAGTTTGCTGGGTGAGGCCCATTACAATTAACGCATTTCGCTGGACCGTTCTCTTTCGTGTATGTACACTCCTGAGAAGTATGTTCACCCGCGCATCTCACGCAGTATGCTCGTGCACGGCAGCATGATGCCGAGTGACCAAACCCTTGACAACGGTGGCACTGACCAACCGAAGTCTTGTTCCTTAGTGACTCAACAACAATACTGTAGTGGAACAGTGAGGCCAGATTAAAAATTCCTTTCCCACTCTGGTTCCTCTCAACATCTAAGAGTATAAGAGGAAGCGCTGTTTTATTAGCGCTGCTCTTCATTCTTTGGACCTTTCTGACGGGAAACTTGAGTAGCTCGAGTTCACTCAAAATGTCCTCATCAGAAATGTAGGTCGGAATGCCTCGCAAGACCACTTTTAGTGGCTTGTCTTCGTGTAGCATATATGTGTGATACGGTGAATTCCGAGTCTCAAGGAGTTTAGTTAATTGTCTATAGGCGCTGATTGAGGCGGGCTGGATTTTTACTCCCAGCTTGACGTCTGTCACCTTTCCTAAATCAACGCCTGCAAGTCTAGCATCCTTGAGTAACGTCATATAGTCTGCGTCACAGGTGATATGTAACTTGAAATAAAATTTATACTATTTTTAGTTTAAATAGATTATAATAAAGTAATAAGTTTAATAATTTGACAATATAAGGTTGAGACAAAAGTAACGTCATGACTCAACCATATGTGATAGTTATTTGTGCTAAATATTACTATGTTTTTGTTAAAACTGTATAATATTTTTTAAATTTTTGATAAAAGCTCTATAGTACTGTGTTTGCGCTAAATGAAGCCCTTATGAATTTTTTAATTTCCAGTTAAAAAAAAAAACTAAAATTTCTTATAAATTGATATTTTTTATAAAAGGTCGTGGGTTATCAGGTAATATGTTAAAAAAGTTTTAGACAGTAAATATAATAAAATTTTAAACACTTGTTAACTTATTTTTGTGTATATTATAAAAAAAAAATATTTCTAAAAAACCTTTCTGGTTCCTCATTATTTTATTTATAAATGATGCCTTTGGTAAAATATTTTTATGATTATCAGGAAAAGTATAACTAGTAAGTATTTGATGAAGTATGTGATGTTTCTTCAGCAAAATTAATTAATTACTAAAAATTAGACAGCTCAATAAAAAAAAATTATAGGAAAATAGACTTCATGTTGTTGTTAGCTTACACAAATAATGTAGGCAAATAAATATCTGAATTAGTCATGTGAAAAGTACAGTTCAAAGCAACACAAAAACGACGAAATTTTGCTTGCCTTGTGGCGCCTAGAGCTACAATAATAAATATTCATAAAGAGCGTTTGCATGGTGGGCTACCGCTGGGAAAATTTGAAAGGCCAATTGTTACGGTCAAATGGCAGATTTTAGGTCCTGATCCATTTTTTTCGGTCGAAAAAAGCTTAATTCATCGAGTACTTCAATAGCACCGCAATGCAGCAAAGCTTTCAAAAATACTTTCATATAATTTATCCTTTTACACACTGAAAATAATTTCTAAAAGCAATTTTACGAAAAAAATATCTAGTTATGTGGCAGATTGTTTTGTAACCGATTTACATTTAAAAGGTTCGTTTTTTATTTGAAATAAATAATAGCAAGCTTATCATTTTTAGGTATTTAAAATAACAGAAAACACTAAAACAAGTCAAAAATCTTCTTTTTATTTTTTTTAATAATAAAAACAACACATTTTTAAGTATTTATTTCTACAATATATATGTTTTGATAAGGACCGGTTTCGATCATTGCAAGAATTATCAACTTATGCTTGCGATGAGCAAAACCGGTCCTGATCAAAAAATATTGTGGTAATAAGTAATAAAAAATGTTAAATTTGAATTGTTACAACTTTGTACGATTCCATATTTCTTATCACAAACGACCCGGGTTTCGCCCTTTGGTATCTTCAGGTATTCCATCGCACGGATGCAACAGAACTGACGAATTTTAATATTGAAGTTCCGTCAAGCACCTTCAGTCGATATCATAAATTATACTAAAAAAATTGTTTTTATTTTTCAAAATATCATGTCTTTCCATCAAGAAGTAACAGTTAACACTTAAAAACAAAATCTTTATGGTATATACTTGATATACCTTATTATTTCTTAGCACATATTTGGCCAGGGGTAGCAACTTTTTTACATAACACACGAAAGAAAATCACATACGAGTTCAGATACACCATACACAAGCAACTTCCTCATCTTCTGATGCCACGGTTGGAGTAAAAAAAAAGATCTGCTTTGCCTATAGGAGAAAAAAATCAATCACGCAATTGAATTAAATAATTTATTCATTTTATCCCCAATAGTGACATATATTCTCTTGAACAAAAAGGAAAAGGCTGACTCATAATAACTATTCGCACTGCATCACAGACACACCGCTACGTCGTTTGGTTGCCCGGTCGCCGCGGCCCAACCACAAGAGGCCTTCATTCACACCAAAAATCAATTGCACATAATCTCAATCACACAGCGTCTCAACTGTACCACTTCTCATTTAATTTCCCTTTCTCTCTCTCTCTCCTTCTCATATGATAGAAACAATTCTAAGTTGTCAAAAAATGTAAAAAACTGATGAGTAAGAAGGCTGTATTTATTGAAATCAGTGCACTCAGATGACGAGATTGGGTTCCCTCGATTTACACGTTAGATATGTTCCAGGAAAGAACGCGTTAATCGAGACTTACAAAAATAGAAGATAGGTTCCAGAAAATGAAAATTCGCATACATCACAACTTCAAGTTCATATTGATTAGGTGGATAGGTTGCTGAAAACCACTTAAACCGAGTACATTGTATATCAGCATATATTTGCATTAAAAAGAATTTTATTAAGAAATAAATTTTATAGCTCTATATAAGCCGATAACATGTTTATAGTTGAAAGCATAATTATAAAATTGTAATTTTATTATTCCGTCTCCTCAGTGCTATATCTCAGTGCTACAATCATTTTTTTTCTTTTTGGTTGGCTAGAAATCATTACTATTCCGGATTCGAATCCGGCAGCAGGCTCTTCTTCTCGTCTTATTAAATAGTCTGTAAATAGTTTTTGTGTTTTGTTTTTTTTAAGTCACAGGCTTTTAAGGTCTCGCTGAAATTTAACGGCACCCCCAATAACAGCATCAGTGGCATAACTTTATTTTCTAAGTTATCGGCCAATTGTAAAAATTGTAATTTTTCTGACCGCGTAAAAGCGAAACCGCGTAAATGGATACCGCGTCAATTGAGGGATGAGTGTAATAAACAAGCGCAAGGATTCAATGGGCAACAGATTGTCCACATATCTAATGATCTATCATTAAAACCGTTCAAATTTATGTTTGCAGTTGTTTGAAAACGCCACAAATAACCACCATTCCTAACAATTCGAGAATATGAATAAAAAATAATTTCATAAAAAATCAAAATTAAATTTTAAATGAATCGTAAACATTTACAGGTCGAATAAAACGTTATTTTTCATCTGGATACAGCAATCAACAGCACGCGTGACTGAGATACAGTTACTAAAATAATTTCAGTTATCATAAGCGCATTTCATGTAAATAATTTCGCGTTCGACCTTCAAATATAGTTGCATTTATCTTAAAGCATTTACAGAGACTGCTGAAATAATAATTACATTTGAAGTCTGGCAGCATTTGGACAGATGCCAGTTTGATGCAATTTCATTAATTTCATTATAGTGTTATACGTTACTCGGTGCTGAGCACTCTATTATTTTTTTTGTTTTATATCCATCTGTGACTATTGGTGGCTGTTTGCATTCATTTGACATCCTCGAGTGTCATATCAAAATGATGCCATTCCATAATACAGATTTAAGTGGTGCGACGGAAACTACAGGTTTTCATTAATTTTCGACTTAAATGACACTTTCCTTTCATTTAACTGGTTAACTGCCTGCAGGTACATGTATGGCAGTACCAGCACGCCGCGAATTTTACGACAAAAATAAAACCTTCTAAACACATCGTTATTGAAAGTGTAATAAAGTTTATTTATAAAACTTACCAAATAAATGAAGAGCGCGCCAGTCGTGTAGTGATTTATCCATAATCATAAAATTAATTGTTCATGGTGCAGGGTTGTCAAAAAAACATGGTCAAAATTGTTAAAACGGCACGTCTTAAGACGTAATTTTTGTATGAGCGGCACTCCTTTCACAGAAAATTATGCGTCTTAAGACGCTTTTGACAGTTAACCGGTTAACATCCTCAAATTGCATATCAAAATTATTGCATTCTATGATGCCTCTTATTAAAAACCACTTTTTTTAAATCGCTCAATAGGTGGTGTTACAAGACCGATATTACTATTTCAAAATGTGATATATGTTACTTGGTGTTTAGCACTAAGTCAACTTTTTTTCAGTTTTATATGCTTCTGATGATGGAAACATTAAAAAAGTGAAAAAAAGCAAAAGCTTCAAAAAGTAACCGCCAAAGCCAACAACCATATAAAAAGTCGTCATCGTTTAATTTTATTAAACTTATAGTTTTACAATGTAAGCATGAAAAATAATTATTGTCTAAAAAAAACTGCATGAATAATTAACTGTTTTAAGCTTCCTTGAAAAACTAAAAAAAATCTTGTTAATTAAACGGGAATCCAAAAAGAAACAATAATGAAAATAGGTGTCAAATATAACAGATATTGTGCATTTAAATAAATAGCCGATTTCAAGTCGTATATATATAAATATTTCGTAAGTTGCCGTGGGCATTTACAGCTCTATTCAGACTGTACTGTAAAAAGTTTTAAATTCAATTCGGAGTATTATATTAAACCATATTTACTTATGTGCTAACATGTAACATGCTTGACCATGTAAATGATATTAATAGAAAATTTTTATTAATGTTTGCGGTAAATAAGCTAATGGAGATTATCAGGAAAAAACAAACGGTGTTTGCATATAAAGTGTAAACACATATTTTTTCACATTACTAACATAATGTTTTCTGTAGCATCTATTATCGCATTGCAATCAACCGACTCAACAGTTGAGACACAAGTAGTCATTGGGCTAAATTGTATAGAATGCCATGTCAAATTACACTGTGTTCTAAATGAACTTTATCATAAACCAAAAATAATTGATTGTGCCTATTATTATAAATTACTTATCATTTTGGAAGTTGTATTCGATTGGTTATGTTATGGTATAAAAGTGATATTACAAAATAATATTATATTTTTTTTTCAATCTACAGAAATAAGCTGTTTTATTTTATAACGCAGTTGTTGTTTTTTAAGAACAACATTATTTTACCATTATTCTGTTAATGAATCATCGCATATTTTATTTTTTGTAAAATCTTGGTTCATATAAGTGATCTAAGCGTTGCAAATTACACAATTTATTGGTGGAACGTCATTTCATTGAAATCGTATACCTGAGATTTGTGTATATTATTTGTTATTTCTAAAAACTTTCCTCTTAAAGAAATCTTATTTATACACCAAACACATATTTATCCGTGAAATTGCTTGAAGAAACAACTGCAAATATTGTGGCGTTGTTCTATTTTTATTCACTGTTTGTCTTATAAGCCATATTGTTTACTCCTTGTAAACAATCTACAATAGAAAAGATATCAAAAGAAGCATAATGTACACACGTTGAGTTTTAAATAAACTCTGTATGATTTGCGAAATTTCTTAATGCAACTATATAATTGGTCAATTAAATAATATTTATGCGGCCAATAGCACACAAATTGTATCGATGAAAGATAAAAACAAAACACAATTTTCATCTTATTTCAAAATTTAATGAATCTTTGGAGTTAAAAAATATCGTGTTTTTTTCTAATTTTCTCGAAAATTTTACTTTTTTTGTGATACTATGTGTATATACTGATCAGTTCCTTGGTCCAAAAATTCAATTCTAAAAAAACAATCCGTCAAAGACTAAGCGACTTGTAAAAAATGCTTTATTTGGCAACTATACTCTTCTTATGAGAGAAAATGTGTCGGAAATGGGTATACTAAAATATTTTACAGCATATTTGAGAAATATATTTAAAGGAAAAATTGCAATTCACTTCTTTGGTGCATGCAACATCAAGATTATTGTTGGCTTCGATTTGAATACCACGGATCTTAGTTCTAGAACAATACCTTTTTATAGAAAATTTACGAAAAAAATGATATTAAAAAATAATGAATTAATAAACTATTATTGAAACAAAATATCAGGTCATCGAATTATAAACATAACTATAATGATATTCCTGAAATATGAAATGAATATTGTTGTCTTTGATAAACAATTCTGTGAATTTCTGAAAAATAGTATAATATGTTTTATTAAAAAAATAAAACCTTTTTTGATATCTGGCAAATATTTTAGTTTTCAGAAATATAGTATGTTACAAACTTATTGAAGTATGATAATCCCTGCTACATAATTACTTAACTGGCACCTCAAGAACGGATTAAAAATCTTTCTTGTTACAAGGTTTTATAAATTATGTCATTTGTTTTTAACAGAAAGTTTAATCAGTAAATTACAATTCAAACCAAAAATTTCAAACGTAAATAAAAAAAATCATATACATTTTTTTACTCAAAAATAAAATTGTCTTTGAAAGAAAAATTCCCATTACAGCAGAAAATATAAATGTCAGGAGAAATTTAATCTTTATTTGCTGAGGGCATTTATTTAATTATTTGGATTGTATAATGCAACCTTTTACGCTGAGCTCATTATTTTTTACATTTACGTATTATGAATGAAAAAAAAATATCTTCAATTTTTCAACTGATAATAAAATTGATCATTAACTTTGTCGAAAAGGTATTGCAGCATTTCGTTGCTTATTTGCTTAACAAGAATCCAATTTCAATTATCAAAATAAATAATAACTTAAAAGTTTAAGATCAATTACTATGGAATATTTTATTGATGAATTGTGTTCTCTTAATATAAAACAACCTTTGTATGCTACCTAATTGAAACCGGGTCTCGCCTCTTTGAAAAGCATTTTCAGGCCCACTGATATGGTCAATCGCTTTTAAGAAAAATGATTATTTTATCATAATATCGGGGTGGGGCTAATTCTTTCTAAAACACATAAGGCTGTCTGCTGGAAGGGATTGATCTACATACGATATTGATACGTATCACCCTATTAATAATACAAATCAAAAAATGATAACTAGTGTTTAAAAATGAAAAAATAATAATGGTAGTGAGAATGCAGTCGAAACTAAAATTTTATTTGCTTCGAATTTATGACCGAAAATTGTCGTATTTTTTTTGAGTTGAAGCAATTCAAGTAATTTTGATTAGAGTTAAAAGAATTTTTATAAATGTTCTAAAAAAGAAAATTAGTAATGTCAGGAAAATCGTTGATATTGATACATTACCGTGTATTGTTGAATTCTAATATTTTGTTTTCTCACCATACTCTGAGACAATGATTCGTATTGCTCAATACGATTTCAAATTAGTTATCTACTAAATTATGATATTGGTTTAATTGTAAAATGAACTTCAATTGGCCACAAAGAATTCAAGAACTATATTTCTAAGGTGTCAAAATTAAATGATTATACACCAATTATTATTATATCTTGTAGCAAATTTTCCGCCAAGCTGTTTGCAAAGTTTTTGAAAAAATACCACTTTAATAAGTAACGACTTTTAATAATTATATAAATTGTTAGATTTCTACTATCAGCGTGTCTTTCAAATATATTTACGTCATTCATATCAATACAATCAATATAGTAGGGCAATAAATGTTAACTCTGTTATGGGCTCCCAAAATAAATCGAATATTACTGTTGTTAGAATAGACTTTTGTTTACTGTGAATGTGAGCACAAAAGAGTTTTATGGCCAAAAGAAGTTTATTCGCGTATTGAAAATATTAACAAAATTTGCGGGCTAAAATAAATGATAGATATTTCCTAAAATAATCTTAATTTTATTACTAATTGCAAAGCCGCATTAAATTGAATTAGCTCTGAGAGAACAATTACACTAATCCAATGTAATTCAAACTAACGCTATCTAACAAATGATCCTTTAAACAATTTAAGAATTTGACCATTAGATTTAAAAAATATTGATTATTTATTCACATATTCAATATCAGCGTAGTAGTTAAATTTGAATTTTGAGGTGATTGTCTTAGCTTGAGTTAATTTCAAACTATTTAGATAAATGTTTATTGGAAATATAAAAAATACAACTTTCTAAGGTATCTGGATAATTTTTGGTTTTTTTTTTAAATTTATATGTATATAGCGAATAATTTTAAGAATCTAATAAGATGTTTTTTGAAAATTCTCGTTTTTAAATTATATAGATATTGGTTGAAATTTTGTTTGACATAGCACATACGATTAGATCTTAAAATTACACGGTTCTAAATTTGTATCTGCAAAATGTTAACCATGTTTGAACACATTTATTTTAATAACCTTAGTGTATATAAAAATTTATCCGCCCAAGTTTCATTAAAATACGCAAGTGTGCCTTTCTTGTATATATATTATAGATATTAAATAATAAAAACAATGGTCAATGAAACAAAGGGTCCTCGTCAAAAAATATATTGTGGAAATAAGTACTAAAAATGTGTTCAAATATCATGCCTTTCCATTAAGAAGTGACAGAAAACACCTTTAAAGGTTTATATTATAGATTAAGGATTAATCAACTACTTACAGACCATGCCAAGTCGTTAGTGAAAAACACTGTGCTGCGAATTATTAAGATCAGGCTGTATTTACAGTCATACCAAAAATATAATAATATTTGTGTAAAAGATAAATAAAAAGTAAATTTAAGTGTAGTTTTTTTAATATGATGCGTCCTATAAGCCTGTACACAATACATCTTCTCTTCTGTTTTAACACCCTAATTTCATATTGTGCTAATTAAGTCTAAAATGAGGCGCTCTATTTTATTCATTTATCGGACTGCGAGTTAGTCTGGATTTTTTTGGGAATAAACATAAACTCTGTACTCAAATGACTTATTACAAAATTGCTTTGACCTTTCGCAATGGTCCGAGAAGCGGCGAAAGATTTATATTTGTTTATTTATTAATAATTTCATTGGGTTGCTTATATCTGTTAATCTTAATCTGTTCCCTAATATTCAGCTTAAGATCTTTATTACATAGATGTAAACACGTGGGCACTGAGTTTAAATTTATGTTATGCGAATCCTTTATGAGATGATTTGAAAATTGTGTATCTGTTTTTTTATAATTAAATGATCTTACATGCTCCTTAGCTCAAGTCAATATACTCCTGCCTGTCTCTCCGATATATACGGACAAACACGAGCCACAAGACATCTAGTAAATACCGCTTTTGTCAAGCTTATTAATTTTCTCTTTACTATTTTTAGTTTTTTTTATTTTTTAATTTAATAACAATTTAGGCACACACCTAAATATTTGTTATGTAGTAAATAATTCGATTTAACATGTCAATTTTCTTTTGGTTGTAATTGTTGAGCCAGTGACACTTAAAAAGCAATAGATAGCTTACTGTTGGATATATCAAAAAAATCACAAGGGTTCTGTAAAAGAAGAAATCTCAAAACTCAAAACCTAGATTTTTTTTTTAAATCAGTCTTACGCAGCTCCACTCGTATCACACATCTAAAGCGGTAATGTTTTCCCTCTTGACAACTCAGTCAAAGAAGGCTGCTAAAATAGAATAGCGTGCGGTGATGGAAAGCTGTATTTACTTGAATCGATTAGTAGGAAAAAGGTGACTTGAAACGGTATGTGATCCTTTTTTCCAAAAAGTTATTGAATTTCAATAATAAATGATTATACAGAATCTTTCGTTCAATGTTAAAATACTTTATTTTTATCGTACTATAGAACGATAAAAATTGTTCTTTTGGCGATAAAAATATCTTAGTATAAGGGATTATATATATAAGAGACAAATCCTTTCAAATAGCTTGGAAAGACAACAGTCTGAGAAGATATGTAAACAGTAGAGTTATAGCTTACTTGCTCAATAATGTCTGCACTGACAGACATATTTTGTGATAAGCAACACAAAGAGTAGTATATCAACAAGAACCTTTTTAAGAAAACAAGGCACAGAAGAAAATATAATATATTACGTATTGTATTTTCTTAGGTTTTTATTCCATCACCTCTCTAGTTTTTGATAAGTAAAGTGTAGTAAGATGTGCTCAAACAGGAACATCGTTAAACGATCGCTTTGGTTTATATCTTTTATGTAGCACAGTACTTTGTAGATGTAAAGTGATGAAAACATCCAAGTCGTTTATGCTGTTGAATACACGGAATTTATCAATTGAAAAACCATCCCAACGAATTGTTAATTCTGGCATTAGAAATTTTAACTGTGTAACAGGACGTAAAGGAAAAGACACTGGTTTCCTAGGTTATGAAGACTATATTAATATTCTTGTTATTGTTTTCATTTTATTACCATGTACACTACTGAAATTCAGCCTACAAATTTTAAATGAAACAAACGGTTATTTTTGGGGTTAAATTTTCCAGCTTCACAGTTCACTCATAGTTGAAAAATAGACGTTGAAAAAATTAGTTATAAATGCATATCGATTTCATTTTTCCAACTGTTAGTGAAAATGGTGCTGTTAGACAAATATAATACATGCGTCAAAACTAATCATTCTATTGGAAATCCATAAATTAATATTTATATTCACGGATTAATTATGTTAAACTAATAGTTATAAGCTCTTGGCTGTAGAAGTAACATATATGGACATATAATAGGTTTAATTGTAAGGAAATCCAGACCTTAATAATATTAAAACATTAGGAATAGAACGAGAACGAGCAAGGAAAAATTATCTAAAAAATAATAAGGTAGAAAAGTTTTCCGGGGAAAATGATTAAATTGCGTTCTCTTGAAACCCTGCAAATTCGTATTTTATTTAACTACAATACGAAATTTAATTAGGATTTCCCCAAAGAAAGTATCTGGTCGGTTCTGTTACGTTTTAATTAAAAATATTGGGCATCATTGTTTTAGTGACAATACATTTAATTATATTGCCGCCAAAATTGACAATCATAAAATGAGTACTTTTGTTTGATATCTATCGTGACACAACGCAGTAAAAATGGAGTACATATTACGTGACGTATTTTCTGTGAACTAATGACATTGAAGAAGTCAAGTAAAAATCGTTTGTAACTTGAATTACTTGAATTATGTAACGGTTTATATTTTACAGACTTAAATTAAATTAGTCAGCTTGCTTTATTTTCAAAAAAATATATTGAATATAAAACTGAATAAAATTTTCCACCATTTCTTATTTCCAAAGCCATGACCAATTGATTTAAAAAAATCGCTTAAAGTTTACTTCTTTCTGTAACATAAATTCATTTTTCTATTCGGCACATTTTAATTTTGATAATTTAAGTGTTCAAAAAAATATATGTGTTAGTAAAACTAAAAATAAACATGTAAAGCAATTGTAAAGCTTGACTTATTAACCATAATACCGACAAAATTATGTGTAGTGAAAATAGTTTTTGGTATTTTTTTTAAAATCTGTACTTTGTTGATACACCATAAATTTTGGCCTATGAGTAATGAATTTTTTAAAAATTATTTTTTGTGTAAAACTATTGGATAAACTTTTGTTTTTTAAGTTTTTTGGTAAAATTCTCGTAATACTATCAAACTTGAAAGCAATGCAAGACAAGTCTAGTATTAACTTGTAATCTCTAAGTAAATAGTTTTTGGGAAAAGTTGATAAAAGTAAGGTTATATAAACACCATTTTTATTTATGTGTTATGAAATATAACACTATTGAAAACATAAACAGAAAATTGACCTTACTTCAACATAAGAAGACATTAACATTTATAAACACCCATGGTAAACATGATAATTTCATTAATATTCCATTAACAATACATTTTTTCATGTGTTTCAACAAGCTTAAGAGTTCATACAGATTTTGAAGAATTAGGTATAGCCCAGGTATATCTATTCAAGCTTCTATGCTTCTTATCTCATTGTAGATAAATTCATCATGCTATCAATTAAACTTAAATAAATATAAAGAATATTCGACAGTTTTGTAAGATTGTCATTATCTAAAGATAAATTTAAGATTTTTTTTTAAATAAAGCAATGTTATACGTTGAAGTTGAAAGTTCACGAGGTAATAGCTTGAATCCCCAAAAGACAAATATTATCACTTTATTGAAGTCAATAGAATACTCCAATATAAAATCCTATCGAAACAAGAAAAAAATATCGAAAGACTTGGGAAGAATAAATATGTGGGAACGTCGCTGAATGTCAAATGGGATAAATCCCAAGAGATAATACGAAGAGTTGCGATGTAGTGAAATACATTTATTACAGGAAACATTTGTATGAGTATGAAATGTGTACACAAAATAATGAAAAGCTTTTGTGTAACCATAAAAATGTCTTATAACTGGGGTGGATTAAGATATACCGTTGAAAAAATATTTTAATGTATTTTTTTATTAATCTCTATGCTGAAAATAATATTATATTATACTGTGATAGTAAACAATAGTAAAACAGTCATATTTTAAAGTTATAGGTCTAAAAGACGTGTTTTGAATAACTGTCTGAGCTAAAATTCTATCAACAATTCAATTGTTTTATAATAAAAATCTTTAAATCTTTAAAAAACATCAATAATGAATTTTTGAGAGTTTATTGTGAGTAGAATATGGTTTAAAATAATAAATAGATTTTTTGTGTATGTAATATGTATCAGATATATCTGATTTAAAAATCTTGAATTTACATTGCTTCACTAGCTTATTAAGAGGCTTTAACTTACACCTATATACTTATTTTTTTATTACTCCAAGAGGAATGGTTCAACTCATTGAAATTCAATCATTATCGTTTAGGTGATATGCAACATTTTTCTCGTTTTCATTGCAAGCAAAACTGTATAAAAAATCGTTGGAATAATGATTCATTTTTTTATTTACCAACACAATTATTGTATTGATATATAAAAAGCCACGGTAATGGTAGTAATATTATACAGTCAAAAAAAAACAAAAAAATATCAATGATTTTCACAGAAGTTAAGAAAAAACCGCAATATTGACAGTAAGTTTTTATTACATTCGATGTAAAATATGTTGCCTCGATCCCATGGTTAATTTTAACAATTTTGTCAGCCACCTATTAATATCGTTTGAAAAAGAGTACAAAGAGAATACGACATTGTAAATGTAAAGACAAGGGTTGCGTGAAAGCTTTATAAGCGATAAAGTAATAAATTTTTGCGATGTTTTCTGAATCAAAGTTAAATTTAACATATCGTTGATGTTCGTTTGTTTTAAAGTTAAATGTGAAAATTACAAAAGTTATCATCGAATCATATGCATTCCGAATAATCAAGTTTGATACTGCTTATAGAAAAAAACAATATCACCCACTAAAAAGAAATTTATTCTTGTAGTTGTAATATTTCTCATCTCATTAATTATAGTTTACTATCATATAAGCTTTTAATAAGGTAAAATACACGAATATTTGGTTTTATCGGAATTATAGAAAGACTCGTCGAAGAAAAGAGAATTTAACTAAATTGAAGTGTTACATATTTTTTAATAATGTTAGTTGCTGTAAATATTAAAAAAAATATATTTCTTCCGTTTAAAGTCACAAATAAAAGTATACGTTTTCGATTGCTTTAATTAATTTTACAATCAAAAAATTTGGAATTTGACATAAACATAGAAAACGCTATCTATCTTTTGTTATAAAATCAAATACTACCCTTTAGATTCGATTTCCAGCTTTAATAACAAGATAAATTGTACTCTATATGATGTTTTATAATTTTATTAATTAGGTTTTTGACAAGAAGATTGCTGAACAATTGCTGGCAAAATATTGAAGGTTAGTCAAAAAATAATGATTCTGGTGTGTTGTTTATTTGAAATTCTACAAATAAATTTGTAAATATAATACGTATAGAGCTAAAAATTTTAACATACTATTCAATTTTTTTTCTTTTGTTCTTAGAAAAACGTTAGTAGGAAAGCTTGTTCCGCTTAGTGCCACTATCATAGCAATTCTTCCAAATTTAAAAAGTATAATTCGCAAGTTTGTTTAATTGTTAAATCTTATCGTGTGATAACACAGTTCCGAGTTCGGTGAGGCTAACAAGGCCTATAATTACACGGTTGGTCTTAGGATTTAAAAGTGAGCAACTCTCTTAGTCAACCTATTCATTTAAAATGAATGTTCATACGGTTATATTCATTGATTGATTTCAATTCAAACTTATAAACGTTTCTGTTGTTATCGTTCATTCTCACATATTCAAACTTAAACATCATGAGAGCAATCGGCTTATAATTAAATACTGATAAATATAGTTGGACTGCTTATTGAAAATATGCTGTTTTAGTTAATAATAAAGTGAATAAATAAAATGATTGTCTATTAGGTAAATTATTATTTGCAAAACAAATATTTTCAAAACAGGACCAAAAAGACAACGACCAAAAAGCCATATTAATTTTTGTTGTACATTTTGTTTTGATAACTCGGCGAAAAACTTAACATCTTCGAATTATTAATTATTTGAAGATATGAAAGGTGTATTTTTCATTTATACTTTAACTACACATACATTTTCGTTAATAAAAAAAGCATTATCTTGTCAAAATAATATTTGAAATTTAAATATACATGCTACATTAATTAGGAACAAACTAATTTTTAATACCTTTCTATTGGTGTTTACACTTCAATAATGCAAGACGAGCAAATGTATAATATTTAAATCATAAAAAAGTGATAAAGATTAACATCAAAATACTATTATGGTCCACATAATCGTATATTCTGTGCAAGTCTTTGTTTACAAACACGAAAAAAAACATCCACAAAACAAAATTTACGTTAATTCTTATTTGCTGTTCCTTAAATACGACGCTTTTCATACTTGAGCTATGTATTATTGCTTTTCGTCTTACGCAGAGAAGCCCAAATTGCTCACTGGTTGTTTTTTCTTTGATGTATTTGATGCGACTTAGCCTTCACTTCAGGGTTCGCTTTGTTATCTAGTATTCAAGATATTATATCTGCTTGTGCGGGGAGATAAAATCTGTATATTTTCCGTATCCATGTTTTATTCATATATTTGTTGTGCGAGACAAATCAAACAAACACCATGGTCGTAGCGGCTGCCTCATGCAAAACTTACAGTTCTTTTGAAGTACAAAAAACTGGCAAAGAAAATATGTGTTCGCCTTATTCAGTGATCACGCTGTACGTGATTTTGCTTGATAGAACTTTTTGATGAAAAATACATATTCGCTGACAAACATGATATGAATACAGTATACTGTGGATTCGCTCTTTAAGTCACATTTAAAAAAAAATATCGAATTATTAATGTTCATGTATAGGTAACTGTTTATATTATAATATGTATTTTTCTCTCATTGAATGAAATATTTCTCTAATATTATAAATTTCCATTAGTAAAAATAATCTCCTAAATTATTGGCATTAACAAATTAATAATATAGAGGAATATCTCCATTGTATAAAGTGAATTCAATGTTCTGGTATAAACAATAATCGTGTATTCAGTTTTGTAAAAAAATCATCATTTATGTCATTATTCAATATAGCGTATTGTTTGGCTTAATACGAATTTATTTATATTGAAAATAAATAGAATGTAAAAAACATTTTTAGCCTTAAACGAAACAATCTTGTTTCCACCTTTTGTGAGAAAGCTCACAATATATATTTATATATGTCAAAAATAATTTAAGAATATAAGTAGAGAAAGGAGATGTAGTTACATAATTAACATAAAATTACTTAAATTTCATAAATTATACCTTCTGTTTTATCATGCTTTATTCTATAGGTTAATTTGACAAAGTTCTAATTTTATTGTAATCAGTATCATGAAGTTTGCAGATATTTCTCAAAACTATCATATTTCAAATTTAAAATTAAATATTGAAGGTTCATAATCATTTTTTTAATTGAAATAATAATCAAATTTAGATCAGTGAAACTGTACTAAAGGTTTTGTTATTTATGGTATAGGTTTCGCCTTTCGACATCTTCGTGGATTCTATCACAAGGATGCAATAGATTTTTAATCTGAAACATAACTCAATTTAAAATAAGTAGATATTACTGTATTACAAATTAAACAATCAAATTTTAATGGTAACTGAGTATTAGAAAAACTTTTCATCAAAAACTACAAGAATGTTTTGATTTAGAAAAATTATCATTTCTAAATTTAAATTTCAATATAATCAAATCAATAGAGGTTAAGAATATCTCAGATATATGTTTTCTCCTGGCCATAGGGTCCATAGTTTTACAGTGTAATTCCTTTTTTATATATGTGATGTAAACTTTTTTATCCGTGTGTTAGAATAACTGAAGATGATGAAAGGCAAAATCTATTTCGTCTATAAAATCGATTTCTTAGATGCTAATTGGTATACAAATTTATATGCTCACAATCTTAAGTAAACACCAGGAAAATTTTTTTATTTAAGAATTATCTGATCTTAATTCTAATAAATATACCGTAAGAAAAGAATCAATTGTTTGAACTACAGCCTTTTAAAAACATGGAAAATTTAGCGAAATAAGTTTTGCAATATTTAAAAAACTTACCTAAAGGTTTTTGTGGTGCGGTAATCTAACATATCTTGAAAAGTTTTAAATTATTAAACCTCACTTGATATTTCATAGAAACTTTGTCATAAAAAAATGCAATGTATTGAAATATTATATTATGTCTCAATTTTTGATGCTTCATGAATATTTAATCTGCTTGGAATATCTGGTTATATATATATAAATATTACTTTATAATAAATAAACCGCTGAAATATAATTTATCCATTAGTAGGGTACAAATACGAACATTAAATAATCGTTACACGAGAAATACTAATATATTAAATAAAATTAAGGGCATATAAAAGAAAGAAAAACTATAATAAAACAACAATAAATATTTTATTTCCAAAGAAAAACATCTTAACAATGACTTTTCAGTTTTGTTTTTCCTTCTATAAAATATTTTATAAAGACAATTTTTCTATAGGGTAAGATTAAGAAATGATGACAGCTATTTTATAAATATTATATAAGAAAAATTACATAAAGAGCGTCAAAAATCAAACAAGGATCATTTCAAATCTATTCAGAAACTAAAATATAATAAATCAATCGTGCAAATATCTTAAGTAATTTTATGTAATATGTTATTATATGTGACATGTAAACCTTGATAACAACTTACAAAAATTAATTTAAACTCTTTTATATATTATGAGAATCTTTTTTGTTTAACAGTATAACAAAAGACTATTTTCAAATATAAGTTTTCATGAAAATTTAATTTTTGTAATCACTATAAGCTAAACCGATAGGGTTATTTGAAATCTAAACAAGAACAAAGAGAAATAATCTCAAAAAACAAACTCATACCTGTGTTATATCCAAAAGTACGTATGAAAGTATGAGAGATATGAATATCTCACAAGCTTTATAACAACAGCTATTATTTGTTTATGCTATAAAGCACAGAGATTATTAAACCTCCGTTATCAAAACAAAGCGATCCTAAAATCTACTTTTTGTTTTTGCTGAATTTTCAAATAAGTAAAGGAAGGAACGTATAAATAAAAGATAATTGGTTGACTGAACTAATTATTAAACTTTATTACAATACATTTACGCGGACAAGAGCAGAGGAAATCATGACTGAATAAAGTATTTACAATATACTCTCCTATAAGTATTTCAAGAAAGCTTTCGTTTAAGCTAAACTAAGCATGATTTATGATAAAAAAGTTACTGAAGTTGAAGAAAATGTCTATTATTGCTGCATAATTGCAGTCATACTTCTTTTTGAATAATTATTTATTGAGCTGAGCTGATTTTTCTTGTAAAACTAGCATTCGAGTGTAATTAATTTCAGTAACAGTTGTTCTAAATATTTTTTTATTTATGTATAGGTATCAGTAAAAAATGGTAGTTATTTTGTTAGCGTTATGAATACGAATTGAACAAATACACCATAATCGATTGATTTTCATCGTTAACGTTTTCCCAATAAACTTTTATTTGGTCATTAATTATACTAGTGAATTGAGTTTCGATAGTAAGATATAGCAAAGTTATACTTTCCGGCTATGAGTTCGATTGCAATCAAAGATTCTGCCTTAGTTGGAAATTCAGGCTTACAAGCTTCGCTGTTTATTGAACAGAATTCATTAGTTGACGTAGATCAGATATAAATGACCTAAATTCGTATTGAATTTGAATCAGTAGATATGACACATCTTGAATTCCTTTATTGATAATATCTAGAAAATTTGATCAAAAAATAGTCTTGAAAGTAATTATAACCCATTGATTTTCTTTAGGGTATCACTATTTATCGGCATGTAAATTTATAAGATTTTTATGGCAATTAACTTCTGAATTGTATACAAGGGACATGATAAATTACAATTTGTTTTAAATGCACATTAATAAGAATATATATGTGTATATGTTCACGTAAAGGTGAACTAAATAAATTTTCAAATGAATTTATAATAAATGTAAAATTTCATCGTAATCCTAGTTGAGTACAAAATTTTATTTTCCTAAGTAGTTGATCAAAACATTTTTTGAAGCACGTAATTGTTACTTCTTTGTAGCAAGGTAATATATAATATTTGAATAATAAAAAAGCAATGTTATGTAGCATTTTCACAATTTTGATTGAAGCTCAAGACCGGAAAACAATTACAATTTTATAAACTTGACCATTTAAAAAATATTATATTGTGAAACGTTTTTTTAAATGCTTCTTTATGATAAAAATACGTCTGTAAATAAAATATTATTTTTTTAAGATTTCAATATTTTTAAGTCATACTTCAAATCAATAAAACAACTACTTTTTACTTGCAAATGTCTTGAGAGATTTTTCTTCAAAAAACATTAGTATCTTTTTTCAGTGCATATTCAAACGTAATTAATGAATGCATTATTGTTTTTTTCTATTTAAAAAAAATATACTTTCACAATTTCATTTTATGTGCTTAAAAATACACATGTTTTGTATATCCTTCAAGATAAGAAATGAGACACACTTAAACTCGTAATAAAAAACAAGACGTTATCACATAAAGAGAAATCAGGTATTTGATACAATATTAAAAATGCTTTCAAAGATAACGAAGTCTCATTTAAATGTTAGCAAAACCAGACGCACGAAAAAATATATAAAATTTAAAAATTCTCTATGAAAGTGTAAACGAAAAAGACACGCTCGAGATATTTTTAACAGAAGATTTTATCCAATTATGTTATTAATTACAAACCCCTTAAAATACAATTTCCCTTCGTAAAAACAACTGAATTCGAGAAAAAAATATGCTTTATTTTTCGTTGTAAATCACTCACCAGAAAAGTGAAATTTCGACTGAAAATTTTTAATAAATTAAATTAGGTAGATTCCCCTGGTAGATTTGGCGATGTTTTTATCTTTTTATATACGGGTTATTCGAAAACAATGGTTTGTTTTTTGATAATGGGGATTAAACCGAATTTCAAAGTGTACTGAACAAATCTGGCCGCAGATGTCGGTACTCAGGGGTACTTTTCGTATAAACAAAAAATAAATTCTAAGCGATTATAATTACTAGATCCTCTAAAAATTTTACTTTATCGAATATGAATTATTTTTTTTATAATTGGTATTTACTTCTATTTGAAACGTTTTTTCTACACCAATAATTTTAGTAAAAACACATAATAAAAATATTTAGTTAACAAGGTGGCTGAAAATAAATTGAGAAAAAGTAAACATGTCAATTTTATTTAACTAATGTTTAATTAGTCATGTTGTTTATATGATTTATACGAAAACAATTTGGTTAGTCAGTGCATTAAAAATCCACATAGAGACACAGCACTCTCAACTAAAATAAACAGTTATATTTTAGCTAAACTAAAATAATGTAGAAGCTTCTTTTCAATTATATTTTATTCTGTTTAAAGAACGTGATGAACAATTTATATAATAAACTGTCAAATTGTCATAATGTTTGATTATTTTAATGGCGTTTTCCAAGAATTATTGGGAAAAAAATATTTTTAAATGATCGTCAAAAAATATGTTGGCTTAACTAACAATAACATCAATATCCAAAATGAAAAATATCGTGTATGTAAAAAGGTTACTTCATAATACTTCGTGATAGGAAACATTTTTAAAGTTATTCAAGTCTTACCATGGCTTAAGTTTGAAACAACATTACTCAACGTTAAATATGACATAAAGCCCGTTATTTTGGTTTCATATAAAAAGAAATATCCGATAAAGTGTATCAATATTTAAAAAAACACTATATGAAAGAATAAATACAATTAAGATCCTAATTATATAATACGAATTAAAGTTTGTTGATGTCTGTGGTCAAAATGATACTTTTACTTTATCACGTATGATATTGAAAGAATAAGATTTCACACTCTTTATTCACACCGATAAGTATTTAATTCGTAAATCAAAAAAGTCATGTTGATATGTATAAATAAACATTCAATAAATTTGATCGTTAACAACAAATCAAGAAAAACCAATGCTATAAAACGACACCACTCTGGCGAAAGTACGTTTAGCAAATCCAAGTGAGCTCATATCTGGATACTTATGTAATTGAACATACTCACCTGAAGTTTCCGGACACTTTTAGTAAATTATAGTAGCGCATTTGCGGATTGATTTTCCAGAACGCAATTTATTTTGTTCCACAAAAAATGGGTTGACAAAGTTTGCTGTAAATCAGTAGCTCAAATACTCTCTTGAAATACAAAAAGAATGCAGGATGTTATATACGATTGAATTTTTTTATTTTGGCCATTGCTACGCATGGATTCTAAACTTTAAAAGAGTAAATACTTATCCATAATTAGATTTAACATGCGGTAAAATAATATTTATTTTTTTCCCAATAATCGAGTTTAAGACCCTGCCATCTCAATAGAGTTAATCGTTTGGCTACTCGATAGCCAAACTAATTTATTCATATCAAGGAAATTTCTTTTCTGATACTTGACATTTAAACAAACACATTTGAAACCAATATTAAAAAGTGAGTGAGGGTTTCCAAGCAACGTTTTGCTGACGCCTGATTAGCAGGGTGAGGCATCGCCATTCAATATCTGTCGGAAAGGATTGATCGTTTTTCATTTCCTAGAACGCCATTTCATACTGTCCCTTATATTATATCCATTCAATGTGTGGACTTGTACCTACAGATACTGTACGAAGGTGACTTGCTGTGGCGCACCTTAACTTTGACACCAGAACGAAGCAATCTGTACATATTATAAACATAAACATAATCATTTCATATCCAATAAATGTCACACATTCAAAGCATTGATTACTCTGATCACCGATTCGATGCAATATAGGGCATAGAAATAACTGAGATGGGTAACCGTTCGCACGTGATTTGGAATCACGATCATAATAGATGCATGAAATGGAAGAATTGAATTTAGAAATTATCAGCAATTACAATACAATTAGAGTAAGCATGTCAAATTCACTAACTCGTGACAAAAATATTTACGTTCAACTAAGATTTTTGGGTAATTTCCTGATTATTTTCATTTAAAATAATAAATTGTTAATTATATCTCGTTGCTCTTATTGTTTTTTTTTACAATTTATTTTTTAAAAAAATGCCTACAGTTCTACGACACAACCGAGACTTTTTCTGTCAAAATACACTGAAAACTTTATTTATTCGACCCCTATCAACGAATTAGTTTGCCATTTTCAATGAAGAGTGACAAGAAGCAAAGCCATCTGACCATCTGTTCCTCGAAAAGTTTGACCTGATTAAAGTATGCCGGTTTTGTAGTTAGCGCTAGCGGACGTTAGTATTTTTGTTTTGGAAACGAGTCCTATAATAAAATTTAAAGATTTAAAAAAAGCTAACATAAAAAAAGTCTGTTTCCAGTCGATATTTTTTTATGTTAAGTATGTTAATAAATTCTTATTGATTGATTGGCATTCACTTGGTAGGACTCCATTATAACACGGTGAAAAAATAGCAATGTATTTTAGTTCTACAAAATTTTGTAGAACTAAAATACATTGCTATTTTTTCACCGTGCTTAATAAATTCTTACTAAAAATAAAATTTTAATGCGTTTAATGGGCAACACGATAATGTGCTTACAAACTATCAGCAAATGGAGAAATTGTTTCTACTAAAGTTTTGATACGCTTAATCACATCGCAGTTGAACTTCATTCACACTTCATATTGGGCCCAACTACTATCAATAAATTGTCTACATATGATGAGTATATATTGATTAATGTTGTAAGTAAATATAAATCTCCGATAGGTGATAAATATGAATTAAAAATGGTTATAATATAAATTGGCAAAGCTTAGCAGGATTGTATGAAAATGTATTTAACTTTGATTATATTTGGCAAACACTTAATGACGGAAAAGTTTCGTGGGTTCTTGTGCAATGTTGTAGTGTGAATTCTTATAGTTTTTGAATCAAATTATTATGAAAG
This sequence comes from Himalopsyche japonica, assembly GCA_028555115.1. NCBI lineage: Eukaryota > Metazoa > Arthropoda > Insecta > Trichoptera > Rhyacophilidae > Himalopsyche > Himalopsyche japonica. The sequence continues at coordinate 347,959 of JAHFWJ010000271.1, read as the reverse complement.
AAAAGTATTTTTTCATCAGTGTAAGCGGTATTATAAAATGTACAAGTTTTCTATAAATATGAGGCACAGCATATTGATAGCTTAAATTTTCTACAGTTATAGAAAAAACACGTTTGTTGTTATTGGAAAAACATAAACAGGGCCAGAAAAGAACTAATTTTAACCTTCTCACTGGGTCCTTTTTTTAAGCTCAGATGATTGGATAGCCTCGTGAGATCCACAATGAAACTATGTTTATCACTGCATCACGGAGCCGACATTTTTTCAATGAATATTTATTTCCATTATATTTAGATTAACAGGGAAAACTTGTCATAATAATATCCGACCAACAAATGTGACAAATCTTTCATTCGGTTAGAATAGATTCATTCAGTAAATGTCTCAAGTTACATTATGAGAAAATTCTCGGAAAGACTTTCCTAATTCTATTGTGATGGATTATTAAATCCAATTATGTTTCTTTACGCCCGATTGCACATAATTTATTCTGACCTATTAAACTATAATACTCTTTTCATACCCTAGCTAACATAACTGTGATATTTATAGAATGAGTGACCAAGATACATGGAAAGCTTGCCATTGGTTTTAATGAACCGGAAACAGTCACTGTCTAACCTCTCGCTAAGTTTTGATGACAATTTTAAATAGATAACCATTTTTTTTCATGTTTTCACTGTCTATCAAAAATATAAATAAAACTAGTAACATTTTTGATTTATTTATTTCTTCAATAAAATTATATATAAGAAGCTATGAATTGTATTCATTGTGTAAATTTAAATTCATAATTCCATATGATTACATTTTTTTCTATTGACGGTGTTACAATATCGTTTATATGTTATTAGTCCAATAATATTATTCCTTCGGGTAGCAGGATTAGACTGATTCTCTGTAAAATTTTAAATTTTTCATTTAAATATTTATTCCATATATCAACTTGAAAAAAATAAAAGTAAAAATTAAAATTTTTTATTCGATGTAAGGAAAGACGTCTTTTCCAACATGTAACGTTTTTAACAAAACTATTAACAACTTGTGTTTGTAAAAGGATTTGAATTTGATTTATAAGGGCAACTCGTCATAAACAAAATATTATTCATTTGTAATTAGTTTCTTTTATGCCCTATATAATTTTTCAATAACTTTTGACAATTTACTTATGTTTTTTCTTATGTTTAATAAACAGATTTTTTTCGATAGGATAAAAATATTTTGAGAAACACCTTATATATTTTTAGATTCAAAAATTTTAATTCACACCTTTCGACCTGGCATGTCAATCCAGTCAGGTTTCAAAAAACTACGTTTGATACAATTTCACTTACGTTATCAATAGCTCACAGCGCTGCTTTCTGTTTTTTTATATATATTATCTTAATGTTGCATTAAGATCCATGCCGCGCTAATTTCAGAGTTCTTCAAGACTTCTTTGTCTCTTCTGTGTTGATTTTTATTACATTTTTCACATATGAGTTTTCACTACTCATTATAGAACCGGTCGACCTAGACACTATATGCATTTAGATAGATCAAATTAATAATAAAATTAATTGGTGAGAAATGTTCTCTTCGATCGCGTTATTACAAAATGAATAATGGGAATTTTTCTAATTAATGGTTTTTCGGCAATACTTTTTACGTTTCTATATGTCTTTGAGACGTCTATTTGAAGATTGTTTGACCTGAGGCGTCAGAAAAGTCGATTGATGTCCACAAACCTCCGTGTTCATTGTGCCCTATCTTACATTATATATGAGAGAACATTTTCCACACAAAAAAAAACGATTGACTCTGTATGCGCGTTAACATAAAACTAACGACGTAGTTAGGTTCGCATCATCTTTTTTTTTAAATATAAATGATTAATCATACATAAAATTTTAATAAAAACCTGATAAGTAGGTTAAAGTTATATTTGCGAAATTCGAATCGAGTTATGTGTAGATTGAATATTTTTTTTTACTTCACTACATTCATAAAGTATATCTAAATGTCATTAAAGTAATACAATTTTCACGTTAAGTCGTAACAATTCGTGGAAATTGACCAGCTTGAAAATCGCCCATATTTCCCTTTTATGTGAAAGGTTCAGTTCTATCAGTCTAAGAGCATGGTTGAGTAATTGAATTGTAAATCCATTCATTTTATAAATATGTGTATCCAATGTTGAAATCAATTAATTTTAAAATCTAAAAAATTTTTATATTTTTGTAAGAAACCTTTGAACTAATTGAGGAACTAAAAATTGCGTATTACGTAATTAAATCAACATATCTATATGTTGTCATTTAAAGTCACACATTGGCATTAATTTATTATACTTACGAAATTTACAGCAGACGTTAATTATTTCAAATAGTTCAAAAAAGAAATATTGTTACCATCTAAACCAAAGCGTAAGAAAATCTTCTGCGTTAGACAGAGTTTTTGCAGAGCAAAAAGCCTTTAATTTAGATATACATATGTTAGATTAGAAAAAGTCACCAATTTTTAGATAGACATTTCTAGATCAAAATTAGCTCGAGGCTTAGATTTAATGTTTCCCGCTGCACTGGATAACCCAGAAAAAATCAAGGGGTAGAAAATCAGTGTTTGGTAGAGCAGAGTGAGTTATTCAAACATGTATCGGTAATCTAAGAGCCTCCTCTACGTATCGCTTGACGGACTCTAGGTGGCAGTGCATGGTAGTTCGACAAGATATGCAATTATGGCAGTGGCTTCGACAAAAGCATTCCATTAATAATTTACATTGCTGCATTAAGCTCGACGTTACAAGTTCCTACCAGGGATTGAAACACAAGTTCAATTGTTTATTTATCACTATGAGGCTATTGAAAATTGTAATAGCCAAAATACATGACTATTAGCCAGCCCTTCAATGAGAAACATTCTCGCCAAAACACTCAAAACACCAATAATTTTCTCAATGAAAGTCGAACAAATAATTGGTATACACCCAGTCCTTTTTTTACGCGATACATTGGTTCCAGAAAACGGCGCGTAAAAAAGATCGCGTAAAAAAACTTTCCTATAATTTGATAAATTGGTTCCAAAAATTAAAATATCGCGTGAAAAAGTACCAGAACCGTATGAAAAACCAAAATTTGCTCTTTAAAATTCGTGCAAAAAAAAAACATATTTCATGCCTTTATTGCTTATAAAATATAATGAGACTATAACGATATAATTTTTTCACTTATATGAATTAAGTTTTAAAAATACACATATTTTTTTTATTTATAAAAATAATGAAACATACATACCTAGCATCATATATAAATTTCTTCTTTAAAACAAATTTGGGGAAAAAATCGCGTAAAAACGAGTGAAGCGCGTAAAAAAATGTAACGGTGCCGTCCAAAAAAATCGCGTAAAAAAAAAATCGCGTTAAAAAGGACTGGGTGTATATATTTTTTAGAATTAGTTTTTTTATTCATTTACGATTTATTTTAAAGTTGAAATGCATTGCCAAGCAAAAGTTCAATATTTTCTCTTTCCAGTATTTTCAATCACTCTAGCTCGTGAATGTACTTCATATGACTTATAGCAACGATATGAAAAGTTATCACTTAGTGGTAATATAAAATACTGTGCATATCTATCATTTTGACAAAAATGTTCTTTCTAACATGAATCAACATTGTCATTTCCCTTCTTCGTAAAGTTAAAAATTTTGAAAAATTTTATTCTTGGTAATAAAGCCGATTAACAATTCATTATAAAAAATCTTTAGTCGATATCACAAACTGTGTTAATATTAATTTATCATAAATTGCATCATTTATTTTGTGAACTTCATGTGCAGTCCAATTTTTTTAAATCTGTGAACACATTCCAATTTTAGAAGCCTAATTGAAAAAATATTGCTTTAGAATTCGGTCAAAAATATATGATTTAGACTTCACTACACCGACGAAAAACTAACTTTTCTCTTGATTTGAAAACAAAGCCTTCGATTCGCTCAATCCAATTTTAAAAGATCTACAATATATAACATGCTATATATGTTTGTTATATGCTAAAATAAAATAAATTCACTACGTTACGGTAACAGAATGTTTATTTTATAAAAAAGATATCGAACACTTTCTTCGGCACAAGATAAGTGACCCAGTTTAAATTTAGTATCATGTTTGCTCGATCAATTCTATATCTCTATCAAATAGTGCACACGACAACAGACTGGAAAGCTCTTCGATTGAAATTGTATTTCACATAGACCAAAGTGTATTTCATTTGTGGAATGCAATGTTCGGGGCTGCAAACGAAACGTATCGTTATCGCAAACTGCATAACTCAACATATATACAAACTAAATTTTAAAGCAATAGGATGGCATCAAAAACATTGGCTTGGAACTGAATATTATGGTAGCCCTATTTATTTAAACGTGTAGATAATATAAAATCAAATGTCGAGGATATTTAACTAGGGAATTAACGTTTGAAGTAATATAATTTATTATTTATTTATTAATTATTTATTTATTAATTTATTTATTACAACTATACGGTACAAAACTTACAAATTATAAATTCAATGCTTTTGCACCGTAACATATTAACATATATAAATACAAAATATAAAAATTCAACAAATAATATAAAACAATCAAAAATGATTGCAAAAAAGAAAGTCAATCAAGTAAGCTCATGAAATGTCTACTTTAACTGAAAAAATAGCATTCGTCTGAGCTCACTTTCGTCCACATGAAATATGTCAACATCCGAGGCAATACCGTTGAACATTGTTAATGCTCTTACCATTGGCATCCCCATTGGCAGACTGGTTGTACACTTTGGAAGAACAAATAAATTGTCTACACGATTTCTTAAAAAACTATCCGGAACATACAAATTTACATTATTAAGGATGGCAGAATTCTCATTTTGGCCTCGAATTAGTCGAAAGAAATATGTGACTAGATATATTTCTCTTCGATTTTTCAAACTTTTAAAAGTGAGCATATCCAAAAGAAAGTCAGTTGGATAAAGCCACGGATAGTATCCGTATGCTCTCAAGTAAAGAAGTCTCAAAAATTTCTTCTGAACCTTTTCCACCATAAGGGCATATTTCAAATCTCCTGGGGCCCAAACAATAGACCCACTCTCAAGTCTGCTTCGTACTAAGGTATTGTACAATAATATTAAAATTTTAACACCTGAAAAGGCTCTCGTAGTACGTAGGATAAAGCCCAACATTTGCAATGCTTTGTTGCAGGTAGTCCTAATGTGACTATTGAAGGTTAGTTTACTTTCGAATTGTACTCCAGAAGAGTTCGGCTACTCATTGAATAGCGGAAAAATAACACCTGCGACCGTCTAGTAAACGATAAAAGATTGCATTTGTCTATATTAAAATCTGTCTGTAAAATAATGTCTGTTTGAGAAGCCTCTTTTGACTAGTTTTATCGCAGTCGTTTTAACATTTAGTTGATTTTAATTCTCATGTTTAATGAAAAAAAAAATTTAGATTTTCAATATGCAAAATATTTAAATAAAAAATATTAATCATCTCAAACTTTCATCGCCATCGTAAGTCGTTATTCGTAATAATGTTCAAGATACAAACAATCAATAAGAAAGGTTTTTTTATACAAATAAGCGGAAATAATTATCAAGACAATGCATAGGCAGAGCAAAACACAAGTAATATAATTATTGACATTTTAAATCTTATACCCTTTTCAATGGAAAAAAAACTCGTCGAATATAATCAAAATTACAATAGTAAACATAAAAAAGGGTACCATTTTTCAATATTTGATTGTAACTAAATGTGATGACAATTTTGTTGTGATGTGAAACATTCTGGAAGAATGACATCAGACATTCTCACTAAATATGTTTCACAAAAAAGCAAATAATGTTTCATATTATTTAATGAACGACTGAGAAACGCTATCATTATTTACAGGTACCATGAAATGCTTAGACACCAGTATTTTCGAGCGCTTTTCAAATACACTGCATCAACACTAGTAAACGAATTAATTTTCCAAGCCGTAATGACGCGTCAAGTTTCCCAAAATTTGAAATTATAATCAAGCATATGAACTTAAGATGCCCGCATAGTTAGTTGAGAGATGTTTAAAAGAGTCGTATAGCGCTTAAATTACTGTGGTATTGATATTCTATAATAAATATAAGTAGTAAATGAAGCTTTATTATAAAGATAAAATTTTATTACCGGATTAAAAATTTTCTCTTGCTTACCAAAACTGAAGTATAAAAATTTGGAATGACAATGTAAAATAAAAATATAAAAATTTCTAAGACCGAATATTCACTAATTATTTAATCAAATTATTATGTGTTTTTCAATTAATACAATGGATTTTTCAAGACACCGTAAACAACAACGAAAAAAGCGGGAAACGAGGAATGCGAAAAAGCTTAAAAAACATAATGTTTATTACTCCCCCCCTTTAATTTCCAATAATGGAGTTTTACAAAAATTGGTAAATATGAGAGGGTTTTGTAACAGTTATATTAATTAAATCTCATTTATTGAAATAATCGACTAATGTTCCAAGCTTCTTTTAAAACAATTTTATTAAAGAAAATCTGAAAACGTTTGAAAGAAATATATACTTCATCATTAATTTCTTGGGTTACTATAAAATTTAATAATAATAACTCACAGTTTGTATTGGATAGAAAGATTTATTTACAAAAATCAGCCAATCGGGATAATATTTGAGAAGGGACCATAATATTTAGACGATAGATCGAAGAAATCTATACATCGATGAACTGTTACTGCGGGATTATTTAACATTATTCTTATGGGTGTTTGACGGGGCTATAAACTATCCACCTGGGAAAACGTATTGTGCAAGAACGGTTGATCGGAGTTCCACTGTTTCAATAATCTTATTATTTTATTTAAACATAGTTTTCACAAATCAAAAAAGATATTTCATATGAAATGGACGAAAAAAGTACATATTGCATTAAACCTCATCTGGGAGCTTTTGAACGTCATAATAACGACTTTGAAAGCGAGCTTTTTACTCGAAGCGAAGAATTTATTGGGGTATATGATTTTGAAATAGCAAAACGTTTTGGAATTTTATTCGATAGAGTAGATTGTTTTAACGTTTTTTTTCCAAATTTTCGAGCATATCGATATAATTGCGCATACCATGAATAAGACCTATCATATAAGTATACAGAGATCAAGTAATGCAATACTGTTAAATATCTTGTATAAACTTTAGGCAGTACACTTAACTTCAATCTTCACCGTTATTAAAAAACATCAAGCCTATGGTTTAAGGCAAGCCCATTTATAGTGTACGCTACTCCGGTTTTGGCTTATGCTCACAAAAAACATCTGAAGACACTTCAGACTGTTCAAAATAAATAATATTTACAAACATGTAATGCCCCGTAGTACATATAAAATTCTACTACATTCAATTACAGAATTCTCTACAATTCAATAGTTCGTTTGTGAGATTTCTCAAAATGTATGTAAACATTACAACTACAATCTCTATAACATATAGTTTAATAATCGAGTAATCGCTTATAGCTGAAAGCAGTTTTATTCGATGACGCCCATAAATTTGTTGTAACAAATTTTAATAAACCAAAATACACAACGTCGACATCTGAAAATGACTTTCTTTATTTCAATTTCTTATTTATTGTACGTACATAACATATGTGTATTTTTATATACGTGTGTATATATACGTATGAATGTATGAGTATAGTATGTAGCATTTAATTCAAATGCGCACTGTCTATGTGAATCGGACTTTTTATGGGTTTCTCAGCTCCGCGGCGGCTAAAAAATCAATACAAAAAAACGCATGTGTAACGCTTAAATAATATAATCTAGCTGAAGAATAGAGGCTTGTCAATACTTTTTTTCCATTAGTGACAATTGGAGAGCTCATAGATCGAATCATTTAAAAGATTTATCAGCAATTGAATTAGTATTAACTTTAATCACAATAAGGTGCAAGTTTTTAAATGTAATGCTAATGGTTTTCAAGATTTTTTGATGGCTAAGTAGATATAAACTTTTTTATACAAAAAATTTTTTACCAGACTAAATTGATATTTCTTAATATTTGTAATCCATCGATTTTATATTTCAATTGATGACGTTTTGTTTTCATTTTGATTTTAATATTTTTTTCGTTGTATATTTTACATTATTATTCTTGCAACACTTATAAAATAAAATGTAACATAAAAGTTTCCATTAGTATTATATTTTACCTTATTTATTTAAGTTTTATTTAGAAGTATTTTTTTTTAATGTCGTATTAGTTTCAATATATGATATGATCTCGAGCAAAAGTATACTGCCCAATTGTCACCTTTATTCATTTGGGTAATAGATATATTGTACAAGTGTGCGTGTGATTGATCTATATTACTTGCCCTTTAAAGGTCAACTGTCCAGCTACACCTTGACATTCGACGAATGATTATACAGATACAATATTAACGTATATTATTTAATATCGAAAAAAAATCGTCATCTCTTTAAAAAACGGCATATGAATTCGTAAATTTTGATTTTAATCCTACGTTATTTTATTAACTTTTTCTTATTTTTTCCGTTGCTACATTTTTTAAATATTATTTAAATACGTATCTAAAAGTTTGTGTACTTTAAATTTATACATTATTCTATCGAATTATTTTAATTACGTTTTTTAATGTTAAAAACAAGCTCCTAATACATTAAATGACTGTAAAATTGATTTATGTGTGTTATATTTACACGATTCGTTTAGTGGAAAAATTAAAAAAATATAAATTAAGTTAAGGTACAGTTTAGTTATCTTACAATTTGGAATTCTTTTACATATTTTATGCAACCTGATAAATTAAGTAGATTACTATGAAATTTTCATTGAATAATTTGTATTTTGGGGGGAAAATTGTTACTAATGTGTAAATTTGTCATATTTTATTATTCAGATATATAATAATTGAATAAAAAAATTCAACAAAAAACCAAGTGGACAATTTTTTCGTCAAACAAGTCAAATTATGAAGTGATCTCCTGTATTGGCGTTATCTTTATTTCTCTAATATTTCTTTTCATCAATCCTCTTCTCTCATATTGCCAGGTAAAGTTCACTCATAGCTATCGCGAAAATTTTTAAATCACCACAGAAAGACAAACAAACACTGCGATACGATGACAGTTTAAGTCTCGTACCATTCTGTTGACGTTTGATTGTCATCTGTTTATTTACTTTCTGCCTCAAGCGCTGAACTGCAAAATTATCAAATGTTTGCTCACCTCGAGAGACTCGCTTTGTCAGCGTGTTCCATATTCTCTTCGAAACTAGAAGCCCATACTGTAGACATGACACTTTTATCAATAGGGACATAAATACAAACAGTCCACTCTTCATATTGAGACAATTGAGATAATTGAATATTTTCTATTATACTTTGAAGCTAGTAGTTTTTGTTTATATTATTCATCATGATATAATTACAGAATGATACATTACACACGTGGTAATAAAACGAGACTAATAAAAAAGGGAAGAATTTTGAAATTAATTTCTTTAGAATTTTTCACTATTCGTAGAGTATTCGAAAAAAAGTGAGTGAAAAAATAGTAATATTCGAAATAAAAAAAAACAAAAATTACTTTATAAAGTTTTGTTAAAAATTCAGTATTTTATCAAATTTATGTACAAATCTTTATATAATATGATTACACGTAAGGCTTACATATTGTAAAAATATATATCAAATCATTTAATTTTACGTGATCTTCCAAATGTACTTAATAGTACATTTATATTGATTTGTACAAAATGAAACGATTTTTTACATTTCAATTATTCACTGTGATTTAATTTCAAGTAAGTAAATATTTTAAAACGTTTTCTTGGAATGACTTTTCTTTGTTATCCTTGTTTTTCTTATCGCGAAATGAATCAGATGAATATGACGGTATATTGACAGGTTTGAAAGACTTTTTATATAACAAAATTTAAAAAACAAGTCATCAGAAAACAGGAAATAACGTATATGTTTTTTTGTTTTATTTTAAGATACATTAAAACGAAAAATAAATTTTCTATAGGAAAGATTTTTAATTTTTTTTGATGATTTAAATTTGCAAATTAAAAACTCTCTCCTAACAATTTTACGCGTAAAATTAATTGTTCAATGTTAAATTTCTATAGAATTTATTAAAACATCTTTGCTAAATTTTACTCTTCAAATTCGGTACATTTAAATTTATATAATGAAAACATCGAATATATGTATATAATTATGAAAAAAAAAAAAAAAATTTGGTTCACTTACGTGACGAATCATACTGGACACCCTGAAGCTCATCAAAGCATCTTAATATGGCAGCAGTTCCTGGGGGTGTTGACGGCCAGCACAATACTTTATCCCAAGAAGTTGGACAGAAGCCTTGGGGCTGATCTTTCATCGAGTTCAATATGCAAGCGAATTCTTGGCTCTTGTTTACGACCCTCATAAGCTCCGTTTCATCTTCGCTCAGCATAAGATGAGCATCAGCCAATTCTGAACCAGCATCAGTTGCTGGAGTTGCCATCTTATTATTGAGATTTCACAGCACTTTTTTTTAATCGAAAGCTTTGTATTTCTTAAAATCATGAAATTGCTACTTAAAAAATAAAAAAAAGATTTTTATTCAATACAACTATTTTGAATATTTAAAAAGTAAGCTCGGTTATCGTTAGTTTTAAAACTGTTGCAAATTTTATAAATCGATAATGCTTTTACAAAATATATGATTTCAAAAAAAACAATGTTATTTCAATATACTAAATAAAGATCACCGTGAGAAAACTGGACTCATGAAAATTATATCAAATTTAAATAAAAAATCAGTTTACATTTAAATTTTCCGGAATCACAGATAAACTCCAGGGGTTGAATAACTAGAAAATTCAATCTCTTAAATATGCGATTATTCTGTGCTTAATTGTAATAATTTATTTTTTGAAAAAGATTTTTAATTGGTATCTTATTTTAGTTGTTATCATAACGTTTCTTTAAACTTAAAAAAAAATATTAATTATCAATGACTAGAGTAATTCAAAATCCAATTAAATTAACAAATGATGAAAGTGACATTCATTTTTCTTGCAATGGGTTTGATAAATTGCTGAAACTCTTTTCGAAATTGGTTCAAACCATTTTTTTCTAAAATAAAACTAAGCAAAATACACGTCTGTGTTGGGCTCTTAAGTGAGGTAAAATAAATATTTAATTATTAAAAAATAAAACTGATATTAAAAAGATATATTTTTTACAAAAATTTGAATTTAATAAATAACACTGATTAATTAATTTATAGCTCACATTTTTAGACGAAATAATTTACCGTATCTTAAAAGCGTATTTAGTTCACATTGTTGCCAGTAAATTTTCACTTTTCACACTGAATTTCGTCCCATTTATACAGTTTGCATATCTATAGTTGACATTCGTGCAGTATCGATGAACTTTAAAGTGAAAATTGTCACTCTCGTCACTTGAAAGGTCGCGCTGTACTGACTCTGTCTCTGATAGACGCCGTTTACAGACGCGCCTCTGAAAAGTGATGCTTGTAGCGCAGCGAACAATTTACAGGAGCGTGGATTTTCAGGCCTCAAGTGACAGTGATTGAACTATCTGAGAGTGGTGGATTAGAATAACATTTTGTTTTGGAGATTCGGCGATGTATTAGATTTCGTGAAATCAGTCTGAAACAAAAAAATGTATAAATTAGTATGCAATCTGATTTTACATAAGGATTTCATACCGAGATATTTTTTTGATACAAATATGTATATTTTTTTGATGAAAATCTTTTGAAAGAAAAAGAAAGCCATTTTAAATCAACAAAAATTAGTTTATTAGTTTATTTACTTGTTAAATTTTTCAAAAGCGGTTCATATTTAAATGGAACGTTGACAAAATCATAATAACGAACAGAAATTTCCTAGACACAGTAAGAGCTTCTAATGAGATACAGATTGGCGCCCTCTGAAAATTTAAATAGATTAACAACTTTCCTGCTAATAAAGCAAGACAATATAATCTCTATTTTCCCACAGATGCTTCATGTTCACCGAAAACACAAGGGTGTTTTAAATCAATATATTGTAAATTCGCTGTCACTAGAGAGTGCTTTAAGTCTATGCAGAAACTTTGAACACTCTCAAAATATTTATTGATGTTATCAAGAAACTGTTAAAGTTGGTATGCATTAATGTCTAAAAATACGCTTTTAATAGTAAATTTAAAGAAATATCTGCCTTACAACTAATAGATTTATGAGCATATAATCACAGACTCGTTAAGGTGTATTTATACAAAGATTCAACAACATCAATATATATATATCTTTATAATTATATTGCAATTGACAAGTATTTATGAATTTTTCGTTATTCTAACACGCTTTTAAAATTAAATGTACATGGTGGCCAATACATCGTGACCCACCAGTTAAATAGCCAGCCAAATAATTTTGAGTGATTCCTTTTTGAAATATTAATATTAGGTGGTTAATACAGTATGGACTTCACAATCGGGGATATCATTAAATTGAACAGCTAGTCACGCTTTTCAGCTTCAGATGATTTAAAATATTGGTAATTGATGTACGAGAAAAATGAGATAAACTTTGTAAGAAAATTCTTTTAAGGTTTTATGCAGCTGCTTTGTTTGCTTAATGTTTTTAGTTTTCTTTAGAACTTTTATATAACTACTCAAGCAAACGCTAAGTACTTCATTTATAAACATTTTAAAAAAGCATTTTTGCGCAAAGCAGTTTTTGAAACGCAGTTTTTAATTCCAAAGTGCTTTTATCGGAAAATAAAAGCACTTTTGAAAATTACAAAAATAAATTCAAATTTTTATGGTTTTTATTATTCACTTGATTAAACATATATATTAGAAATTTGCAAAAAACAGCATACGTATTTAAACATACTTTGAAGGTCTTGTATAATGTGATATTTGTATTTTTCTGTAACTATTTCCAATACCTACTTTTCATACGGTATTTTTGCAACTTTGCTTAATAAATAAATCAAGAAAAAAATTAATAATCATAATACATAACGTTTGTTTGGTAGATTTGTTTTTGATTTCTTGGCCTAGCTTATGATGAAATAATAAAAGATATTGAAATACTTATACGAGACTTTTGAAGTTTTCGATCGGAAACGTTCATAGAATGATTTTTAGACGACATACAAGTTTGATTCCGAAAGAATGAATGTTTGCAATGATTTTATCTCTTATAAACTAAATATAAAAGAAAGAGTAACAGTAATTAGACATCAAGTAAGATATGTCATATGACAATGTATATGACAAACACGCGAGTATCATAATAGACTGTACTATTATTTGAAAGTTGGCAAACCATTTTATTACATAAATGTATTTGATTTATGCTTTGGATAGTTATGCGCTAAATTTTTATCTCTTATATGCTGCATATGCCTAAATAGGACAGTGTATATCTTGACCAATGAATATTACATTGACTGTAAAATATAGAAGTAATATTTTATTCAGGACAAAAACCTTTCAATAACGATTTAAGAAATATTAAAATGAAACGCAAAATTTTTGATCTTGAAAATAGCTTTGCTTCAAATTGAGTAAGTATGAAACCGAGTGGAACAAAAATATTGTATCAACCTAAAGTAGTCAGGGGAATAAATATTTGCTTTAATTATCATTTGGTGTTAGAAGAACGCACCGTTTACATTGGTGGAGATAATGTAGATAATATTTATAGAGAGAGATTGTTTTTCATCGCGCAGAGTACATAAAGCCAGTTACGCTTCGTAAAATGTACACGTATATCGATATAAATATAAACTAAATTACAATATTGTTCGGAGTTATTTAATTAATAATTTAAATATTCTGCTGCGAATCATTTTAAGGGCTTGTTTATTTTTTAGTTTAATAATTAAACAGAACTTTTCTTAGATAAATATTTTTAGTATGAATTACAGGTTTTATGTAATTAAAAGTCTCGAGTTTCTTTTAAATTTTAACACTTTCACGTTTGGTTTGTGGCATGAAAATATTGTTTCATCAAGTATTCCACTATTATAAATGACTATTATAATATTGATGATTTCAAAGCCATCAATATTATTATACCTGTATATGATTCATTCTTAAAAAAATAAGCATGATGATTATTTCCATTGCAGAAATAAAAATACAATGCTTCGGTCTTAGCATGCAAGAGTAGAGTCCCAAAGAGAGCTCACCAAACGTGTTGCCAATAATGCTTGGTGCTATTCAATTCAATTAAAAATATTTTTTTTGGAAAAGCTTTTAATTTAGTTATTGATGTTAGATGTTCAGTATTGTTTTATGGTTTGATGTTTATTCCGTTGAAACATAGTCTTAGACTTTCTTAAAAATTTTAAAAAAATTATTATGGTTTTTTTTTATCATATTTCAAAATAAAAAAATCCTTGTTTTCATTTTTATTAAACAAATACGATCTAGCATTTTATAAAAAAAACGCATCACTGGAGAATCATATAATTTTTCATTGGGCTACTTATGAAAATCAACAAATGGTTAAATGAAATAATTAAGTATTTTAGACAGTGAAAAAACATAAAAGGTATGAAACTATAGTGCGCGCTAGATAAGTAAAGAATCTTTACCAGTATCAAATTAAGAATGCTGTAATTACTTTGTGCTTTCAAAAATAAAAAACGAAATTTTCACAAAAGAATACTTTGTATTCTCATGATGTTCTATTAGTTTAAATTAAACATATATTCTCATTACATCATGATAGGTCATAAGAGATAATAGATGTTGCTCTTGAAAATGGTGATGGCGACAGAGATACTGCTTAAGATTTGACAAAAGTACTTAGATATTATTCACTTACAAAGTATCTGTCTTATCGTGAACTGTAATTGTTGTTACTAGAACATTTACTCAAGTATCTTAATCATTTGCGTAATTCAAACAATCAAAGTAATTTTACGTTGAAAAATAATTTTTGTTTGAGAAAAATATTTGTTATACCATCATATATTTATTTCTTAAATAAAACATAAAATTTTTACAATTGATCGATCGTTTCATACAGTTTTTTGACAACTTTTGCCATAATTATCTGTATTTTTAGTAAAAACGTGTTTCTTTCAAAACGAAGAAGAAAAAACGGTTTTCAAACCGTACATTATTTACTCTTTTCAACAATATTATTCGATCGATTTATGAGTATTTTTATAAAGAAAATGTAAAATGTTCCAACCTTTCTAGCTTACTCTAAGCAATAATTAAAACAAAACGAAAAGAAAGTGGTTATTCAACACTTGTCACTTTTCAATGAGGACTTTATATTTCTATTTATGTAGAAAAATAAAAATGGATGAATATCTGAAAAAAAAAGTTTTTCGTTCAAAAATAGTTTTTTGTCATAATAATATAGTCTGCTTAATATAGGGTCCGCCATCTAAAGTTTTTTTTTTCAACTAGTGCTTATTTTATTTTTTGCATAAAGACCTTGGTATGACGCCATACAAAGTCCAGTTGGTTCAGGAGTTGAAGCCAACTGACCATCCAATGCGTTTTCGCTTCGCTGAGTGGGCTTGCGATCGACTTACAGAAGATGCCGATTTTGCCAAAAAAATCATCTTTTCGGATGAAGCTCATTTTGATCTTGGCGGGTATGTAAACAAGCAAAATTGTCGCATTTGGGGCACAGAAAACCCGCACGCATACATTGAAAAGCCGGTACACCCAAAACGAGTCACTGTTTGGTGCGGATTTTGGTCCAGAGGCATAATTGGGCCATTTTTCTTCGAAAATGAGCAAGGAGTGGCCGTTACAGTCAATGGCGATCGTTATCGGACCATGCTGAACGAATTTTTGTTCACAAAAATTGAAGAGGAGGATATTGGCAACATTTGGTTTCAACAGGACGGCGCTACGTGCCACACAGCCGAAGCTACACTCGATGTTTTGTGCCCTGTTTTTGAAGATCGCATTATCAGCCGCAGAGCTGATGTCGTTTGGCCACCTCGGAGCTGCGATTTGACACCGTTGGACTATTATTTGTGGGGTGCCGTCAAAGATAAGTGTTACGCCGACAAGCCAGAGACAATTGACGCTTTAAAGGACAATATTCGTGAAGCCATTGGTGAAATACAGCTGGACACAATCGATAATGTGCTTAAAAATTGGACCGATCGTGTAGGCTACTGCATGGCCAGCCGAGGCAGCCATTTGAATGAATTTATTTTCCATTATTAACCAGAAGGATTGTACTTTCAAATAAAAAAAGAAATTTGAGAAAATATTAGTAGTTTTTTTTTTATAGCATTTTCAAAAAAAAAAGTTATTTGGCGGACCCATTTATAAAAATTGTTATTAAAAAAAACTTTAGATGGCGGACCCTATAGTAGAAATCCTTTTTTTAAATCCTGGTATTATTATCATCACTTCAACAGGAAAGGGAAACTTGTATCATTTTGGCAGTTTTAACATATGAATGCAGAGTATTTTCTTTATTTTTTACATAAGAGCAAAAGAAAACTTACTCTACAAAAATTTTCAGGTTATATTATACTTCAAAAAAGGCAATACGTAACTTACATATATATTTGAAAACCAATTTTCAGTTCAAATTTTGATAAAATATTAGAAGAAGAAAAAGAGTAAACTTTTTAACCAATTAATGATATTACTTTTTTTATGTAATTGAATACTTGAAATTATCAATTAAATTTATTATTTTTTTTATCGTAAATCTGACTTAAAACCTCAAAATTTGAAGTTGGTATACTTAATCTTAATGACAAATCAATTGCTGTCCAAAATTCATTTCTAATTGCTAAATACTCTAAGATTGTTACATAAGTGAGTCGATTTTGTATCTCAACATAAATACCCATTGGCAAAATTGTACTATATAATAATACCGTTTAAATCGTTTTCTTTGTACGTAAGAACAATTATATAAGCTACTTAAAATAGTGCAAAACGCATGTTTCACCACTGTGGTTTATTAAAGTACTCACAAGCATCTTAATGGATGTTTTGTCTTTCACTTGTCTACATACATACATGCGCTATAACACAGATGTGACTAATCCTAATTATATAACATTAACTCTAACTACCTACCCTTACGTTGTTAACAGATTAGACCAAAAGAGGTCGGTATGGTTTAAGGCTTTCACTAAATATTTATATAATAATAGCGCCACGTGCTAATTTAACCAAGTAATAAATTTTTTCTCTGTTGCTGATTTCAATATGTAATTTTTTTATTATCATAAGCTTATATAAAAGCGGTTTTATTGATAACAAAACATATTCCCAATTATTTTGAAATTTGTAACATAGATTTTAAGACAACATTGAATTTAGAAACATGAATTCAACATTATTCATATTGCTTAGTATCAGAATATTGGTTCATTAATTTCTGCTATGAAAATAAAAGCTATTAAAAGTGCAGCTAAAATATTTTCACGCAAAGTTAATGTATTTTACATTTTGGCTACTTTTTCTGTTTACAATTGAAAACTTTTTCTAAAGGCAATATTTTTGTTTAGCCATTTATAAGCTTTCGTAAGTTATAAATATACTTAAAATTTGATAGCGAAAACAAATTATATTGTACATATTGTGCGACATATTTTAACATCGCTAGCTGACAAAGTTTTCTTTCCGTTTTTAAAAAAAAAATATTATGCTTATTTAATATATATTAATAGAAATAAACTTTTTTAATTAAGAAATGGTATTCATAACTGTGATGCCATAAATAAGTTCTTACAAATTAAATTATTTCATTAAGTCATTATTTTATCTCGCTCCAGCTTAAGGTTTTATATAATAAAATTTGAGCACAGAAGTGATAGACTACAGTTAACTTATTTATAACCTAGTTGGATCTTGCAGGGCTCTTGATTTTTGAAATACGAATTCTGATATACTTTGTAAAAACAAGTATTTATGACCAAATATTTTAACGATGCTCTATCCTGACTGTGTTTATAATGGGATAAGTTAACAAGTTATAAACATATGAATTTTTAAACAATATATTGATCAATAATAAATCGTGTCCCACTTATGTGGTGTTAAATTAAAGTTAAATCCTAAACTTCTCAAAAATCACAGGTTCAGAACCAACAATGGTAACAAAGAAAAAATAAATATTCAATATCACATTTATAGTCTTGCGTATAGATTATGTCTTTTCTCATTCAACTGATGTTGAGTATAAAAAAGTGAAAAATGAAAACTCCTGGCTGATACGAAATAATAAAAACCTTATATTTTAAAAATGATTTCAAGAAGTTCTATGTTTGTTGTTTTGATATATTTTTGTTTTGGTTTTTCTAACTTTATGTAAAGCAGGAAAAGCGCGAAAACGCTTTGTTTTTCTCTCTCTCTGTCAATATACTTAAATTTAGTGACTCTTAAAAAAGTATACATATGTTAGAATGGAGTAAATTTTAACACGCAACACTATCTATCTATATATCGATGTAGATCGTTTGCATTAAACTTTTTAACCAAAAGATGTTAAAAAAATCCGATATTATTTCATAAATTTACAATGCAACTTTGATACATATAGCTTTATAGAGACATCTCATCATAAAAGTATCACATAAAAACGTTGTCGATTAACTTTGACCAGATAATTCGAAATAATTATACAATAGTTACAATTACAACAACATTCCACTAAAAGCGATAAAATAACGTAACAGATGTCATTTTACGGGTCATTTGCAAGTCCGCTTTCAGAGCATTCTACACATTTGCTTTGTATTTATTTGTTTGGTCATCGCGGCATTTCAAATGGCCGTCCACATTTTCGACAAAGAAACTTCGTATTTTGGGTCGCTCACACAATAATCATTTCTGATAAAACTTTTCAAAGGAAAATTTATATTACCGCATTCGCAAGGCATGTGAACACTGGTTTGTTGCATGGCTGAATGAAAATAACCAAACTGGATTTCGTCTGAAATAACATTATGACAATCCTTTAATACATTTAATCCACTTAATTGATTTTAACTAACAATTTCGACTATAAGTACCAAATGAGATTCAATGAAAAATTAAAATTGTGAAATCTATAATAAGTACTTTTTTGTCACTTATGGCCCGGGTTTCGCCTTTCAGTGTATTCAGAATTTTTTTCACACGATTGCAATTAAACTAGAAGTGATTTGATTTGACAGTTAGTGAATACTCTCAAGTGTTTATTACTCTAGGTCTAAAAGCTAAATGTAAACAAAAAAAACTTGTTTCAGATATCCCAATCACTTGGAGATATTACACATAAGTAGGTATCTCTGAGTATTAAATTACCCAAATCAAATTTGAATGATAATTGGTTATTGTGAAAACCTTTCAGTACACAGTCATTGGGTTGAATTGGTTTTGAGATTTTATTATACGAATTCGAAGGGCATGAATGGTTAATTAAATCAGCAGATATTTTAATTATTTCAAATAAATATTTAACTATTAGCCTAAGGCTCATTTTTTTGTGTAATTCTTCTAGTATAAAAACGATTCAATCTCTTTAATGACAGTCAGTTTTATTGTATACGTGTGATAGAATTTTCGAAGATCCCGAAATGCAAAACTTAAGTCGTGAGTAACAAAATATGTAAAGGAATTGTAAAATATGTATATTATATTTCACGTCAACATCACTTATTAATTGTATCATTCGGTTAATGTTAAGTATTT
The DNA here is from genome assembly GCA_028555115.1 of Himalopsyche japonica. Classification (NCBI taxonomy): domain Eukaryota; kingdom Metazoa; phylum Arthropoda; class Insecta; order Trichoptera; family Rhyacophilidae; genus Himalopsyche; species Himalopsyche japonica. Next base: position 328,202 of record JAHFWJ010000271.1, on the reverse strand, counting down.
TTCATTACTAGATTATTATGTTCATTTTAATCAGCCAAGTGACTATACATGCGTCAATGATATTACACATCGATACACTAAATACAAATACTTTTATCAAATATTTTTCACTTTCCTCAACATTACGAAAAATATTCAATAAGGGAGTAAATAAATCAGACATAAAAAATGTCTTGCTCAGTAATAAACTCCTGACCCCATATTTGATAAATGATTCTAGAGAGGTAAAATGGACAGAAGGTCTTTTTGATCATGAAAAACTTTTTGAAAGGCTTTTACAGAGACTGTATACGTTTTTACACGTTGAAGGCCAAATATGTTTGATATTTAAAAATAATATACCATAATCCATGAGTACGATTTTTCGGGTAAAGTTGAAATTATCATATATATTGAATCTGTAACATCATTGTGAATGAGTTTATAAAAATGACTCGCTATACATAATAAATAGGTAAGCATCTTTTTTCAGAAAGTCGAAATATTTATTGAAGGCTTTTATTTTTCTTCCAACAGACAGAATAAATTACGGCTGTCGTAAGCAAAATCGTTATTTTCACAATTAAATGTTATTTCAAATATTTTTAATTGACAATAATCTCCACCGAATTAAAATTTTGCTCTGTAATTTTTTTTGATAATTAAAATGAGACACATTTAACTGTACAATACTCTTTATCTCTTGAATTATAAGCACTCAGAAATAAATGATTAGTAGATTTCTAGTTTACGATTCATCTATATTTTTGACTATAATATTCAAAATAATCTCCAAAAAAAATATTAATTATTAATTCGATAAAAATTGCTGCTATACTAAAACCTTATTTGCATATATAAAAACCCTTTTAAAAAGCACTTCAAATATATTTCAGTTTAAATAAGCTTACTGAAACATTTTTGATACACCTGAGTACATTTGGTTTGAGAATAGAATTCATTTCACGGAGTATGACCATGCGAAAATTCAAAATAGAAATGTATTGTCAGTAAGGATTCTTAAAGTGTTCGCATTTATTAAAAGAAAAACACCTACTCAATAAAATATGAGCTAAATTCAGTCAAAATATTATGAACAAATTTAATGAAAAGAAGTTAGAGAAACTGTAAGCAACGATGAAATATGCTACGACATAAATTGTATCACTTTCAGTACAGAAATAACTTTTTATTTAAAGAATTATTTATTCATAAATAAACCATTTTAATTTAAAAATACATATAAATTTCAAATATGTACACTACTACTTTAATATATCAAATAATATGATAGTTTTTTTTATATTAGTAACATTAATTTTTACGGATTTTATACTCTATACATGAAAACTTTCAACAAAAAATCCATTCTTTGTACTTATTCAAAAGAAATTTCCTAGCCATCAATTTTATTTTAAAGATATGAATTTCATGAAACTTTAGAATTTAGTATCCAAAGGTTGTTAATGAAAAATAATAAATAGTATCATTAGTCATTTTTAATACAGAATATACGATCATTTTTTATTATCTATAAATAATTAAATCAAATTCAAAATTCTATTTTCATAAAACATCTTCATAAGGCTCGGAAAATTTACTTCATAATGATCTGTTGTTAGTTTTTTTTTTGATGGCCGGTTGCGGAAATGGCTGAAAAAGCGAAGTAACATTTTAACCACCCTCGCCTTATGAAAGCTCTTCAAAATTTTGATTTATGGCTCCATTGCATAGACATGTTTCGGAACAAACAGGTTTTTTATGTTTTAGAGATGACGGCTAAAAGCTTTCTTTGATTTAAAAAATGATATTTTTTATTAACAAAATTTAACGCTTCCATTCATCACTTCATTATGTTTTTAATGTAGTAAACGTATCGAGTTAAAACTAGAAGCTTTATATAACTACCAAATAATCAATATTTTATTTATCTTGGGAGACATTTGGGAAAATGACGGAAAACTCTTAATTTATATAAACAACTGTATTGTTGTGTTTCAATTAATCCAATTTAAACTGTTAATAACAAATGTTGGTTGAATTAGTTTAATTATGCGCTGCAATGGAGAAAGTTCCATTAAACTATTGGACCCTCGACATTAAAATTAGGACCTTACATTTTTAATCAAAAGTGATTGTATGATGATATTGATGTAAATTTCAATCTCTGATAATGTGAATGGTCAATTAAAACATTGCCAGAGAGGATTTCAAAATGTCCAATGACAATATTATGAGTAATTTTACAGTGGTAAGATAATTAAGTACTGAGCCACTATTAATTGAAATTGACTAAGCAACTTGTTGCCTACACTGTAATGGTCATATTTATTTAAAGGTGTTTTTAATTGTCTTGAATTTAAATCATTGAAATTAGAGATTTTTAATTTAGTATTCATTCAGTGCCTCCATCCAACATTTTGACAAAAGTTATGTAAAGATTAATCAATCTAGTTTGACCTCTTAATCTCTCTTCAGAGAGGGTGAGTAATGGAATAATTAGTTAGGAAATGGCGTGCAAAATGTTAATCTCTAATTTGAAAGAGTTGTTTTTTAAATCAGGTAAATGGTGACTTGAAAGAAACAAAAAAATGCCATATCAATTCAATGACTTTGAAAATGCATCTATAAATCTATTAAAATTCAATTTTTACTCGAATACAAACGTGAGAGTTATTTTTTATTTCAATCAAAGAAAAGTGCTTGATTATTAATGATCAATTTAAAAAAATCATATAGCATTCAGAATAGAAACGACGGATAATCACAATCAAACAAAAATGGAGTAAATAAAAGTAAAATACAGTCTCATGGTGTAATTTTAATATATACGAGTATAATATGTTATTTAATTAACAAACTGAACTTTCACGCGCGTAACACTATATATAATCAACCTTATCTATTAAGACTATAGTCATTCTACATACATAAAATTCATTTATTAAACTATGATGTTCCTAGCACTACGCAAACAACCACTAGCACAATAATAATAATTAAATGTAGACGATACGAGGCTATCTAGCCTCTTCATCACGTTACTCAACACGTTAGGTCTTAACCATTTAGCTTTATAATATTTTTTCTCGTGTGTAAAAAGACATTTAAACATAATTTGAAGAATAAAAGTCTTATCCATATGAATATTGAATATCATACACATGCTTTTTTATATGAAACAATACAACATTTGTTGAATTTTCTAAAATTTATATCAGTTGAATTGAACGTCCGGTTTTTACTAAATTAAGTGGGATGTGTATTATTTAAGTTATTTCATCATTTCATATTAATTTCAAAGATTTAAAGTTTCTCATTTCTCTAGCCAAAGCATTTTATATTAAAACGTCTCGCTTAAAGATAAAAAAAATGAAAATCTCACCGCTGAAAAAGAAACAAATCTGAAATAATAACATATGTAATAATTCAAAGCGAAACGTTAGTTGTTTTAAAACGTAGAACATACATTAACTGACATTAAAAGCTGATGTTAATTATATTCAATGAAAAAAAACTTGTACGTAATTCAGGACCCTTGTCAAAATAATGTCATGTACGAGTAACTTAAATTATAAAAGCGATACAATATATCCTCCGCTAATTTGAAAATGATATTACGCGTATAACCATCAAAGTAAAAGTAAATTAGTTTTATATGGAATATGTTAATTGACCGAAACCACACTGAAAAATAAATATGTTTTCTAATATAAGCTCCCGTGAGAGCTAATTGCACTACACCTTGCCATTTTATATGTGTTATAAAGTTACTCTGAATTTAGTAATTTATTATTAGACTTTAGTCCTAACAAAAAGAGTCGATGTTACATATATTTATCGGTCAAAATTGTTTTTATAAGTAGCTTTATTTCAAATAAATAAATATTTTTAGCGTCTCCAAGCTATAACCAAACTTTATTATTGAAACTGGTTGTCGCTAATATCGCATTTTGTTCAAATATAAATATTATGAATTTTATATAGCAGTAATGCATAAAACTTCCCTAGCCCATAAGAAATTTGAAATTAAATTAAGATGTGTTTATCAAACGGTTTTAGTTCTACTAAAATACAAGATGTTTTCAACTAGTTATAATCAATAGTTTTTTTCCGTAATATCCTTAAATATGTCCGAAATAATGAGTCTCGACGAGATCTATCTTTTATCTTCATAAATCATAAAAATGACTTGTGCCGATTTTTACACAAAATCTCATTTTAAAAATGGCTCAATATAAAGATTTCAATCTCACATAATTCAGTTATTTATGATAGATTTTTAGAGCGGTACTTCACAGTATTAATTATGTAAAATAAGAATATGTTAGAATTTACTTAGTTCTCAATATCATTTTTTTGTGTTCAAATCAATTGAGAGATAGATTAAAAGCATTTAATTTTTGTTGGAAAATATTCTTGGCTTAAGCCATTACTTGTTTATAACAAATATACCATTTGAAAGTGGTTAATGAAATTGCAACTCAGGTTTTGCAAACGACTTGACGGCTTGCAATAACGTACAATAAATTAGCTAAATATTTTTAAAAAAAGGTTAAAACATAACTATTCACACTACTACTCTAATAATTAAATTCATATATCAATTATTTTAATACCACAAACATTTTCAAATAATCACTTTCGCCGGGAAAGATAACTTCATAGTCAACCAAAAAATATGTCTTTGCAATAACAGTTGGTAATCATATTTAAAATTGCTACACGTTAAGTATTTTTATCACTGAATGTATCTAAACATAATTAAATGTTTTTTTTAATTGTTTTGAATGCGTATACCATTCATACAATTGTGATAAAAAATTTGTGGATTATTATGCACAGATGTGCAGTTGATGAATTTATTAAATCAAGAGTGGCTTACTCATCGCAAGCATTATCTATTTCATCCGATTGCGATGAAATTTTGGTGTGTCAATCAGTATATGCCTGCAAACGTTCATGTATTAGTAGTACAACCATTACATCAGAATCGATTTCACTCATCGCAAGCGTATCAACTGATGATGTCCTGTGGCTCATGTTTATCCGTTTATATCGGACTCACAGGTAGAAGTATATGTACTCGAGCTAAGGAACATGTAAGATCATTCAACAGTAAAAAAACAGATTCACAATTCGCTAATCACGTTATTAATGAATTACATAATATAAATTCAAACTCAGCCCCTAAATGTTTGCATCTTCGTAGTAAGGGTCGGAGAATGACGCTTTTGAACAGCTGGAAATCAATAGACACCAATTATCACAAAGTATTCTTAACGAACAAACTAACATAATAGTATCGTCACTTGTCCAGCCGTTGTACAAACGGGTGGTGTGATTTGCTTCCAGAAGGACCACTGCCGTCCCACATATAATCTTATTGTCATAGACACCTATTGTTTCATTTAGAATTTTGAAAATTTTGTGTCATTGTGTTAAAGTAACAAGCTAGGCCGTTGGAACAGGAGAGAGGATGTGTTGTGTGCCTTTTCTGCACAGCTATATATAGATAAGCGAATGTTAGTTTAAGCATAGTTCTGACGATGGCGTGAGCCGAAATAGCTATCAACTATATTTGTTAAAAATAATTTTGTAGAACTAAAATACATTGCTATTTTTTCACCGTGTTATAATGGAGTTCTACCAAGTGAATGCCAATTCAATCAATAAACTTTGATGTGCTGTTTGTATGCACGCCCGCAAAGGTTCTGAATTAGTTCAACCATTAAATTTTTTTCTAGAACAGCAAATAGTGTATCATACAATTATGCACGAAATTAATTTTTTTAATTGCAAATTCTATTTCCTGGATATGCTTTCTAATATTGGCAATCATGCGATTAACAAAGATCTGGGATTATGACAACTCTTATTGAAATTTCTGTTTAATATGTAAATCAATGAGATACTAAAATGCAATATCAACCAAAATCTAGAATGGGTAAACTTTTCTTATCAGGTTAACGCATTACATGAGACGAATGTATTATAGCACATAAAAAGCATTAGAAGCGCTTCACCGTACACTAAAAGATTTAAGAGGAAATGAACAGCTTTTTGGCGGCGCAATCATTTTATTGTCTAGTAACTTTCGACAAACTTTACCAGTTATACCACGTTCAACAGCCGCTGACGAACCTAATGCATGTCTCGAGCACCTTAATGGCGACACTTACAGAAATCGACTCTGAGGACCATTATACGAGTAAAACTTGATACTTGATTTGTCCGCTAAGCATTTTGGTAAAACAATTATTGGTTATTGTGAATGAAGAAATGGCAATCGATGAATCCGCACAATGTATTACATTGCTAACAAGCTTCAAAATCTGCAAAATGCTGTTGAATAATGGATTAGTTTATCCCACAGTTTTTCATAGATTACTTTCTTTAGATCTTTGTCTTTTTTTTACCATAATATAACTATTATTGTCATTACTGTCAAGACATAAAAGAATCCAAAGTGCTCACGTGTTTTAAGTAGGCGATTCTTTATGAATTTTAGTACGTACAAGTATGTGCAATTTTATCACATTAAACCTTTTACCTTATCCAAAAACCAACGTGCATTAAGTTTGAGAGATAATAAAAACAAACAAGATTCGCCCGGATGTTGTTGCATTATCCGATCAGGCACGCGTACATCCATTATACGATGAAATACCGTCAGTAAAGATTTGTCGCGCCAATGGATCGTGAAAAACTTACTTCATTAATATGGATGAGAACACATTGCGGCTTATTTCGTCCCATCCTTCCCGATTTATTAAGAAATGTAAGGAATCCAAATAAATTGTGTCTCTTTTGAAAGAGAAATATGAAATCCATTTTTTGGTCCTTTGCTTTTTCGACTACTTTTGACAAAGATATCTCTCATACATTCTCGTTCGTTTGTTTGGAATTTTGTTGATACAATTTGTGATTTTTCCCTCGTTTTCTTGAATTTCTAACATTTTTTATCGGTATCGATGTCATATTATTTCTACACGATTTTTAGCTGTGAGAAAAAAGAATTGGAAGAAATCTTTATGTAAGAATATCAAATAACTACGCAGACAGTTCAAATATTACAAAAAAATGTAAAAATAATTGTAAATTTACTGTTACCTTGATTTAGCATTAATTATAGTTTTATTACATGTACATTAAAAAAATACGAAGCAACTTAATTTATCAGCAAATTAATTAATCTATTATTAAAGACCAAATGCAATACAACTTAGAAAAACTAAAAAATTATATTTAAATATATCATTAAAAACGATTTATTCTTGCATCTATCAAAAAAATGTTTTATTCAAATATATTTTTTATCATTTCTTACAATTAGTATGGCAAGAAACTCTTTTTTTTTAATAAAATCAGGTCAGTTGAACAATACAAATGTGCAAAAGTTGAAATATTCAGAATTCTCTCATTTTCAATATTGATGATTATTTGCTTAGTTCTAGGGATATCATGATCTCGCAAACTGTATCTGGCTGTCTTGTACAATAAAATTTTATGAAAAATTGTTTTCAAAATTTTATTGTTTATCTGAGATCGCTAAGCTTATTCAAAATATGTACCAATGTTTTGTTAGGCTAAGTGATACGGTTGTAGGTTTGTTCCAGTCATAGGTTTTTATAAAATATGTCATAAAGCAGTGAATTTTTTTTCTTCCTTTTCTCTTGTTTTATATATTTATATACAGTGTAAAATTTAAAGCATTAACTTACCTTCAGGCGTGCGCTGCATATAATATGACAAGGTGTGTTTTTGATAAAGAATATGGTTTTGGGTTTAAATACTAATGAAAAATGAAAAAGTCTCAAAGTACAACTACAAAGTACAAATACAACAAGTACTTTTATTTCACACGTCTCGTGTTCTGTCAATTTATTTGTGTTTTGGAAAAATGAACAAAAAGTTTTTTTTTTAGATTTGTCATAAACAAAGGATTGATAAATTATTTTTTAAAGCAGAATGTTTGCATGGCTACCGTAAATGAATTAACTATATTAACTATTCATTAATATTTTAAAAAAACCTTAACATAGATATAAGCAATTATATTTCTCCTAATTGGTCCGAGAGCTTCATTTGTCAGTTCACAGAAATCTATATACATAACTTCTAAAATTATTTCGTATTCGATTTTTACTGCCAATAAATATATATTACAAATATAATAATAACAATTTAGATTTTTGTTGTCATAGACGATAATACAGTGACAAAACGTCTATGAAATATTATATATATATATGATACTGCAAACTTTCACATCTTTTGACTCAAATTATTTAATTGATTGGAATATAAATTTTACTTAACCATATTTTATTTCTAGCCATTTTGCAACTTGGAGTGCAAAAAATGTTTAAGAATAGTCAGTAACAACTTGATTAAAAAAGCAGTCAATGCGTTATTTAATCTTGAAAACTTCAATTCAATAGCAAAGAAAAAATCTAAATCGATGCTTTTCGACTACAAAAACGTAAAATTCTCTATACTGCTAGTATGTTGTTTATTAATATTAGATTGGAAAAAGCAATCAGAAAAAGATTTTTTTAATTACGACCTGTAATAAATTGCCGGATCTTCTAAATAAAAATATTTTATCCTGTAATATTGGAAACGTACCTTTGAAAATAATAAATTAGTTTCTTAGCCGTAGTTTGTACCATGAACTGTTCCACAGGTTGGCCTGACTTCCTATTCGGTCCAAGATGGCGACTCTCACTTCCGGCCACCGGGGATCGCTTCCGGCGACAACCGAAGTAAATATTAATGCTTTTGCCATCGCAAAAGCAACTCTGATAAACAAACAAGTTTATAAAAAGGTTTATCGATAGAATGTTATCCCACGCTCTCGTAACCATCAAAATAACAAATGATTTCAATTCAGCGCTCTCTTTAAATTCAAGTTAAATATTAATTAAATCATCGGATCTATCTTGATTATCCTGAGGACCTAATTGTACAAAAGTTTTCAACACGATGTTGATCAAACGTATTTACATAATCTTAGTCAAATCGTTAATCCTTATTTACATTTGGAAACATTACTTATAAAGGTTTATAAATTGTGTTTTTTATTTTTATTTGAACTCTGTCTTTCAAATATTTCTTTTAATAAATTGCTCATTTCGATATTAATGTTTCTTCTAAGGTTTATTTCAGAATGAAAAACCTAGGCAACAAGATATGACAATATCAAAAAAACCTATTCTTATCGCAACTTGTATATAAATCATTGTGTCCTCGATTTATGTAAATACCAAAAAACGTTTACTTCTCGGCGAATGGATGAGTCTGTTATTGTTTAGTTTATGGAATAATTGTATTTTATAGCAAACTAAGAATTTGTTGTGAATTGAAGCTTTTTTTAATCGTAACAGATGTGCAAATTTAATAGAGGTATTATAGTATATTAAGCTTTATAGCATTGAGTTAAGGCCACCATATTATTATTACAAACTAAATTTGACGTAAAAGTACGAGGCATCTATATCATTATTATTGAAAAGGCTTGTTTGTTATTTAATATACGGATACTGTTAGATAATTATAATTTTAATAAAAGGTCACATAATCCTCGACACTAGACGGTCGATCACGAAACCTTTCTGTGCCTTTTGTGTATGCTAAAATTTCACCCACTAAGCGCTTAACAAACAGTACATAGCTAGTCTTGGCGCTGACAGGGTGTGATTGAATGGTGTGGAAAATTATGTTTGCAGTTGAGCTTCACACTAAGCGATGACAAAAGTAATGTTTAGTAAAAACTTCAACAAGTTGCTGAGCAAAACAGTACTAAGTGAAAACATTCATCAATAATATGAATCCAAGCATTCATTTTTTTAATTATAAAATAAAAAGAATAAGATTCTCTAGGTACTTTTGGAAGCGATTAAATTTAAATTACCATATTTTCATTCCGGATAGAAAACTATCGAAACTTTTAGCCACAGACTAGTCAATAAAATATTCTCTTTATAGCAATAAAGAAAATACAAATTTTAAAATAAAACTTATTTGTTCAACCGAAATGTGCACTAATCAATAAAAAAATCTTGATACAATTCGCAACCTTTTCCAATTTCATTGTAGATATGATAAATTGCAGTCAATTTCAAATTTTATACCCATCATATTTACCTCAAATAATGAATTGAAATCCTGGCGTTAAATAAAACATTTTTGAAATTATGTCAAGATTTGTTAAGCACCGTTGTTAATTATAAGGTTTTTTTTTGGCATTTGATGATACAGTGTAGAAGCATACTTTTCTGCCAACCCTGATGAAAAAAAATTTTTACAAAGAAAAGTTTTAATTAACATTTCCTAAAAATTGCTCTTTTAAACATTTTTTTATGATCACAAATATTAAGTTACCGCCGCTTTATAATTTCAGGGAAGTTATTAGAGAACATTTTTCCATATAGGCAGAAACAAACACGACCGTGGTTTTGTTTATTTATTTAAAATAATAGGCTTCAACGAACTATACAAAAGATTAATTTAAAAAAATAAACGCCGAGTTAGTTTTGCATTTGTAAGTGACGATGTTTTCCGTTACTGATATCACGGGTTCATGCTCGAGAAAAAACAGAAGTATAATAATTAAATCAATGGATTCAAAAAAATTTCAAATTTTTCTCGACGGCTTATGGTCTAAAAATTCCCTTCCAATCGATTTGATATTAAAAAACTGGATAGTGAGAGTGGCTAGTTCAACATAAGTTCTTTCCTATCTCCAGGGCTGTGGATTCGCAGTGTTTTGATCGGATTTGTAGTCTTCACAAAACAAGCGACTGCAAATACTTTTTCGATTTCGATCTCAATGAACAAGAAAAAATAAACTGTCTTCGTTTGAATTCTATTTCAAAATTTAAAAATAAATTTTACGATGCTTTCAAAATGGCAGAAACATGTTAGAATCTACAATTTTTATGTTAAAAAGACAATAATAAATCAGTAATCGTAAAAGACAGCATTGCCGTCAACCCAAGTATCCGTAGAGCGTGTATTTTTCGCTCTTATAATCTGATTTTAAATTCGGATTTGGAAGCTTCTGCGAATGCAGATTTAATGAATACAATACTATTTATAGTAATTTTGCCGGATTGATTGATAAATCTTCTTTTTAATACATAAATAGGGTAGGTAGATAAAAAAAACCTCACCAAAATAAACTTTTCTTAGAGCGAGTCGTGTAGATCAATTTCGGAGTCGGAGTCGTGTTGTTGGTCAATGTTAGAGTCTATTTTTATTAACAACTCCATCGCCTTGCTTATCCCCATCATTCTAACGATATTCAAAAATAGAGGCTGAGCAACATATTGATAAGCAGTTCATATAGAAAAACTTTTTTATACTGAAAAAATATATAGAATTATTAAATTCAATGACTGTGATTTTACAAAATTAAATATGCTTGTAATAATGAGTGTGGGTTCAAATACGAATCATATTGTATATATAACTGTCAATAAAATTTATCATGAAAAACTCGGGCTCGGCCATTCGCTACCTTTATTAATTGAAGTTCATGGATAACTTTTTAATGACAATGAGCTCAGCAATCGAATAAGTATACGGTAAAATTTCACTTCGGTAATCTTATATAAAAAGATTTCAGATTCAAGTGCTCAACTAATAAAAACTAATGTAAAATTTTTCAATTGCTAATGTTAATTTTTCATAGTGGATGACTTTGATAGCATTTCAACGAAATCATTCAAGACACACATGACTTTGTATATAACCTTCTTAATTGAATGAGAAAACAGTATGTAAAATATCAACTCGTGGCCAAAAAGCAAGTACAATAAAAGTCCAAGTAATGCTGCTTCTTGGGACGAGAAAAATATTCTGATTATTTATTATAAAAATATTTTCGGATTGTAGTATTAACAATAAACTTCTGACTTTTTGCTTAGGGAAGTAGTCATTTAAAATATAATAAAATTGACGCAACATATTTGACAGCTAGTCTTATCATTTGCGTTTTTCATAAAAAACACATTCTCTCCAGAAACTTATGTTAGTATTGTAAGGGAGATAAAAACTCCAAGAAGGTTGCTCTTCTCTAGTTAAAAGTTATGTGTTTCACGATGGTTTATTATGCGACGAAAAAGCCTAGGGCACTTAAGCACTCCTGAGACATTCAAAAATAAAACCACCACTAAAAATAAAACGCAAAAAGTTTTATTTGCCTTGAATTACGGAGAAAACATCTGAGAAAATTTAAATGTTAGCCACCAAATGCTTAAGGCACAGTATCACTTTTATGAAGTAAATTAAATAATCGAACATTAAAAACGTATATGTGCAGTTCTACACAAAAAGTAAAATTCGTGGTAAAATTATTGAATAGAGACTGAATATTTAAAAAAAAAACTATGAATGAAATATATTTATCGGAAATTAAAAAAACGGTCAGATGTGGCGTATGAAAAAAAACTTTAAACTCTAATTTGAAGTAAAGTTGCATGGAAAAATATAATATCTCTTAACTTTTAAGAGTACAACACTTTTGTAAATCTCAAACTACTTAATTCTTTTTATTGATTTAATTGGCATTCACTTGGTAGAACTCCATTATAACACGGTGAAAAAATAGCAATGTATTTTAGTTCTACAAAATTATTTTTAACAAATATAGTTGTTAGCTATTTCGGCTCACGCCATCGTCAGAACCATGCATAAACCAACATTCGTACTTAATTCTTACTTTAACTCTTACCTCTACTTACTCTTTACTTTGGCTGTATATTAATTTAAATCGTATTGTTAAAATTCCGTGTTAAACTTACAGTATTACATTTTGATGCCCAAAAGTTGTTAATCATATTACGACAACATTTTAACATTCACATTTAACGTAAAATATTTTCAGACTAACTATTAATATTAAGGAAAACCATTGAATCTACACCGAATCGATAGTAAAACAAAAGGAAAAATATGAATCGTTTAATTTCTATTGTCAAAGCAGTTTATTATCAGCGAATCAATGAATAATCAATTTATTTATACAAAATACTTCAAGATCAATATCGGAAATGGTAATTTCATATTATTTTTCGTTGATATATATTATTCACATATATACTTATTCGGTCCGAAAAATATCGGACACATTTTTTGCTGTTATGAAATTCGCTCCCCGCTGACATATTGATTGATGGCCCAGTGGTTTATGACTCAAATTAATCAAAACTCTTCTTGAATCGGATAAAAATAATCATCTTTCTGGTGACAAGGACAAACGTTAGCGCATATTGTATCGATGTTTTTTTATATATAAAAATCTATAACATTTTTTTCCGTTTTTATATGCCTGTGAATATTTGGAAAAACCAGTGAAATATCAGTAGTCTTTGATAATTAACAAATGGAAATGGCGCCTAACAACTATAAAAATTATATCGTGGCTAGATGTTATTGAAAAATTATCAGTACGTCATTGAAGTGTATTAAGATCAAATAGATGTTCAAACGCGCTACAAAACGTTCTCTAGCTAAAAAAAATATTTGGCAATGTTACATTTATGTGACTTCTAAAAAGAACGAAACAAGTTCAAACTTTGAATATTCATATATTGTTTCTGTTTGCGAAGAATTACTTATTCAAAACAATACTCTAATCAAACCTGAAAGCGTTTTACATACAACGCTAATGAGAGAATATTGTAATCAAAGCTATATCTAGACATAAATATTATTCTGAGACAAAATAATAATTATTATACATCCACATTTTCAATGCCGTTACTATTAAATACATACATTTACTGGATTACAGAAATGGTCTCCAATTTAACTAAAAGTAATTATTAATGTGAACGAGTTAGACAATTAGTTACCAGCAAATAATTTAACGCTCTTTTATGATGTAATTAAGCGAACTGTCTGAATTATTGAGTGGATTATTTGAATTGAAGTCAAATTTCTGAGAATTAAAGAATCATATCACAGTAGATTAAATTTGTATTACAATTCTCTCCAGTTATTAAAAAAGTGATTATTTACTAGAATAACAATTTCTTAAATCTGGGTGAATTAAGATTTATTATAAAAATATAATAAAAACTCACAAAGAAATGGAAGAGGAAAAAAGGAGAAAATAAAAAGTATTTTATGGTATGATATTTAAGATTCTATTATGCGATAAAAACAAAGACAGATTGTATTGAAATATCAATCATTGCTTTAAATCAGATACTGTGCCAGATTTTTTTATTAGTAATAAAATATTTAGAAAAATACCGAAATTTTGTTTTATAATTATTTTTATTAATAATTAAACATATGTACATACACTTATTTACCATTTTAATTATATATGTGTATAACATTATATACATATTACAAAAATATTTTGGCAACCAGTCATATTATATTTGGTATGCCAAACTCAAATATGTTGAATTTGAATTGTTGTAATTTTGTACGATTCCGCATGTTCCGCATGTCCATCACACGGATGCAAAAGAACTGACCCAAAGTTCTAAGGCCTGTCAGTTCTATTGCATCCGTGTGATGGAATACCTGAAGATACCAAAGGGCGAAACCCGGGTCGCTTGTGGCAAAACATGCGGAATCGTACAAAAATACAACAATTAAAATTTGATATTGAAATTCCATCAAGCACCTTCAGTCGATGTCATAAATTATATCAAATATGTTGGTTAAATAAAACGTTTTCCCAGGTTTAAAACGTGTACATAGTTATAGTTGCTATTTTACAAAGTTAAAAATAAATCAAGATAATTTTCATTGATAATCATATATATTTAAATGAAAATAAGAGCTTTCATCAGTTGGCGATATCTGAATAATTTCAATACTTGTGTTTGTTGCTCGGAATCCAAAATGAACAATCAAATGGGTAGTGTATAGAGCGACATCTTTCCTGCAAGGACTTATAATAGCTACCACTGGATGATAGACAACAGAGAAGCCGACAAGGTTGTCCGTCAGTCGGAACAGCCGCAATTCACTGATAAAGACTGTTTTAATTGAAAAGACCTCGAGAGGGTTGATATCAACCACATGCCTTCTTACACTACCTACATTTAAGGGGTACTAAAATATACAAGCTTAACTCAAATGTATACTTTGATCAAACGAACACATTTAAGATACATTAATGCTTGAATTTTGGAAATTTGTTTAAACCAAATAATGTGAGGTTTTTCATTTAATATTATGGAATTTTTGTCAGTTGAAAACAGAGTGCTGATGTTTATGTATAACGATGGTTAATAATGACTTTGTGAAATGACTAAATAAGATACACATACACGCCTTAACTATTTAAATTGGCCTCCGTAATGTTTTGGTGTGATGTATTCAGTTGGTGGTAGTTTTTCATTGTCATGGAAAAATATTTCAGAATTAATCATAATCATCGATTATATACTACTTGCCGCTGCTATAAACCTTTTACTCGCCGAAAAAAATTTACCTAAATATTTTTTTCTGAAGATTACGTAATTTTTTGATGCTTTAGGAACCAAACTACAATTCATAAAAATATTTTTGATCATTATTATGCATATGAATGTTTATTATGCGGTCAGTGTTTTGACCATCCCTGCGTAAAGGCAACATTCGCTCTAAAGAACAGACAGTCTACAGGCCATGAAAGGGTATACCCATTATTCAACAAGAACATTCCTGGTATGTTTCAAATCTACTCTCATACATTATATATTATATGGAGCAAATATACACTAAAGTTCCATATAGTATGTAGATCCTACCTTAAAGAGCATATTCTGATTCTCTCAAAGAAACCCGAAATAGCTTAAAGTTACATATGAAGAAAAGAAAATACAAAACATATCGTTATATAAACATTTTCGAAGCCTACTAATTTAAAACACAATATTTTCTAATTGTAAAACTCTGCAAATTCAAATATGTTATAAATAAAAGAAAAATGTGCAAACTAATCTGATGGTGTTACAAATTCAATATTTACCGTTGTTAAATCAAAATAAGAATATAAAGTATATAAAGGTGATATTATTTTTATTTGTTATTATAGTTTAAAACACATTAAGTGATGTGAAAATAGATAAATTAAGTTAAATTGAGCTAAACGTGTAATTTTTGATATTAATGCCATTAAGTAACTTCCATGAGTCTTATTTTTTTTTGAGAAATTTTTATCAACTGTAAGTCTTACTAGATTTTGATAATGACAATAATCAATACAGTAACTCTGTACACTGTAAATTAATCACTGTTTATTTTACTTTATAGTAAACTAAATATATTGCAGAAGTAGTTAATGTGTTTACGAAAAGAAAATTGCAGGAAAATCGGAAGTGCTTTTAAAAGTGATGAATTATTTGAATGAGTAAAAAGTCAATAATTTCTGATAGCTGTTTCATACAATCGTTATCAATAAATATTACAAACCAATATTACTGCTTTTGAAATCAAATGACATCATCTAACAAATATTTTTGATATGAGCTTATATGCATACTGACAAAAATCTTAACTCATTAATAATAGCTTTGAAGAACAAATAAAAAATACAATATTATATAAAAACATCAAGTGACTCAATATTAAATCTATCATATATCCTATGATTGAGCAACATATTTTCACTACAATAAAAAGGTTCAATAATTATGGAATGAATGGTCAAAGAAGCTTAACTCTTTCCTTAAAAAAGATTCAGTCACTTCCAAAATTGATTTTTGCTAAAAACACACCTAGATCATTCTTTTGAAAATGCTATTTGATATGAAGACTGTCCAAAATTTACTTTAAATATACAAAACACCTGATATATACAATTTATAACTAATTTACAAATCATAGGGTTACAAAAAGAATTAGTCAAATCCAACTTTATAATATTTTTTTCCGTATGCAAAAATATGCATTTTCACACATTATTGGTAATTCATAATTTTAATACATTATCAAGATATGACAACGGACATGAAAATTACTGTCAAGTTACTAGAGACTAATACGTGTAAAGGACAACCTTTGAGCATCATTTGTATTATTCGAACTCGCATTCGCGTAATTAATTTAATGTGTCATCTACTACCTCACCACTTCAAATCAAAATGTTTTAGCCACGTAGTAAAAAAAAGGATTATCTTTGTTTTACAGATATCACAAAAAGCATTTAAAAATACTTTGAATATTCGTTGGGAATTATTTGTCAAAATTATAGACTCAAAATTCACTAGACGTAAAAATATAAAGGCTTCAAAATACTCATTTAATTTTAATACGAAACAACAATTTTCTTTTTGTTTATTTTCCTCGCCATAACCATATCAACGTTTCAATATTGTGAAATTTATAATTGTAAACAATTGAATAGGTGTGTTGAGCTGTAAACATGTTTCAAATGATCGTGCTAACAATTTTAATACAGATGCGAAGATTTTGTCACTCTATCGCCATTGAACTTTATTTGAAATTTAAACAGTATAAAATGTAACGTGAAAATAGTTTACACGAATTCAATTGAAGTAATGGCTTATTAAGCAGCCAAAGACGACATAAATGAGAACGAAACTGTATAGCAAACAGCTTAACTGAAGTAATGTAATTGCGTCCACTTTCTGAAGTAAAAGCGATCGTTAAAAAATATGTGTTCTCATATCCGGAAGGCAGTCCGGTAGCGGAAAATAGCGTTAATTTTTGTCTTCGTCATTTTCATTGCAACTTTACAGTTTCCTGTGTGTGATAAACCCATCCAATCGAAAGGAAGCCATTGCTGATAGTCCTGCATTGCGAGTTTGAGCAAGCATTACTATTAAGATAGTCATTTTTTTTACACGAAATAAAAAGATTTTGCGGTATTTTAAATCTTTAATGTAAGCTATTTTTGAAAATGTATTTTATTCAAAAAATTAAATAAAATTTATCTCAATCAAATCGTTAAAAATGTTATTCGATGGAGTGATTTTGTTAAGTGCATTAGCATTTTGAATTATTGAATAAAACAATAATTCAAAATGCAAATAATAGTATTTTTTTCTTATTAAAAATTACTATAACTGAGTTTTCAAAGATTTACAAGTCTTTTAATTTACAAGTCACTTATAGAGAGATGGGATTTAACTATAACAAGCGAGGATTTATGGTGATTAGTTTTTCCAAATGATGGTTTATAATATATATTTACAGTGTTTTTGAATATTTTAACTGTTTACCTACACTCCTTATGATAGGCTATCCCTCCCTAAAAGTAAACCATAAGGAATCGAATAGTTAACTTTGAGTTCTTTATGCGATTTTGAGTTACATTCATAAAACTCTCAACAATTTTAACGGGACAATAGTTTTGTCAAAATAATAAGTCAAGTGTTTCATAACTAAATTTGAGAGTGTTATTAAAAGAAACGTACTTAAGATCCGCTCTAACAGAATTGATGCTTGAAATATCAAATATTGAATGGTAAAATACAGTTCAGCTTTTTTGATGTTGAATTTCAAACATTTTAAAAGTTAAATTTAGTAAATAAAAATTTATATCCTGAAAGAATTACAGATTAAAAATTAAAATATCCAATAAATGATTTTGACCATGTACGATACAAAACAAAGTAATCCATAAATGTTAACACAAACAAAGGAAAGGCAAATGGTGTTCAAAAATAAACTACTTTGTACTGTAAATAATAAATTTAATTGACACGTACTTTTATAATGACCAGTAACCACACGTTGCAATTCAAACGATCTCGTACAAGTTTATTAGTGAACAAATAGACTGTACCAACAATATTTTATTCAGGAAACAGTTTGAAGGGTAATGTGTTTTTATTTACCGAAATTATTAAAAAAAAAAAACATTCATAAAAACTTATAATCAGGGTTATCATAATATCAAGTTTGTTGTAATACATTTGAGGCGTTATATTGAAAAAGACAGGTAAAAGCTAACATGATGTGTTAAAGAAATTTTTACTCGAAAGATAAATAGTTAATGTCGGCTGGTATTGATTATACTCCCGTAAGTCACAGTACACCTTTTATTTATTTTTAGGAATACATATTTTTGCTCGTGATGTAAGAAGCATAAGTATTTTTTAACCAAAACGCTTCTGAAGGTAAATTTTTATTCCATTAACACGCAATCGACAAATAAGAAAATGAAGCTTTAACTTTTTATCATCACGACGTGAGTCGAATTTTAATAATATTTTTCACGGTTGAGAAGTTATTCATATGCGTTGGTTTTGAATAAGTGTTCTATAATGGAATTATAATTTGCTATCACATTTGTCATACATTTTTTTAAATATTAATACAAATGTTTCTTGTTTTTGATAAAGCGGACTTACATTCTATTCTATGCAAATTTCAACTCTCATAGTTTTGTAATAAAAATATGGACATGTCTTTTGTGCATCATCTTTTTGAGCAGACTAAATATATTAAAGCTAAAGGTTAAAATTGCTTTCCGCACACAAATCACGGCCAATTGTCCAATGTCTATGTCCGAGTCGCAGAGGCACGCCACGTTGGCGCATAGAGATACGCTACACTCCGAAGTGGCCATGACCGCCTCAATTCATTCAATCGGTAGCTGCTGAGTGCAATGCCTAAAATTACTCTACAATTTAAATTATGCGATTCTACACGAACTCATAACCATTAATGTACTGTCAATTATTGAAGGCGCCTGCCATAATAATTTTAACATGTATTGATATTCAGGCATTGATATTAAATAGCATTACATCAAATAGTTTCCTAGCCACCTTAAAAGAGAAACTTAAAATCACACCAAGAAAAATGTCCCAAATAGATCAGTCTAAAAGGCACACATTTTGACTTCAACATAAACCTCCCAATAGCTTATTACCTTTAATAATGCAATTCATTAGATAAGTCAATGTCAAGATCACATGTCAAAAATATGAATTCTAAATTAAGCTTATTTGAAGATTTTTTTAAATCATAATTCAAGTATGTTCAAAATACAACATTTTTTCGATCAAATTTGCATAACATTCTCACATATGTGAAAATAAAATCGATTACAATACTTTTACTACATAAAAGAGTCAACTAAATTTGTCAATAAAAATATTCATAAGACTTAAATGTATTCTCATTTTATTGACAAAAGAAAAAAAAACGGTTTTTTTGTGTCAAGACTGTTCATACTTTGTAATATTAAAAAAATATCACGAATCGAAATAACGATGCATATAATATACGAGTGGTGTGTAAAATACTTCAATAAAACATTTAAATCCAGAAAAACGTATAGTGGACGAATCCTTTTTTGTTACAAATGTTTCTTTTTTTGCTTCATTTAATAACTTCGCGACAATAGTTGTTATATTCACGACTCGGACTCTAGGGAAATCAAAAAGAAAACGCTTTCATAAAACTGTCAAATTACAAGAACAAACAAATCAAAATAAGAAAATGGTTTAAAATAACAAATCGCGAAATGTACTCAGGTGGCACTTTATAAAAAAAATATAGAAATACTAAAACATAGAAATGATATCAAAAATCTATGACCCTGGTTATATAGAAAGTGAAATATTATGAAGAAAGAACCTTGATTCCTATTGCTGATATTGTTAAAATGCATGACATTGTCCTTGAAAACCTCATAACTTATTTTGTAATAAATAAAAATAGTTCAAATATCCTTATAACCAACCTCAAGTATCAATTCGTGAATTCATAGCTGAGCGCAAAAAACAAAAATAACGAGGGTTTAGTCATTTAATCAATCGTCCTGAAAAGGTCAACATATATACATATTTTACATCTGCATGAGAAAAAACTTCTAATTCAGAACAATTTATAGTTCATATTTTTTCCATTGTAAACGGTTTCCACGTTCCAAATTTATTCCACAGACATGAAATAAGTTTCTATTTTAACAAAATACGTTGACTTTATTTAATTTTTTTTTAACAAGAATAATTTTTTTTTAAATATATTTATCATTTATAGACAACAATATGTTGCCTATGCGTTGAAATGGTTATATTTAGCTTCAGGATGTTGAAAGCGGTAGCAGCTTTGCTAGTGAATGGATTTGCATATGAAAAGAATTTGAAGTGCCACACTATGCAGTCAAAGTTAAAATAAATTTAGTTTTACATATCTATTCTAGAACAGCTAGTTCTGCTGATAAGAGTATTATATGTAGCAACTTTTTACATTAACATAACTTTTGCCTCTGTTTATAAAATATGCATGTAATTTTGTTTTATACTAATTCAGAAATTTAAGAGAAAGCGTCAGACAAAGTATTTAAATGTCTTTTTATTCTGTGAATAAAATATGTGAAATAGGAATTTTGTTTGTTTATCTGTTCAGCTTTCTTTTCTCAAGCGCTCGGAATGTACTAAATATATTCTTGTATACGAGTTTTAAGTGTATATATATTTATATAGGTGTATTATTACAATTTGTTTACAAGTCGTGCCTTGCACACATCTTTCATATGAATATGTAAACGTTTTTAAAAATTTAATGCTCTGTCAATAGTTAACGCAGAATTAAGAAAAATGTAACACAAAATAAAATATCATGTAAAAACGTAAATTTTAAAATATGTAAAAACATATTAAATTAATGTGTTCCTCAGGTCAAATAGTAGTGTGGAAATTTATTCATGATTTATATTTCAAACAAAATATCAAAATTAATAATTTAAATAAAAATAAAACCATTCAAGTGGGTTACAAAACACATCTGACGCTCACCACTCTAGAAAATTGTTAATTAAACATAATAATATATAATATTTGAAATGTTGAAAAAAAAATTATTTTCACACTTTTCATTAACGATTCGGGTTTCACCATTCAGTATCTTCAGGCATTCTATCACACGGATACGATAGAACTGACAAATAGCCAATGGTTTACATCGGTTATATACAAGAAGAATTACTTTATATAGACCCTGAAACTAGGAGCTTAATATATTTCTGAAATAACTTTTATAACTACTGATTTGTTCATAACGATAATCAGTTTTAGATATGATAGTTTGATAAACAATACAACTAATGAATTTATGATGAAAGGTTTTTTAAAATAATTAACTACCGTTTACTTGTAATTAAATCATTTTATACTTGGAGATACCTAGTTATTTTGAATCGGTAGGTATGGTAGGACAAATATTAGGTGGCAAATTATGAGACTAATTGAAACAATTTCACTAGGGCAAAGTAAAGATACCGAAAGGTGAAACTCGGGTCGTGGGTGATAAAACATGTGAAAATGAACCACTTTTAAGTATTTTAGATGTAATTTAAAAATGCATCAAGCATCCTCAGCCGATATCTCCAATTATAATATAATGTAAGACTTGAATAAAACTGGATTTATTTGGACAGCAAAGAGAGTTTGAAGATTAAACTAATATCTCTTTCAAAGGCTTTCAGCAGTAAAAGGACCTATATTGTATTATACTTTATTCATTGTAATGAAGCAGTCTTGGCATGTTTCACAACGTTATAGCGACAGCTTAAGTACATCAAAGAGTTGGAGATTGTGTCCCATTGTAGGTAGTGTGATAAAAGCGATGCAGTTTTATTCATGTCAGCAACGAGGGGGTCAAGTATCCACTCAGTTCGGCTAGCTGAGCCAAGTGTAGTTCGAGCATGCCGTTAAATAATATCGATTTTCGTTTTATCAAGTCATGTGCGCGCTAACGAGACACCCAATTGCAAAAGCCAATGTATTCGCCATATGATTTTAATTTATGCATATTGTGTATAATTATATAGTGTATATATTATATAGTGTATTTTGTAGATTGTTTTTGAGTACAACTATTTCACAAACTTTAACAACATACACCTGATGTCAACAGGTAAATATATATATATATATATATATAAGAACGGTCGGATAATATAAATTACATTGATATGATGTTTGGGTCGTCATAACTTTGAAAATTATGTTTTAAATGGCTCACAAAAATTAATGGAATTACTAATCGTGTATTACGAGTAAATTAAAGGAAGCACTTCCAAATGATTTTTAACAGTCGCATTTTTTGATTTAGACATTTTTTTACCTCATTTGTTTGTTTAATATATGTCAATCATCCTGTAGTATTTTACTTTTATCTACACTAAAATAATAAAATATATTTTTTTTGTGAGATATTTTTATTTGGTGTCCCGTGAGACAAATCTCTCTTAGCAAGTCTTGCTGTGTGGTAAAAATGTTTGACAGACACTGCACTTCGTCGTCAACTAACATTTAGACGAATGGTCAACTAGTGGCGACTGACTGGCGTAGTTTCTGATTTCATGTTCACATCGACTTGGCGTTCATTCATAGTTTCGACTTCATTGGGTGCTTTCACATTTCAATGATTAAATGATTTCAGAGTATAATATTTTATGACACATATTTCTCTATGATTTAAATGTACTTTCAATTTCAAACAATTCAATGAATATTTGAGTATTTAAGCGATGAATTCTTTCAAAACGTTAGGTTGTAAATAGTGTTGTGTGTGAATAATATCAAATTCAAAAATCTTTGTGTTCACTTTTATTATATATCTTTAATAGCTTTGAAAAACGAATAGGCTTAATCGTGTGATGCATCAAAAAATATACTTAAGAACTATGAATCATGCCTAATTTGACCGATATTTTGATAAATTCATAACCCACATTTGGCAATATCCGATATTTTGACTATTTAATTTGCAGTTGTGTAAATAAAAACATAATTTCAAAATAATATTAATGTGGCTTTTCCGATAATGAACGCCAGCTGTATAAATAAAACTCAAATTAAAACAGATAGCCAAAAAATGAATGATATGATAATACTGCAAATCGTTTTGGCGCGTTCTGTGAGTGAGAGGAAAAATATATTGTGTTTTAAATATTTTAAATTTTACTTTTAAGGTGTTAACTGTCACTCTTGATGGAAAGGCATTATATTTTAAATAATAAAAACACATTTTTTTAGTACTTATTTCCACAATATATTTTTTGATCAGGACCGGTTTCGCTCAACAAAAAAAAAAAAGAAAGACGCTTTCACCTGTTTGAGAATGATCAAAATTAAACTAACAAAACTCATCCTATATAAAATTTTAAATAATAAAAACTAGGTTTAGATTGAAAAAGTTTTTTTCTTTGCCATCTCGAAGTCCAGTTATTTTTTTAAACTGGTGAATCAATTTTCTAAGCAAAGGAACTTTTCAATATCATGCAAAATATTTATATCTATAATATAATCATCAAACAAATAATGTTGACATAACTTGTAATAATTTGTAAAATTAATTTTAAAACACATTAACACGAATCATAATAATAAAGCGGACTTTATTAAAAAAACTCTCAAAAGAATGTTTCTCCCGTGTTACTATAACTCTAGGCTGTTATTTTATATATAATTTATAGAAGTAAACACAATCCTAATTGAATGGTAAAAACTTTCCTGACTATCTTTCGTGAAGCTGTGGAATGCTTTGTATATTTCAAGAAACGTAAAAGAGAAATGATTTGTTTTTTTGTAAAGATGACGGCTTGTTACGTAACTCAATAGAACTGAAAATGTATTCCTGATTACGTTAAAAAATCACGCTATATCTTTCTAAGATCTTTATCTAAGTCAAGTATTTGATAGAAAAAGACACTGATCAAGTATTTATTTAACAGAACTTTTATAATACAAAAAATTTTCAGCCTAAATAATAAAATATTGTAATGATTAAAACACTAATAAATTTTACGACATTTCTAACTATTATAAAGCATCTACATTTTTATAATAATTATTAAACGCATATGTTTACAGGCTACACATTTTAATCCCCGTTACAATCAATAAATAACCATCTTAATTAAAGGTAGAAATAGACAACCTTATTGTTACTACGCTGAATAATCATTATGAGTTAAGTTATGAAAGGATTTTACAAAACATTAAAAGATACTTTGGGCAAACGCGAGAGTTTTATGTTTTTAATAAATTTTTTGAGACGGACTTTTCAATGGTTTTATAGAAAACTATCGGGCTGAATTTGTATAATAATAATGAAAAGCCATGAACTAGCAGCTTTTGTTTAAAAAGATGCCTTTTTTTATTTTTTACTTTCTTCTTTTAATAAATATTATAAAAATAAATCAGGTAAACGCAATTAAAATTTCTTTGTTTGTAGACTCTGCATTTGTTGTGATTCGTTTTTTCATAGAATATGTTAGAATGAAGAACGATGAAAATCACTCTTCTTTATCTTGTTAATATGAATAATCACATAATTATCCCCTAGAGAGGTAGGTTAAGTAAAAATGCTAACGAATGTTAATTTGACGAACGTGACTTGCAACTTTAAGATAAACTTAAGCGAAAGTTTCATTTTATGGAATAATTTTCCCAGCAACCTTAAAACGATAAAATCGTCATAATTACAGTATATTCTTAGAGCATATATATATATTTTTACTTGAATTACGTAATGCAAAAAAAAACAACTTTTTATTTTGTTATTTTGCCAAACATTTTTTTAAATTCTAGTCACAGACTATCAATAAACGTTCTTTAACAAAAGGCAATTAATTGTTTCCATTGATAATATTTACAATTTTATATTTATTATAACATTTATTTTAATAACTAAGGCTTTCTAAAAACTATTTTTCAAAAATCAAAAGAAATATATACGTTTACATGACTTCATTTTGTTAACAAATAGCAATTTTTTTACCTTTTATGAAAAATGTGAAGTAAAGTTTTTTGTAATAAGGAGTCAAAATATTGTTTTTTTTCTTCCATTTTTAATAATGAAAAAAATTGGTCACTGATTTACACTTTAAAATATTGGAAAGTAATTTTTCATTCACGAAATATTGCAATTCACGAAAGGTTTTTCATATACATTATTCCCAATTCAGAGAAATATTCATATTTTAAGTGGCCAAGTTTAAAAAAAATAAGCAAATATAAAATATTGCAATTTAATAAAAAAAAATAACCGTTTACTTTCACTTTATATGTCATCAAAAGTTTAACAATATATTTTATGAACTTTTTCCTGTTTTTGCAGGTATTTATTTCTGTGAACAGTATGTTTCCGTATTTTTTGATCAATGTCAGTTAGATTACGATTTCGGTTTTTGCGATTTCGGTTTTCGCGTTAAATAGCAAATTTTTGCTAATTTTACTCAAAAGAGTTTATAATAACGTACTTGGCTATATAATCTTAATTTTAGAAAAACGTTCCCAAAATATACTGAAAATTTCAACGATTTATGAGTTCACCAAAATTCCGTTTGAGCTTTTGAAGCTTGAAGCCTAATTATAATGATATATTTAACATCACTGCTAGATGATATAAAGGAACTTTGGAGGCAAATCTGTGCTCACAAGCGCCGGGCTTTTAAGAACGAAAGATCCCTTGAGGAATAACAACTGCACTCGAGCGCTTGTTACTTGCTAGTGAACCCTTAAGTGACTCTTCTGTCTAACTTAATTTATAACCGTAAAAGCGTTAAATGAACCGACTCTAACTTAAACAATTCTGGCGTAATTAATGAAATTAAGTTGAAAAGCTTTCGCGAGACACGCTTATAATTTGTATTTATTATTTGTTTATTAGATTTGGCAGAAAAGTTTCGAGATGGATGGTTCCGACAAATTATTTTTAGTGCCATAGCTTCGTAGATTTTATTTTCGAAGTAATAAAATTATTTTTGTTTAATATTTCTTATGTTTTTATATAATAAATGTATAAATATTTTTATCTAAATAAAACACAGAATCATACATTTTGATGCGCGTACAACAGTGTATTTTTGACTAAAGTACGAAAATACGATTTGTTATGGAATCACGAACATCTTTATTTTTTTTTATTTGAAATAATTATAAACATTAAATGAGAATTACTCACCCTAATTCAACGATCAGTGAAAATTTTGACACAGAATTTACGTCATTTTTTAAAAGAAATATACCAGAGTATTATAATTAAATCATAAAAAATCATTAAAACACATTTAATTCTTAATGTAGACTGATTTTGTATGACATAGAGTGGGTTTTAAAAATATCTTCACTTTTATATATCTCAAAGCATGTCTGAAAATACATTTGAAAGGAGATAAAAAACAATACTTTTGCTTTAAGATATTTTTTGCTTATAATTCTCAAAAGTCTTCGAATAACTTGCATTACAAATAATAATTCTAATTTACTGTGCGCTGTTTTTTATGTTCCTAATTTTCTCAGTATGTTTTTTCAATCACACTGTCAAACCTAAATTCAATAATTTATAATTAATATGCCTTCAATCAACGAAAAATATTATTTTAATTTAATATCTCATATGAAAAACCATACAGCTTAATAGATTTGTTTGAATGCGAAAATTTAATTTATTGGGTGGTAAAGTTATTCTATGAGCTTTCATCAAAGCTGATTTCACATGTTTTGTGTGTTATTTGTGTAATAGACTCGTAACATACGTGGTTGATTAAATTGTATGCATGCCAATCACAAAACTTGTCACCCTTAAACGTTTGTTATTAAAAGTTAGTTATTTAACTACGTTTGTTTTAACAAAGCAAGCAATTCAGTAAAATACTGATGAAGTTAAGAAACAACTCTGTACACAGAAATACTGTTATTTGAATTTTGAAATTCAAAATATAATTTACTAACGTGATTCATAGAAAATCTGTTTCAATTAAGCCTGAACGGCTAAATTTTAGTTTCACTTGTATTTTTTTTTTATTTCTATACGATTAATTATAAAATAAATGTTTTTGCTTCTTTGTCCCGCTACCCCTTCAAATAGTGAACAGAAACGACGTGACATTTACACATACCGTTTTGGCTTTCATTTATAGTTGAAAAGTGTTTCAACAATAAATTTTTCCATAATAATTGATTAGATTGTATGCTACGGGTGTTAATTAAAGTAAGGTGTACATTGATTTCTTCTTTTCACTCAAAACTTTAAGTGTTAGCTGCAAGAAAATAAACACATAACTGCACAGACGCAAACGTTTGTAATCAGTACGCAAAGTAACATTAATTTTCTAGTTAAGTGAATGTTCTAAGTCCTAGAAGTTAATACAGAATGTATATGAAATCGGTTAAAAATTACTAGTCGTTGAAAAAATCTACGTAGTATTTGTCAAAATTGTCGCGTATAACACTACTTCTTTTTCAGTCTTATACGTCATATTACGCAAATAGGTACGAATTTTCAGGTAAAATTTATCAAAACTTAACTACAAACAGCCAAGAGTTAACACTTTTTCTTTATCAGTTATAGGATTCAGAGGTTATATTAAAAATATTATATGTGAATGCCGTTAAAGGTTACTAATATTCTAAAAAGCATCAACACTGAGAGGGTTAAATAAAAATCAGGAAGCTCATATTTCACAATTTTAATATGATTAATGTGAAATTGGTTAGCTGAACCTGATATCAACGTTATAATATTTTACCTCTCAGATTTGTATATTTTTGGTAAATATTACATTGTTTACCAGGGTTATACAGAAGCGAGTTATTTAAACCAAGACATAAAAAAATAATTTCATTTCGACCGACAACTAGAAAAATTATGAGTCTGTAAATTTGTAAACAGTAATTTAACAATCTTTCCGTACAGCGGAAAATCGTGAAATTTTTCATTTAATTTTGCTTGAAAGCGAATTTAAACAATTTTTTGCGTTGTATAGTTTTTTAGACAATTGTAATTAATTTATAAATACAAATTTTCGACATTTCTTATTAAAATTAGGATGAAAATAATTAAACTGTTTTTCTCCAATCATTTTTGAATCAAATATTTACATTTAAACTGTTACAATTTTGTAGGATTCCACACTGTGTCAGTTCTGTGCTGTTGTATCCGTGTGATAGAATGCCTCAGGATGCCGAAAGGCGAAACCCGGGTCGTTAGTTACAAAACATGTGGAATCGTAAAAAATTGTAACAATTCAATTTTACATTGAAATTCCATCAAGCACCTTAAGTCGAAATTATAAAAAAAAATATTTACATAATCATTTTTACAAGATATAGTGGAAGATTTTAAATTAAACATAATATATATGTGTAAGGCTTTCCACTGATTGATTAAAATAAAATAGTTTTTTTCGAAAGAAAATATCAACATATTTAATTTCATAGAAGTAATGATTTCTTTCATATCCAATAAATATGATTCAATTAGTGTTTTTTTTATTTTTATTAATTATTCCTGGTAAAATTTTACTAAAAATCCGTAAAGAGAAAGAACTTGTTAAACACTAACAATGCATTATTAATATTATTTTCACATTTTATTTTATGATCTTCACTGGTTTCGCTCATCGCGAGAATTATCTGAAGACTCAGTTCATCAACATCAATTGATATTTTATTAAAGCATTTTTTCTTAGAGTTTTGTTAAAAATGGGTAATACTATAATCAAAATGGTTAGATTTTTTACTTCACCATATTCCGTAAAAACAATCTAGAGAATAAATTTGCTTCTTTTCATCCTCTTACCATATAACGTCACCTTTAATAAACATAAAATAAATCAATATTACTTTAGTAATACCTTCACTGATATATTGTAAATATAATAAATCAAGATTGTTTACGCTCATCAGCAGTATTATCAACTATTCTGATTCTGATTTTATTAAACAATGAAAATAATTTATTTAAGATGAGGCAGTAAAAATATCATAGTAAAATCTATGTTGACAACTAGTTTTGTATTATCAATCTAAGCTGAAATTTTCCGCGTGACGCGAAGTAGGTTTTTGTTCTGACTTTGAATGTCCCGGATATTGTAAGCATCTATGGTTGTTTGCTGAGTAAGACCATTCCAATAAGCGCTTTTAGCTAGGCTATTTTCTTTAGTATATGTAAACTCTTGCGGTGTATGATCACCCACGTCTCACGCAGCACGCTTGTTTACAACAGCATGATCTTGAGTGAACAAACCCTCGATATCTGAGACACTGTCCAGCCGATGTCTTGTATCTTAAAAACAAAAGACCAATATTTTAATACTTTCGAATTGCGATGGATTTGCATGTTGCAAAAAGTATTTAAAGAAAAATATTTTTTGCACTCCACTTTTAACAGAAAAGATAATTTATTCTTATCCAGCAACAGATGCGATTCGTTCACATCACTGTTGCATACTATGCAAATTGAATTTTTCTCTCACAATAGGGAAAGCTGAAAAAATAATCGAGTCGGAAAATTTAAAACAGACTGAAAGCTCTCTTGCGGCCTTTTTCACATGACGCATTTTAACGAAGCACATTCATTCAGGTTTATTGACTAGTTTAAAATAAATGTTTTATCTAAAATTCAATTATGCAATTCGGTAAACATGCTTGGTGCAGAGGCATCAAAACTTAAAAATAAAAACAAACATTTCATAACTAATGTTTTTAATAAAATATCAAAAAAAATTTAAAGGAAGTACATCAATCAAATCGTTTGTAAAATAATTGTTTGCAAACAAACAGCTTCAAAAATAAAAGCATTGTATTAAATTACTTTTATTGCTTCATACTTACACAGCAACAAAAGAAAAATAAAAGTTTCAGATATCAACTGCGAGTATTTGATGAAACTTTAAACCGTTAAACTGGTTCATAAATTCACATGTGTTCTTATTATCAATCCAGGTTTGCCTATCAGTTTCTTCATTCATTCCAGCACATATGTAGATGCACTCGAACTGACAATAAAAAGTTTATATCAACTATATGGAAGACGGATTATTCGAGCTATAGTGATATCTGAAATAATTTTAATTATTACTATTTTAATATCTATCTAAAATATTTTACTCCAATTTGGATATGGATTGTTATTGAGATTACTTCTTGAACGTAGTTCTCAACTTATGATAATTGCATGAAAAAAATGGTACCCAAATGGATTTTTACACGACAAATAATTTTACATATTCACATATAAATAAATAATAATTATGTCAATGGTTACAGATAATAAATAACACAATTTATTGATTGAATTGGCATTCGCTTGGGAGAACTCCATTATAACACAATTAATACTGCGGAAATATTTGATGATATTTTATTAAGATTAAATTATAATTCTAATCATCAATTTTGTCAAATAGTTTTATATAGTTTCATAGCTAATATTTCATAGTTAATATTTTTCAAATAGTTTCATAGCATTCAATTAAGCATAAAACTATTTTTCAAATATTTTAGAGTATTTAACTGTCAAACACAAATTTTCAGTTGTTACTAATAAACTCATTTACTTCGAGTGAGATTTTACGGTGAGTAAATGCGATTTCGAGTATCCGTGAGATATTTTTTTTAATGAAGCTTCGATGAAAAAGTGTACGGTGCATATGCTCTCAAACTATCGCAATATTTATTAATCAACTTATGTATTGGGCTTTATAAATTCAATCAGTTTTAGTGCTCTGTCAATAAACAGACATAATGTGAATAAAACCAACGTACACAATGTTTACTATTTGTGAACTCGCTATGTATACGCGGAAATTGTTAATTATTTTTTGTGTACTACAACAACATCGAAGCAATAAACTGTCTCCAAATATTTAGATTCACCTTTACATAATTAAAAATTTTACAGGACAGCAAGGAAAAATATATCGCATCGTTTCCAATTAAAACGGTTTTATAACATATGGATCTACGGTATATGGTTGTCCAATCGTTACTTATATTTAATGATATTTATAAAAAAGAAAAAAAAACGTTTTATAATTATTTTGAATTATTATTTTACCACTTATCGTATTGCAAACTTTATTAATTGGTTTTAAATTCAAAAAAAAAAAATTATAGATATTGTGCTATAAGCTCCAAAATATTTAAAAATAATTATCTCGTGATTAATTCAATCAAAAGCGACTTACACAAAATATCCAAAATAAATTATTAAATAAATTGTCTTTTATATGCGCTAAATCAGTGTTCGATAACCTACAGCCCGCAGGTAATTGATAAAAATATAATGAAAAAAATATTTAAAAGAAATCATTTGCATCAAATTATAACCACGTTCTTACATATAATATTAAATCATGAATTACTTCACAACAAAGGATTTTGGCTTGAAACGATAATGTCTCCATCGCTTTCATATTGCTTAATTCCAATTTACAGTGAAAAGACTAAAACAATAAACTACCAATATATCGCAAGATCTTGCTAAGGCGTACCGTCCGTTTATGTAGCTCACAGTCGGTAAAACATAGTCGTAGTGTATAATCGTAGTTTTTAATATTCTATAAAAAATTAAAACTCATACAGAATTCATGATTATGTGTGTCTTTGTTGTCAATATTTTGACATAGAAAAGCAAAATGTCTTTTAGCTGAATCACTTTTTTTTTTTTTTTAAATAATAAAAACACATTTTTTTAGTACTTATTTCCACAATATATTTTTTGATCAGATTCAGATTCACTGATCAAAAAATATATTGTGGAAATAAGTACTAAAAAAATGTGTTTTTATTATTTAAAATATCATGCCTTTCCATCAAGAAGTGACAGTTAACACCTTAAAAGGTATTAGTTATCTTATGACGTCGTACAAGGTTAAATGAACAAGTGAATTTTCTCTGTAAATGGATAAGAGAATTGTTGTGTGCCTTTCTCCAACCTAATATATCATATGTCATTATGAGCTCTACATTGTGATTAGATTAATCACAAATGTTGAATCTTCTCACTAGATAAGTTTTAGTATTTTAAGCTTATCCACTTTCTTTACAATCAGAGTAAGTTCTATGTCATTTAAATGTAATTTTGAACCTTTCTTAATAATTAAAAGTTATTACAGGTTAGCCAATTATTTTATAGAGCCTTCTAAAATATGTTGAAAATTTTCACCGCGTAAGATTACTAATAGAAACTGTTTTTCTTTTGTAAGTTTAACATATGATGAACATCACATTAACAAAAAGCCTCCAAATTCCAACTTTAAATAATTCGTGTTTCTTTCAATTTTTAAAGGTAATTCGAAAAAAAATTTTGGCCTCAGAAAAATCTTTCAGACACAAGTGAAATAATCATTCTCCGTTTTCTACAAACTTTGCTGCTTGAGGAAAGTTTATTCATTGAATTGTTTCAAACAATCTGTAGAGATTTGCATTCAATCAAAATTGAATCAACAGAAGAGTCGACAGGGACGACCCTGTCGACCAAGATCTTTTTTGTGTAGTTTTTTTTTTCTATTTTGGTTTCAAAGTATTTGATTTTAATTATCTTTATATTATATATTGCTCAACACTCAAGTCATCGAACAGCAAATAATTAAAAGCTGAATACCAGTTTTTCTGTTCTTTTTAGTATAACATGACCTCTTTATGAATAGCTGTTCATATATTATATTTATTTTTCCTAACAGGAAAACTTTCTGAAAATGATTCAAAAATTACTGTCTGACTGGAGACTGATTTGAGTAAGGAAAGCCACTTTAATCATTATTTGAATTTTCCGAAACCGTACTGTTTAATTTGATTGTCATCAAAACGCCACTCAAGATCATAACCTAGTACATATACATTGACGCTATTTTATTTGCCCTTATGTCGTAACAATAAAAAGTATGTGTAAAATTTGTATTCCTGCTAATGGTTGGCACGTAAAATCTTATATTATTTTATAATTACTTTCATTATTATTGAAAGCTGGAAAATTGAGACACAGTGAAAAATGCCTACTATTTTAACAATAAAAACCTTTCCAATGCAAGGACATATAATCAATATAAAAGATTAAAAATTACATGTGTGTCATTACTTATTTTTCAAATATATAATAATTAATCATTTATTCCAAGTAGACTGATTGTTATTTTATCTGCTGTTATGATATTTTAATATGATATAAATAAAAGCTACGATTGAATCAGGCACTCACGCTCTCCATTCAAAGAGCATGTGGATAGAAGAAGACACTATTTTTATTTTCTATGAATTAAATAAATCGAAGAGTACGCACAAGGCGACAAACATACACTAGTAAAACAAGTAAAATAAGATTTTTTCAACGTTTGAGCTATCCGACATAGACCAATATCCCAGGTTTTTCTGCTTTTGATGTCAGAGGGATTCTGATCTTTCAAGCGCAGACGGTATCCATAAACACGACGTTTTTGATTTGGGTAAAACTTAGTGCTCTAACACCTATTCATAAAACTTGAATTTTGTGAAAGATAGCTGATGCTGAAAAGTTTTCGGAACATAAAGTTTTATTTACACAATAAGGGCATTCCAATCCATACATGTAAAAGCAAAAATTATGAAAATATCCTTTTGTGGAAAAAATATAATGAATACCACTCAGCACGTCATTTTATGAATATAATGCTATCAGCCATTAAGTGTTTTCATAATTTCATTAAAATGTTTCGACTCAAAAGTTTATACCTAGAAACTTCATAATCCAATTGAAACAGTTATAAATTCTCAATTATTTTTTGAATAATTCTCAATACCATCAGTTGGATTACAAAAGCACGGAGTTTTTGTAAAATTAATAAAACATTGATAAATTTGGGTGGGCGGTGTAAATTATTTTAGGGCAATTAATATTTGAAAAATGTACAATTCCTTTTTTTTTTTTTTGTAGAACTACATTATAACGCGGTGAAAAATAGCAATGTATTTTGTAGAACCAAAATACATCGCTATATTTTCACCGTGTAATTTCTTTTTTGTTACGACGTTTATATTATTCTATATTCATTCACCTCGTAACAAACTGTTGGCGATACATTACTTCGTATGGCTACAGTTGGTATAAAGCTTCATGCCCAAGCATTTTGAACACGTGATTGTGGCGCTATAAATCTTCTTCTTGATTTAACGATTCGATATATTCGATTCTTGGCCAATTTTCAAATCAAAACAGAATTTTACATTAAGCTACAATTTTCAAATATCTCACTAGTTCTAGATTGCTCATGAAAATTTTATTTTTAAACTGCTTTCATGTTTTTCAATTGAAACAAAAATTAAATCCTACCGACTAACGATTGAAATATTTTTAACTAAAAGCTCAAGAAGCTTTATTTTACGAATATGTTTCCACGTCATTACATATCATACCTCTGCGTGTGTCTGTGCGATATTCAAAGCTCCTCAATTCAGCTTAATAAATTTTCAAAAAGTGGCATTAAATTGAAAAAAGATTTCAAGTGTTTTTATATATTGAGAGTGAGCGCTCTAATGTAATACTATATAGCTTCTTTGTCAACTATATAGAAATGAGCCAAATTCATTAGGTATCTTGCGGGGGCGCAGGAAACGTTATACAATTATCATTAAACGAATTACTCGCAAAATATTTGTACCGGTAGAAACAGAACAGATAGCCTTTACGAAAAATCAAGCTCCATAAAGCTAATTAATTGAGACAGAATACTGAGGCGAAACAGTCATCTTATAAAATGCTGAATGCGACGAATATAAAGTTCTACGCAAAACAAATGAAAAAATCTCAATTGCCTTTCGACCACTGGGTACAATACAATAGGAAATCTTTTTACTCAGTTTGATCCAAAATGAAACAACCCAGGTATCAAAAATAATAAAAGCAATAAAGAAACCTTTTATATCCTTTCACTGCAAATTTTTTGACTGCTGAGACGGCCGATTGCATAATGTAAGAGCTTATTTTTGTATCGAAATATAGCCTAATTTGGCTCGTAATCTTCATAAGTTTGCTCAACACCAACACTACTGCTTGCAGTTGTGAAACGTTTTAATTTAAAAAATTATGATTAAATACTGTTATCTATGATATATAAACCACAAACAGCCAAAACATAGAAGTTTCAAATTTTCTAGGAAAAAATAATCGCGGCTCGCAGTAGAGAGTTCAAATAAGAACATGAAATCGCTCTCCATAGCAAACCTTTGAAGTCTTTGGAATACTTTTACGTATTTACTATCATTTCTTGGTGGAAAGATATTTTAAAAAATTATATCTGTGTGATATGATATATTTCCACGATATATTTAATGATCATTACCTGTTTCGCTCAACGCGAAAATTATCAACTGATAAAAGCATGCAGCCAATATTTATGATATAATTATTGTTTTTTACCTTTCTAATATATTTACAGGAAATATTTATAATCATTATTTACAGATAAGAAAATCATTTCCAAATTCATCCCCAAAATATTTTGACGTGGACTTTTTTTATAAAAAATTACCACTCGTTGTTCTTGATAATTCATGATTGTTTTCTGAATTCTCAATGAATTTTTCATTGCAAAT
The DNA here is from genome assembly GCA_028555115.1 of Himalopsyche japonica. Lineage (NCBI taxonomy): Eukaryota > Metazoa > Arthropoda > Insecta > Trichoptera > Rhyacophilidae > Himalopsyche > Himalopsyche japonica. The sequence goes on along the minus strand of JAHFWJ010000271.1, from coordinate 291,927 downwards.
TGAGAACATTAAAATTTTATTCGTAAACTATTTTCTTAATTTAAGTATTTATAGTACGATTTCTTGTGAATTATAATATTTTTTCAGTTATTAAGCATTTCATTTTGTGTACTTACCTATTACTTACTCATTTTTTTACATATAAATAGCCTAATTTGTGTCAGTTGATAATCCTTGTGCCCTGTGTTTTTGATTATATTATATAATATATGTATGTATATATATCGTGGAAATGTGCTAAAATTTGTTTTTATTGTTTAAAATATAGCTCAATGGATGTTTAAATTTAGCTCGTATGTAACTTATTCGGTAAAGAAGAAATTTTCACATTATTTTGTTTATTTGCAAATTTTTGGAATTCATTAACGAAAAAAAATGCATAAAAATTTTTAGAGGCAGAGAAACATATGTAACTGCAGCAAGTATACTCTTTAATGTATTTATAATTCATTACGCTCTCTTTATAGCGTTAGTGTTGCATAGAAGTGAAACTGAACGATAGAATGTTTTTATTTTTATGATGCACGTCTGCCGATAAACACGGCTGGTTGAGCTAATAAAAATACAGATTTACGTAAAATCGTTTTAGGCCGAGAGTCATAAAAATTCAAAAATATTTTGTATACATTTCAAAATATCTGTGATATAAAAATATTGGTGAAAATTTATACTTTGGACCGAATTAAAATATATCTTTTTTTTATTCATGATTTATATTCATTTCTTAGTGCAAAACCATAAAATTATATTTATATAAATGAAGCACGTATATTGCACTAAAATTTTGCTCATCTCAAACATTTTCTCCATTGAAAATCGTCACTATTAGTAAAACCAATTCGATCAACTTTTTTTAGTAATTTCCTAGACACATTTCAATTATATGGTTTGATGCCAAAATACATGCTTTCTTGTGTAATTCCTCCGGAACCAAATAATGATATATTAAAAAAAACTAAGGTTTCTCAATAACACTTGTTTTTATAAAGAATAAATGTAAATCAGACGCTAGATTACTCTCTTTGAAGACGATTTAAGGCTTATAAAACAGAATTATTTTTTAAAATAGTTTCATCATATTTAAAATACATTGATTCAGGATAGATAGTGTATCAATTATTTTCAACAATTATTATGTTTCTTGATAATCAATATATTTTTTTGATGACATTTTATATTTTGAAACACAATATGATCACAAAGAATAATAAATATCCATTTTGTCTCAGTAATTCAATTATGTAATGAAATCAAAACCTTCATATTTTTGTTTTTCTTATATTATTTGGGATATTATTTCAAAATACGGAGCAAATGACAATATTCGAAATATTTTATACTGCCCCCAAAGCAACGGCGTTATCTAAAAAACAAAATGGTTTACATTGTAGCAAAGTAATTAATATTCAAAACGCATTTGTATAATCTAGGAAAGAAATGTGTGGATTAGTTTTTACTAAGCCTTAATCTTAGATATGATATATGATAATCTGTGACTAGAATATTTATGAGAAATAATATGGATGCAGAGATTTAGGTTTTAAAGACATATCAGAAACCTGAAAATTATAATTGATTATTAACAAAGACAATAAAAATATTCCAACGGATAATACAATTTTCTGAAAGGTCATAGCTAGACTAAGCTCTCAGGCGTAGCTTTTTTAAGATTAAGCTTTTAGTTATGTTTATTATCTTTAGAACTAAGTAAATTTACTATATATTATATATATTTATACATATAATTATATATATATTATAATAATGCGTCGCCCCAGCCGTTTCAGACAAATACGAAAGATTTTTTATTATAGACAAAGCAACAGTTAAAAACTTTACTGGGTCAATAGTCGAGTGATAAGCAATATCGACTTTGAGTGCGGTATTCGCTGGCTTGAACCGTAGTTATTTTAATGATTTTTCTAATTTTATATTGATTTCCAAGCATATTTTTCAAACTAAGTAGTATATCTGGCGTAAAAAAGCTGCACTCGTTAAGTCATTTCGCATGAAAAATACATTGAAGTGTGAAAAGTGTCTAATTTATTGAACTTAAATAAACTACGAAAAAATACTAATAATAATAATTTCCGTCATGAAGGCGAGTAATGCAAAATGCTACATGTGTGTATTATCAGTCATAAAACTAATTCGTAGCGCTAACAATTTGAATAATATACATTTGATATTTTAATTTTGACTTCATTTTACAAATGAAAATACATAAATGAATATCTTAGAAGATACATCAGTATTTATCTAGTATTAATAGAACGTTTATTCCATTTGGCTTATAAATATGGATTGGCGTAATGATGAAATTAGTTATGCATCATTGGCATTCAATACATTTAACATCAGGAGTTATTTGTTAGTGAAAAAATGTGATTATACACGATAAATACTTCGTTAACCCAAGATTAAAATTTCAGCGTTTTTTATGTTTGAAGTTTATCTTCAAAAAATATAAATTGACAAAATATATATTAAATCGCGGTTTAATTTGAAGCTCGCAATAAGGCGAGGTCATTAAATTGAATTACCAAACAAAATTTTAGATTTAATTTGTCAAATCAACAAAACCAATGTTCTTTGGAACAAAGAGCGATTGCAAAAGTTTTAATGAGGAAACTTTACTTGACAGCAGTTTAATGTTAAGCCAAGGGACTTTTATTTAAAAAAAAAAATATGCCTATATTGCCTACTCAGTCGACACGAACAAGGTTTATACATTACCTCACAACTTCGGCGATGGTTAAAAAATGGTATCACAGATAAAAAAGCTTTAATATTACTATTTGAAGTCTACAACCTATGTACTAACATAGTTCACATACAACTTAAAGTCAGTGATTAACCAGATGAGCACAAAGAGATATTTTTACCTCACTAGAAATGTCCAATAAGTCAATAATTATTAATCGAGTAAAAATTTTATTCGCGTTAATATTTAGAATAAATAAAAAATATTTTTGATTGCTTCAAAAGAGGGTGGCAAATAAAGGAAGTTCTTTCATTTCAAAATTCAATTTCATACAGCAGGTCTAGTTAAATATTATATAAATAAGAACAAATAATTGTTGAATGAACTGGCATTAACTTAGCTTAAAAATACGAATGTTTTAAACGAAAAATTCTAACTTCTAAATTAGCTATGGATCTTCTTTTGATTATGAAAACATATCTGCCCACAACTGTGATCCTTACAATGTAATAAAACTAGGTCAACAAAATTGTAATTATAAAAAAGATATATCGCTCATAATTTATAATATTAAGGTGGTAATATCTCATCAAATATATCGCTTGGAATAGTTTGAAATAGATTGATTATAATACCAACAATAGACAAGTTTAATTGCACCGTATCATGTTCATATTGCATGCTTGCACCCAACAAGATTAATGCACCCTAATGACTAATGACTTACTCATTATAGCAGACAATTCAAAGCATACTCGCAATAATACACATGGAAAACGAACACCATTAATTAAAATTATGAAAGGCCCTTTCACAGCTTTATCGTATGGTATGTTAATGAAAAGAATTTCGTTAAATAAACTATATGAGTCACAAATTTCACGCTTTACTGATAAAATGGGTTGATGATTTATAGTATAGATCTCCAAAAATTTTTACATTTTTCAAAAAATTTTGATGAATATCTATTTTTGTCGTAATTAAATTACTTTAATGTAAAAAATATGTTTTTTATTTCGACAAAAGAATAACCACAAAGTAATAGGTCGTTATGTGTTGATTTGACTGGCGTGCCAGGAGTAATTAGCTTGTGAAAAATCCTTCAACGACCCTATCTTTATAGCTCTACTTTTAAATAATTTACTTGATATTGGTTAATCAACATTTGACATTAAATAAATCTGAATAACCTCGCAGTTTTTTATAAACATAAAAAACCGTTTTCCTTTTTAATTGAGCTTAAAGCTGAATGTGAGCTTTTTTAGAGAATAAATCTCACGAATATAATCATCCTACACTTTGTGTAAGCTTACGACATAAAGCGGATGGATTTTGCAAACATTTTCACACTTAATACTAATATATTTATCCGATGCAGAGTCACCTGATCCAACGCATCGCAGTAGAAATGAGATATTCCTTGCTGATACGAGCTTTTCTTGTTTACTCTTAGTACATGAGTTAACAAAGTCGTTCTCACGTATTTAACTTTCTCATTCAAATACAACAAATAACATAGATATATTTTAGTATTGTAAATATTAAGGTCAGTTATATCAAAATAAATTTGAGATTAACAATTCTCATTTTTGGTGTTGTCATATTTAGTCGAGTTTTTCCTTATTTGACATATGTTTTTTCTATCAGTGATAAAAAAAGCTTTATATGCATATATAGATATAAAAAAACAAAAAAAGCATAAAACCTGATATGTTTTGGGCTCGATATAAATATGATAGTAGATTTAGTTTTTCTTTCGTAATATCAACTACCAATTGTTCATTGAGATATCACACAGGAAATTTATAGATATTGTAATACAAACAAATAGACATTTTTTTTTACAAAAGCGTGGACTTTAATAGTTAAATAAATAAATTAGTGTCTACGACACATGTTGTATTTGTTATAGATAAGCGGTCACCAAAATAGGTTCATAGACCATCCAAATGGCTTCTTTTATACCCAACCAAAAATTGTTTTATAAAACAAAAACATGGCAATTATATTTTTAAAAGTATTCATTAGGATTTGGAATAAGATTTGTATGCAGTAAGTCTGGAGTAAAGAATTCTTGAATGTATTGTTTGAATTTACCAGATGTTTTATTACTCATAAATCTTACATTTTTTTACATTTCATATAAATTCAAAGAAAATATATCAAAATAGAAGTAAACTATCCTTCTATAAATCTAGCAAGGTTAGCTTTCATTTGGCATCCCAAGTTTAAAAAAAAACCACCTGTCTTGTATTTAAAAAGCTAGGGGAATCCTTGCATGATCATTAAAAAAATGTATTATTTTTTATTAATTTTTCGTTTAAAAATATAATAGAAATAAAAACTGATCATATTTTTTGTAATGACGACAAATTTTTAGAACCGAATTTGTCATTCCAAGTATTTGCTTTTGTTAGCATAATTGAGATATGTAATTAGCAAAAAGACATGTAAATTTCACAAAAACTTATTTTGAAACAATTAATTACGGAAGTCGAGATTCGCATGTGCTGAATTATTTTGCTCGTATGGGAAATTTTAAGATTAAAATCATTGCATATGAAATGTTATTTTTTCCGTTCAGCTATTTACGTAGTTGCTTCAGCGAGTATTTTTATTATTTCAGAATATGAAATTTATGCGTGGCAGATCTCCAGGGCAATACACAGGTTCATATTTTCCGATGATTGATTCACAGCGTGTGGAATATTCGAGAAATAAAATTTTACTTAGAAATTGTCGTAAAAAATGCTGTTGCGGTCCACTGAACAAAAATGTGTGACAATGCATAAGAATGTTTTTTTCTATCTTTGAACATATACACGCTCACATATATATGAATAAACATATGTTTCGTGAAATAGTATTTAGAGTATATTTTGATTTGAAATTATTATAGTTCAGTTTCATAATAAGAATGCAGGCAAGATGTTGACTCTTTCAACTTTCATTTACACCACCAAGCTTAAAAATAATAAATTCAATCGGATTTTCAATTTTAAATGAAAGAATAAAACATCGACATGTCGATAATATCTCCCAACCGTTAATCTGACGAATAAGTTGTAATAAAGAAAGCAAGCACATATTCTTTTTTTATATTTACACAATTGTATCAAAGATAGGTTTTATATGATTACGATAATTTGTATTGAATATCTTCTTACAGTTAAATTACATAAAAATTTAAATAACAGTGACATTTAGTTTTCGTAAGCAATAAATTAAAGCTCACGTTAAGTATAAAGCAAATAAATTAAAATTATGAATTGAATAAAATATTTCAATAATGTTTAAAGAACAAAAGATTCATAAACAATAAATGATAGTTATGAAAATTGTTGATATACGCAATTACTTTTTTATAAAACGATGTTAATAGTTGTGTATGTTATCAAAGTTGAAATAATGTTTCATCGAAATACTGCCCTAAGGGTATCGGGTGATTATATTATAATGGAAGTACATCTAGTAAATATATTATTCCAATTTCATTTGTTGCTTTGCGTAATAGTAAGTTTTCCGTCTATTGTGTGTCAGAAGTGTTTTCAATTTCAAGATATAAATATTTTATCCAGTGTCATTTGGCTTAAAAAAGGAAATAATAAAAATATATTAATTTTTGTATAAGCTTAAATATGTCAATATATTATCTCAAAATGAAATTAAAAGAGTGATTATTCTACCCGTTGTTATGCATACTGTATAACTGCGATACCAGACGAATAAAACCTCAATATTGATAATTTACAATATAATTTTTGCAACCATTTCCTCTCCATGCTTGTTAAATAAAAAACAGTTTTTGAGCATGAAAATTGATTGATATAAAAAATTAACTCCGTCAAAGTTACATCCTCATAATCAATGTTTTGATGCACAAAAAAAAATTAAATACCTTAGCTCTACTAAGTCAGATACACTGGTATTATCACAACCTGTGAACATGAAAAAATGAGCTTCTTAGGCGTGGATGATTTGTTGGGGAGCTTTAATAATGAAATTTATTTCGGGATTGGTGATATGAAGACAGTTTCCGCGAAATCCAATATACCCGAACAATAGTTGAATTAGACACACCTTCTTTCAGGAACTTATTTTGTTTCATATTATTTTCTCATTGTTTAACTCCTGCATTACAACACAAAACGGTTACGTAAAGTTGAGCTATATTGACAATTTGAGAAATTTCATTCTTAAATTATATCATCAAATATTTAATCCTACCAATTTATTAATTCTCAGATTATGCTTTGAAATTTTAGTGGCATTTGATTATTATAAAAACTTCCCACCAAAAAGACATATGTCTATTATTTTTGTTTCATAAATACTGAAAAATATATTGTTTCATTTTAATTGTTTTTTTTTCATACCCTTTCGCAAATTTCAACAATTCAAATTTGATTTTGAAATTACATTAAACACCTTCAGCTTACTTCATAAATTATGTTTTCGTGCAATTTTTCTCTTGTAGTATTTAAAAAACGTTATTCTACTAAAACCGAACACTCTTAAGTTACTTGACCTGTTTTTTGGAAATAAAGATGATATAATGAAGATATACGATAGAATATAAGAAATATGTAGAAGTCGTTAGACTGCAATATATAACGTAACTGACATGATTAAGTGCTTTATAGATTGATAGAGAATCAATTTATGAAGATGGCTAAACTGGGGCTTGAATCGTTGAATCTCTCTAACTCTAACAACAAATTCAACGACACATAAAAAATATAGTTTGAAATAAGCCCCTGATTTTTTAAAATAATAAATAAACTATTGTAATAAATAAAAATATACTTTGATAATACTCCTAGAAATATCTATATGTCTATATTTAGTTATTTTTACATTCTCTTGAAAGTAGTTTTTATTCGACTTCTTTAATACTTTCGTGAACTTGGTGGGTTCTTGAAAACAAAGTTTTCAGGAAGAGTTACAAAATATTTTGCAAGACTGAGCGACTTTTAATCGCATACGGCTTATATACTGTGCCAAAGTTAAAATCCACCGCAAAAATAAAGCAAAAAAGAAAACCAAAGCGAAATATGCATTGTGTGAATTGTTGACTTAACTTTTTTTAATCAAAGATTTTTTAGGAGGCATTGAATCAAAATTATTATTTTCATAATAATTCAATTTATAACATATTTTTTATTCTTATATTATAACTGATCTATCAGCTGGTGTTGCTTGCGATGAGCAAAATCGAATAAATAATGTGTTTTTATTATTTAAAATATCATGTCATTTTATAAAAAAGTAACAGTTGACATCTTAAAAGTGACCAAAATGATGATACTGTTTTTATCTATTAAGAGATTTTCATATAGTATTTCACTTAATTAAAATAAGTTTTAATTTACTGATTGCATGATTTTTGTTATTTAATAAAATGTGGGACTATTTCTAAAAGTATCAAATTCACTCAATAAACAAGCGATTGAGAATATACTACAAACAACCATATACGAGATCTTAGATTCTTTTAAAAATATTTTATTTTAGTATTGAATTTGCTGAATTGTGCTTTAAAACTTTAAAGTCGTAACTATCTTGCTTAAGACGTTAATTTTAATTAAAAGTATCGATATTTTGACAAAAAAAAAATTTTCTCCATGTCAGTCATATTGTTTTCAGCTGATCAACATTTTGCCTAGTGGGATTCAACAAAAATATTTTCAACATTCATTGTAATCTTTATAAATTGAATATTTATGTGCTAAATGTTATTGTTGTTGAATGTTTTGTCCTCAATTCAGAAAAAAGGATAATTTATTATCAAAGCTGTAACTGTTAACGTCACGTCGCATAAGCTTTTGTTAAATGTCATGTTCTATTGATTTCTTTTTACAATTATTAATAAATATTGAATCTGTTATAGCTTAATCTTTAAAGCTATTTAATCATACAAATGATGCGTACGGTTATTGCTTTTCAAGCAAAAGTTTACAATCTTCATTGTCTCTTTAATGAGTGGCTAAGTGACTGCCTTGCAATGCCAGTTGTCATAAACAATTCAAATGAATTTGTGAATTAAAAATTTTCGTGGAGCATTGCTTTTTAAATAGAATTATCACAGTTTCATACAACTGTTGGAACTAATGATTACGATGGGATATCTAATTCTATGTCATTTATATAACATTTTTCATTCATTATGGAATTTTTGCTTTCCTCCAACTTTTATTTGATACATATATATATTATTACCGAAATGATAAACGATAAGCTTATTTTATGCAACTTAAAAACATGTATATACATAGTAAACATTGGAAATTTTTAGTGATGCCAACCGAGTAAACTCATGCAAAATCTACGTTATAGATTGAAATCGAGATTACTTGGTAGCACTCTATTTAAACACGGTGGAAAAATATACATGTATTTAAGTTCTACAAAATTTATAAAGTATATAATTCAATGAGGAACGGAATGAACTAGTACTGATGAGGGAGTAAGCCGAGATAACTATCAACCATATATACCTAATAGATTTTGCAGAACTAAAATACATTACTATTTTTTCACTCCAAAATTTACTTTAATACATAGAGAAGAGTATCTATTTAAACTCAATATCGTCCACGTAAAGTATGTCTTCTATTGTATTGTTATCTTTTCAAATAGTTTTGAATATAACGGTTTTTAGCATCGTGCTTTTTGATAGAAGGGTTGATAAGCTTGTAGAATATACAATGTCCAAAATTTATATTTGAGTCATCCAACGCTAAAAAATTTAAATCTTTTAGATTTTTTAAAAATACAATATATTAAACATTTAAAATTCCTTTTATTGTATCTTAAATCTTGTCCAGAAAGAAAAGTTAAGAGAATATAATGCATCAACATAATGTAAAAAGTATTGCATGAAATGTAATAGTGCGCTCGATTTTGAAATCTAATATGATTTAAAATTCAATTCTATAAATTAATACAAATGTAATTAAAAAGCATCTTCCTTAAATCTGCTGGAAAAATAGTCCAACAAGTCAATGACAAACAATTTAGGACTCTTCGTAAAACTTATACATAAATTAAATACAAAAGCCTTTAATGTGTTTCTTCGCTGCGTTGGCGATATAAATACGCGGAAAGCTTAGCATTTGGAATGAGTTTGTTTTACTAGACTGAGAATTTATACGAGAAATTTATTTTTCAATACATAGCTAACTCTTAATTTTTGATCACACAAGCAAAATAAATAGGAAATTTCTTATCTTATAACGGAACTTTTATACTTGTTGTAATCCCTCTCAGGTGTTATTTTATGATTTTGAGATAATCCTAATCTCCACCAACATGTCGAGATCTGCGAGTAAGTATGACTATCTTAATCGGCTTAGCTACACCGTACTCCTATTTAATATCACCCAAGCCTCATTCCCACAAAGTCAAGCTCCTTAAACTAATTTCAAGTTTAGCTCAAGGGTTTGCTTGAAACAACATATTCTAATTTATTTTAAATATACAAAAGCTTCTTTGTAAACTGATCCGATTTACCGAAAACATGAATTGTGCTAGAAATATTATGTCAGATTGTTATTTTATTTTTTATGAATTAAAATAAATATTTGGCGGCTTCAACAGGAAATAACTATTTCTATCGAAAATTCAATTATTATTTGTTAATCCATTTAAAGCTATAAAAAAAAGAGTTTACATATTTCTTTGACAAAAAGCTTCTACTCTCATATTTTTAGGTGTATTATTTATACTATAAATGAAAAATCTAATCTACTACAAGCAATTAATTGTAACAGTAATTTGAAACGTAGTATCACTTAAATATTTTTGAAGATTTATAATTAATATTTTCTGCTTTAAGCTAGAGACTTTTTTTTTTAAATTGACTAGTTGAAATATTTTTTTTTTACTTTTTTAATAAAACTTGACGTAGATAAACGAATGTTTAAAATGTCAAGTCCCGTCTTATATTTTTACCTATTCAAAAATGTATTAGTGTTTTAATATTGGGGATCACCAAATACCTTCATATATAGGTACATATAACATACTACTCTTAAAATTTATCCATTTTCTAAATAAAAAAAATATTTACACCTAAAATTAGAAATGAAAATTTCCCTATTCAGGTTTCATTTAAAAAGATATTATTTCACTGTGATTTAAAATATAAATATATTTTATTTTCAGTTTTTCTAATCATCATCATTTCCTTAAAAATGATAGACGCCACTAAAAAATTAATACTATAGTTATTTTTCCGGATTTGTGGTCAAGAACGAACACTTTGGCTATCGTGCTCACAGTTTTGAATCCAGTATGCTAATTCAATCCTTTGATTGTTTCTCTCTTTGAGAGAGGTTAGGCAACTGAATAGCAAACCTACAGTTTGCTTTTTCTCGATCAGCTTATGTATTTGCTCTATATAGGAAGTGACCATATGAAAAGGGGTATTTTTTTGATTTCGCTGTATTTGTTTTACGAAAATATTATACGATTTTAGACTTTTTTTAATAATATACATTATTTAACGCGACGCATTATCAATATAATATGTACTGAAAATGTATTTTCGAAAAGCTCGTGCAAAGAAAAAATGTCAGCACTTATTTTTTTGTTTTTATATTAATGAACACGTACTGTATAAAATTAATTTATTGAATAATCACTCTTCAAGTTGTCAGTATTGATTAATATTAAGAGTAACGAAATGTTCCTAGTCAATTTTGCTAAGCCAGACTTACTTTATACGGCGTTTTTATACGAAGATTTATTATTTTCCCCACGTACCTATCAATTTATTGTAAGACCTATTTTGGAAATAAAAGTTTTAGAGTGCTTGATATTGAAATGCAGAAAAGGAAACAACATTTGTTTTACTTATTTCAAGAAAAATAAATTAAAATATCAAATTTTGTAGTTCCACTTAATTATTGAATGAATTTGATTACTTTAGAGAATACCAGTAATTGCCAAGCAGCACACCGCTAAAAATACGCCAATATCAGATTTATAATAATTTATTACTCGATGGATTTTTGCTAACAAAAGTATCTCTTAATATTCTTGTAAAAAAAATCCCTTTTTAAAAATAAGCTTGTCTGTCAAATTGTATATCTAGTGATGGCATAGAGTTGAAAAAGCTTTTTTAAAATCTTTCCCTACCAAATATATACCCTTCCAATTTATGAATTCTAAAATTATTTAAAAACTATTTTCTCCCTTACGACTTACCAATGATGTTTATTACAAAATGGTTGAAAACTTTTTAAAGTAATACTTAAACAGGGAAAATATTCAGTTTACCTTTGTTTAAGTCAAGCTAATTTTTTCCTCATGCACTAAGTCCGGAATTAATCCATTAACACCATATAAACAATTCCTTAATTAAAGTAAAAAATATATTAATTGACTTAAACGTGTGGCTTTTGGCACACGCCATTATTATACCGTGTTTTACGTTCCTTTCTTTGTGTGCTTAATGACAATTGACGTATTGGTGACATTTAAAAGGAAATTAATTGACTGCTCCTATTATTGTAATTACAACACTAAACAAGAACACGCCATGATTGCGTCAAATTTAACATCTGAAATAATATTATTTTAACAAACTAAAATTTGTTGTTTCTCATAATATTTGTCCAATACTTTCCAGCACACTTTATTTTGAAGGAATATTAACACTTTGATCGCAAATAACTGTTGAGGATTTCACCTGTGAAGATATTTCATGTATTCTTTTGGTGGGAACTGGAATCCTATCAACATCATAAACAATTTCAGATTTTTTAATTTATGACATGATTTTTTAAAATGTTATATTTCCCTCTCGAATTAGTTGATCTTGATAGACTGATTTTTTTATCGAGTGTTTTGTCCGTCATTTTTGTTAAAGTTTGTCAAACTATTTAAATTAAAAATTTGAGTAAATTTCTAATGTAAATAGTCAAACGCATAAGGTGTTACAGAATTAATTTTGAAATTTATCAGCATTTCAGCCTAATTATATTGCTGAAATATAATTCATCGTTTTCGTTCTCAGTGTTAACTATAATATTAAACATATAGATTTTTAATGAAATAAGAACAAACAGTGGCTTTCTATGTTGACAGATTATTATTTAGTCATCCAACTTTCGATCCTTACGAAGAAAGTAAGGATCGAAAGATAAGACTAAGTCAAGACAAGATTTGATCAATCGCTCTCGCTACGCCTCTTTCTTAAGGTAAGATTGGTGGAAGTACTTTTTTTCAATCACGAACATCCATACCTTTGAAAAACAATCCTATGTCGATGGGAAAATAAATTCACTAAAACAAATCATACTGGTGTCTGCTACTAGAACTATAGTCACCGTACCTAACAGCATTTATCACGTGGCTAAAGAACTATAACTAGCATTTAAATATTATGGTCCAAAACTAATATTTGATATTTAACTTTGACATGCGGTATGTTAATGAAATTTCTTTTTTTTAATTTTAACACAATCTTCAAAATTAATGCACGAAAAATCATCATAGCATCAAATTAGAAACATTGCAACTCGTATTTTATACATTAAATTATTGTGAAAGTTAATATTGTTGTGGGACTGGTTTTTGAGTTTGAAAGGTGGTATATATTATATAATAATTTAGCAAAGCTCTAATACAACTGTTTTTAATATTTAAAATTTAACAAAATATTTTACAAAGTGTATACGTTGTGAACATTATTCTATTAAACATATTATTGCAATTTTGTTTTCTGAATGAATGAAATCTAAAGAACTTTTTCCTAGAAAAATCTTTAGCCGTCTTAAGTATAAGTCAAATCAATCTAAGCTTCAAAAAAGCTTTTTAAATCTGTTTTTGCACAAAATACTGAAAAAATATCGAATATGCAGTAATAACATGTATATATGAAACATAATATTTCTGCCGAAGGAAACTGTTACATGTATGAATGATATGTTTGCATAATCACATTTTCTGTAGAAACAAAGATTTTTATTATCAAATATGAGATGTGAAATTTAATTTTGCAAAATATATTTGCCTTTCACTTGGTACAAATGGAGATTCAAACTTTTTATGTATCAAATCCAAAAATCAATTTTTTACTGTTGAAACTTTGTACGGCTTCATCTCCTGACGTCAGTTCTGTTGCATCCGTGTAAATTCCTGAAAATGATGAAAGGTGAAACCTAGGTCGTTAGTGACAAAACATGTGGAATCGTACAAAGTTTCAACAATTCAAATTTGAGACTGAAGATCCATCAAGCACCTTCAGTGTATATCATAAAATCAAAAAAATCCATAAAGCTGTTATATACCGAAACGAATTGAATGGGATATAGTGGGAATAATAAAATATATATAACACCAATTAAATGCGAATTCAATATAATAATTGAAGCATTTTTTTTCTATCACTCAAAAAATTTTCTCAAGATGGTAATATTTGAAGACACATTCAAAAATCGAATGAAAATATAAGTTAGCAAAACATTCTTATGAAGACATTTTAACCTATGATATTGAAAATTTCTGTTTCTGAAAACAATAATCTAACAGGCAGTTTTCCCAACTGGTTCACTACTACCGATACAACAATTTAGCTTTATTTGATTTTAAACGTCTATCTATAAATATGAAGCGTAGATGTTTTGTGATATAAAAAAAAACAGTTTCTGTGGCTCTCTTAAGCAAATGGATAATTAAATTTTCAAATTCAAACACAACAAAATTCTTACAAAATTTACTCAAACGCTCTGTAATTGAGAAATCATTAACATGATTTTAAAATAATAACACAGACATGAAGAGGTGTGTTCATTTTTTAAATTAGACATAATGTCAAAACAAACGATAAAGAATCTCAGCTGAATGTTTACTTTCTTTAATCAAAATATGTAGTCTAATCGCGACCTCTCTTGATCCAATACGTGAGATAAGAAACAAAAAATAAATACGAATTGGACCAAAAACCGGAGAAACAACATTGTTTTTAACAACTGAAATGTTATCAGCAAACGTTAAAAAGTAATTTAACCCGGCTGACATAAATTTAGGTGTACAAAATAAAACCGCTATTAATTCGGTTACAAAGAGCTCAAATACTTCTGATATCGTGGAAAATCTTTCATGTATTACTTGAGGCTGTTTATATTGAACTTTACAAGCTTCATACATTTTCGATTATAAAAACGCAGCCTATTTTTCTTCCAACTATTTGACATTCCAGTTTATTACTGTCTACCGTAGGTTTAATGCCAAGTTATATAAGTTTAAAATTAAACTAGACCCAAATTGTTCATCTGGTGATAATATTTAGACTTTCTGTGTTTATCATAAAAACATATTTGTAATAGTTCAATTGAACACAAAGACTGTGTCTTCGGTTGCTTTTCTGGTTAAAAAGTTTACCTTCCCTACTCATCACCATTCAACCCATAATTGGTGGAACTATTTTTTTCCATCGCTATTTCCTCTTTTTAGGCTACTTAATATATTTAATTGCTTATAAATCTAAAACTCTCAATTGTTCCTGTTTATTATAAATATATACTCTGAATGTATAAATAATAAAATATTATTTTGAAATAGATAACAATGATTGAATTACTAACAAACTATTAAATGAAAACATGAGGGGATTTTTCCTTATAAAATCATAGCCTTCAAATTATAGATTAAAAACATGCGACTTTTTAAAATCATTGATGTCAAAGCTAGTTCCCCAATCAAGCTTGATTTTAATGGACACCCATAGGATACGTGCTCTCGTTCTGGTAAATCGATTACCTTTGCATAGCAGTTTGCTAGTTAGTTGAATGCCATTCCAGCACTATTTAAACGTTACCTTGTTATCATAAATAGTGAACTGTGTATAGATTCACCGTTATAATGTTAGCATGTTTTACATTTTACGGGATTACCGCAGACCGCCAAGCCAATATTTTAGGATATCAAGTGGGCCGCGACAACTAAGTTTTGAAGCAACACTGTTCACTAAAACTGAATTAAAAAAAAATGATTTTATCTTTTTTCCGCTATATATCCGCTCTTAAATTGGTTTGAAATGGTTAGCAACAAGTGGTAATATTTCATTACAATAAGGTTAAAATTTTCAAAGTATTCTAAACAAATTGGACGACTGTTCTGATTAAACATAAAACTTTATTATTTACAGCACATAAACATCGTGGAATTTCAACTTTCTCTCGTAAATTTTTGTTGTGTAATATTAAAATAACCATACCAAAGGAGAGTTCTAAATTATTTCATAGACATGTGGCTCTTCCCAAGAATTTAACATAATATGTTAAGAAGCTTAAATGTAACTGGCTGAAAATTAGTGGCCCAAACGTTTATAATATGATAAAAGAATTGACTTTTCTCATTTTTAATGTGTCATCTGTCACTTCTTGATAAAAAGATTGATTGACATTCAAAATATTAAAAACACACTTTAAGCGTTATTTACACAGTACATTATATGACCAGGACCGGCTTCATTCATTATTAAAAATTGTAGATTTTGTATAATAAAATCACATATGTGTTTCATATATATATTATATAAAAATCATCAAAAAATCTGTAAATATTATTTTGTATTTTTTTTAAATAATTCAACGAATTAATTATGTGTGAATGTTGTGCAATGAACGAAACCGATCCTGATCATATAATATATTGAAAAAAAATACTAAAAATATGTTTTTGAGACTTTTTGAAGTGCTTTTTATATACCTAAAAATATTTAGTACATTTATTTATATATTCATTTGGATCCTGGTCACTAAGTACGGTAACTAACAGATTTTTTGCTAGCCAACTAAATTTCGAGAAATAGAGCTCTGTATTTTTATGTGCATGAGTGTATTATTACAAATTTCATAATATTATATTATGCACAAACATAAAAATCCTTTTTAAGTCGTACGCGGTTAAAAAAAAATTTTACACACTTGAGATAAACACAAATATTTTTGATATTGAAAATTTTATATTTAATAAAAACTTACATTGACTTTGTTTTTTTTTTTTTGGGATATCAAATTCATGGAGCGTTAAGATCTATGACGCGTCAGCATCAGAGCTCTTCAGGTCTCCTCCATCTCTCATATATAGATTTAATTTTGTTATAATTGTTGTGTCATTGTTGACAACATTAGGTCGCAGCTGAGCCGTGGAACCCACAATGAGTGCAGCTCATGCGGACACCATACGCATTATATTCACTCACGCATACGTGTGCATACAGGAACACACAGCCACACGCATACATATACAATGCGTAAGGAAATAAAATAGGAAAGTCATTTTCATATGCCGAGGTTGTCCATTTTGGGATTAAGATCTGTATGGCGGGTCATCGAGCAGAACCGCTCTCGGCCTTAGACGATTACTCGGTACTGTCTCATCATAATTATGTAGATAAGAAATTTTAGGGTTATAATGTTTGCCTATATCGCTGTGAAAGTTTCGAGACATTTCACGAACGAACTCTCGAATTGTAGGCATTTTCAAGTCTCTATGTAACAGCGAATTGCAAACGTACCACGGGGCATTACAAATTTGTCGCAATGATTTATTTTGAACAATTTAAAGTGTTTTCAGATGCTTCTGGTGAGCATAAGTCCACACTGGAGTAGCGTACACCATAATTGGCTGAGTTATAGCTGTATAGAGGAGCAGCTTGCTTTTGAGAGTAAGCTTGCTCTTCACATTGAGCATAAAGTTTAGTCTAGCTTTTAAACCATAAGCTTGACGTTTTTTAATCGCGGGGTCCTCATTGAATTTTAGTCTATTGTCTAGAGTGAGTCCTAGATACTTGGAATGGAACAGGCTTTGGAATTAGAATAATATCCGCTTCTTTCCAACGTGACGGAAAATATAGTAACCTTAAGCACGCGTTGACAATATTGACTAACGAGCTAATACCTTTAAGCGGTAGATGTTTGAGAGCCTTATTACCGATTCTGTCATTTCCCAAAGCTTTTCTGTCAGGAAGCGCTTTGATCAGTCCTTCCACCTCGGCAAATGTGGAAGGACAAATAGCTTGACAGTCTACAGTTAAGGGTTGTTCTAGGATTAGCTTAGCGGTTGCTTCTATATCTAACACGCTATTTTTCAAGCGTGAATTACTTGTGTCAATTTTATTGGGTGTAAATTGTTTCTGGAGGCTATCCGCAAACTCTTCTACCTTTTCACTGATGGTGAATACGGGACCCTTTGCTCCGTGAAGTGGCATCAAGGGGTATTTTTCTGCCCGGAGAATTTTGGAAAGAGCCCAGTATGGGTCGCTTCCTTTGACGAGTTCATTTATGTAGTCATCGGTAGTTTTTTCGCGATAAGCCTTCATGGCTCGTCGGACTTCTGCTGACAATCGGTTGACGCGTTGTCTTACTTAGGGGTTGCAGAACTTTTTCCATTCCTTTCTCGCGCTCCGTCTATCATTTATAAGCTGTCTAATATCTGCTGCAAGCGCTTTACTGTGCGGTGAATTTTTTACCGTTTTACTGGCATATGCAGCAGCTAAATTGATATTTGTTGTGAGGCTATGAATCTCAAGATCAATGCTTTGAATATCCGTTAAGTCAGTGTGCAATAAGCATGTCGTCAACAAAATTCTCGAATTTCTTCCATTGGATAATATTACGCGTCTGATTAAAATTATTATTGACTTTGATACAGACGGACCAGACCCATGCACACCATTTACCACTAGGCAAATTGTATTTTACTTTTTTTTGAATCGACATAATGTGGCGTTTCTGAAGATGTGACAACATATTAAATTTTCAGCTTGCTTTTCAAAAATTGCGCACTATCCAGCTGTTTTACGGACTTTTTCCTCACGTCTCTACAAGAGTAAGTATTTGCTTAAGTCAGTAGCCACGTGTGAGCATCGTTAAACAAAGTTTGCAGCTTTGCAAACAAAGTGTCCAGAATACTTAATTACATTTAAAAAAAGTTCCAGTTTAATCAAGTATCTTCTGGAGGAAATCTCTATTTAATAAACGCAAACTGTGTTTTTTAGCACGTTTGAGAATAATGTTAATTTAGTTTATTCTTTTCAATGTGGGTTCGAAAGTCAGGACGCACAATAGTAACTTACAATAAAATTATTGTCAACGGAAGCTAGGCATTATTTATTTTATGATATGGGTTCTTTAATCAACGTGAGAAAGAAAAAAGCTACATATCTTTGAACAATCGCTAATAAACTATTGTTTGATTATTTTTGTCAACAAAAATTTTAAATGAGATAGAGATTATTTAAATAAAGATTATAATAATAATTACTTTTGTTGAAAATTTTCTCATTTTTTTGGAGCTTTTTTTAAACATAACATTTGTTCCTTTAATTCGAGAAATGTTGGTTGAGTTGGTGGTATTGAATTGTATAAACTTACCGACTCTTGCTGTTTTTATATCATTTACTAAATTCGTTTGATATTTAAAAAAAAAAACAATATTTCTTTCACCATATGGTATATACATAATTCTATGAGTATAACATCATTTTTTTTTTTTTTAATTTTACCTTGAGTACAACAAAAAATCAAAAAATAAGAACACCTCGGTGTAACTAACAATATATCTGATGACAACGCTTTATAAAAATAAAAATAAATATTCAGATAATTTGGACTTATTAAAACCTCAAAAAAAATGTAGTATTGTATGTATTAATGTAAGCTTGTTAAATCGTTTAAAATATATGTAAATAGTGTTGGTAACAAAAAATATTATATTTATTGAAAATACAATATAATCATTGTTCCTGGAACAATTATTTTGAAAATCAACCTTTTAATTTTGTTTTTGTTCTGCTGAACAGTCTTCTTCGCACGATTCACTTTCCGTTCAACGAAATTCACGCTTATATTTAAATGTACGTTATAAGGACAAATTGTCTACCTAAAAAAAATCTATAATTCGACTTTTACGTTTTAAGAATATTTATCGCACGTAGGTGACAGCATTAGCGAATATAGAGAGACAGTGAGAGATTAAACTTTGTAAATCCTAAGTCTATACAAGCTTACACTTCCTTGACTTAAGATAGTATTTTGGGATAAAACAATGTACAGGAAACTTTTATGTTTCACATAAGACCAACAAATAGTGGTCAAAAACTTTTTGTTCTTGGGTAAGTTTGTTCTTTTATAAATAGTTAGTTGCTACCTAATTAAATGATGATAAAAGAATTTGTTGTAAATATAAAGAAAACATTTATTAGTAAAATGTTGTTATCTGTTTTTATCGCACATCCAATAATATTGTTTTGCTAGCCTTAAATATTCATTTTTGATTTATAATATTATGGTTGGAATCGTATCATGAGAAGTGTTAGGAAAGAGGCAATTGCGTAATTTTATTTAATGTAAAAATCAACACTATTACAGAAAAAGTTGTCTAACCAAAAAATAAATGTTTCTTCAAACATAAAAAAATAAATAAGAAACAAACAATAATTTATTATTCTTCGGCATATTTTGTATGAAGACAAAATTTTAAAAATACAAATTTATTTCGTGAGACTGAAAATATCAAATTTACACATGTATTTAATTGTTGATTTTAGTAATAAATTAAATCAGTTTTTCACCATATGAACTTCTCACATAAATCATATGGATATCTTATTTATTGTCAATATACTATATTGTGTTTATAATTTTTGACGATAGTAACGTAGTATTTAATGGATTATAGTTTATTATTCGATTTATTTTAAATAACAGCATATTATCGACATAAAAGATATTTTTGTAACATTCAGTTGAATATAAAGAGAGTTCTTTACTCTTACTGTCTTTCATCACCTTCGCACTGGCCCAAAATTTTATTTAAATAATTAATATATATTATATTTAATGGACATTTCCAGTATAAAATTAAATCATTACCAAGCCAAAAGGTTGCTTAAAAAGACTGTCGACAGCAAGTGATTGTTTCTTTCTATTTTCTGTATTTTTATTAACACTGTAGAGAGTGAGACAGCCGTCCATAAAATTGGATAATAAAAATATTCAATTGGATGTTTTTGACGCTTGGCCACAAAACCAAATTGCACGCAATATAAAGCTACTATCTGACGTCGGCGATCTATATTTTTTCAGATAAAAGCTCATTTCATAAAATATTACATCAATCATCAGAAGACGTTTCAGTAGGATGCTGATATTTTAATTTTTGTGGGATATTGGTTTTTTTTCAATACCTCAAACAGTTTTGAATGTTCTCTTAAAATTTTTCATTTGTAAAATAAATTTTGATTGGCAGTTTGTGATCTCATTACATCATCTATGAATATCAAAAAAAAACATTTCTTTCAGCTTCCAAATAGATCTTTATCTTCTGGAAACATACACTATTTAGCCCGCATTCATCTGCTATAAATTTAACCCCATTTTGCTGAACTGAAAGTGAAAATAAGTGCGGTCAATGGTGTCTCAGAATCAATTGACAAAATAAAAACATTGTATAATTGAAAATTTTGCCCTTGCTATATTAATTAATGCTACGCCATGACTTTCCATATCAATTTTAGTATGTTTGATCTTCTTTGATAATTCTTTATCTTATTTTCATAGACATGACGAGATGGTTTGATAATAATGGCTTAATTTTACACCTAAAAGGGGTTTTACTCGATAGGTATCAGTTTACAAAGTTAATAATGTAATGAATCAAGACTTTTTAAAAAAATCTATGATCATATTTTAATTAAAAATGACTCATTTTCTAAAAAAAATAATAAAAATATATACCTGAAAGCCTAAAAATTTCCAAGACAAACCCTGGTCTTCAGTAAAAGATATAGCAAAATGCATATGTAAAATTAAAATGCCATCATCATTGGCATATAATAGAGTAATAAAACGTAATTTTAATAGTTAGTTATGAGTTAATCAATTCTTTTTTTTATGTTTTTAAAAAATGATATTAAAGTGTTTACATGAATAAAAACAATTATTTTATTATTGAATAAGGTAGGAATATTCGAAAAACTAGAATGTGTTGATTATATATAATAACATATTGCAGATATATTTATGTTACCACAGGCGATCACTTTATGTACATTATGAATATGTTAAATAATCTTGATGGATGAAATATGCAAATAAAATAATAATTCTTCGTTCATAGAGATCAAATCCATAATAAATAATATCGGATTTTTTTCAAATGTTTTATTAATTTTTTAATTGCGTTAAAAACGAAATGCTAGAAGTCAGTCGGTAGTGTTTTAATTTATTGAGTAATCACAAGAAATAAGAAATTATATATATATATATCTTTGAAATAGATCAGTTGGTGTGTATACATTTGAAATAAGACTAAATTGTTTTCTCAGCACCAGTTTAAGTTCTTGAGATGATTATTCATAAAATGATTTTGAAAATTTGAGCCATTTGAAATTAATGAACAGCATACATTTAGAACCGGAAAATCAACAGATATAAACATGGTGTTCACAGATTACGTGTCGATGGCATTGAATAGAGGCCTACAAGTTGACTATTCCTAAAATAATTTCTCGAAGGCATTTGAAAAGGTCAATAACATACTTTTGGAAAAGCTCCAATTGATCGATTTTTGGATCTCGACCGATCTACGCGTATTCTGGTGATTCACAAGGCTTGAATAAAGGGCCATTGCTGTTAACCATATTTGTAAATGACATATTAAAAATTCTAAATGACCTGTTATTCGCTGATGATTTAAAACTTTTTTGTTGATTATTGCTATGGATGACTGCCTCTATCTCCTATATGATGTAGCCAATACGGGGGAGGAGTAATAAAATCGATTTTTATACAGACAAATGCAACATTTTATAGTACTAGAGGATCGCAAGTTTTATTCTTCCGCTATTCAATGATTGGACAAAATGTCTTACAAATTTCATGAATTAAGGATCTTGGGGTACAATTCGAGAGCAAACTAACATTCAATGGGAACATTAGGATTACCTGCAACAAAACATATTGAAAATGTTGGGCTTTATCCTCCGTACCACCAAACCCTATTCATATGTTAAAATTTTATTTTTTTATTAATTTAATTTTATAATTTATGTATATTGCCTATGTCTTCATGGTGGAAAAGGTTCAGAATTTTTTTTAAGACTTCTTTACTTGAGGGCGTGTGGATACTATCCATACCTTTATCCCACTGTATTCCTTTAGGGAGTTTCACCTTAAATATTATATTTTGAAAACACAAAGAGAAACATATCTCACTTTATATTTCTTTCGACTTATACGAGACAATATAATAATATAAATAGAGATAATTTAAAATTAATTCTTGATAAGTTTTTAATAAATTTTGGACATGAATTGTTTGTTCTCCAAAATATAGTACCATTCTGCCAATGGGGATGCCAATGGTAAGTTCATTAACAATTTTCAGCAATATTGCTTCGGATGTCGACAAATTCCATGTTTATGAGAGTGAATTCAGGCGAATATTATTTTTCAATCTATTAAAGAAGATATTACATGAGCTTGTCGATTTCCTCGCTTTTCTGTTTTTTTTCTCTTGTTATTTATTCCTTTAATTTTAGAAATTAAATTTATTTAATATTTTTGACGCTGCAGAAGCCATAAACTTATAATTTGTAATTTAAGTGACGTTTTTGTATCAAATAAAATAAAACAAACATACTTACAAAAAGTTTAGTTTCCGACCATAAAACAATAATCAGTGATTTAATTAGTGATTCATTTTCACTATCACAACTCCAACAATGAATTCTAAATTAATATTCAGAAAGCAATGGACCCCCAACTATTTTGAAATTGTTTAAATAATTTTCGCAGCGATAAAATTACTTTTTTGATTCAATTAAAAATTCAACTCGATTTTCGCCTTCTTAATAAGAAAAATTATGCCGGAAATAATTTTTAATTGTAATCAATTCGATAAGACTATACGGTAAGTGTTCAACAAATAGTAAAATATTTTTTTTATAAATGAATACATTTGAATTATAATCATAAAATTATAAAAATTAATAGCATCACCAATAAATCTTTTTAACGTCGTTTGTATTATAGTTTGAGACGCATAAAAAATGTTAAATTTGGCATAAATGAATAACTCAAAACATAATATGTTTTGATTTAGTCTTATGTTTTATATAAAGATATTTTATTGAGTCATGTTTGTTTTTCTTTCTTTTTTCACCGTGATGTAAAAGAAGTTTTGTCGTATAAGATGATGTTTTACAAAAAGTTAATATTTTCAATTTAGAAAAAAAAAGAATTTTAAAACTTACCACTATTCAATCAATATCCTTGTCAACCAAACTACATTCAAAATAAAACCAGCTCACGTAGTTCAAGAAGTTTTTTAAATATAATTGCAGTGTTCTTTAAGCGAAAAATCTAAAAATCAGTCACAGCGATTTTTATTAAATAATTTTGATAACATAACTTCGCGGAAAATTTGTTGATTGGTACGTAATAATTGAACACCAGTATACACAACAGTAAGAGTATCATCACACGTCTACGGCGCGTGGCGGTCCGACGAGTACTGAAATGCAACTCAAAGAGTCTGTACTGCCCCTATATTAAATAATATTCCCTGTATGAAAAATATATGCTGGAAGACGTGATCACTTCGAGACTGCACTTGAATACCATCTTCAGATTTTTGCAACTATAGCTAATAATAAATATACATATATATATATATATATATATATCCACAATGAATATACTTTGACTTTATCGGTATTTAGAATCAGAGTGAAAATTCTCATAATTTAGTTTGAATAACGTACATTACGTTTCATTTATAGCGGAATAAAATATTTTAGTGGATTCCCATACTAACACGGTGAAAGAAATAGCAATGTATTTTAGTTCTACAAAATTAGTTTAAAAAAATATAGTTGAGAGCTATTTCGGCACAAGCCATCGTCAGAAATATGCTTCAACTAACATGTAAGATCATTCAACTATTATCTATCAACTATT
Organism: Himalopsyche japonica; assembly: GCA_028555115.1. Taxonomy (NCBI): domain Eukaryota; kingdom Metazoa; phylum Arthropoda; class Insecta; order Trichoptera; family Rhyacophilidae; genus Himalopsyche; species Himalopsyche japonica. Next base: position 267,246 of record JAHFWJ010000271.1, on the reverse strand, counting down.
TATTTTTAAATAATTTTGTAGAACTAAAATACATTGCTATTTTTTTCACCTTGTTATAATGGAGTTCTACCAAGTGAATGCCAATTCAATCAATAGATTCCCATACTACCTCCTCGCATGTTTTGTTAATTTTATATAGAACGACAATTACCCGAGTATTTGCTCACAAGAACAATGTTGAATAGCCTCGCATTTATCATCCCGCCATAAATATTGTTCCGTCATTTACAAAAGCGTTTTTGCCTTACAAAAATCGAATCAGTTTTATGTCCCAAAGATGAATATGTTATAAGAATATTAAACAATTTTTAGGATTTCTTGCTTAATTTGAAGTATCAAACTGCAATGAAAAAATTTAATTTAATATTTTCACACTTTCATTATATAAAGATCAGCACCAGATTCTGTCATTTTAAATAATAGCAACAAGTTATTAAATAAGTTTTTTTAACCAAGAAGTGACAGTTAAAACGCTTTCAATCATTTCAGCTATTTTTCAAGACTTCTTGAAAACCGTATAATCGACATATCAGTCTCATTTTACAAACAAACAGTTCTAAATAAATAAAACTTTATAAAACCGTTATCCTTATTATAGTTGAGTGAGTAAATCTATTACAAATTTGCCTAATCGATTTTTGAGAAGCGTAGCTTTTTGTTGAAATTGTACATTATAATTTATAAAAAAACACACATCTTTAGAATAATTTTATGTGTAGAGTTGTAATGTATCAAAAAAAGATTTGTTTAAAGAACATTACTTTTATAAAAATAGCATAACAAATAAAATCATACACGTTTCTAAATGAAACTTCTTCACAAGTTCTTTTTAAGTCGAATAATATTGAACAATGTTTTATATTTCAACATAAATGAAAATGAAACGGCAATCCTTAAAATATAAATCTTTTATGAACATTGCAATGTATCATTGTATCGTAACATTTTTTTAATGAAAACCAGATTTCATGACATTTATTAAATCAATGTTTAAATTTGAATTGTTACAACTTTGTACGATTTCAGATGTTTTGTCACTCACATGTGGAATCGTACAAAGTTGAAACAATTCAAATTTTATATTGAAAGTCCATCAAGTACTTTCAGTCGACATTATAAATTATTCAATGTTTTCCCTATAAACTGTGTTGTAATTTATTTTGTGTCTAGTTATATCAAATTAAATTTTACAACTTTTTTATTCCACTTTGTGCATCGTTAGCTGTGACCCGAGTCATATAAAGAATTTAGTTTTGAAAAATACCTAAGAGTACTAAAGACACCTAGTAATTATTATACAACTGGAATGAAAAAATCTGTATTTTTATTTTGTTCGTCAATGTCACATTTTTAATAAAGTTCCCGCATATAACAACTTAATAATGTAAAGAAATGTGCTGGTGGCTTAATAAAGGTTGCTTTGAATTCTTTTGCATACAAGGAAGTATTCAGGCGAGTTGTAAACTCTTCTCGTAAACCGGCAAGCTCACTAGTTAAAACATAAAAATGATGAACAAGACGACACCGACAATAAATATTATATAATATATGTAGATTATATCTACATTTTGTGATCTTCATAACTTAATTTTTAATTTTTGTTTTGACTTGAAACAACTTGATTCTATGGATAAGGATTTAGAAATTTAAATGCATTGACGTTAATAAAATTAACTTAAATTATGCACAAAATAACCTATGTTAGCACGTAAATGCGATGCGGATATCCCAATAAAGCCTTAATCATATCAATATCTATTGATAACCCAATGGATTCCGATAACTTGGAAAGCTGTTGATAGTCATCGAAATAATGCACTTGTTGAAAAAAAATGCTGGAATAACGTCAGAGGAAGCAAAAACGTAAGCGGTAGTCAACAATCTTCCAAGCGTCATGTGGAAGCCACGCGTTTCGAGTAGAAAGCGGAAATGGCAAAAAATGTGTCCCTACTGATAATGCACGGTGATTGAATTGGCTTTCAACCATACTACTTTCATAACTTAAGCAACAGCTAAAAAGCAAATATTCAATTTTTAACCCCTAATTGTGGAGTGCGTTATGTAGAGAATTCTTATGCATCATTAAAAAATGGTTAACGTTACTGCTTTTTTCTTAAGAAATATTCTGTTATATTATGTATTATCTACCATTTCCAATTACGTTTTTATTTAAGAAAGATTGATTATTTATGGGTGTGAAACATTTTTTTTTTTTGCTTTTCAAATTATTACTGTATTCTATTTTCATAGCTTTTTCAGCTCGTAAGTAAAGCAAGTTTAGTGATGGATATTTTCAGACATTTAATGTTTAAATTTATCAAATATTCATATGCCAATAAATATTTATGAGACTGGATAGATGTTTCGTCTAAATTCTATTGACTCTATGTTATATAAAGAAGTAAGCGCCCTAGTGTGGTTTTCTGCGATAATATTTATCCATTTTCATAGTAAGCAATGTACAAGTATTTTTGTAATAGGAGAATGGAGAAATCGTATTTTTTTTTAATAAAATTCTTTTAATTTCGAGTTTAAATGAAATTTGGAAATCCTATTAAGGGATTAATCATCTGAAAAGATTTTGAATGTATGTACAATTTTAAATACAATAAATAATAAAAACAAAATTTATTTTAGCAAGTTCAGCAATGAAAAGCTATTCTTAAGAATATTTAGGTATGACAACTTAATTAATTCGAATCTTTGTATCAAATAAGTTATCCAGGCCATTTATTCTCAATTCCATTTTTTGATTCACACCTTATATCTTAATGATAGAGATCAACTTTACTATTGTAGCTTACGGTGCAATGAAATTTGCATATCACAACAATTCCGATTCTCGTAGATTACCAATGAATAATAATCAGTTACATAATAATTATTTAAGTGCTTTGAAATTAGCTTATACAACAAATCAAGTAAATTTAAATTATATAAATCTTTATGAGTATACTGAACTACAACTTCATGAATTATCATAGTATATTTCAAATTCCATTAACGTTTACATTTTTTAAATCCATCTTCTATAAAATAATTTCTTTCATATTTTGACCACAACAGAGAGTAATTAGATGCAATTGCTGAGGAGACAAAAACCAAACATCGGTTTTATGATTCGGATAATTATTAGGTCTTCAATAAATTAAAAGTTTACTTGAGGTGAAAAAATGGCCTTTAGATTAACGAGCCAACAGTCAGTTTTTTAAATTAATTTTTACATAGATTGAGTAAAATCAAGTTTTTTTTGCGATGGATGCAGTTTTTTATATATTATTAAATTATAATTGATTGATTAAAAGCCAATATCCGACGACTTATTCGTACCCATATTAATTCAATATATTTCTTTAATATATTGCCAAGGTACACATTAAATTTTAATATCCATTGTCTACGTGTAGTTTAGTAAAAGACGATAAAATTAAAAGTGATATGACGTCAATCATTAATCAATTGTTTTAAATGTGATTAACAATATTTTTGACTGAATCGTTCAAATTTTTTATGCGAATGAGTAAAGTGAAATTTACACAATCACATTAAACAATTAAACTATTGCATAGTTGGGCATTTACATTGTGAGAGTTGAGAATCGTATTTTTTTATTTTGTCTTAAAAGAAACATTGGCAACGCTTGCGTTTTTTTTAAATAATCAGAAAACTTCAAGTTATCGTGGTAAAAATTAACTTTGAATAGCGGTTATCATAAGAAAACACTTTTTTTATCATTTATATATTAGAAAGATTTACTAATCTCATTTATAAATGTAATTAAGGTTGAATTATATAAAGTTTTTTTTTCTTGTCTATGACAACTGAAAAAGCGTTTAGATAAAGTTTTTACTTCAATCCAACAAAAATATAAATTGGGATGATACTTTTTATCTTCGCGAAATGAATTTTCAAAAAATTCACGATTTTTTAAATTACTTTGTCCAAGAGATATTAAGGTTTTCGCCTGACCGGTTTTTAATTTACTTGCTTTGGAATCAAAGAACTTTTATTATGACAGGTTTGCTGGCATTTCATTTGAATCACTTTTCATGATTGTTAACGAATTACACTGAACAATTTTCCAAGTAGTGTTAAAGTTATATTTAAGCTAACTATTAATTTGGTGTACTATAGAAGATCTACAAGGATATAAAAACGTTTAGTTTAAAACGATAGGATGTTGTTTAAAAAAATATTTTTTGCAAATGGTCTGCATTCTTAACGATTTATAGTTATCGTAATCATTCTGTTAATATGACGAATAAAAATCTCAATTTGCAATGGTTGAAAAATTTACGAATTTCCTGATTTATGTACATATTTCATCATCAACTTCTGTTTTAGAAACAATATAGTGGATAGAAACATGCGGTTTAATTACGAGTAATAATTTTTGTTTCATATACAAATGAAATATCTCAAATATTTGCACACAGTTTTATGTTTATGGACTTAATAAATAATCAATCGATATGAATGTCTATGACTTGGTTAGAGCCTTTGATCAAGCAAACAAATAAATTCAAAAAGTTATAGTAACCAATTTTCAAGAAAATAAATTAAACTCAAACCAACTTCAAAATAAAAACAGTCCAAAATTTTTAGCCTAAATTTATTTTTGTTAAATAGCATCATATATTAGATATTACCAGGGATTGTATGAGGATCCTTTGATTACAATGCAGATGATTTTTAAGATGTAGGGCTTGACTAAATTATACTGTGACCCTTGTATCAAAATGACAAATTCATATATAAAATTATAAACATCCAATTCTTACTTTAGTCTTTCGTTAAGTTTGACGAATTATTTCTAGATAATTTTAAGTATTTAAACTTTGTTCATCATGTTTTCAAAAATCAAAAATTATTTTTACATACTAGATAAAATAATTGAGCAAATGTTTACAATTAGACATGAATTGGTCCACGACTTCAAATAACATACCTCAATCTTCACGGAAAAGTCCGTTTGATTTTAGCATTTAGCAGACTTCTCCGTTTCAGAACTCAAATCCCTATGCTGAGAAATATGTAATTGACTTTTTATCAACAAGTGAAAATATTCTCAAAATTTAATCGGTAGTTGCAATTACTTGAAACCACCAGAGAATACGTACATGATAATTAAGAAAAAATAATTCAACATTGACGTGAGAGGGAAAGATGTCACAGAAACTTTTATGTTATGTTTCGAAACTTTAAATGAAAAAGTCATCAATTTTCATAAACATTCTGTTTACATTACCGTTTCAGTTACCCATGAAATTTTTGTATGTTATAAACAAGCTCTGGAAATAGTTTCAAGTGCACTGCATTATAAAGGTTACAATATAAAAAGAGGATATTTTGATCGACTATAGTTTGACTGCATTTAAATCAATACACATAAAATCATCAGGGAGAAATCCGTTCTTTATGAAAATAGAATAATTCTCTCATCATGAAATTATTATACAAGACATGCGAAGTCAAGATACAAATATAATAATAATACTTTATGCGCCTAAGAATATGCCCTGCCATTATCGAAGCAATTTGCGAGCTTTAGAACAAGGCTACCACACATATTAATAGGAAGCATTATAATATTTCGTATCTCTTACATTAATATGGAGGTTATTGTATATTGTTCTTCATAATAGTGAAATGTAGCTGTTATTAATATCTTTTCTACGAATTCTATCTATTTTAATGTCAGCTTGTTAACATGAATTTCATATTTTGTTTCCTTTTCTTTCAAATATGTCGCATCTTAATCTTCTCAAGAACACCAATTAAATTGCCATATTTTTTTGTAATATTTACATAACAAATAGTGCGTCGCGATAGATGTATTTGTTTTCACAGCACCTTACCATTTTCTCTGCTATCAAGTCATAATTTTTTATAGCTGAAAATTGACTTTCAACCAAATTTTGAGTGCTCTTGGTTGATGATCGGCGAAGGAAGTTAGAAAATCTTTGTTAAGCGTGAGAGTGACGTCACCAAAGTTCACCCTGGATTGTAGTGATGAAGATAAAATTGGCATTGATAGATTCAGTAATTTCTTTTTGATCTAATTAAAAAATATTATATTTTCAGTACTAAAAGATATTTCAAATATCTTTTGACGCTCTATTGTTTGTCACATTACCGTCATACATATAATAATAGTGGTTGAGCGTAGGTGTTTGTTTATCCATAAGATACTTCAATATGTCATTTTTTTTAATATATCATCAAATAACTGTAAATATTTTCGTTATGTCTATTTATTTTTTTGGACAGATATTTTGTACTTTCCAAGCAAAAACTTAGATTAAGTTTTATTATATATTATTTCAAAAAATAAATGCATTGCTTTTACTAAACCTATTGTACATATAGCAATAAAAAAAAGCTAAGAGAAACTCGGTATGAATAATAAATACATTAGCTTTATGATGCACTTCATTGATTTTGCTTGTGATGACAACGTAGATAAGATCTTCATCCTACCTTATATAAATCTATATATCTCATCTTACTTCTAATCATATAAAAGTTCTCGAGAAATTTTCTTCCTTAACACTTTCAACAAAGCTAATTTTTGTAAAGGTAGGTTTTCATTGCGATCGACTCATACAAATATAAGCAAATTCATATAAAATTCACATTTTTTTAAATGAGTTCTGGATTTTTATCACCGAAAATTGATTTTGGCATTACTTTTAACCGTTGACAATACCATAATTTCTCTGAAATCAATATAATCTAACATAATGCTATATATAAGCTAATAATAAGCTAAAACAATGGAAGCTACCTGTGTAAGATATTTATTTAAAAAAATAAGCCATTCCTTGCTTAGCTGAATAAAAAAATATAATGCTTTAAAAATATATCCAGTAGTGGCGGTGTTGTATCTGATAAAAAATGTTCAGACAAATCAAGCAACATTTATTGAAGTATTGTATTGACAAAAATTCGCTCTCACCCAAAAACTTAAGGACTATTTACCTCTAATTACTTTTGAGTGACAATTTTCAGAAAACTCCGTTGTTTCAACTTGTAACACTTTTTCAGGTAGACTCTTAAATTTAAAGAAGCTTCATTTGTAAATAAGTTTTTAACTGATTGCATAAATCATCTTTACTCAATCGAAACACACTGATATAATCACAAAAAACACACTTTAAATGTATTGATTTCACATTTTAATGAAATTGTCAGGAGGTTTCATTGCAACTGATATCCTAGTCATTTTATTATAAACATTTTTTTAAATTTTGTGCATTTATAAAATATTTTTCAATTTTACAAATTATGAAAATCCTTAGAAAACTATCCGATTTGAGTTTCAGTAAAAAATTTACCATATTCTTATCTTGTTTTGTTTTGACTTACTTTATTAGTCAAAACTTTCTTTCGTTAACAAAGTGTTATTGAAAAGAATACTTAAGAATTTTCCTGTGAGGGACTTCTTCGTATCTGAGCTTATAAAGACGAGCATCACGCTTCGCCTCTCTGAGAAACTTGCTGAACAAGCTTAATGCATCGATTAAACAATTTGTTTTTCAAATCATTTTTGTAGTTTACGACGGTGTCGTATAAAGTAGGTCTTTGTTAATTTAATGATCCATCGATAAAATACAGCTTGATGTTTACTCCTAAGATAATAGATTTTATCTTTCAGAAGTTGTCGTACAAGGATTATTTTGTTTTGACCCATCAATATCATTTTAAGAATAAAGTTCGAATGTTAAGTTGGATCTTTGGAAAGATAAGTAACTTATTGCTATTTCAAGATTTTTTTAGAACATGTATCGATATTATAGAAAATTTCAATTTTCGTACTGGTATCAGCCCATGAATACTAACATCAAAGAAGACAGCAAAACAATTAAAAAAAACATGATAATAATTCATATATTTATAACAGACAAATCTTTAAATATTTTCACTGCGTATTCTTTATATTGCTATTTTTTAAAATTATACCTGCAATCAAATCATTGAATAGTATATCTTAACAAAACATACTTTTTTTTTATTTATTTTCACAGAAAACATACATGTAAAATTTACTACTCTATTATCTATCAAATTGAAAGTGCTTTTCATAAAAAATATTCTTTTTTCATTCCATACCTCTTTAAAATCTAAAATTTATAGCTTATTTTAGTATGAAGACTTTTTAAGCACCATTAAATTCCCATATGAGTATATTTCAGTAAGAGTTTGATCGAAAACTAACGATGTAATTCCATTTTATGACCGAGTTTACAATTAGAAAATGGATAAATAATAATTTTAACCATTCTTCATTTGTCTTGTTATTCTAATCGATTAATATCTGATTCTATTTTCATCCATACTTGTGCATTATTGTAGTGCCCTGAGCTTTGTCTTGAAATATTAAAAATACTTCAATGTTTTCACCCCTACGCTAAATTTAGTTTACTTACGAAAGTATGTCATAAATATTATTTATCAAATGTGTGAATATTATTTTCATTACTTTTTTGTCAGTCGTACGTTCATAAATTAGGTAACTCATCTTACTTAAACAATAAAATGTAACGCTCTAGTAACTTTTCTAAAGTTATCTCCGGTATTTATAAGAAAACTACATAAGGTAACTAATTAAAGTTGAAAGATGTTTCATAAAACTTTTCTTTTGAAATAGAATTATTATGAGTCTTGTAATTTCAATAAATAAAACCTTTTCGTACGTCTGCTACTTTAAATTATACTGAAAGAAAAACTATTCAAAAAAATACTTCATCACATGCTTTTTTGTTATGATAAACTATTTTCAATAATTCAGAAGATAATAAAAGTAAAATAAAACTATTCAGTATTATTTAACTAGTCTTATTGCAAACAATTTATACTAGATTTACAAATCGTTAAATCAATAATGTGTTTATAATGTTTATAGCTGTAATAAAAACCGTGAAATATTAATACCTTTTTATTGAAATGGTTGAGCGGGGCGTAATAGACAAAAGCAAGTTGACAGTATCAACCAAATGTTGAATTTATTTATATTCAAAACAAAGTAATGATATGATTTTATTCAAAAATTCTGATTAACATTTAACTTTAATCCAAGAATTATGAAAGATGCCACCTAGTGGTGTAAAAGTATACAATATTTTTTTTTAATGTTTGTGGCACCAACATTACATATATTTAGTAACTATTTCGGATCCCATAAAAAGTCTCAATTATAAGTACTTCTCGTAGTCTTTTGTCTGGACGGTGCTTCATTTGATGTCATATATTTTATATTTTCAGCCACTATCTTCCCTTTGATGGATACCACTAGTTGGCAATACATATTAAAGTATCATTTATATAAATGTCTTTACATGAGTCGACAAATACTATTGATTTCTTGGCAGGTGGTATTATTTTCAGCGATGAACCATAAAGTAAAATTGTAAAAGAATTATTACTCAGAACTATAAAAGATCAGTTTTGTCTATACTTTGAAACAAAACAGTATTGAAATAAAACTTTCTGATGCCGTAATAGCTTCCGATTTTAAATCGACTATTATCTATTCAACTTTTCATAAGTGATACATTATATTTTATAAATATGGTAGAAGAAGTAATTCAATATACAACTACCATAGTATGTCCCCTTTGGGCTCTGTACTAGGTCCCCTACTGTACTTAATGTATAATTCAATGACATTCACAATCGACATTCCGCTCGGATGTCGTCTCGTTGCATACAGAGACTTCCTTATTTTTTAGTCGAAGGGGATAGCCAGCCATAATGCATTGGGAAGGCGCTGACCTCCATACCGGCTAAGGGTACAAACTATAAATGATCACACAGCACAAGACCGAATCTCACTTTTTGAAAGGAAACCTTGGTCTCAATACAAGTAGGCCGCCCACAATCTGTATGAGTCAAACCTCGGAAAAGATTTACGAAAAGGTTACCAATAGTAAGAGGGCCAATATTTTTAGGGCAAAATATAGTATGCTTACCTCATTGCAGATTTTACAACATTAACTGAAGAACGGAAAGGATTGCTCAAGTCTGGTCTAAGTATTATTCCGACTTGGCGGTTACTTAAGTAAAATATTGAGCATTTTACAAACTAACGGTGCGATTACTGACCTGCTCAAATAGGCATACGACTTTAAATACAGACCGCAAGTAGACTAAAGTGCAAGCCACTGAATCTTGAGCGATTGTTCCCAAAATAATATTAGCACTTAACGTATTATAATTAAAAATTTCTTAATAATTTTATTGAATAACTATTTTTTTTTGAACTTTGTTTGATTACTAAAGATTTTAAAACCAACTTACTGTTACTTATTCATGCACTGAGTTTTCAGAGAAATCCTGTCATGAATTTATAAACTACATGAAAAAAATAATCTTGCTTCAGATCTTAAAGAACTATAAAAGTTTGGTAAACTTTTCCAAGCAGTATTATTGCAGCCAAGCGGTGGTGTTCCGTGATTAGTAGAATTTTTTTTTTATTAAAGTTTGCGAGGCCAGGAAAAACTAATATATGCCTCATGCGTCTTAATATAAGTGTTAGATTAAGACGGATTAGGTACATATAATTTTTGATTTTGTTGAATGTGAGCTTCTTAGTTAACTCTTCATGAGCTTGAATCGATTTCTGACAAGCTGCATAATAAATATAAGTTATATAATGTATAAAGTCAACGGCAGAAACAGGGAATAATTGTTTTATAAGGATCTGGTATTAAAGATTATAATAGTGAGAGCTTTTATCGTAATTGGATTAAAGAATATTTCCAGAATTTTGTAATTTATTGGTTCTTGTGAAAATTCTATGCAAAGCGAGTTCACCGTAGCGTGAAAACGAATATTATTTATGACGTTTTTATACAATGAAGATTAATGTTTTTTTTTAATCCAGTAAATGCACTAGAAATTTGTTCATTTATATAAAAATCGTATTATTCAAGAAAAAAAAATTGAAAACGATTTTTCATACCTAATTTTATTCCCATAATTCTGTTTGCCTTTTGACATAAAAAGCAGTTCATTCAACTAGAGTAAAATAAAAATTAGTGCCATAAATTTAATTTGAATACAAGAATCTATAATAAATCTAGTAGCTGAGACGCTAACAAGACTGTAATATAACATATAATATAAACTATGACAAAATAAATTCCTTTAAGATGTCTTTATGTTCTTGAATCAATATATTCCGCAACAGAAAAATTTTGTTCAATGGGAAACTGCATAAAATTGATATTTCAAAGCACAATTTACTTAACAACTTATGTTATATATTTTCAAAAGACTTTGATAATAAACGCCTATAATTTTAAAAATACATTTTAATATTACAGTAGAACCTCGATCAACCGTTCTCGCATAATACGTTTTCCCGGCTGGAACGCTTATTTTTTATAGTCCCGTCAAACTCCTATAAGAACAATGTTAAATAATCCCGCATTCACCGTTTCCCGATTCTCCGATTTCCTCGATAAATCGTCTAAATATTTTGGTCCCGTCACAAATTTTATCCCGATTGACCGTTTTTATTGCATATTTATCCGTATCTCGGCAAGCAAGTTTGACACGAGCCGAGTGCAGGTGTTATTTCTAGACACGTTGGAATCCGCTCTACATGTTAGACGTAACGCATTGGACGCATGTGCTATTTTGTGGGTTGAAATCCACCACACGTGTATTATTGTTTATGATGCAAATGTAGAGTTGTTTAAAATTCATGGTTATTATGATTCCTGTACATACAAACTTTTAGTCACAAGTTTAGTAAAAAGTCTTAGTTCCGATTAAAGTGCCAAATAACAAAGAAGCAAACTAACATAAAGGACTTTTTTAAAAAATAAATTTTATACACAGTATGTACAAGTAACTAATAAATAAATGTTTTTTATGATTTTACTTGTTAATTATTATTTGAAGCTTTCCCGCATTCACCATTTCCCGCAATTACCGTTATTTTTCCAGGGTCCCTTGGAAAACGTAAAATTGAGGTTTTACTGTAATTGCATTGCGAAATCTACTAATTTTACAAAAAAGTGTTCAAAAATTTTTTTTATATCTTGATGTATACCGAATAATTTGAATAAACAAATTTAAGTAACCTTTGAAAGAAATTTGAGATATCACATAATATAAATGTAATTCTTATTTTATAGCTATTCAACATTTTTTTAATAATTTGGAAAACGGCCTATATCTTTTTCCAGTCAACATTTTGATAATATTCCATATTGACTTTTACTAATAATACTGTGGTATAAGAGCGGTGTAATGGTGTACTTAACTTCGGTTGCGTTCTCGCCAATAAAGGCCTAGAAAATGACATCTTTTAACTAACCGTTCTTATTTTGGCACAAGAGTAAATATCGTAGACATACATATTTTTGCTACGTACCTTCGAATAACAACCCATAAATCCAGTCATTAAATTTTCCGTGCAAATACATCATCCCACCAAAAATAATGAAGGCCCAAAATTGGACAACATAAAGTGAGATATTATAACATATGATTAATGTACAAGAAACCTTACTTGTTACCATTTTTCTATTCAGAATATATATAATTCTTAATGGCAGAATATAAATAATCAGTTTAAGTGCACTCCAGTCATTCAGCAAGTAACCTTCTGTCGTTCTAGACAAAATGTCTTTATTAAGCGTTCAGTATTTATTATATCATAATTTAACTAGAGAGAATTATTCTAGAAGCGTAAATTTTTGTATTTTCAATATTATTTATGATTGCTTCACGTCAAGCGCTAGAAAAGTCAAACAGATTAAGTGTCGAGTAGAAATTTTATCGAGCAAAGAAGAAATATTTAACGACTCTTCATTTGGCAGTTTTCAAAATTTTATTCTGTTTGCTTAATTACAAATTCGTCTGCGAATTTATATAAATTGACTTACGCACTCACAAAATATAAATTTCATTTAACAATTCACGTTAAAAACGACTAAAAGCCTTTGAAGTTTAAAGTTGCTTTATTATTGCCATTATCGGCAATTTTCAAGTTTTTACTTTTTGTTCTAATAATAGCAAATTTTCTTTTGTTATGCTTAGCCTGTAGATGTTGTGTAATGGTCTATGTATTTGTTTTAGGCTGCACACACACTCACGTTATTGTACAATATAATTTTCAATCAACTTGGATTCGAGTTCGAAAGAATGATTTTCTATGGTTTCTTAGATTTCTTCTCACCCGCCTAATCATTAAAACTGGGTACAACACAACAGAGTTATTGAATGTCTTTTTATTTTTTGGTTTCATTTTTTTATAATTACTTTTCAAAAGGAATTTTTTTTGAATATGCTTACAAAAATACCTCACCATCGGCTGCTTTCAAACAATAAAATTTATTGAAGTTATTTTAAATACCAAACAAGTTTGAAGTTCTATCAAACTTTAACCCAAATATTTCATGAATTTCAATAAAAAACCTCGTATAAAACATTGATAGATTTTATTGATTCAATATCATTTTTTGTATATATATATATACATGCTTCACCCAAAAACCGGTGTTCGTTACTTGACATACTCCTTCATGTAGCGATTATTGATTTATAATATTGTAATTCTTCATGAAAAGTTGAAGAAAACCATTGTTTGCATCCTTTTTATTGTGTTTTTCGAGATACGATCTTTTTGTGAGCCTGTTCAATCTATATTACAAATATCATATCAAATATCTTCATTTAGACTATTGTCTCATGTTTGGTTTAATCATTAGAACACGTTGACGTCCAATACTTTTTAAGCTCTGTAAAGTTTTCGTTGACTTTTAAGCAAAATGCATTTAACGAAGTTTCTCTTTCTATCCATTCTTCACAAAATAAATTTTAAGTATAAACATACAATTCAGAGAATATTTATACTTATACCCAATATAACAATGTAAACATATTTTCCAAAAAAGTATGACAATAAAGTAAACAGAGTTTATTAAGAATAATGTAATGTTATATTCATCCTCAACAATTTAAAACGACCTAGGTAATCTATGTACTTCGTACAGTAAAGAGATTTCTTCCATCTTACGCAATATTAGTTTTCCGTAGTTCATTTTACAAAATCTATATTCTCAAGATAAGAAGCCAAGCATCTGCTATCTTTGTAACATATAATTATAAACTGCACTACTAACTTCTTACAACTCTTAACAAATAATAAGTATATATTAATTATTTTTCTTTGAGACGTTTCATAATAAATGTTTAATTATTTTCCTTAAGATTTTTATAATACTTTAATATGATCGATAACACAAATATCTTGTGATATAAAAGTGTTTTGATTACAACTTTATTCAAGAAAAAAAATTAATGACCACTACGAAACAAAATTATACTTTATTATACACATATGTTATATAATAATTTTTTTAGAATCAAAAGGACTAAAATAATGGATTCTTTTGGTAAAATATACTATTACTATAAAAAACACGGTAAATTTGGTAATAAAATTATGTTACTAATTTAAACAAGTATATATTAATAAAAAGAAGAAAATCTTTTCTGATTTCTGTTTATTTTTTCAAAAAAAATGAAAAAAGAATTCCTTATAAAGAATAAAGAGCTCTTAATAGCTCATAATAAGATTTTTCTTTAATATTCGTAAATATCTATATATTTATTTATAATTAATAATGCTCTTTTCTAAAAAAAATTCACAGATTTAAATTGTTTAAGCTAGGTAAAATTCCCCAAGTTTTGTCTATCACGTCCCGTGTATCGTATTAAGATACTTTCAAAAATTGTATTCAATTGAATAGAACTATCAGTTCTATAGCATCAATGTGATCAAATTTATGAAAATACTGAAAGACGAAAGCCGGCTGTGAGTGACAAAACTTGTGGTCTTTAATATAGTTTGGACAATATAAATATGATATGGAAATACCTATCAATCAAGTATCCTAAGTCGATGTCACATTTTTCTGTATAGTCATGAAACTAACCATTATAACTTATATCTTGACTCATAATTAATTTACTAGAACTAATTTACAGCATGCTTATTTCTATCAATTTTTCTTATAAAAGTCTTATAAACTAAATAATCATGTTTAGTATTTACTACACTATCGTAAGTATGTTGAGACTGCGGCTTATATGAACAATGTGTGCTGACCTTACTTACATCAAAGGAATTCATCTTGTATTAGAGACAGCTTAACTATGCAATATGATTACATACTATAACTCTCCCTGCCCATATATTCTGACCGTATGACCGTATCAGAAATTCTGTGATGAAACAACTCTAGAAATATTCTGCAGGAAAAGTATGCCTTTGGATTGTCTCGAATTCCGGGAATTTAAAAAACACTGAGACCTGATTTAAGTTGAATTTTTAGCTATATATTTGTACGGCTGTATCTAAGTAAGCGACTAAGATATTACAATAGTATTGAAAAGAAATTGATTCTGAACAATCTATCATAGTTTAGATTAATATACACAGAATAATAAGTTGGAATAAATAAATATATTAAAATGTTTTTTGGCATCTTAAATCACAAACAAATTTGCTCACAGGCTTCATTTATTTCACACTGTAATGATAAATAACTTTCTAGTATAGATACATTTACAAAAATATTAAATTTTTCGCCGTGTTACAAATATGAAAAAAATAATTTCAACGCCGATGTGTTCAATTTTACTTTGTTTAGATTTATAGCGATTGGCAGCTTACTATTTTACCTTGTAAACGTTTAGATCGTCTTTTTTATACATCATTCAAGATAATAGACGATACGTGAAAACGTGAAATAAGGATTTCGTTACTTGCTCTAAATCTGTAAATTTTATTGTTTTATTGAGTATACAAACTTTTTATCAATTTATAATTCATTCTTATTACATTAAAATAGTATTTATACTTGATGTCCGAGAATTCACTGACTCAACGTTATAAAAAAAGGTTATTGAAGTTAATGAGTGATAATTTTTTTTACCATGCTGGATAAGAATAAAACAACTTTACTGATGAAACTTTTTCCTTTACCATCTTATTCATTCCTCCAACAGGGGTAAGCGAGATTTATATTATGTCATAAGCAGACTAATAATAACAGCTGTAGATATTATTTTTATAATTTATATCCTCAATAACTTCCCCAAAGCACACACCACCAGATTTTTTTGCGGGTTCGCCTGCCTCAGTCTTGACAGCAGGCAATTCGTTGTTAAGAATTTAATCATTCCGCTTTATGCTATGTCTACATGATAAAAATATGTTTTTACTTCTTTTATTACTCGCCTTTTATATTTTGAAGCATTGAAAAGCGAAAAAGAAAATTTCAGCCACTGCATCGACATTCACTCGCATTGGTATTAATATCGTTGAAAAGAATACCAATTATTGATTCCATGTGTATTCAGGAATATTTTTTTGGATTGCACGCAAATTCTACAACCCTATCGTGCCTCGTGAGACATTTATTTGGATTTCAAATGTATTTTTATTGGTAATGAAAAAATTACGCAAACAAATTCTTTTATACAACTTTCACTATTTATATGATTGTAAACTATGATTTCGATCATCGTGAGCATCATCAACTGAAAACGAGCGGTGTCAATTAATAACACTTTTTAGTATTATGCCCGTTATTAATATCAACTATTTATTTTGCATCGGTGCATAGAAGTATTAACGCTTCATACATCTTTAAATCATATAATGTTTTTCACTAAGAGTCGACTTGACGAGGAAAGTTAACACAAATTTCATATCTCAAATCTTATATCGAATAAAAATATCTCGACTTTACTGTGACATCTTAAAGTTAAACATTGATTATTTCCAGCACTATATGTGCCAAGCACATCCTATTGAAGGTCTATAAGGGTTATACAATCGTTAAGGACAACGGAATACATTCAGTTGGTACAAAAGAAAGACAGAAGTCTTATCAACGCCAGGCCAGTTATCGTTTATTTTTTGAATTTTTTAAATATAATGAGAAGCACAGTGAAAAAATAGCAATGTGTTTGAGCTCTACAATTTTTTAAATAGATTTAGTAGATAGCTATTTTGACTTACGCCTTTATTATAACTATAGAATGGTTCTGGTGAAAGTTTAAGTTTAAATAGTTTTTATATTTTTCCTTTCTTCTCCTTTTAATACGCTCCGTCTACTCGTAAAGTTAAGCAACCATGCCCCTAGTATTTAGCACAATTATCTGTTTTTGAAATTGACTTCTTCTTAACGATGAAATAAATAATGTATATTTCATATCTCATTCCTGTATGCATATTTTTTCTCTTTATTAAATAGAAAACCGGCATTAAACTCAGTTAATCCGTTTAATATAATCATGCCATAGCCAAGTCTGTAAATAAACAATGAAATAAACATTTCATGTCGTGTGGCTTATTCTTATCAATAGACCATCAGTGAGCAGTGCTGGATCTTTAACGCCCGAAGCTTTGCCAGAGAGAACTCCCAACAAAAACCTAATTTCCCAGAACCGGTAGAAAGGAATTCGATAAATTTTCATTTAAAGATTTTCAATGCAATTACAATTGCGAGAAAGCGTATTTCTCCGAATCCACTTGTTTGAGAGTATTTTTATCGGTGGGTTTATTAATAAACCTTCAGCTGGATAAAAATAATTTTCCCTAATGATATGACGGCTTTTTATTGTTTTCATTTATCAAATGGTGCAAAAATTATATAATAAAGCTATCTTATAACACTTTATCTACGAGATCTTTCAATCTACATTATACTTCCTAGACTTCTTAATCAATTCACAATGTTACTCAATTTAGTCTTCCATTTTATAAAATCAAAGTAAGTATATTTTTAATTAAAATATTTTTTCAACAGTCTTATCTTAAAATTTGTTAATCGGCATAGTTTTTTTCAAAAGTAGTAAATTAAAGTACAAATAAATTTATTGAATGGGCATTCACTTGGTAGAACTCCATTATGACACGTTGAAAAACTAGCAAAGTATTTTTTCACCATGTTGTAAAATGAAATGTTAATTGGAATAGATCAGGGGTCAGCAGTTTGTCTAGTGGGAAAAGCTAAATTGTCATGGAAACAGGATAATAATGGTACCAGAGACATATATACATAATATACATATAAAGGTACGAATTTTTAGACAAGAAACAAAGTCCGATATGTTAATGTTTTATTTTAAAGTTTAATTAGAACGGTGTCCATACATCTCATTTGATAGCTTTTCTAAATTTGATAAATTGCTACTTATTTTTAATTGAGTACATGATTTTGAATGTTCTTCTCCGTTTTTATTTGGTTCATAGTTGAGAATATTTGTTTGCATATATATGTAAAACAAAATATTGTGAATCGAAGTTCGTTTGACAGCTCTATCTCATAAGAAATATGGCTGCTTGAGATGAGGTGAAATTGGAGTTTATGTTCGAAGAGCCACAAATGTCTATGCAAAGAGCTGCTCCTACCAACCCCTGGAATAGGTTGTTGTGTTTATTCATTATTACTGAAATTCTTGCGATAGAGTTGATTTAAAAATGTTTCTCGAAGAGACGAAACACATAATTCGTAAGGCAAAGGAGTGAAAAATTTAATAACTTTTATTAAATGTAAATCAACAATCGATTTTTCACAAAGTTACCATCAAATCAATTATAAAGATTTATTAAGTCTTCATAGTTGTATAAATTTTCATCAAAAGTTATTAAAATCTAAAATTTGATTAATACTCATATTTCAATAAATAAAGATTTTTCGTTCCAGTGATAAAATTAAAATATTTATAAAGAGTAAAAGCTATGAAAAATATCGAAATAAAAAGTAATCAACCATATGAAAAATAATTATTTCTCAAACATAAATAACAAGCAGAAAAAATAAATGTTGTGAGTTCAAGTATTTATTTGTTGTATGTTTTTAATAATCTCCCATAATTTTATAGACCTCACTTTCAGTTTTACAGGAAATAAATAAAATAACTTTTCAATTATTCAGAGGAAGTTTTATTTTCAAACAAAATAAAGATATTCAAAAGGCGAATCTTATACCTTTTGGCAATGTATATCAACGCCATCTGGCGTGACGTTCGTGCGATTGCTTTTTGTTTCTACTACAACTGTAGAATATCATTGTATGACGGTTATTGGCAAACTGGTATAAATAAGTATGTCTGCTATTTGCATATTATTCTACATATATTAACAATATTGCTACCTGTCACCATTCCAACAAATTCGTCAAATACAATCCGAAATTCATACGTATTCTGCGATACTATGTTATATATTGTGCACGGCTTGTAGCGCAAATTTTGGCGTGTGGATACAATAAAATTAAATTATGAATGTAATTATCATATAGTTTAACTATCATTCAATTCGGAAGGAAAGGTGTTAATTAAATTTCATCCGCTACTATTTGTACATATTATATTACTGAGTCAAATTGTATAATTTTCGTAATACAGTCATAATTATTTTATTTGACAACATTTGACACATTATATTTTAATTATGTTTCTTCAAAACAAGCAAACCACTGTTTATTTTCAACACCTAATATTTCAAAAAAGAATTCTATAGTATAAGTTTTAACTAAATCTACAGAAAATGTAAGAAAAATCAAGTAATGCTTTACTACGAAACTTTGCTCTCGGTTCAAAGTTTTGACGCATTAAATTCCCGTATAAAACTGTTTCAACGATAACACACTGCAAACAGCCGTATCAACGATTGAGACATTAGCAGTCAGATGGTTAAAATCAATATTAAGGTAAAATTTCTTCAATATTGAACGAAACTAACTGCCGACAATCAAGTTATATTAATGAGTATTAAACTACTTTTTGCCTGCTAAATTGATGTAAAAATCAACGCAACGGTCTCATTACATGTATTTGAAATGTAAATCACTTGCTTTTCTACCCTATGTAAATAACAAACTCGAAAAGAATCTCATATTAATGTAACTTAAATTAATCACATTCCTGTACTGACGACACAAGATAACAGAAAATTAATGATTCCCAAAATATCAAATCAGAATTTATTCAGTGGTTTTTTATTCGTTGTACAATATGTTGAAAAGGCTCGAATAAACATATAGAAAAGAGCATTCAACCCATAGTGCTTTAGGTGATATTTTTTTATTATGAAATTAGTGAATAAAATCAGCAAATCTAGTGGTTCTCGTGTACAACCGACAGCTTCATAATAAATATTGGTATTAAAAAATGTGTCTTAACAAATAACGTGTCTGTAAGACTTCAAAAATACTAATTCCAACTAAAAGAAGACATACTTTTTGAAATGAGAACAGAAATTTTCATACAGAATCGGACGAAATGTAATTTATTGGACAATGAGAATGTACAGTAAAAGTCTTGACTAGAAAACGCTCGTTGTAACCTGTTCTTGTGTCTTGGATTATTTTTTTTCTCCGCAACTACTTCTTAGAGCCTAACATTTATCACACGCTCTAAAATTTTGTTCATTGCAAGAAGCAAACTTATCGTCGTTTTTCTATGCTTTTCTGTCACGAAGGGATCAGTCTATTTTTTGAATAAAACTAATACTTTAAAACATATACTTATTAGCTCTTTCACTCATCTCCTTGATAGAGAAATCGTATTTCTTTTCATTTATATACTGTAAAACTGTCATGTAATAAAGTAAAAACATGCAATATCTTATTCACTTGAGCAAAAATTACAACGCTTTCATAAGTTAAGTAAAAATGCGTCAAAAGACAATCGGTTTATCTTCATCATACAAATATTTTAATTTGGAAACACTATTATAAAAATATGTATCTTTATATTTAAAATGAGGTACTATTCCACAAAGACAGTTGACAAGCGAGTATAAAATTTATATGACACCGGACAAATGAACACGATAATTTTGTTTTTACAGTATAATATTTTTATATTTATCTCATATTCATGTTTCGGTCACTTTGGTCGGATTTGAAATTTTTAGATTTTTTTTTTTTTATTTGATAAAATTTACAGTATCTAGCGGTTTCAAGCTTGTTTCCTGCTCGCAATAAAACTAAAAGCTGTAAACGAATCTAAAAAGGCGGCCATATCAATAAGTTTACGTATGGCACGGAAATGATCCATTCCGGAGACAAAACGGCTCCCCGTAGCGGGTTAAGCAATGATGATCGACATATATTAGTTTGTTAGTTAAAAATCCTTTGCAATAGTCGATATCTATGATAGTAGAACTAAAATACATTGCTATTTTTTTCACCGTGTTCTAAGCATTTTTTTTTAAATTATGAAATCACACTGCATAACGTATCAATACTTCTTCAAAAAAAAAAGAAAATTATAATTAATAAAATAGATTTGGTTGTGTCGATTGTGAGTTGTCATATATTTGTTTGTATGAATATTTTTCTCAACATCAACTTATTATACGCGCTTAAAATTATATAAAATACTTCTATTGAAAAAAGCTTGGTGCTTTTTGATATTAATTTATGAAACTTCACGCACTCGTGGTTACAATTATTGATAGAATTAAATTTCAAATATTTCAAGGCTTGCCTTCTTGACTTAAATTTTCACCGTCGTAATTTCGATGATATATTTTCTTTCAATATTCATATATTTTATATGTATATATATATGTATGCAATAAAACATAGAGATAGTAATCAATTTGCATTGTTTTCTTATAAAATATGAATTATTCAGAAAAAATAAAGACTAGAAGCGATATATTTGTATCTGAAGCAATTTTATTATCTACTGATTAGAGTACAATAAGATTCGATTTTGGAAACAATAATCATAATGTTGATTATTTTTTTTGTGATGAGATATTTTTACTAATTTTTCTACCATTAAATTGTAATTGAGTAATATCGTACTTAGAGATATTTTAAATATTTGGGTGAAGATTAAATTTCAAATGACCTATAGTAAGAATTAATTTGTTTACATTGTTGACTAATTGAACCAGTTTCATGTAGCGGTTTTTAGCAAATCATGTTAAAAAAAGAAAGTTTAACTGTAATTTTATCATATATATATATATATATATATATATATATATATATATATATATATCTGCATATTGAAATACATCCAAAAAAAAATTTAGAGACATGCATTTCCTCGCCGAAACCTTTCCTGTATCCCGTACTTTTGAATGTGATAATTTTAACCATTGGTCATTGTAGTGTGGTTTTTATGAATTTGTTTATTTCAGATCAGATTGATAAACTTAAAAATCAAATGTATTTTTTCTATGCACAAAGTTGAAAATCACAATGCTTCATTACCAGTTTATTAACATATCCGGGAAAACGTAAAGCAAATATTTGAATTAATTTCCTTAAAAATGCGTAGTGTTTTCATGCGACTATGATAATCAACTCCTCAAATGGAGATTTAACATTATTAGAATAACAGATCCCTCGTCTAAAATTGTACTAAAAAATAAAATATGACTGTGAACATTGTATTACGTGATTCAAAAATTCAATGAAAAAAAAACCATACTACTAATTGATAATAATTGCATGCGAATTTATTATTAATTTTTAACATTAATGGGAAGATCCAATCAGTTTATGGATGAAGTTTTTCATATCTTTAAGCTCCTCATCGCAAGACGTGTGCATCATCCCTCGGTAGGATTTGAATTCAGTATTACTCAAAATGGACTTTAGGAACGTTGCAGTCATCTGTCCCCACTTGTAGGGAACGACGGGATCGCAGTCGCCGTGGAATTGTAGGATCGGTAATTCTTTGGGGCACTTCAGCTCAGCTGGGAACCTTTTATGAAGAGGCATCCAGCAGGACAGCGCCACAACTCCGGCCAGCGGTTGCGGGAAGGTGAGGGCTGAATGAAGAGCTAGCGCGCCGCCTTGGGAGAACCCTGCCAGTATTATGCGGTTTGATGGGATACCAATCTTAATTTCAGACTTGACCATATCGTGAATCAATTCGGTGGCCTTCAAGATGCCCTCTTCGTCTTCCGGCCCGGTGGCTTCCAGAGTTCACAGGTCGAACCACGACTCCATGAGATGGCCGCCGTTCAATGTCACAGCCATTTTGGCGGCCGTAGGGCATATTACTTTCACATGTGGCGCCCTGATACCGGCAATAGCACTAGCCCAACCGTGACCAGTATCTCCGAGTCCGTGGAGAAATATAAGCGTGGCCGTGTGTTTAGCGGAAGCGGCGATTATAACAGGGCTTGCCATTTTTAAATTTATTTAGTGACTGTATTTTATATTACTTATTTATTATATTTGACGACCGTACCACGTTGTAAGTGCCGGCTCTCGTGCGATCACCGAAGTTAAGCAACATTGGGCGCGGATAGTGCTTGGATGGGTGACCGCTCGGGAACACCGAGTGCCGTGTTCTCTTGGCTATGGGAAGGAAAACCCAGACAGAAAACCGAACACCAACCCGCCTGGGCAGCGTGGTGTTGCTATGTCCAAACCCCCCCCTGGAAAAAAAAAAAAAACAGGGAGGCCTTCATCCAGCAGTGGATCGACCCCGGCTGATGATGATGATGATGATGATATATCTATTTTCATATATATCTATTTTTCAATATCAATAGATGCTTTTATAAGAATCAATTAATAGTAAATATTACTTTAAAAGTGACTGGTAGCTATGTGGGTGCTTAGTTTCACTAAGCTGCATGGTAACTGGACTGATTACCTTTCTCGATTTGGTTTCAATTCAAAGACAAACTTGACTGTTTCTGACATATTAGCGTTTCTTTTTCTATACATTTTGATATATGCTCTAAATACTCACGGACCCATTATATCGAACTGTAATGAAAGTAATACTTATCCAAGTCGTCATTGAGTTGTACTGATTGACTAATAATTTTATGACATAGCATCACAAGAGTTTTTTTAGAGCCATTGTAACCAAAATATTGATCTTAAATGTCAAAATAGATACAATCAAAATCAAAATGATCGTTGCCCTTACATCGATTCAAAAGATACAGCCAAAAATAACCAATTAGCGAAAATATAAGCGTGGTGTCGAATAAGCCACGAAATACCCCTTAAAACTTTGATATCTTCTCATAGCTTCGTATATAATATAACGTTGTCAATCATTAGGTGGCGGTATTATGAAAATAGCGACAGCCTCTAGAGAGCTTCGTCAATTTGTCAGCGATGGATGTTAGCTAAGAGGAGTATGCTTCGTCATTTTCAATCGTCTTAATATGATGTTGACAAGCACTCTCAGAAGAAATTGATTCTCAGTAAAAAAACATTTAATACACTTCACACTGGAATCCTTATGTTTCCTTTGTAATGTGTCGCTTTTGAAGCAATCTCATCTCACTTAACATGGTATTATTCATTTCACGGTAACATATATTTTTTTTAGTTTGATAAAGAGAACACAGGTTTATTTGACTTAGACTTGGTATTTTTAATTATTTTCAGGTCGTGCAAATATAATTTGTTTCTATGTAGCTTTCATACAGTACAAGATTTTCCACTTGAATTTATTTTGCATAGCGAAAAACGTACTCTTTTAGACGAAAATGCTTGCAGTGGATAAATTTGTTAAGTGGTATTTATTATACAACCAGAGAGAAAACAGTCTTTCACAATGCTTCCTATTAATAATTAAAACAATTTTACGTAGTCATTCAGCTCTCAGTATGTTCACAACGAATATTATACTATTTTGTCAGGTACATTTCACAAAGATATTTTCTACTTCAAAATGAAACGCAGTAAAATTTAGTTAAAGTGTAATAAACCCTGTTAATTGATTAAATTTGGTCGTATTATCTATCATAAGCGATGATGAAAAAAACGCAAAGTCGATATGATTTAATAAAGAACTATTTAAATATCTTTTTAAGACTAAACAAACATCCATTATCAACTAGCTTTCTTCATATCCTTACTTGAAAATTCAAGGCTTTTTAGATTGACACTAGGTAAACGACTGACTCAAATCACCGGCATCATATGGATATTGGCAATTTTAAGTCAAAACTGTATCTGTTTTTTTTATACATGGATTCTTATTACCGATAATATGAATCTAATGTCAAACTCAAATACTAAGGATTTCGTTGCGCTAATTTTTTTTTACACTTTAATTCATTAATACGACTGTTTGATAATTATTGATTAACACATTAAACAACAAGTATACATATATAGCAATAGATACCAGTGAAAATAAATCATATTGAGATTTATTTTAAGATTAATTTTTTTTTTGTTTTATGCAAATCGATTTATTAGTATTTTTTCTTTATAACTAAACATGCAAATAAATCATTTTAGCCGTGAGATAAGCACCAAATCTGAATTATGCACAAACATCAATTATATTGTATGCGTGCTCAAATCACAATTCAAGAATAATTTACATCAACAAAATAATATGAACACCGTATTTTACAAAATAATATACTCTGTGTATTTGATATTGATCTTCGCTCAAGGTATATAAGGTTTTAACATATATTATCAAAGAGTGCAATTATAACAGAATCCAATTTAATATATTCTTCCGCATTGTAAAAGGTCATGAACTTTTATCCTGGGAATAATAATACATAACAACATAATTATCATATACAAAACGCAATTTTAATTGTATTGTGATGTATAATTTAATACAGGAATAATTATGATTTTTAATACGATTGAGCAATACGTGGAAAATAATTATTACGGTAACCACGTTAAGCGTGATTATATTTCATAATAAGTCATAATAGCTATTCATTGCAAAGTATTGTATATAGTACTAGCGTGTACCCTGCATGCGTTGCAATGCAACTAAAAAAAAAGAAACCGCGACTTTATGGAATCGCCTCGTCGGGAGCCTCTCGCCTTCCGATTGGATAAGTCAGACTTGAGGCGAGGCCGGAGCCAATTAGAAACGATAAGCTTAGGTTATGCTTTTCTTACCGAAATTTGACAGTGGCGGCCGTATGTGTTTTTATTTATTGGAGTGCTTTTGGATACACAATGTTTTTTGTTTTTCTATCTGGTGCGTACACAAATAAATCAGAAGGTTTTCCAACACGTGAGCAGGCCATACACAGTTGTCCATGTGAGAAGCATGGATTTTATAAATTTAGTCCACACACTTATTGATGGTCATTGCAAAGGCGACTCGCACTGGAAACTACAGACGTTTAAATTCAAATGGCATATCTGTCGGAATCATTGGGATGCGTGGCAACATTACATCTTCTCCTTTGAATTTTCCATTTAAAATTGTAGCTTCAATAATTCATCATTTTTTTTACTTAAAGCCTGGTACCGTTGCAAATCGTGAGGAATTTATGTTTCGGAGAAGAATGATAGGGACGCCAATTTTCAATGCTAAAACATGCGGCGGCATGCCTGACAAATCAAGTGAATTCAAGAATTCTTTTGAATAATTGACGGCTTCGTCTTGATCCGTTATAGTATCGATGGACTTATACGTTAACGCTTCTCCTAGTATTTCATTTAGTATGCTGAAATTGATTGCATTGATATCTTTGTTTTTTGGCTGCTAATATAGCCTGTGCACTGAGCCATTGATAACTTTTATGATTGTGTGCAATATTTGGAAAAACTTTGTGAATCAATTCGTCTATGTTTGCGGTTATTTTACAGAAATTCGCTGGCAATGTGATACATTGTGTGGATTCCTCTATTGCCATTTTCCCATTTCCTATATCCAACAATTGTTTTGCGAAAGTTCAATGGATGCATCATGTTGTAGTTGTACACGCATACGGATGATTTGAGACATGCATTAAGTTCATCGGCCATTGTTGAACGTGATATAACAGGTAGAGTTTGTCGAAAATCACCAGACAATAAAATGAGTGCGCCACCGAAAAGTTGCTCATTTCCTCTAAAATCTTTTAGTGTGCAATGAAGTGCTTCCGATGATTTTTTGTGTGCCATAGTACATTCATCGCATACAATGATTTTACATGATGTAAGTAGTTTGCCCGTTTTAGAATTTTTGTTGATATTGCATGTTAGTTTCGCAATTATTTACATATTCAATGGCAGTTTCAGTACTGAATGCGCTGTTCGGCCCTTTCCAAAAGAGTTGCTGCAATTCCAGATGATGCGATTGCTAGTGCAATGTTTTTTCGTGATCGCGATTACTAAACATATGACAATCAATAGCAATGCCTTATTATACACGTTTGGTGTGAATTGAACGTGTGGATTTTGAATTGTTTCACGCAAACCATGTAAAATATCTTCACTCATGTAGCCTTTGTACTTTTTCCAAAGATCTTTTGGATTGGATGGAAAGCAAATTGATAATATTACTGCAAATAACGCATGTATTTGTTGTGGGTCAGCAGTATTCGATGAATCAGCGAGTGAAGTGTCCCAATGTGCATCGTTTTTTAGAAGATTTAATTCGAGACAAGCTTCACGATAAATGAAACATATTCGACCGATTACTGTTCTCAATTCTTGGAAGGATGTCGGTCCACATATGTTGATTAACAGTAATCGCAAGTAAACGCATTCTGCATTATTTGGTTGAACAGTGTACAGACGGCCTAATACGTCGGTTGAATGTTCATTGTAATATCCTTCAACTGCTTTACCTTGTTTGCGACGTTGCATTTTTTCTGATGCATTCCATCTGTAGAATGTTGGCACTTCAGAGTAAGGTAGCGTCTTTGCAAACATATCATCTCTACGCAATAAGAAAAATCCAGTTAACGTTGTTGGCTGTGGTGACAATGCTCTTACACGTGCATTTTCTGTTGTGAAGTACACTCGCTGTCCATTTTCAAGGTGAACTGCCAAATGAGTAACTGGTGGATGCCGTTCATGAATTGGAAATGATAAAATGCGCCATATTGCTTCATTGCTACTAATGTAGCGTCCCAGTTGATATTGGTTGATTTCATCGATAGATGCAGTTGAATTTCCCACTCCAAAAACTGCCATATCGCTTCCTTTGTTGACATATTTACAAATGTATTTGATGGATTTCACTGAATTACAATACTCGACGTTGATGTGTGCTTTGTATGTTTTCGAGAGAAGCTATGAATACGGTATAATCCAACGATTATCAACTTCAACCTCATTGTTTCAGCCTTTTCTTTCGTGCTTGAGTTGTACTCTGACTTGTTCCTTTTCGTTTGGGTGGCATAATTGATTTCACAGTGAATATTACGTTTTGAAATTCACTTTTGAAAAATAAAAATAAATTATTGTAAATAAAATAAATTCTTTCTATATCACACACGATTTATACGTAATATTTATTTCAATTCGTTCTGTCATGCGACATAAAACTAAAACAAAAAGTCGGTAAAAAATAGAACATTGAAATACTTTTTTCGAAAATCGAACTTTGTTTCAAAATATTCAGTACCTTACGTAAGTACCTACAGGTGAGTGAATGTGACAGATTTGTGTCGTTCTTGTTTTCGGCGTTGCTATGGATACAATGTGTCATAAAATAGCCATTCTGTATTACAATAGTCTTGTATGAAAACATGTTTTTCGTAAATATTCAATTCATTTTTGTAATCAAATCAAATTCTGAGTATCCTATCTTTTGCCCGGTAGTCTAAGCAATAATTCGACAAAGCTTTATCGCAATCGGATTAATGGTGTAGGAGTTAATAAAGGACAGACAGACAGACAGACATTCATTTTTGTATATATATAGAAGATAGATAGATTATTTTTTTCAAGGACTCAAGAAAGAGTTTGTATATATTTTTTTTTATTAAAGTATAAATCATTAGTAACTTTATTTTTCAATTGTATACGATATCCACCGACAATTAGACGTTGTAATAGAATTCGGATACCAAATGTTAATCTTTAATCTTTTTGTCACTCTTAAGACTAGAAGTCGAATATATATTTGAATTTATTGATTGAATTGGCATTCACTTGGTAGAACTCCATTATAACACGGTGAAAAAAATAGCATTGTAAATTAGTTCTACAAACACAACACATCCTCTCTCCTGTTCCAACGGCCTTTAGAACGGAATTTAGTGCCATTGTGTTAAAGTAACAAGCTAGGCCATTGGAGCAGGAGAAAGGATGTGTTGTGTGCCTTTTCTGCACAGCTATATATAGATAAGTGAATGTTAGTTTAAGCATAGTTCTGACGATGGCGTGAGCCGAAATAGCTATCAAACATTGTAGCACTAAAATACATTGCTATTTTTTTCACCGTGTTATATATTTGAAATTATTTTATAAAACCTTTAACTTATTTATTACAAATATGTAAGAATTGTTGTTAGATGATATTTTCAAATCTCCATTTATATGTTTAGATCATTTACTTCCTGAGAAATTATGCGTTTTTTTTAATTATTATATCTGAGAGACTTATTCGAAATTAATACAAGCACAGCTTTCTTTATATGTTAATAGGTATAGAAAATACACATGAAATTTTTTCGTAATTATCTGTAATATTCCCACTGAATTCATGGTAGACGAAAATTTTAAATCTATAATATGTAATTTTAGCTGATAAAATTTAATACTTTTCATGGATTGACTTTAAAATATCACGTATGAAAATGCCATGGAATTTCTTCATTTTATCATTCAAAGCTAACAATTTAAATGTGAACGTCGAACACTTATAACGCCTGTAGCGAATGCTAAATGTAAGATTTATGGCTTAGATTTCATGTATTTTATAAGGTCACGAAAGCTTGACGTCTAACCTGGTTCTATCTAGTCTTATTACTGAACTAGTGCGCCTAGATATTATCAGTCCAGTACAAAGCCTACTTACAAGAAGCGTGGGTTGTAGCAAAACCCTGCGGGTGAAAACTAGGACAAGAAATAATGACGTGATGAGGGTAAAGGGATATATAGATTAACGAAAATGTTCAAATGGTGAGTTGAAACCCTATTCAAGTTTTAAAATTTAGCACTCCAATGTTTGCAAAAGAAAGCAACGGAATTTACTAATCTTAGCGTCGATAAATGTTCCCAACAGCAGGCAAATAATTCACAAAGGCAAGAATTTTACGGTGTCTTTAATTACTCTATCTTCATTCTTACCGTATGTAGAAAGAAAATTATGAAATCAATATTGTTTCAATCAATTCTGTAAGCAAAAATGAAATTCTTGTTTTCGTGGTTACTTTTCATCTTCGATCACTTGTCTTAGAATTTAGGAAAATTGATTGATGCATAAAATATTTTATGAATTGGCGGAAAAAGAATAACATAAGTTGATACTGAACAGTAAGATTGAGTAGTTTTGTTTTTCCTATTTGGTAGATTTTTTTTATTGCCCCACACAATATCAAACTATAATTTACGATTTCCTTTATAGTTCACTAAGTGAAATCTCAATTTGATATTTAATCTCAGTATAACCACTCATTTATAATGGGAAGGTATCTTTTAGTGTAAAATTACCCGATTACATTTAAACGGTATTGCATTATTGACAAACAATTTCATAACGAGCCATTATTTTGTTATGTTTACAAGATCATATGTTGTCTTTTTAGATTCCAGTTTTACAATCTATATATTTTCCTGTGTAATTTATCGTGTTGGTAACAGCCGCACACCGACTATCTGTCAGATATATTCCATCCTGGTGATAGAAAGCCTGAAGATTTCAAAAGGTAAAAGCCTTGTATTAATTGAGAAAAAATGTTGCATGGTCTAAGCCAAGGGTCGTCAACCTTTTATGCCTACCGATCTCTAAGCCACATATAATCTAAGATTACATCTAAGAACATTTAAAAATATAGAATTAGTCACAGAACATTTCTATAAATACAAAAATAAATTGAGCATCTGACCAAATCTAGCGTATGTGGTAAATATGCTTGGATTTAAAAAAAAAAGCATTATTTCGTGTGTTCATATTTTTTTAAGCTATTTAACATACAAGAGTTAACGATTTTTTCGTTCGGGTATAAATTTCAAAATAAGACAAACTTTCACAATGGTTTTAATTTACTAAGGTAAATAATTATCTACTGTTACCATTGCTTTAATGGGTATTACTAATAAAAAAACTAATATAATTTTCAATTGAAAAATATTAAATCTTAAGGAATATTAAAGAAATGTTATAATTTAAAAGTAACTTTCTGGTAACTGAAATTCGATATATCGGGTTGTCGAAACAAAAGCAAGCTAAAATTTTAGGATCCACTGGATATGCACATTCCAACAGTCTGAAGGGTATTATTTCAGTAATGTAAGCTAAAAAAAGAGCGATCTTTGTTAAGTTTTATTTGTGAATAGCGGCATGTTGTTCTTGCTAAGTTTTCTAACTACTTATGAAATAATATGGCGACATTTATGTTTTTCCTCTTGAGATATTACAAGCGATATTTTGCCTACATTGTTATACGGTCTGTATATAAGAACAACAGTATCCAAATGGCATTTCCATCGCTCTATAACTTTGACACTCTGGGTTGCACTAAGCTTTGTTCAATTATGTTTATACTTCATTAAACTCTCCACAGACTGCCCCATAATAATAATTGTAGCTCTAACAATGATATTGTAAAACATTAACCGAAAATTTACATACAACGTACTAAACACAATCAAGAAAACAACACAATTTGTAACACTAAAACAACCATTCTCTGTAAAGCAGAATTTAATTAAGAACATATCTTTAAATCTAATTATATATTCAAGAAATTATAAAAATATATATATCAAACATTAGTATTAGTCTTAAGACTCATGCGCTTTCACGCGCGATTAGGTAGATAGCATGTCTTGACACGACATATCGCTTAAAAAAAACGTTCGGCTCATCCTTTCACGTTTTTAAGCACATAAATCTCCCGACCACTCATTAAATTGTATGTTTGTCAAGCAAATTATTGTCTTACAAGTAAAAACATAACACCAATGCTAGAGTAGACGTATATCAGGCATCTATGAATTCAAAACCATTTTGTATTTTCTACTTCTGAAGGAAGTTGAGGCGTTTCTAGACCGCAATTGCGATATAAAAGACAAATAGTTTACAGAATAAAAACTATTAAGGCGAAGGCTTGCCGAAGACTCTAGGGTCAGAAGCAATTACTTCACAACAACTCATGCACGCATAAAAACGTTGTAGTGGGAAAACCTTATTTTGTTTTTCCTTTCCCAAGACTATAAACCCATCTAATCGCAAAACAAGATGGGCTTAGTAAAACTTGTAATATATATTATAATACAATCCACCAGGTGGAAATTCAGGCTGCTTTAGACTTACGCTCCTACACACGTATATTTTTTTACCTTATGAAAATCAAAAATGTTTCGCTCAAACTCGCTTTTCTTATTAGTATTGCTCTAGTTTCGATCACTTAATACGCGTAAAATATTTTTCCTTCTGCAAAATTGTTTAATATTCTTTGCAGAATCGTCTACAATCGTCCAATACTTGCTTGTCTCTATTTTCCTGTACCACTCAAGTCCTCTGGTAATCCCAAGAATGTTCTCTTCAACATTCAGTATTGGAGTACTGATGCAACGCTCCATAATATTCAATATTTTATTACGGCCAATCAATATTCAATGTTGTCGGCTTAAGTTGAATTGTTCGAATTCTTTCACTGGTAGTTTCTTAGACTGTATTATTAAGTTTTAAAATTTCACAGATTAATGCTATTTAATTCCCAGGTACTATCTAACACGGTCAGTTAACTACACATCTAGTCTTAATTTTATTTTTCTATCTTCACCTTCATGAAAAAGATATACTTCATTGAGCGAATTACTAATAAGCAGTTCTCTTTAATTTAATTAACAATTTAAGAACAATCTATAAGACGCTACGATATGCAACGCATTTGAAGCGGACTGGGTAACGAAACACAATACTTTTTTTTATATTATAAAAACACATTTTTTGTCCTAATTTACTAATTTCATTTTATTGATTTAATTGGCATTCACTTGGTAGAACTCCATTATAACACGGTGAAAAAATAGCAATGTATTTTAGTTCTACAAAATTATTTTTAACAAATATAGTTGATAGCTATTTCGGCTCACGCCATCGTCAGAACTATTGATTAATTAAAACTAAATTGAAAGTAGCCGATATGGCTACCCAGGCAATTCTTTATAAACGACTAAAACTTAGACATAAAACAACTGTGTGATAGTTCTGACGATGCGTGAGCCGAAATAGCTATCAACTATATTTGCTAAAAATAATTTTGTAGAA
Organism: Himalopsyche japonica; assembly: GCA_028555115.1. NCBI lineage: Eukaryota > Metazoa > Arthropoda > Insecta > Trichoptera > Rhyacophilidae > Himalopsyche > Himalopsyche japonica. The sequence continues at coordinate 234,069 of JAHFWJ010000271.1, read as the reverse complement.
CTAAAATACATTGCTATTTTTTCACCGTGTTACTAATTTCATATTTAAGGATCAGGACCGGTTTCGCTCATCGCCAATATTATCGCATCTAACGCTCGCAAATAATGAAACCGGTCCAGATAATAAAAATATAACATTGTGATAATTGTACTAAGTATTGTACTTTTATTATTAAAATGGAATGCCTTTTCACCTAGATGTGATGGTTGACACATTTTAAAAAATCCTTGATAATTTTTTGAAAAAATAAATAGAAAACTTACCTTATTGCATGATTTTTTTATACGTTTTTGAAAATTCAATTTATTTGGATCTATATTTAAAATTATTGTATTCCTTTGTGTTGAGTTTGTTTGAGTATGCATGGTATCACACTAAACAAAGTAAACAATGTCGTGTTTTCCAGGAAAGGAAATCAACAATAATTCAGATGATTACAAAAGTTTTGTATAATCCAAAAGTTAGTGTTCTATATTTCAACTTTAAAATAAATATAATTTAACCGTGCTTTAATGCATTGTATGGCTTGCCAAAAAACAATTTGTAGACTCAAATAATTGTGCCGAATTAATTGGAATTTCAAATAAGTGCTTTTGAATACAAATCAATTTGTATTCGGGTGGATTTATTGCAAATCTTTGCTTATTTTATTCGCAGCGATTATTTGAATCCAGTAAATATTTTTTGAGGATAATTATTCAGTTGGCTTCCATTGAAAACGCAGAACCGAATAAACAATGCCGTAATATTTTGCGCGCACGACTGAAATGTAAACGCCTGTCAGTGCCGCGGGTGACGCTGTAAAATTCACCGTATGATTTCATTAGTTTCCCGATACGACGCTAGAGGCGCTTTCATCTATACAGCTGCTCCTCAGTAATTTTATTAAATATTATACCTATCAAGTTTGACGAGCACGTATTTCAAGAACACATTAGCGTGCAAATTCTTCGAGGGAAAAATGAAGAAAAGTATTGTAATAGTGAGATATACTGTACATAACAATTCTGTGTATAAAAAACTATAACAAAACAACTACGATACATGAATGAGTAATGGGGAAATCAACACCGCTGTATAATTATAATACATATCAAAGATTACTTTTAAAAATGCACTTTTATTTGTATATTTTTTTTCAAAATGCCTTATTTTAATAAGACATTCTTTTCAAAGCTGTTCCACATTTGTTAAATAATATTCTTCATTTAGCCCACTGACTGCTAACGTCTCAACTGTTGAAACAGCAGATTATATTGTGTTGATAGTTAACACTAAACAAATATGAGATTATTAAAAGTGCTAAAACTTTCGTCTACATGTTAATTTTTGTGTGAAAATATAGCATGATTTATCTTAATACTCTCCATAACTTTATGTTAAATCACAAATATTTAATTTTATTGTGATTATTAAATATAACTATTATCTTACCAATCCCAAAAATTATTCAATAGGTAAAAATAATACATGTGTGATATATCTGGACTCAAGGCCTAGGAATGTTATAAACCTGACAAAATGCACAAGATACACCCAGTCCTTTTTTTACGCGAATTTGGTTATACGCGATTTTTTCGGATGGCAGCGCTACATTTTTTTACGCGCTTCACTCGTTTTTACGCAATTTTTTCCGCAAATTTGTTGTAAAGAAGACAGTTATATACGATGCTAGGCATGTACGTTTCATTATTTTTTTAAATAAAAAAATGTGTATTTTTAAAACTTGATTTTGTAAAGCATTCCATTTTTTTAAATACACATATAATTGCCAAATTTTGACAAGTGTATCGGATATTATGCGAATTTATGTTTTAGGGTGTGTAAAAAAATATAATGCAATTGCGTGAAATCATTTTTTTTACGCGATTTTTTTACGCGCCTTTTTCTTGAACCTATGTATCGCGTAAAAAAAGGACTGGGTGTACAAGGAATTCTCCGACAGACACGTGTACATCGAGTTTTGTGTTACTAAAAAGAACACCTTTACAAGCAATCAATTTTATTAACATCTTAATTAATTTGTTGAATTGCTTTTTAATTTTAAACAAACTCTGATATTTCTATTATAAATATGGATCTGTCGCAGTTTAATTTTGAATTGTAATTTGATAAATTTAAAAGTTAAAAATATTTATACCTTAGTTACTCAATTTGTCTCGCCTATTAATAATTTTGTATTTAAATTCAAATCCTTCTTCATTTACATACTAGTTTTGCTCGGAATTTATTGGCATAATATGTTATCAAAATTTTGCTTCATTCGACAGCTTTTCAGTGATGAAGCTTTCCGTAAATTCTATTTATAGCCCTTTCAAATGATAATGTAGGTCACACAATAATTATGAATTATTTTAATAACCGTAAATAGTTCAGTTTCACAATCTTCTTTGAGATGTTAAAGTTCTAATTCAGTTTACTGTTCCTCTACTATATTCAAAGGTTTATTACACTTAAAATCGTGACCGAGATAACTAATTTTATTTCTATTTGTCAGTATTGAATTGCATAAATCAACTAATAAAGAGAAGCTTTCTAAAAAGGTCCATATTCTTAAAAATAATAAGGTCATCTATTTAAATTTCTGAAAAACGATATTTTATTTTATATAGCCATTTATATTTAAATACAATTTTAAAACTGAAATATACCTGATATATCAAGGGAAAATTGAGGAGGTTAAATATTTGTACAAAATGAGTAGATTATTCAGCAGTATGCTTTATATTTCTAATTCTTAAAATCTTCGTTTATTATCGCCCATGTTTTGATGCAAAATTTGAATACCCTTTTCCGTATTAAACAATTAAACTCCGATAGTAAATGTTTGATGTATTTCATCGTAACGTATCTTAATATAATCTAAAAGAAACTTGATTTTCATATACTATGATGTCTAGTGTACGCGCTGTTTTCCAGCATATAAGAACATGCGCATTCTTTATGGAACTTTCAAAAATTTGCTTTGTTTACTTATTTGGCAACTATTCAAAAGAAAGATTTTGATATGACAGAACTATTAGAAGGGAATTAAGTAATCACAGAAATTAATGCAAAAGTCGAAGAGATTAAACATTCGGCTTCAATTCCGAAAAAATACGATTTAAATATGAATAAAATATATTCAAAAGTTTCACAATTGACTGATTCACTGATTCAAAAACAAGACAAAATAAAAAAAGGATCCTTACTCTTCGACTTAAGTATGTTTTGTCCATAATATTCAAAATAAATTATATCTTGCGGAGACTTTTATATGCACATATTACAAAATATCATAAATTATCTATTTATATTATTTTTATTATAATACTAAAGAAAAAAAAACAAAAATCTTACCCACATATTAAATATTACAACTATGAAAGTTTTCGTGGTGAAGTGTAACAAATGTTATATTTTCTGTAAAAAATTGAAGAAATTAATGAAAGGAGTGTCAAGCGAGGTTGAAACATCATAATATAAAATAAGAAAATAAGTGTATAATTCACAGGTGGTTATATGAAATATTTTGGTATCCGAAGCTTTATTTTTGAGCTGTTCTAAAGCTTCTTACTACAAAAGCTTTATGCTTGAATTTTTCAATACAGTACATATTCCTGTTTGAGAGAGTGGTGTTTTATTATTATTTATTGAGGCTTCTTCTTGATCTAAAAAATCTATATCAACCAACAATCAATTTAAAATAGGTTCGGCGATTGACTTCCAATATCGATTCAATAACCACTTAAATAAACATTGTCTTGGTCGATGAGGACAGCGTTATTTTTTCTGTCAAGGTCTGAAAAAAAATAAAGCGCATTTTAATCAATTTCAAGTATAAAAATATTTAGACAAAATATTCTAATTTAACCCTTAATCTTTATCAACGTGTGCATTTTTATAATGATGATTCTTAAAAAAAGTCAAAAATGATTCATGATAATGATTATGACCGACAATTTTTAATAAGCAATGCTTAAACATTCTAAAAAAATATGGAAAATATATTCGATGACGTCCATTCACTGATACATTCATATATGTTGTATTCATAAATAATAAAAGTTCAATCAAAAATCTAAAAGGATCAAATGGTTATATTGCGATAATAACGTAACTAAGGGTTTTGAAAGGGATAAAATATCGTGAAAAAATAGCAATGTATTCTAAATTTTGTAGAACTAAAATACATTGCTATTTTTTCACCGTGTTATAATGGAGTTCTACAAAGTGAATGCCAATTCAATCAATAAATAAAATATCGTGTTTATGGTATGCTATTGTATATTATTTTAATGTACGTGCGGTACAGATCCTCTATCGAGTTTTAAAAGATAAACAAATTGAAAAAGCTTTTACATTACAATTTATCAACAAAATTATTTTAAACCAAATTCTAATAAATGATTCTAAGACGCTCGATTGGAAGTTAACATGTATATCGTGAGAAAGGCAAAGAATAAGAATGATATTCATTATTTTGACATTATTACTGCGTACTTAGTATTGTAGAAAACATTTTAAAGCCTTTTTATTATGTTATAATAATGAAAGAATCTTACGGTACGCAATATTCTACCAAAGTGATATTGTTATTAATTTAATGTCACTTCAAACGATTCTTGGGCATTTAATAATGATACTTTTACTGCAGGCTGATTAAATTCTCTAAAGCTTGCCATGTGATGAAGTTGTGACATAGGTAAATGATATATATAGGGATTTCTACATCATCATCATCATATACAATAGAATTTGCTAAAACTGTAATATTGCATCCGTAACTAAGTGAGCAATGTCATTGACTTTGACTGGTCTGCTAATGGGCTCGAGTTTAGTGTACAATTATTTTTAATCGATTTGTCTTTTTTATTCAAAGACTTTTTAAGACGAAGATATTTTTGTAAATTTTATAAGTCCCTTCCACATATCCGATCGTTAAAAACGTGATACAGCAAGCGTTGGTAGGTAAACAATCTTTCTGCCGTAGTTTTACATGTCCATATTTATTTTCTTCAATAAATAAAGTTTGGGAATCAAAAAACCAGCATTTCTCGATTTTTATACAGTTTGATTTTTCATACATATTCTCCAGTTAAGCATACGACATTCATTCGAAAAATGCTTTTACAGAATTTTTTTTTCAATAAATAAATAAAAATCTCTTTATACAGATTTTGTTTGATGCACACTGCACATGACTATTATAAATAAACATAATACAATATTTTGTTGTTTTTATTTTTATAATAGTTCGATGAGTGTGATTACAAAAGCAATGTATTTTATTTATCATTCAGAAGTTTTGATAATTCTACAAATTACTTAATAAACAAAGTGTTTGACATTTTTAAATAAATAAACAAAACTAACACGAATCTCGTACTCTGAAACAAATGTCTAAATTATGGTTTTATCTGGAAGTCATGATAATACGCTATTGTTCCTGGAGAAACGTGTTTAATGATACCTGTGCACTTTTCCTGCCTTCATTATTTTTCCTTTATAATTTTAAAACGGAAAAAATGTCTCAAAGGTATCTTGGAAATAATTTTAATAATGGTTTGCGCAAAGTTGCATTTTACCCGTCAGAGCTTTGTAGGGCACCGTAATTGCAATTTGCTTCTGCCTTCAGCATATTGTAAATTAATTGTTTCAAAACTAACCTTACTTGTAGAATTTACCATTTGTGTCATTTTTTATGTGTAATTCATTCTATCAGTGCCTTAAAAATATGTATCATTAAAGTTTTCATTATTGGCATGCGAATGAACGCCGGTTAACTATCAATGCGGTAAATTGAATGATGCATTTTCTATGATTTGAATATTTATCCTTTTCTATGACCACGTAATCTTCCCATTGCGAGAATCTTACGTGTTCTTAATCAACTCCCGTTTTATATGAATAATTTTTATTTCGTTTATCCGGCTTAACTTTGTAATTTTTGTAAAAAAAAAACAATGCAAATTAACTGTTAAAAAAGCTTTTGAATAGTTTTATGTTCATATTTTCAAAAAAACATAAAACGTCTTAATGTCAGAATTTATGTGATGCTTTTAACACTTTAAACAAATGAAAAGTCGTTCGTTAAACTCATAAATTTCAATGAAACCTTAATTGAAAATCTTGATACGATCTCAAAATAAAAGAAAAATTACGTACAATTCCAGACAATTTAAATTGTTTCAATGACCATGCTTATGTTAACCACATTTACATATAAAATTTTTGATAAGACAACAAAGCTGCAGCAGTCTTGAGATGTATTGACCGATAATTTAACGTCCGTTAAGCCACAACACATACGCACATATATTAAATCCGTTGATTATTAACTATATTATTGTAACGGATTGTTAATTCTCTCAGGAAAATAATTCATTGCAAAGTTTAATATTGCTCAAAATTTGGCTTAATCAACAGCCTCGCTTTAGATCGAAGGTGTAATAATTATTATTTGGAAATTGGTTTTTTCGCGATGTAAAAAAACCGTTTTAAATCTAAACGACACGTCGCTGGGAATGATACAGCAAACTATATCAGCTGTGGGGAATTTTCAATCAAAATCTATTACGTGGTTCGCTGAAGATCGCATCGCATCAGACTGAAAATATCATAACCAAATAATTAATCGCAACCCTGATCTTTTAACTTTTGCGGCTTGGTTTTACTTGCTGCCATGATCTTTTTTTGTATGTAAAAAATATATAAAGTTTTATCAACTTTTATATTGTGTATTATTATAGTATTATTTTAGTATTGTGTAAATAAATTTTTCCTCAAAGTCTTATTATATTGTAATACATATCTACAAAGCAATGGTGTGTCTTAAATTTCTTTCATATCTAACTAAATATTAAAACGAATTCAATTTGTCAAAACTTTGTAAGATTTCACATGTTTTGTCTCTGACGACCAGGATTTCACCTTTCGGCATGTTCAGGCATTCTATCCTTCATCAACTGAGATTGTTTTATGTTTGTCCATAAATCTTAAGGATGAGAATACTCCCAGAAAAATGCTAGCGATAAACTTAACCCTCTAACTACGCCTTCAATCCAATTTCCATGAAACGAAGATCATTTGAGATATCTATGAGAACCATGCCATAAAACGGAAACTGATGTATGGATTGTTGATGGAATATTGTCTTTTTTGGGTTTTACGTGCGTGAGTGCCTCAACCAAAGGCAGCAACGTTTACCAGTAGACCACTGTCTTAAAATAACTTATGAATAAAATATATTCATTGGCATTACATTACATTACATTATAAGTTTTAAGCAAAATATTGCATTGGGCGCGCAAATAGCTTTCTACAAACACAACTTTCTTTGAAAACATACAATTACCTATTTGATTTCATATACTTTGAAACGTATTCATTAAGAAATAACTATTTTACTCAGCCTATGTATAGTATTGTCACTTGATTAATATGAAAGTAATATTGAAACAGTGTTAAAGATATAATATAATTTCTACACTAAAAAATTCGCCATTTATGATTCTCTTGTATTTTCCTCTTTCATTTCGCTATCATAAATTCGTAACCGCACATGATATTTTTGATTCGTTTATTTTTAAATCAGTTTATGGAGCATGTTCCAATGAAATGGATGTCTGTGATTTCAAACCCCATCCTATTATGTAAAAATTTTGTGAGGATGTTTAAATCAACTTTTTCCGTTTCAAAATACAATTCATTGAAATTTAGTGGCAACACAGCTGAAAAATGCATTATTAAAAATAAAAAACATTTACTGCTTAACTTTTTGATATCTTAGTATTTTTCTTTAAATAAACAAAACATAACCCCGAAAATCGACGAAGCAGTAATGAAATGTAATAAATCCTTTTTTATTCAATTATTAACAAACAACAAAAATATGGACCAATTTTAGACGTGAATAAAGATTATTACGAAAAAGAAATACTCAGTATGATGACGCCAAAAATAAAAAGGGAAAATTCGAAGACTTTTATGTGCCGGAGAATTAATTTTAGATATGAGATTAAAAAAACAACTACTTTGTAACGAAAAGGATTGTTGTAACTTTATAAAGCAAACATTTTCACAATAGAAAATTCTTATGAATAACGAAATTTTATGTTAAACAAAGGCTGGATAAATGAAACGTCCGTTATCCGTTTGGTATTATCGGGGCACCAAAAACAAGCGTAACACAGTAAAGAAAAATAACGACAAAGCTCTGCCACTAGGAACGCACAAAACGGTGCTAGACATTTCGTTCAAAAGAGACTGAAAATGCCCTCCAGTGTACCGTTTCACAAAAGCTTTGTTTAACTCAAAATCTTCATATTTTGTCTTCTGATTTAATACAAACGGTATTGATATTTTTTTATGTAAAATTTACTTTAATATCAGCTGTAAAGATTGTATAATATTTTTTCATCATTGTATGTATCAACTCTACAAAACGGCTTCGCATTAAATTGATGGTAAAAATGAAAGATATTATGATATCTTATTCATTCATCATGCAAAACAAACAAACAAATTTTTTTGAGCTTACGTCGACGATAAGCCATTGTGAAAAATTAAACGCCAAAGTGGATTTAATTCATTGATACTGTCAAACTGGAATTTTTTCCCGTCGATGTTGACTGGAATTGTATTATTCTTTTCAGCGTTTTCAAGTTTCACCTATTCTATTAACTGTATATATATAAATACATCTTATACATTGTATAGATAATTTTACTTTTAAGGTGTTAACTGTCACTTCTTGATGGAAAGGCATGATATTTTAAATAATAAAAACACATTTTTTAGTACTTATTTCCACAATATATTTTTTGATCAGGACCGGTCTCGCTCATCGCGAGCATTATCAACTGATCAGTTGATTCAGTTGATAACGCTCGCTATGAGCGAAACCTGTCCTGATCAAAAAATACATTGTGGAAATAAGTACTAAAAAAATGTGATTTTATTATTTAAAAAATAGATAATTTTACTTACAATTATACATACTATATTTCTTAACAATTTATTAGTTACTTCTCCTGTTTTAACTCTTAAAATTCATTTATATGTATTTTTGCAATGCTTTATTAAAATGTGTAAACAATTAAAGTAAAATAATAAGCTGACCACTTTTCGAAAAGTCTAGGATATGGATTCTTTGTACACCGATTATGATGCAACATTTATCGACACTTCCATGTGATGATAGTGACTTCGGACAAAAACTATTTTTAATATGTGAAAGTAATTTTTGTTTGGGTTTCCTGAGTTGATTATCTCGCTGGTCTGGAAAATATTTTTATCGTATAATATATTTCATGTATGTAAATGTAATAAATACATAAAATAAATCAGAAATACTGGTCACGAAGAAATTCTCTTAATTTTATGATAAGTTTTATTGTTTTTTAAAACTATTTTTACTTTATACCAGATATAAATTCTGGTGATCAAATGAAATTTAAGAAAAATAATGGTTTTTTAAATGGAGAAATATGCAGCTTGAGAACGAAATACCTAGCAGTCGTTGTGCTCCGCTAAAATTCAGCGGCCATCATACAAATTGAGAAAATATTTGAGTTATTATAGTGTTCACGACTCAAAGATTTTCATAAAAAATATTAAAATGTTAAAAAATTGAAAGCAAACACAATTCTTGAGCTTAAAATTTTCTATTCACTACTTTGTTATCATAAAAAGGTTTATACAATATTTATTTTTCTATACAAATTTTCAGCATCGAGAACTTTAACGTATAAACATGGTATTGTAATCGCAATTTATAAAGAGGCTTAGTGCTTTCGGATCAATATGAAACTTCACGCATTCCTAGTTTCAAATGATAATTGGATTAAATTTCCAATAGTTCAGGGGCCGCCAATTAAATGAACAATTTACTTAAATTCATAATTGAAAGTAAACAAGACTTTTTTCATTTTTCAATACAAAGTCATTAGATGTATTCAGCTTTCTTCAATTTAAGTTTTTTTTTTTTTGGATTTGACCTTACTTGCAAAACCGTGTTTAATTGCTTTTGAAAATATTTCACCAAAATAACAAAATAGCTACGTAAAATTTTATATTTTTTATTTTCTATCAAAGCAGTTTAAGCCATACGAAATATTTTTCACAAAGTTTAAGTAAGACATAATTATGTAACTATATGTCCGGAATGTATAAAAATTTAAATTTTAATATAAGTGTGACATTCATAAAATACTTCAAATATGGGAGATAAATAAACATTCTAAGTAATCTATGTTACGTTAGTTGTCATGGAAAGACATTAGAACTATCTGGCTCACGAGCTGCAGATGTCTCGGAAGAACCTGAATTTCTTCAAACCTTTTCTACTGACCTGTGAGTTACCGGCGTTCTTAACGACTGTTGGACAATATCTACAGAATGTACTTGACGGAGCTGGGAAATTTGGCATTTTATGTCAAGAAGCAAATGGCGGATGGCTGACAAATATGGAGGCGTCGCGTGATGGACATATCTAACGAACATAGTCATATAGAAATGAACAATATCAAAAACTTATTACAAGAAATACAACAGTTTTTTTCTGATATTTCCGTACTTCTTATTCAATACAAAAATCCATAAATAATTTTGACTTAAGTACAACAGTGTGCGTTTGCAGATTCAAAACATCTTGAAGCACTGCTTCCATTAACAGACGTCTATTTGGAGTTAATTCCTATCAGATCAGAAACGCTATTTTCCGAGAGTTTTAGCGTGCTTAATTTATTTCAGCTTATTAATAATTATCGTTCGATTAGTAAGTTCATGGTTTATTCGCACGCGTATTAACACTCAAATTGACGATTCCTGGTAGAGTTGTTAAGCTACCGAATTGACAGCATTTGCGTTTTATTTTCCTACTTCACATTGGTTGCTTCGACATATTTCCCCGAGGTACAGTTTTATTTGTTTTCTAGTAACACACATGCAAACAAAACATTACCATAAAAAAACAGCACCACCAAAATAGTTATCGAATCATGCTGTTTTCGATTTGCAGCGCACGAAGACAAAACTCATTATTAGCAACATAGAAATAACAGAACTCTTTTAATAGTGTGATCAAAATATATTCAAACTAATATAAATATATTTTTCCAAGTATCTGCACTGTAAGCTAAGATATTTTTTATTAAAAACGAATTTAAACTTATACAATATATATCTTCATTTATGCAAGTTAATCAACACAGGATACAATCGACATTTTCAAACAAATAAATTCAGCTGGAAAATATCCATTTAGATAAACAACCAGCACAATAAATAATTAATACTATTTATTTTCAGTATATAGATCTAATTCAATAATTTTATTTATTATAATTATTTCAATTTCTTTATTACACAAATCTAATTATACACGTCATAAAATTTTATTTTATACAAACAGATAAACAGTTTGACAATAATAAATAGCATTATAATTAGGTACATGTAAAAATTATCTTGCTACAGGTGTTTTCAAGATGAAAACTTTTGTACATAATATTAATGACATGGTATTTAAATTATTGGATTATTATCACAGTATTTTTTATGCAGAAGAAACTGTAAGTGAGTCAATACAAACTCAGGTTGCAATACTATAATATTATACATATTTACGAGCTGCATTATCATATTTCGACACAAAACCATTCACACTGCCGAATAAAAAATGCCGTTCAGAAAAGTTTTAATAAAGAAATATTTTCGCGAAATGTTTTGCTCTCAGAAAAATGAGTTAAAAAATACATTTCTCTTGTCATATTTATTATTAAACCCTTATCACAAACGTCATAATTTATTGTAACGTTTTATATCTTCTCAGCTTCTTTTGGGATGACACTTACCTGAAAATATGTGTCAACAAAACTTTATACATAAACAATGTCAATTGCAATTTAGGAACTAAGAGTTATTTTCTATATAAACGGAAATATTAAATCATGTAAATAAAAATGAAAATGCATGTTTAGCCGATGAATAACTTAATATTAAAGCACATTAGTATATTTGTAACACTTATTCAATTACATCAGAGTTTATTTATTTTTTAATTATAATATTATTAACACTTGTGATGAATATAAATATCCACAATTATTTGGTTATACCTGAGAAATAAAAGTGGTTCTAATTAGCATAGAGCGGTAATTAGTACGTTTCTTGGACAAAAATCATGTCAAACAAAGCAAATTATTGCAACGGAACGTATTGTACACAGTACTTGATTAGAGTTTTAAATTCACAGCAAACATGAAAATGGTAAGATTTTTTTTTTCTTATCTTAGTTATTTATTTTTTAATTAAAAAAAAAGCCAAACCGTTTAATTTTTCACAATGTATATACTTCAAATTTTAAAATCTGATTGACTGTATTATATCTAGCGTAAAATAATAAATATTGATAACTTTGCTATTTTACTTTTAAAGTTAGATGGGATGTGTGATCCGCTTCTCCGGGAAACAACTATAGACTATTGATAATGATTTCGGATGATGTTAATGTACCTTTAAATAATTGGAACACGTCCAATCTTATTTCACAACAAATCCAAAACGAAATATTAGACACATCGTCCTAAATTCACTGTAATATATTGTTTGTTTTGTATAACAATACTGATATCGTCGTATTGTGAAATTTTCTTCAATAAACTAAGTTAAATGATAAACTCACAATAAGAATAAATAATAACTATGAATTAATTTGAAACCTACAAATAAGGTATGAATTTTATCTTACTTCATTCGATTCGTTTCGATTTGAGTAAGAGTAAAATTTTCATATCATAAAATTATATGAACATCATTTCGTCATAATAAATCTCACAATTTTATCTACATATTAAACATATTTCAAATATTGCTATAATGCTTCTTTTTCAAGCTCAGCCGACCCAATTTGGTGATACCGCTAAATATATGTTTATTTAAAAACGGTGCAAATATTTTTATAATACCTATCAACCATTATTATTTCACGCATTAAAAAGAATGCTTCCAATAGCTGACACATCTATTTTTCCTTTTTTCTTTACGGTCGTAGAAGGTTAATTTCTGACCGCTAGTGTGTAAAAACTTACAGACATTTAACGAGTTAAATTACTGGTATTTATTCCATTAACATTCTTCAGCGATTGATATAAATAATTACTATCTTATTATCGGTCAATTAATTTCATTAAATTTATATCGAACCAGAATATTTTAGAAAATTCAACTCTTCATGGTTTTTGAAATTATTTTCGTGCATCACGAAATAGTTACTTAACGAATGAATATGCCATAAATGTTCTTATTTTTTAGCAATGCATTATAAGCATTCAATTTTTTTATAGTTCAAATAAACGACTTTTATTTGTCTGGACTGATTAACAAAAAAGCGTGTTTTAAAATTTTAATTGATGTTACATAAAATATTTTATAATTATATTTTTCGTGACATTTATTCGTATCAGACTTCTCTTTCGTGTTTTCTTTTTTCACATGAAGAATGGCTTTTAATAATTTCTTTATCAGCTCAAATTACATATATTTTATATATACTTGTAGTTTTATTTTTATTTTTTACATGTTCTATGTAAACTTTAGTTCTATCAATTTTATTACAATAACAGTAATTCTATTTTGGATTTCAAAGCCTTATAACTAACATTTTCTGTATTTTCAGAAAACGAGTTTCCTCATCTTGGCAAGCTTCGCAATTCTATCAACACATATAGTGAACTCTCAACTAGCCGGTATATTTTCAAACTTCCTCCAAAATACTTTCTCGCCACTTTCGTTTCTCAGTAATCTTAACCAGCCATCATCGTGGCCAGGTGGTTCTCAAGTTGTGACGAATCCTACATATCTTGGATACACCACCAATCAACCAATTTATTCCCAGCCCGTATACTCTCAAAGAGTGTATTCGCAGCCGACCTACTCCCAAGTACTATATCGTCAGCCGGTACCAGTTCAACCTGCTCCTCGTGTCGTGTATACACAAACCAATTCTCAACCAGCAGCATTGTCTTCAGTACAAATGAATGAAAATAAAATTCTGAATAACTACAATACTAATAATGCACTCGAAGAGACTTCTGATAAAAGAATTAATAAAAATATCGTCTTACCGCCTTTTGAGCAGTAAACGGTGAAAGTAATTCTATTTGTTTAAAAATTGTGAAAATTTCTGTCGAAAAATTTCTAGGAATTCCTTTTTTATTACGTAATGTGTAGTTTTATATGTATACCACAATCACACATAACATATTACGTGTTATGGAAACAAACAATTCAAGACATTTGTAGTGAAATTTATTGAAATTGATCTCTATTCTAAATGAACGACTTCAAATTATATTTAATTGGTCATTAAGGCTAGTTAGAATTATGTAAGACTTTAGCCAAAGTGCTTGTTTTTAATGCTATATTCTAATAATTTAATCAGTAATAACTCATACTGGTGATCTTTTTCTTAGTTTGATAGAAGCAGTTATAAAAATATATATTTAATAATACATCATATTCGTTCCATTCTTATTTATTCATATATATGTAATATTCATTTAATAATATATGTATTATATTAAGAATTCATAATATTTCACAGTTTATTTATAAAGCCACAAACAACAAAATTATTTGGCTTAATATTGTGAAGACCTCTTTTCTATAAAAATTGTTTCTTATATTTGATACGAGATATATTGTATAATTTTACAAATTAATGTGCGTTGATATACCCTTACATCAAAATTATGTTAGCAATGATTTTTTATTTAAAAGAAGAAACTTCATCAAAAAAATATCTTGATATCTTAGTTTGTCGGAAAATCTTTAATGTTCTTTTTAGTTGTTTAGGAGTACGATTTATGGAAGACTTCAATTTCAAAGTGTCATCAAAACTGAATAAATGACAAAAGTTTTGAAATACTGCTGTCACATTCAAATAACATTCAAAAATATAAACAAGGTATTAGTAAGCGGATTGTGGTTTATCACCGACTGAAGAATGTTAATTATCAACTATAATTAGTGATGTGATAAGTCAAACTTGTTCAATTTAAATGGTGTCATTGTAAAACAGAACTTTAAAAATAAAGACTAGTCCACTATTTAAGTTTTATTTTCATTATCTGCCAGCTGTCCCATATATCCTAAAAATACCGTCAGTAAAATCTAAAAAAAGTTTCACGTCCTTTTGTTATCTTTTTAGCTTAAAATATATTCCCTTGACATTTATTACATAATGTTTTTAAATGAAGCAAAAAAGATTCGCATATGAATCGACTTAATACCATTCTATACTATTGCATTTTTAGCAGCTTTTAAACTTAATTGTAGATATATTTACTTAATATAGATACATTAAAGAACTATTATTTTCGGCATAAAATACGAGCAACTTTATAAGGCATACATTCAAAATCATTATTTTTGTTAACATTACTAGCGAGCTTCGGTAATATCACTATACCTCATGCGGCACCCAGACAATAAATTCCAGTTCAATTCAACTTTGGTCTAGAAATGGTAGTCAGAATGATATGTTAAAATAAATATCAAGCCGACAGACGGTTCTCGTAACTAATGGACACTTTAATATTCTGTTATATATCATAGACATAAAAATTGATTATGATGCATTGTATTTTCTCGCTTTTTCATAATTTTACTAAATAGGGTGTATCAGCTTTCGCTTATTTTGAGCATTTTCATTAAAACAGCTGCTTGTTACTGAGTATTTTTTCGTAAAAATATGTTTATTCGTGTAAATATAATATTACATATGTTAATGGAGTGCTAAGATTTAAGACACGCTAGCATCATGATTTCTTTTAGCTTTTATGATCCATTTTTCTTCCTTCGTTACCAGAACTCGCAACGGAGCTAAGTAGTCCACAGTCAAACCGGATCACGTGGACACTTTGCATTTATGTAAATATATATGATATATATACAATATACAATATTTAAACAAACACACAATATATATATATATAATATAAATAAACTTTTTTTTGTGTTGGACATTATATTTCTGATTTATTCAGAAAACCTTGATTTATCGTTACTGGGCATTTATTATCCCGATATTTTATTTTGAAATCAGGGTTTTCATTTTATATTTTCTTTTTATCAGTCTGTGCAGAAAATATAATGTGTACATTAAAAAAATAGTATGAACGTTAGTAAAAATTATTTTATTTTTATAAAGAATAGGACTAAAATTTACTCTACATTAGAGAGAAATTATAAACCAGGAATAGAAATACTTTCTATGAGCAAAAATATACCGCAAACCAGCATCGCAGCAATGGAAACATTCCCAGTAATTTTCACTATAGCTGAATACTACAGAAAGAACCAGAAGTCTTTCATGATTTTGAGTTAATTTTCATTCCAGGAAACTTCATCTCTAAATATTAATTTTGAATGTAAGTGCATCATTGAAATTATTCTTACAAAAAGCCAAAAATAATTTTATTTTTATTTTGGTTAAAAAATTTTTGATGTGAAAAATTACTGACTCATAATGAAGTCTTGAAATATTTTTTGCACCAACAATTATTTTACAGGATGTATCACAAGTCATATTCTTTAGTAGTAGATAATGCTCCTCGCTATAGTCAAAACCAGCCTTTACTATAATATATATGTGTTATAATACAAAACTCATTATTTTTTTTATTATCCACTAATAATTTAAAAATTAAATATAAAACGTGTCCTAAATACAAATTTAATGTCTTTTCATGAACAATCATTCTCATAGAATGTTTTACTGTTCAATTTTCAAAAAAAAAATTTTGATGAATATATGATTCTGTTTTTTTAATAAGCCATAATGAGCTCGGTTATCTTGAAATTAATGCAAAAAAAAAATTAAAAAACTTAACATATTATTTTCCATCCAAACATGTCTGTAGGCGTAGCACATCGCTGCTGCATTCATTTCAGCGCGGAGAGCATTATGTTCTGCAAAAAACTTGAGTGTTTTTATTATGGCCTTACAATCAAACTTTTCGTGAAAATATTTCTCGGAAAAAAGAATCTTTTGAATAGTCTCTTCCAGCGAGTGAAAAATGTGAATGCAAAGAAATTTTGCGGTGCCTACTTATAAAATGTTTACTCGACCGTTAAATATCGCATGAGAAAATTCGTCGGCGATATTTTTATCGATATAAATGTCCATTGCATGTTCAAACTAAGGATTGCAATCCAGTCTGTTTTTTCTTTGTCCCGAAATACCAAAGATAGAGCAAATCAAGAAAGTAATGAGCAGTATTGAGATTTCTAATGAAAAATCTAAGTCTAGTTTTATGTCAAGTTTAAGTTGTAATTTTTATAATTAAAATATTACTCACAGTTTTTTGATTTATATGTTTAACCCATTCAATAACACTGTTGTAATTTACTACTAAATATCGTTTATAATGAATCCATTTGCTACAAAATTTCGAAATCGAAAAAACAAAAATTCGGCATTTTATTTCAAAATATGTATTATGTTTTTTTTTAACCAGAGTTAAGAGTCTATGCGATAATAATTGTGTGTTTTTTTTATAAATATAACAAAAGTATAATTTAAATATCTCTGAGATTCAAATATCTTATTTATTATTTATTTTTTATAAATAATATTTTTCCCATAAAATCGCAAGTGTTGATCGAATTTCCGAGAATAAAATGCGTATCATTATTTAATGCAAATGTACTCTTTTTACAGTAGAAGCAATGCAATTTTATATCAATATAGAATAGATAAAAGAGCTTTTTTCAGAATTAAAAATCAGTTTTCATAAAAGTTAAGCGTTTCTTTTCGACTTACATTCCTTAATAATAGCAAAAATTACTAATAACTCGATAAACAATTGGAACTTCTATTTAAACATCTTTTGTAAAAAAAGTTTGTTGATAATGTATAAATATAAAACTTATTATCTAAAACGACACGTATATCGCCAAATTTATTCACAATAATGTTTGTTTTATTTTTTTATCCATAAGTGACTTTTTTCATGATACCGAGATTGTATATTCATTATTACGGGATCAACATAATTATCCTTGTTTCTTAGTATTGTTTATCACTTTATTCGAAGAAATTTAATTGTATCGCTAAATATTTTCATTTCAGTACGCGCCAAACATAGACTGTAAAATAGTATTAACATCAACAACATGCAACGTGCTAATATAAAATGCGGTATAAGTTCAATTTTCTTGATAACGGTGGATTTCACAAACTACTGATAGATACTTATCAAAATAAAAACAACCAATTCTGGCCAATAACACATTTTTGATAACCATTTCGAGGTGATTATTTTAAGTCTATTAAAATCACTTTTTATTCTTGATAATCTTGATTAGACTTAAACGCCATGTTATGATTTTAAAGTCAGAAAACATTTAGACTTATTATTTGAAGAAAAGGCTCGAATTTCGAATTTCTGCAAAACATCTTTTTATTTATTTCGTATTTAGATTTTTTTTCATTTTTTAATCATTGTTTCATAATTTCGCTTGAAAACGTAAAAATAAATTTTCCTACCATTGCGCAAGAAGTTGCGATCCATTGTTAATTTTCACGGCTAGTCATTCTGTTTTATGTGTAGATCAAACCTGGCTGGACACTTTTCCACGATATATCGAAAAAGATAAATAGTATATAATTTAAAATTAGTCCATACACACGGGTTGTAAAATTGTCCCATTATTATTGTATACTAACATGGCGATGTACAAGCATTATCAGTAGTCACGTTAGATAAAATCCACTAGTATATTTTGCACAAAATCTATCCTGCTTAAAAAAGCTTATATTATACATATAAAACTTTCGCAAGCTTTATGATTGATGATGATCGAAGTAAATATTTCAAGTTTTCATTTCCATCGTCACAAGAATTTTGTCAGAATAGTTAGAAAGCGTATCAATATATCATCAATGCGTATTTTCCCATTATCATTTTTTCAAAAGAAATTTAAGCATACTATCATCACATTAGTACTCATATTAATAAAATAAATACATCAGTTTTACTTGATAAACA
The DNA here is from genome assembly GCA_028555115.1 of Himalopsyche japonica. Taxonomy (NCBI): domain Eukaryota; kingdom Metazoa; phylum Arthropoda; class Insecta; order Trichoptera; family Rhyacophilidae; genus Himalopsyche; species Himalopsyche japonica. Next base: position 215,032 of record JAHFWJ010000271.1, on the reverse strand, counting down.
TGTCATGACAATATTTATTTTAAATAAAATATTTTTTATAACTTGTTTCTTATATAAGATGCTCAACACCTTCAAATATTATATTGTCGAGATATGTACACCGCACATGACTACGAAATATATGTTCACTCTTAGTATTTTCTCCATTTTTACAAGAAAACTTTCAGAAACGAATTGATGACAGCTACTCAAACATTAAATTCCGAGTTATATCCCTCTATATTGTCATACAGCGAGTATAATTTTGATGGATAGGTACTCTATTGTATCAAAAAAAGGTATTTGCTACATGCGTATAGTTATAACGATTCTAGAAGTTATTATAAACATTATTCGAAAACCCTTCCGATGAGAACATAAAAATTCTTTTAAGATTGTTTTTTTTATAATGTTAATATGTATGTATAATATTGTACTTTGATTTATATGATTAATTGATATCACGATTCATTGTCAGAAATCAATAAATTAATGATAATTTTACGATGTCGTAATGTTTTTAGGTTTATAATAACTTTTTTGTACATTTTCCGCAGCATACATTTTTATTATTAATTTTGCTACACATAATTGAGTTAAAAGTTAAATGTATAATGGGTTAACTGCCATTTCTTAGTAGCGCTGATTTGTTATAGTATTAGCGATAAGCAAATCTGGTATTGATCTTAATAACAAAAAAATTTGAAAATAGTGCCTTACGTGCACATAAAGACAACTGAACAGAAAAAAATAGTTTTGTATTTCACCACATATTCACGATACTTATAATTTCTATGCAGTAAAAAAATTATCAAAAAAAAAATACTGATTTGCATCAAATATATACAAACATGTTAATATATTAAACATTTTATATGTGCCTTAAATAAGCGTCGCGCACAGTAATACAGTAAACTACCAGCTTAGCACAAATTGCGCTGTTCGCACGTCGCATTAAAAAAAAGGCAGCCTGTTTTGAACACCGATTACATTAAAACTAATTGCGATCCCAACAACAATATTACATTCCTATTCAAATATTTAAATCATAAATATATAAAAAATATTAATTATTTAAGTCTACTTACTTCAACTGCTGACCACTATTACCTCGAACATTTACAGATTGCATTTTTATTACCATGTAGACTAAGTTTGGTTTCACAATTTGAAATCACATAAGCCAAACACGCTATTTGTTATTATGATTATGTCTTAAGTCAGAAGATAAAAATCGTTCATAGAATTAGCTTTTGTTATTAAATCGCATCTTTATTTTCCAGATAAAAATATATTCTTATGACACTGCCATCCCAGTGAAACTATTTTTTGTCGCCTATCAAGTATTACTTGAAAATCTATTTAAATGTTACGTAAAAGATAATATCATCTTTTACATTTAGTTTATGCCTTTACAATGTCTTTATTTATCGACGCCAAAAATATATCACTTTCTTATCAGTTTTTATAGTTGTATTTTACTTTCTAATAAATAAATTCCAACCAATGTCGTAAAAGAGTTCTTAAAAACTCTTTCAAAGAAGAGTGTGACGAGAAAATATCCGATAATCTAAAAATACTCTCTTATAAGTAATGTGACGTGGTATTTGAACTGGCCATAGATTTATGAAGTTCTTACGTGCGTATCTTATCCAGAGATAAGCAAGTAAAATAAGTTATTGAAGAAAGTTATTGCGACGCTTGTGGTTAACCCATATTGAGTGAATGAACGGGTCAAAATATGACAGGTGAGCTACTTCAAGTTGTCACATTCAGAATTAGTTGCTAAAGACAGAAAAAACAGTTTTTTTTATTACAGAATATAAAACACTTTAACTGCCTTTTTATATTTTTTTAAATAATTGCGTGAATTCATCGAGGAAAAATAAGATAAAATTTATCAAAATATTAATTTTGAGAAAACATAATTTATGGTACCAATTTTAAAAAATCTCATTGATCAATTTAGTATCAGGCAAAGTATTGATATCATATTTTGTAAACAATGGGAATACAATTTATAATCTTACATATATTCCATATATAATAATAAAGTTAAAAATAGTGATTATTAAGTTACAATTACAAAAGATTGATTACAATTGTGTTTTAAGTTTTTCTAAGACAAAAAAATACAATTAATATTAAATACTTCTATTAAGTCATTCTCTTTCAGTCTACAATGGATTGTATAGCTAAGATAAATTATATAAAAACACAATTCTTTTAATGATGAGAAACCGAAATAGATTAAGAAATAATCTGATAAAATATTTGAAGAGATATTGGGGAATTTTATTACTTTAAACTTACTAAAAATCACATGCTTTATTCATATATTTATAATATGTAACATACATTCAAGTGGTGCAATAAATTTTGAGCATCTTTTCTTACACAATAATTTTAAATTTTATATAAATTAATCTTCACATGCATACGAAAGAAATTATTTATTCTTTTACTGTTTGTGCTTATTTTTAGGTTTATACAATTATTTTACCGGAAGAGTTGAGAACTTTTTTTTTATTTTTACTGGACAATATAGCTTCAAAAAGTAACATATAAGTCAACTTAGATGCAAGTTTTTTCGCCAGTATTACAATACTCAATATGATTCACTTATATAAATTAAAAAATCTTGTGTAGAACATATAACCTTGACTGTTTGTGTGTTAAACAAATAATATAACCAGAAATAAGGAAGATCTTTACAACAAAACAACTTTGAGATACTAAATTTAAATCAGCCAAATTGCATATGCCTGAATAAGTTCACTCAATCACTATCAGTAATCTTAAATTATAAAATATTTTATAACATTTTTTAGTTATAGAAAGACAACAGCTAAAACATGATCACAAAAAAATATTTAAAATCATATATAGCTATAGAATTATTCTAGCATTGTTTCTTTGAATTTCTTCAATACAATTTTTTAAATTTTTATTATCAATCGTTCGTGCATTATTTCTTTCCGCTCATCGCTCACTGTCAATGGATAGATACAAAAAGCACTTGCGATATGATCGTGGAATATGCTTGATTAATACGTGTCCATATTGTACACGTATTATTTGTGTCACCCACTTTCATATTCAAGCAACGTCTACTATAAGTAGATCGCTTACCGATTTCTTTCTTATTGTACTCTCTCTCAATTTTTATTATGACTAAAATTCAATTTATTAATTTTTTTTCATTTGTAGATAATTTACGTAATGATATATTAAAAAAAATATGAAAAAACTTAAGCATACAATGAATATAAAAACGAAGGGGCGTAACACGACGTAATAGGCACTTATAGGAAGCTATTGGCTGCAGGTTCAGCTTGGTTGATTTCAGATTTCTCATGGGAGTTTCTCGGCATCAACGAAGAAATTTACAATATGCTTCGTCCAATATTTCACGTCCCCGGACTCACTCAGTTTTGTATAATTAAAACTTCAAGTAAACATGTGCCTTCATCGAATTTTCTTGTCCTGATACAGTTTTTTTTCCATGATAAATAAAGTTGGTCAGTTTATTAGAATAATATTTTTGATCTCATCAATTCCGGGATACGAGATGATGAAAAGAAGCTTTTAAAGCTTTCTCTCCAGAAAGCGTAAGATTACATGGACCTCACAAACTGATTTAGGATAAAACATAGGACACATTGAAACTTTGTTATATGCAAGAGATTTGAATCCAAAATGAAAACGAGAATTTACCAAAACCGTAATTAAAAGTTATGGAAATGCAACTATATTATAATTAATATAATATATTTGCCTTTTGTCTATATTATCGGCATTCATATATTCTTTCAAGAATACAGCGGCAATTTTAGAAGTATTTTTTTAACAGATATACTGAAGATAAAATAAGCACTATCATCTAATTATATCTGGTATAATTAGACGTGAAGAAAGTGCGTAGAATTTATATAATGAATGTTGTAATCTAACGACCGGAACGTTTTGCCTCTACCTTGCCGAATCAATCATTTATTTCTCCCCTCATAACGCACGACTGACTTCTTCTTGCCAGTTCCCAAATATACAAAGCTTTGTGCTGAAAAATAAGAACAAGTTACAATGATAAAAAAAATTACAACAGAGAATGCTTTGTGGATAACTGAATGATGGAAAAGAATTTCGCAATAAACTTGCCGACTTTTAAAATGAAGTAAAAGAATATCGATCATTTATGAACAAAATTGTACTTCCTCAATATTAAAGAAAATCTGACACTTTTCTTATAAAAATAAAATGAAAATTTAGATTTTTACATTAGAATGTTTAATAAAAAAATTATATTAATAAAGTAGTTTAATTGATCTCAAACCCACACAGATTCATTGGATACAGTTAAACATATTTACATCTTCAAACTTACAGTTTCTTTTCCAGAGAGACAGCGAAATGTTGAAATAGCATGACTCTGATGTACAGAGAGCTTCAAGATTTACGACGTGTACACATATGTAGGCAATGAAAAAATAATGCGTATGAAATTATTGCAACGATTTCGCGAGCATACTGCAACAGATATGAAACAGCGAATACATAATATACATTTTTAGTGAATGTGGTCAATGTAATCTGAAATATTGTGTGTTCAGGATCGGTGATTTTTCCGCCCGTGAATACTTCAAATATAATTATTCCGCACAAGAAAACTCCGCAAATTTTATAAAAAAAAGTTGAAAGATGTCGAAAAATATTTAAATTTCTACAATTTTTAGAGTAAGAGAATATAACATGTGTTGTTCAGAATATGTAAGGTGCAAATTCTTTTGTTTGCAGTGTTGTTGTGCGCAAACGTTAGGAGAATCATTCTTTAATTGAAAATATAAATTTTATAACTAAATAATTAAAATTTAAAATTTAACTTTTCTTATACATCGTGACGCAAATTATCAATTCTAAATTCTATTAAGCTTACTAGAAATAAATTATAAGAAGTAAATTATTTTTAAAAAAATATCTAATATTTACTAAATATCTAAATAATAATATAAAAATATAAAAATATAGGGGTCATTAATTAATTTAACAACTGACAAGGTGAATATTATTTCTTGCTTTGTACATTAGTAGAGTTCCACTCAACGAAAGAGGCTGAAAAATTCGCTTTTCTCTCCATTTTTTCTTATTGAGTGAATGACTCAATAATCGGTCTGTGCATCTTTGTGTAAAGCTTAGAAAATGATGAGTAAATTCGATTCTTTTTATCAACATTTAGTTATGGAAGAGGACCCTGGAACAGCGGCTAAATACAAATAATTGTTGGAGAAAAAAACAACTTACTTTAATTACTTATTATATCGTTATAACGTTATAATGAAGTTAGCAATAATTTTAAATTGTGACTTAATTTGTACTACGACTTCAATTAATAAAAATATTTTCCAGTACTGAAAAAAGAAGTGAAACCTAAATTTCTTTCCATATTTAGAAAAAGGTCATTTCAGTTCATATAATGTATGTAATGATTTCATTAACCAATACGATTAAAGTTAATTTTTCAAAAACAATCATCTGTATTAATATAATGCAATAATGCACAATTCACTTACCATTAAAAATGTTCACACTTAATTAGAAATTTAATTACCGAATACACCTAACAATTCATATTGTATAATTCATAAAGTAATCATAAACGCTGGATTTTTTTCGAATCCGACTCTATGACCGAGGCTCTGAATCTATAACCATCTTGTTAAAGCAATTCAGTCGATTATTTCTATTGGCATTAAGGCTTACTATATCACTATTTATAAAAAATATTTTGCATTGTAGTAAACTTTATAGTGAAATTAGTTCCCTTATATTATAATATTTAGAAACTCGTAATATCTTAATATCATAAACTTCTATAAAATCAGTTTACTTGGAGGAGGAGAGAAATGTGTGACGAAAAATAACATTATCATATAACGAAGGTGCATGTGGCTTCGAAACTATTTTCTGATGGGAACTTTGCACAGGAAACCCGAGCTTATATAATTAAGCTCGTTCGAAACTTTACATGCACAACGTATTATCTAAAATGTTTTCATACATGCTTCCATCGGTTCACTCAATCATTATTACACTGAAAAATGAAGGTTAATTTAATATTTTTAATTAAACATATTTTCTATAGATTCGAAGACAAATTTTTGACAAATCATTTTGGAATTAATTCTCATCATGTTTTATTCTAATGACTATCTTTCTTATCTTTCACTCACGAATCATCTTCACGAAAAACATTTTCTGAGACAATAGATTCAGTTTTCATTTTTCCTTAAATATCAATTAATACATTGATTAATTAAAATGAAAAAAAAAATGATTGGCCAATTCATTTAGTGGTATTTCAATATCAAATATTTTAATTCCGTCTTAAATCATTCGACATCTTCAAGCATACCAGTTTGCGGTTACACTGGAAACGACAACTAGTAAACAATTTAGTTAGAATCCCAATTAAGAAAAATTATAAATACATCTAGTAGGAACATTTAAATTTGAACAATGTTAAAATTCTGGTTTGATAACAAAATACTTTAACCTTATAAGGAAAACTGAACAATAACAACTTATAGAACTTTGTAATAATTGGTGGCACATTATTTGTGAAACAGTTCATAGTGTGAACCGTGTAAATAATATTGTATTTATATATTCAAATTGCTATAACACGTTTTGAGAAGCAAATTGTTATGAAAATTTTCTATAACACTAACATGCACTTCAAAATTCAAAACATGTTAGATAATACCTTCATGTATATTGAATATTCAAGTTTGCGGAACTAATTTCAACTTTTATAAACTTTGAATATATAATATAGATACGTGGGTTGAATTTTAAACTTACTTACATAATATTAATTTATATTCGTGGGATATTTTTTTCTAAAAATATTGCAGAAAAATAAAATTCCCTTAAATAAATTTTGTAATAATACTGAAAAAAAATATATTACCATGTCTTTATCATATAATAAATGTTCACTTAAAGTACTCAATAAAACAAAAACGAATTTATTTTTTACTGTGCGATTCAAAACTTTCTCAAAAGTTTCAGTTCTGTTGCATCCATGTTAAAGAATGCCTGAAGATGCCGATAGGCAAAACCCGGATCGTTAGTGACAAAATATGTGAAATCGTTGATGAAAAAGCTTAATGCTTTATATTTATTATGTTTTTCTATACACTTTGAGTCACATTATAAAACAACAAACCAGTCATCTATTCTTGGATTGTATGATTGATCAATCGAGACGTAGCCAATTGCTTGAACCTAGCAAATCAAAATAAATAACAATATATTTTAATTTCTAGTTATCAAATGACACTGTCACTGAAGCTTCGGCATAACCTTTAAAACTACTTATGACCAACTTTACCACAAAGACATGTTTTACCAATATTATCAAAGATATTATAAAAGAATGCTTACTAGAACACAGTAGCGTTGGAGTAGTTATAAGACCAGACGTCGGTAACCTAAGAACCGCAGCTCCATACCTCAAACTCATTTTATATTAGGTGTAGTAAAAAGTCCTGACGTTTTTTTTTAAATGAAACTCAAAGTGTTTTTTTTAGTATTTTTTTTTATTTTTATTTATAAAAAGTAATCTCCCTCTCTATCTATAACCTTCTGCTACCTATTAGACAAGTCTAAAATCCATTTAGTAAAAAACTCTACTGATTTGGAATTAAAATAGTCGGAAATAGCGTTTTTCACGTCATTTTTTGTTTGATTTTTTTTATCCCTAAACGTTTTTTTATATTAAACGGAATAAATGGTAATACGATTGTGCTAGATCTGGTAAATAAGGTGGATGCAATAAAGTTTTCTCACTCAACTCTTGGATTTTTTCCCAGGTCATAATCGCCACATGCGGTCGCGCGTTTCGTTTTGCAGTTTATCGTTGCGTCCATTCATCCTGCCCGGCCTCTTTCTTGTCAAAGCTGCACTTAATTTGTTTAATTGGTCACAGTATACTTGTGCCGTCATCGCTGTTTCACCATATTTAAACACTTCATAGTGAATTATTCCTTTGAAATCCCTCCAAACACAAAGTAAGAGTTGTTTTGGGTGTAAACCAGTTCGAGGGGTTGGAATTGGTTGGTGTCGACGATTTAGATATTGTGTTTCTTCGATATATTCGTATATATCACCCAGTGTTAATCTCCGATAATCAGGTTTAGAAAAAATGGTCGTAAAGTGTGCTTTTTTTGCAGCAATTGGCACGGGCTTAGTCGCTGCGCCTTGTTCCGATCGCTCAACGCGTGTGGCGCCCAAATTCCTACTTGTCGAATTTTTCCCAGCCTTTTCAGGTACTTTTGTTTTATGGACCATTAAGTACCGACTATATTGGACAATACCTTTTTTGTTAGCATAGGATTTTTTTCGATTTCAGCTTTCAGGGCGACTTCATCCACTGTATGAGGTCGTCCACTTCGAGGGTAATTTTCAATGCTTAAATTGCCAAATTTTAAATTTGTAACCCATCTCTGACATTTTCGAACCTTTAACACGTCTCTATAAACGTCGCAAATGTCTTTAGTGGCGACGACTGCACTGTTCTGGGCGTAATATTGAAAAAGCATGCAACCGCGCAGATATTCTTATGAAGGGCAAAGGTCGCTCATTCTGTTTGGGGCGAACGAACCTTTTTTTTCTATACGGAACGTAATTTGAGATGTCACACAACACGAAAAAAAATATAATGACATCTTATTTAACCAAAGGCCCGAAGCCGACCGATTTTAAGACACGCGTTTGAAAAAAACGTCAGGACTTTTACTACACCTATTATTTTCAACTTTTTGAGAAAAATTTGACAATAAGGTGAAAGAATTTTTATAATTACAAAGAATAGGAAATCGCGGAAGATCATGATATTATCGCATCAAGTATTACTTCCTTGAAAGATTTTATATTAGAAAAATAGCGAATTTATCATTTATTATGAATCTATTACAATATTAATTATGAATCAGACTTGACTGCATTGACATCACAAAGTGAGCATCAAGGTAACCATTAGTTAAGAAGAACGCTCATGCTTCGAGGTTGAAAGCATATTGTATAAATTTTATCAATAAAATTTATGTTTCTTAATGAAAATACCCACTGACATACATCACATTTTGCTCATAGCAAAAAAAGGTTGCCGACACCTGTAGTAGACATTTTCCAATACTGAATTTTTCTATCTTCAACCGTTTATTTTATCGGTATTATAAAAAAAAAAAAAACCTTCGTCGATGAAAAAATATTTTCTTTATTTCTGTAAGAAACGTGTTAATTTTATATATTTTTGCAAAGTAAATCATTCTATTTAAGCTCGGCTGATAAAAACACGTACAAAAATCGGTCTGCAGCTTCGCATTGCTTACTATTCAGATCGTATCATTCAGATTGTATTATTTGTCAAACAAAAATATGTCACATCCAATATTCCATCAATACAAAATAATTTCAGTAGTAAAATACAATCCATCATTTTGCAGGTGAGTGTTAATATTTAAGGCTAACATAGCGATCAACGATATTTACAGACTCAATGATAGTTGAAAATACATAATAAAATTATTTTAGATATTCATTATATTTAGCTCCTGAAAGTCTCATTTTTCCAGCGTAATTCCTCCTGTAAACAATGCAAAACGTTTGTCAGATCTATTGTTTCCGTGTGATAGAATACCCGAAGATGTCAAAAAGTAAAACCCGATTCTTCAGAGACAAAATATTTGAAAACGTACAAATTTTCAACTTATGAAATTTGATATTAATTTCAAAAACTCTCAAGCAATATCTAAATAAGATAAATTTCACCAAAAAATGTCATAGATTTTAACATTGCCCTGCAGACAGATTCCGCGTTTTGAAACTGCAAAATTTAATTTACATATATCATTTTTTTCTGCAATTATTGGTTTTATACCTATGGCTAACTAATATAAATGTGATTGCTAAAAATGTGTATAATGGGAATAAATAAATATCTAACACTAAACTTCACCAACAAAATAAGGAAAAGACAGATATAAAATTCTTTGTCTCTGAGATTTGCACCTAATCATTTTTATCAGTATTTTTTTTTGTGTAATAATAATTACACGGTGAAAAAATAGCAATGTATTTTAGTTATACTATATAGTTATACTATATAACTATATAGTTCTGACGATGGCGTGAGCCGAAATAGCTATCAACTATATTTGTTAAAAATAATTTTGAAGAACTAAAATACATTGCTATTTTTTCACCGTGTTATAATGGAGTTCTACCAAGTGAATGCTAATTCAATCAATAATAATAATTAATGTAAAAAATCTGAATGAATAAACTACAAAACTGATCCAATATCCTGATTTAAAATTACATTAGTTACTTATTACAATCTATAGTTTAAATCTTATTTGAATAAAATTTAACGATTTTCTTTTGATTAAGTAAATGAACGCAAAGTTTTATGTATATTTTGTGAACCATGTAAATATTAAAACTTATTTGATTCAATAACTAAACCACTTGCTTTTGCGTTTGTCAAATTTTCAATTGATCTTTAGAGTTTAATTAGAAAACTTTCAAGTGCTTGAAGTTATTGGAATTTGTTAAGTGATTTATTATTTCAATCTTTAATTCGATGTATTGCTGTAACTTATTGCTTTAAGCAAGTATTTAAATATTTAATCAAATATTTTTCAAGCGAGTAAAGATTTTAAAACAACAAACAAATACAATAGTCACAATATTCTTTTTCTATATATTGTAATTAAGGCATCTAGTGGTAAAAGCTTTTTTATAACGCTCAGGTTGTATGGATTGAAATGCTAGGTAGATCATAAATTTAAAAATAATATTTTTTTAATCAAATGTTTGATCTTAAACATAGACGAATGTGAGATCATTTATTATGAAGTGTCTAATCGAGTTTGTCATTTTTTAAATTTTAGCACATTGGCAAATATATACATTGTTGTGCTATATACTTTCATATTTTTTTTTTTTTTAAGGAATTTCACAAGTTTACCTAACTAACATTGTATACAACGTTAACATTTCGAACAACTGCATTGAATAGCTTTGTATTCTAGACAATAAGAATAAAAATTTGTAAGGATTTAAGTCTTTGCCTTCTATGTCATTAATCAAAGCCTTCGTCCTGACGGGATTTTTCGGGGGGCTGTTCTTAGCTGCAATATATGTAGGATATAAAAAATGACTTTTTTTACTATAAAATTCTTTGCCCTTAATGAAATTGCCAGGGTATTGAAAAAATATTTACGGGATTCATTGTTATGGCTTCGTTTATTATAAACATGAATAATAAAAATTTTATAGAATTTAAGTTTACATATAAAGATATAAATAAACATAAAATATAGAAATACCACAAATGTGGTAAGCGTATTTCCTAATCCATGTCTATTTCTAAGGTAAAACATGAAAATATTAATTCAATGAGAAATCAGTTTTTTTCACTTAAAAAATAAACTGTTTATTTATATATACGTCGTATATCGTGATTTTCTGATACTAAAATAAATCAACTGTTTTAAATAATAAGAAAATAAGTATTTTAAAACTTTGTATGGATTATTTCTCTATAATTAGACAACAAAACGCTTGTAATGTTATATGTTAGTAATGAAAAAATTCAAATTCAAATTTTATTCTATTTTCAAGTCAAATAAAAAGAGATCTTTCTCGTTAATGTTTTCTCATACTCGACCTATTTGAGCGTTCATTTTCTGAGGGAGAGATTTATTTTCTTTTTGAAAGTTTCTATAGGCAAATATCTAGGAAGCGTAAAGGTTAAAGTATCAATTTTCAACGTTATTTGGGTAGAATTGTCACGGGGATTTTAGAAAAACTTTTTCAATTTGCACAGTTGTCTTAAATTAATATTATATTTTTTAAAAATTTCCTTAGAGGGTTGTGTGTAAATAGCTAAATAAACAAAAACTGTTAATGAAACAAACACTCATATAGCTCATTACTGTTCTTTTTTTCAATCATGTTACATATAAACTTTTAAATAATAAAATTATAAGCACGCAAGTACATAATTAATGATCAAAATATCCGCGATTGTTAGACAGTTAATTTTCTTGAGTAGGTCGAAATATAGCGATGAAATTATAAAAACGATTTGTTGATATGTCATCGATCTCCTTTTTTGTATGAATTATTGAGTGTATTTATACTGGTTGTCATTTGCTTTTAATAAAGAGAGAAAAGTAAGGTTAGACAAGAAGTAACGGCTAATAAGAAACGTTTATTATATTTCACTTATAAAAACGGATAAATTTAAAGAAAAGTGGGGAAAAAATGATAATTTTAAGCCAAAATTTACAACTCAGAAAGTGGACAATATTTAAAATTTTATGAACTTTATAAGAGAAAAAGGAACGAATGTTCTTGCAATGTTATTTATTTTAGAGAAATATTTAAAACAGGATCACGCGCTTCAAAAGCATTAATCCTCCTTGCGTTAACCGTTAATATTCATAACACGAATTTAGGATTTTTCAGCGAAAGACTACTGATTCCGTGAGAGGATGCAAAACAAATGGAAAGTATCGGGGAAACCTGGAAGCACTGCTTGGTATCCAAATACTAAGGACGGGATAATATCTAAGATAACAAAGTTTTTTAAAATTATTAATTATCTATTTTACGTCACTGTTTGATTAAAAAGTATCATACACTACCGACACGAATAAATTTGTAAAAAAATCTTCCACAATATTGTGATGATTTTTAAGAAAAGTTTTTAATTATACTGTATTGAGAGTTGCTTAATGTCTGTATAATATCGGAATTTTTCTTTTCTTGTTTCGATACAATTAATTTCTCAGACAACAGACGAAGTTAGAATGAAATTAATTATCTATCTGCCCTAAGATTACAAAGTGATTCAAAGTTTGGCCTCTGCAGTGTCGTCGAGATTTTGACGCATACTCCAAGACCGCAACTCATCGAAATAATTAAGCCGTTCTGAATCCCAAAATTAATCCAAGGCGTAGAATGTTTAAATCAACGTTTTGATCATCATCAGTTATCATTAACTCCTGACGCAATATACAGTATGTGACTTGTTTAATTTCATAACGTATTAACAAACCTCCGCAAAACTATCTTTCAACATATGACACATTACACTTTGTAATTTACAGTTACTTCACCATATGAGGCATTTGAACTAAAACAACGATAAGTTCACATTATGACAAAATTTAATTTTGTAATCGTTTTTATATTAATCTGTTTGGCAAGCTTATTTTCAATTATGTATTGATAATTTCTTTTTATTAAAGTATTTATTGTATAATGGTTATTCATTTGATGTTCCTATATTATTTTGTTGTAAGTTTATTAAGTTATACGATTTTAAATTTGAATTGTTACAACTTTGTACAAAGTTGAATTCAAATTTGATATTGAAATTCCATCAAGCACTTTCAGTTGATATCATAAATTAAACTATTTTTAACTCACTTTTAATTAATGTTTTTAAAATAATCAAAAGTAAACACATAAGTAACAATAAACAAATTAAAAAAATTAAAATTGAAATAAAAAATGCAGTATTTATTATTGATTCATAATATATTTTTACCAAAGGCTTACAATAAAAAAAAATCATTTTAAAGTGTCATTATGCTTTAAAATACTGAAGAATAGAATTATTTTTAACTAAACCTACTGCCAGCCATAGGAATTGGGGTTTTTTTTCATCGTTGCATTTTTATCCTAAAAATAGACAATAGTATGTGGCTATTCATAGCTTTCATCAGGTTTTTATTTATTTATGAATTTTTGCCTCACTCAAAAGTACCATAATTCAATAAAAATATTTTTCATCATCAATTTTTTCCCACCCACGCTTGGGTATCTTCATAAAATTATTTGCTTTAAATTATTTCTTTCTAAAAAGCATGCATGCACCGGATATGTTCATTATTTTGATTTACCATATAATCATCAAATAAAACATTTACCAACATACAAATCGATTCTGTCTTCTGTTATGTAACAGTAAACATATTTTTTCTCAAGTCTTAGGGAAAATCCCATTTATTTATTCCAATAATCTATAATTATGTGACAAGTGGTTACTCAGAATACAAACTCTATAATTTTCATAACATAATACCGAGTTGAAATGACACATATAATCAAATCACCCTTATGTTTATTTACACAACTTCACTGTATATAAAACGATCTGACAAAACTTTGTGAGCGTTGTTCGAGAAGTCGTCAATTCGAAACATACTCCACACGACTAAATATGTCATGAACCGTCGACATGGGAATTAAGACATTTGCACAGTTCTCCTTGCTGTTTTGTTTACTTCAAATTTCTAGAAGCTCCAATTTGTTTTCTAATAAAGACGCCATCCCGCTACTAAAAGATGTTTTGGCTTTCGAAAAATTGCCTACTTTTGTCAACGGTTTTTTGTGTTGGAACAGAGGTAAAACGTTTGTCTTTTAAGCTCAGGTATTATTTAACCATAAAATTATATACAGAAACTTTATTGCACAGTATCGATGTAATATTGCTTTATGATAAAAAATAATAAAAAACTTTTCATTATATGTAGGTGCTCAAAACCAAAAACGCAATGTTAATAATAAGCGACATTTTAGTGTTTACCTCTTGAATTTATAAACTAAATAACATAAACATTCGGTGGAGTTTTATTTCTTAAGCAGTAATATGCCTGTTTTATAAGTCTGTCACTGCTAATTGTGAAATATGTGTGGAATGTAGAAAAGGATATGTAGAAATGTGCTAGTTTTGTCTTGGAAAATAATCGTATTCTGCATTTAATAAATTGTTCAAATATAGTTGTCATATATGATTTCGTAATTGATTGATTTATATCGTAAGATTTAGACAAAATGTTTCTGTTCTCAAGCTTCTAATATAAATTATTTTCTGTTTTAAGAGTGTACGTTCTGTGAATGATCCACTGTTGCAAACATATCGGAATGATATAAAAACATTGATGGAATAGCTTGAGCTACAAAATAATAATTGTGACGAACCTGTTTATGATTGTAGAAACTCTGCACGCTTTAACCAAGACGCTTTCAGCAAGAGGTTATCGATCGAATGTGTTTTTGGAATGCAAAAAAGACCAAATTACATTTCCAGATCATTCATCATTATTTTTACTCGATCTTAACTGCCCATTTTCTTTGCGATGTTTGAGAGACGTAAGTAAGACTGAAATTTGCCAAGCTTCCAAAGTAATTTTCACAGCAATTTGCTTTTGTGCACATAACTTTACTAATGCAATAATTTTTAAGCAGGTATCAAATGGTACTTGGTATTAATACGCTATCAAATTTAATCTCGTTTTATGGTGCTTTTAGATGTGATATAAAGACAATATTTCTTAAAGCTAATTTAACGGTAAATAAAGGATAAAGAGAAAGTTTAAATATCATGACATATATGAATGAACACGGTGAAAAATAGCAATGTCATTTAGTTCTTCGAGATTTTTTTTTTTAATATAGTTGATAGCTATTTCAGCTCACGCCATCGTCAGAACTATGCTTAAACGAACATTCGCTTATCTATATATAGCTGTGAAGAAAAGGTACAGGTACACAATACATCTTCTCTCTTGTTTTTGAGAGAGTTTTGGATAAGCGAATGTTCGCTTAAGCATAGTTCTGACGGTGGCGTGAGCCGAAATAGCTATCAACTATATTTAAAAAAAAATAATCTTGTAGAACTAAGATACACTGCTTTTTTTTCACCGTGTTATAATTGAGTTCTACCAAGTGAATGCCAATTCAATCAATATATGAAATAATATTAGGGAAATAACATCGATTTGTTAGACTGTGTAGCTTATTTTATGGTTTATCAAAATAATTTGTATTAACTGTCTTGGGTTGACATGTTACTCTTTTTTGAAAATGAATGAGTACATGCTGCATAACAAAGGCAGATACATTAAGGCATAAGAATACAATGCCCTGTAACAATTAAGTTAAATGATGATCTTGAATTTATCCATTTTATATAAAAGATATGTTTCTTTTCCAAATTGATTATAATTACAATAAGATTATGTTTTATTAAAATGCATGACACAATTTCTTCGGCGAGAATAAAATTGAATTGTTGGGATAAAACATAATCATTTATATTTCATACGTTGGATATTGTAGGGTATCAATATACATAATTTAATCGAATATGTCACTAAATTTTCAAAATTCTTAATGAAACAATATTACAACATAATACAACAACATTTAGAATTTTGAAAATTTTGTGTCATTGTGTTAAAGTAACAAGCTAGGCCGTTGGAACAGGAGAGAGGATGTGTTGTGTGCCTTTTCTGCACAGCTATATATAGATAAGCGAATGTTAGTCTAAGCATAGTTCTGACGATGGCGTGAGCCGAAATAGCTATCAACTATATTTGTTAAAAATAATTTTGTAGAACTAAAATACATTGCTATTTTTTCACCGTGTAATAAACAGTATTTTATCGAATTTTACAAGTCACAATCGTAAAGCATTGTACATAACAATTTGTAGATTGTAATATTGTATATATCACAGAAAAAAATTTCAAACAATCTTGAAAAGCTTGATATTTAAATTGATAAAAATAACCTTTAAGGGCTATTTCTTCAATTTATTATAAAAACAATTGATCTCTATTACGCTCACTGATCAGTTTAGAATGCCTGAAAAGCGAAAGCGGTGTCGGTCACTTAAAATTGTAACCATAGTAGAAAAAACAAATATTAAAAAAAGGCTCGTGAATGGTTACACTTCTTTAGGTCTTTGAGTTTCTTATTGACATATTCTTGTACTATTTTTAATTCAGGCAGATTTTATACGATTGTTTGCTTCGCCATATCGATGGCTGATACTCCACACGTCAAATCTTCAAGATCCAATCAGCAGCACACGACTTACACTGACAAACAAATCAATCGGAACTACCTTCCAATTTGAAACCGATATTGCCGTTGGCAAAGAGTTCAATCAGGAGGAAAAACCACTCAATTTAACCAAGGATTACGAGAAAAACGGCATTGAAAACGCGCGCTATCAAGAGATAGCTGAAAAATTTCTTCTCGATAACTGCTCGATTTTATGTGATAGTGAAGTGGTTCTTGCAAAGTTACTTGACGGTAAACGTTTCAAACTAACACAAAGTATGTACATTAACAATTTTCAACTGTAGAATAAAAGAATAGAATTTCTTCTTATTTTTTAAGTTTTAAGTATTTATTTGACAATCAAAACACAGATACAGTGTCACAATACAATAGAAAAAGATTCAGTTGTAATCTTACTCGATACAAAATTTGAAAAAACATATTTGCCGTTAAAAAATATAATTTTATTTTGACTTAAAATATGGCAGGACAAACTTAATATTCTGATTACACTGAACAGCAATTTAAATATTTAAAAAATATTTATTTAATTGCTATCTTTCAATTATGATATTAGAAATTTGTTCACAGTTTGACAAAACAAAAGATTGCTTCCTGTAGAGAATAAATGACGAAAGAATTTTTATGTCTCAGTATTATAAAAATTTACGTTTTTGGTCTCTGAGGACAGATTTATTGGCGTGACTAGACACTCCTAAATAGCTTCATGTTTAAATATAATGTATATTTAACAAAAATTGACAGTTTACACATAGAATGTGAAATCTTTACTCAGTGATAAAAAAAATAATAAACAACTTCGAACTTAATAGTTTACAAGCGACGGCCTGGAGCAGCCGTTGTTGAAGAAGATTTCGGCTGGTGGAGCTTGGAGACAGGTATCACAGATAACAAATTGACTGAAGTGACGCCAATAAGAAGGATGAATCTTCAGAGGACTGTTATTGGAGCAAGCATAGTCATAAGTTCTAATGACACCATAAACAATCTAACAAACTATGGGTAAGGGCTACGCCACTGAGAAATAAATTTTGGAATAAAAATAATTGCGTTATAAAAAAAAAAATTAAATGATATTATATTCATCAATTATAAATATCAAAATATTTTATTCACTCGAAAGCACATTGGATGGAATTTTATAAAAGCTTTTAATGGGAATTCAGTAATTATTTTTAAGTATTATACACAAAAAAATCGAATTCATTGCAAGAACTGAACATAATTCTATGCTACTTTTTGACAATATACTTCCAAATTTTCCATTATAAGTTGCACGTTTTCGTGCTGTTTTCTGTTTCATTGCATTATTTTTTCAAAAATCCACCTTATATTGAATTATAATTTTAATTAAACATATATTCATATTTTTGTGTAACTAAAAAAGTTGATCACGATATTATTTTAATACAGCTTTGACAGTTTCAATCAATTAGTGTTTCTCTGTATACGTTTCTACGACTAATTTCCTATTTATATCATACGTCACATTGAAACATTTGTACACAACGTTCCCGAATAAAATCATTTAAAATAATCAATAGCTCGTCGAGTTATGATACGTAACAATTTCAATAATATAAATTTAATGTCATTTCCTTTTACAGAAATAAAAAAGTTGACACGATGACCAAAGCAAATTTCTTTTTGGTAAATCAGTTGATTGATACTGTGAACGGAACTCGAAACTTCCGCTGGGTAAATTCGTGGGGATACAAATTACCAGACGGGTCGTGGAGTGGAATGATTGGCACGATGCTCAAGGGTGATTCTGATATTGGTGGTAAGAACTACCCTCACTCTTCATTCAATCTTTCTGTGGGATTTTTTCTCGACATTATTCATAATGAAATAACACATATTTATTTTATTTTTCTGAATGTATGGTCCTGATGAAAATTGAACTGTTTAAAATGTGTATAATTCCATTTATTTTATAGCTGACCCACTCGTTAAACGCGGATTAATATATTAAATCATTGCATGAAATCACCGGAATTTATAAACAATTTATCAATAATTTTAACAGATAAATTGATTGAGATTTGGTTCAATTCCTTAAGTTCAGTAAGTCAACAATGTGAAAAAAAAATTCTCATAATTTGCAATCTCACAATAACCCACCCATTTACAATAAGTAAGTGACTCTTAATAATGATTTTACCCAACAAAATTGTCATCTATATCAGTTCGATTTCCTTTCCCAAACATGAATAAGTCAGTAGTTATTTAAATTATTTCAAATACATCATATTTTTTTATTTCGATACAAACTGTTTGCTAACTGTCAGATATCTAGTATGAGTGTGATAGAATTCCTTAAGATACTAATATGTAAAACCCGGGTAAAAGAATCAAAATATAATGACAATTAAATCAAATGTGAATTGTTACAACTTCGTATGATTCCACATTTTTGTCTCTAACGAATCGGGTTTCGCCTTTCGGCATCTTCAGGTATTCCATCACACGGATGCAACAGAACTGATGAATCGCGAAACCCGGGTCGTTAGTAACAAAAAATGTGTAATCGTACAAAGTTGTAACAATTCAAATTTGATATTGATATTCCATAAACCTTCAGATGAAATCATAATTCAATTGATGAATGGAAATGTTTTTTACGAGGAAAGTTTTAACTAATTATAACTGTGCAAGCCTAATTTTCTACATTGTACATTATTTAAAAATAGTACAAACATTACCTTCTTTATAGAATTAACGTTACATTTTACCTTTAGTATCAATCAATATATATTTCTTAATATTTTCATTATTGCCTTTTGTCTATATTTTGCGTTAATTAAAAAATTTGTACTTTGACCACTTCAATATTATCAAAAGGTTTCAATCAGAATATCTTCGAGAATATTCAACATCATGATAACAATTTACGTGATGAATCTAATGAGGCCTTAGATGTGTTCACTTATCTTTCTTGGAGAGCATGTGAGACACCTATCGTCTTAACTTAAACTAACTTGTCAAGCCACCCTCGACAACTGGGACCACGCTATGTAATCCACCATTTAACTAATAAAATTTTCTTTATGCCATGTTTTATCCTCAAATTGAAGTAGCTATTTATTAATATCTACATACCAGTCAATATGTAGGTCAACGATAATTTATTCATTTGATAATATGCTGATGCACCCTCACTTCAATCTGATGTAAATAATCATTAACTAAAAGAAATCGATTTCATAAACAGTTGTTCACCATATACACATCTAGTTATCGAACAAATGATGCAATTTTGAATAAAAATTGCTAAAATTTTGTTTATAATATTTCTATATATTTTGTCACTCTATTGCATCCATCAGTTTTATTGCATTCGTGTTATAGAATTAAAATTTTATATTGAAATTCCAACAAGCACTCTCAGTCGATATCGTATCTTATTTAATACAATATTACTTCATCTAATTGTAATGAAGCATAAAAGCTTTCTTCTTCTTTTTATTCCTCTACTCGTAGGATATCGTTGGATATCATGGTATATACCCTCTCTCTGTCCATGGTTGCCCTGAAAAGTGTTGTGGAGTCACATTGGTACCATCCACGAAGATTACCCATCCACGAGATGCGTCGTCTACCAACGCTTCTTTTCCCTTGTACTCTCCCCTGCAATATGAGCTGTATGATTTCATATTTCGAATTTCTCATCACATGACCCAGGTATTCGAGTTTTCTGCGCTTCACAATGCTTAATACCTCTTGTTTTCTTTTCATTCGTTTCAATACTTCTCCATTTCGGACTCTGTCCACCCAGGGAATCCTTAATATTCTCCTGAAACACCACATTTCGAATTCTGCTAGCTTTTTCTTTGTGGCTTGTGTCATGGTCCAGGATTCGACCCCATAAAGAAATACTGATATAACGTAGCAGTATAGAATTTTCATCCTTAGGTCATGATTGAAATCTCTATTGCAGAGGAGATCACGCATCTTGAAGAAAGCGTTTCGTGCCATCTCTATTCTGATTTTAATCTGTTTATAATGGTCCCATTGGTCGTTCAGCCAGCATCCTAAATATTTATATTGATGCACTAGTTCAATGTTTTTATCATTTATTTTTGGTGGCATGGGAGGCATTTCCAGTTTTTTATTTTTGGTAATAATCATAAATTTTGTCTTCGCTGCGTTCATTCTTAACCCACTGTTATTACTAGCCGCGTTAACTTTATCGATTAATTTTTGCAAGCTTTCCATGCCGTCCGTAAGAATGACTGTGTCGTCAACATAACGAATGTTAATAATAAATAATAAAAGCTTTGATATATCTAAATGTTACCTTCTTATAAGATTTATGAAGTAAATATGAATTTGATAAAAACGTATCACGTAAATAATTGTTTTTATGTATCTGTACATCTGTGATACACGACACAGGGTATCACATATGAACGCATCGTGCGCATTAATCTTTCGTAGTGAAAGTTGAAAAGTGACAAACCCATTTGTCAATTTTTTTATGAATATCATAATTGAGTTGTTAACTGACGTCAGCAGTTTTTACTTAAGCTAAAAGGCTAAGGGCTTAATTGCAGGTTCTACTCTTTTTTTCACCACCGAACGTATTCCCGCCATCGAGTACATAGCGATGACCACGCCGACGGTAGCCAAGTTTGTCTTCCGTCAGCCACCTCTCTCATATGTGAGCAATATCTTCCTGCTCCCATTTAGTTGGAAAGTTTGGACATCTTCTGTGGCCCTTGTGATAGTCATCATCGCGATGCTTTATGCAATCACTGTGTTGGAGAAGAGAAGTCCAAAACATGTTCCTAATGTAAGCTTAATACATATGGTTTATATTAATATTGTTTACTGTTCACCGTTGAGAACATGACATCAAATTTTATTGGAATATTAATATCTTGAGATGTGTTTAGAGGAATTATACATTTGTAACGTCACGTATGTTTTCTTTTTCTTTTTAAATCTTCTCTGTTGGACCCTAACTCTTTAAGAGTTTTATTTTTAAATTTTAGGCTATTTTGACTCTTTATTTTTAGTCGATCAACTTTTTCTAGATTTTTATTATATAAACTTTAATATAATATCATAGAAGAGACATGAAATGCCTTTGCGCACTTCGGTATCGCCTCAGGAAGTAAAAAAATAATATTTGCATCATTTATTTAACTATGTAGTACAAAGCTGATATAATATAAAATAATTAAGATTATATTCCACCAATCGAGTTACCAGGCGTGCAACGTGTCCTGTTTTGTTGATAGTCATTTTCTGACTAACTCTATTGTGAGATTTAAAGCGTTTATGTTGGTTTCAATTCTTGACTAGTAAAAAATAAACAAAGGGTGTGATTTTTTCTTTCTGCTTATTCTTAAACTAACAATGAAATAATTATATTTTGAACTTAAAATAAATGACTTCAAAGGTTTTATTCAATGTGGCGTACACTCATTCAAACAGTGTCGTAAAAACAAAGCTATATTTTTTATTCTCGATTGTAGTTGAAATTGTGAACGTTTGATCTATTGTATTATAACACATTTTTATATCTTAAGCTCTAAAGACTCAATAGAAACACAAACCTATTAATTTTATCACATTTCAAGACAGCTAAAATTTATTCTAAAAATATCGTATTATCTTTTGAAAATACGAAATATACAGTTGGGAAAAACTAATTTTTATCACAAAAGCTTCTACTTGTCTTTATGTAAAGGCTTCTTTTGTAACTGTTACGAATTTTTTAAAGCGCTACTGCAAAACGAAAGATTCAAATTTTACTAGGGGTAGAATTAGATGATTCGTAGACTCAAATAACATAATTATTTCTACTACATTGAATGTCTTTGGCAAGGGTTTTATAACAACTAAAATAGTGCAGGGTATTGTATATGATACGAAATGTGAATATTGTATTAGGTAGTAGAGCTTGACTTTTAAATCACAGTCTGGACGTGAAATTTGAAATCATTGAATGAATACTACACTTTCCTAAGCACACCATAACTATGATGGAAAAAAATACTTTACTCCTCTCCTTCAGCTCTTTCGTTATTACATCGATATACTTACTTTTAAACAACAATGAAAAATACCTAATTCGAATCAGACAAGCTTTCTTTAAATATTCACATAACTTTATAAAAGAAAATATTATTTATCTTGTGAAAAAATACTCCAAGAAATTTCTACTATTACTAGTAAATTATATCAAAAGGATTTGATGCATATATGTCTTCGAATATGGTATCCCATTTACAATGGACTATCATGCGAAATAAAGCTTTATCATAATTTCTCCATTAGATTGGCCATAAACTGACAATGTTTCCGCAATTTAAATTATCTATCGGTCTACTTTCTTTCTGTATATATTTTATAGCCGGAATTCCCGTGTTCTCTGTGTGGCAAATACTGTTGCAACACGAGCGTGCTGGCCGGAAACATATCTGACATTTCTATGCTAGCTATCGGCGCTATATCTCAAAGGGGAAGCACCGAAGAACCAAAATCGTTACCCGGTATGACGACTTCATGACATAGACTAACTATCATAATATACAATACATTTTAATGTAATGCATTACTTTTCGTGGTTTTTCGAACATAAAATATACATTTGGAAATACCTGAAAAATATTTTCAAATTATCAGTATTCAACTGATGACCGTAAGGTATATGTACCAAATAAATAAATAAATAACGGGCGCTCAGGTGAATGCTTAATAAGAAAACGATTTAATAGAGATGCTTGATGCGACAAATGGAATAGAAAATATTTTCTTAATCCAAAAACTCTCCAACTCCCCTAAGACAATTTTTTAAGGGAGTATAAGTAATATTATATTATAAAATATATTTTTTAATTTTGAAAGTAGAGACGGGTAATATGCTTTACTTAACATTATATTTTTCAATTCACGAATATCAAAAATACTTTAATACATTGTGAATTTTTTTATAATAACTAAGCATACTTTGAAACAAAATAATTATTTATTATTATAAACATCAATTGTGAAATATAAACATACATCTAAATCAACAATAAATATATTTATAGGTCGCATTTCAACGTTCTTCTTATTTGTCGTACTGATGTTCTTGTACAATGCATATTCAGCTAATATCGTCGCTCTGCTGCAATCTCAGTCTAATAGCATCAAGACCCTGAAGGACCTTCTTAATTCTAGATTTAAGATGGGAGTTGATGACAATGTATACAACAGATACTACTTTCCGGTAAGAGTTCATTTGTGACATTTGTCATAATATATCAAATACAAATTTTAATAATTTTAAATTAACTTATAAGTGCTTTAGAGAATGACAGAACCAGTTCGTCAAGCGATTTGGCAACAAAAGGTAGCACCCAAAGGCTCTAAGCCTAACTTCATGAATCTAGAGGAGGGTGTAGAAGAAATGCGTAAAGTAAAAAACTTTTGTTTTCACTCTTTTGACTTTAATATAACTGTAAACATTTTATTCTTGTCAGAAAAGCTGATAATATTAATAAAAAATACTTCAATTTGGCCATTAGGTTCTTTTAATTGGTCTGTGTGATATATGCTCGAGGGTTAACAAAGGCACTTAAATACTCGCAACGCGTGTATGACTGCATTTTCCTGACTGCAATAGCTGCAATGCATACAGTAAATTATCACAATTTTGGCAAAGCAATATAATTTAATTTTAATTTAATTTAACTGAAACTATTTTTAAAAAATCATATAGTAATTAAAATAATTTAAGATCTCGACTGAAGGTGCTTTTTGGAATTAAAATATTAAATTTGAATTGGTGAAACTTTGTACGATTCACATGTTTTGTCACTAACGACCCGGGGTTCTCCTTTCAGTATCTTCAGGCATTCTGTCACACGGATGCAACAGTACTGACCTAAATCTGACTATTTGACCTGACCAACTGTCAGTTATGTCACATCCGTGTGATACCATACTGAAATCGGTCCTGATCATAAAATGTATCGTGGAAATATTACTTAAAAATGTTTTTAATTATTGATTACTTTTCTTCGATTTAATTATAGGGATTATTCGCTTTTCATATGGAAACAGGAGTTGGGTACCAAGTTGTTAGCGATACATTCTTGGAAGAAGAAAAATGTGGACTTGCTGAAATACCATATCTAATGGAGACATATCCTTGGTTTAGTCTACAGAAAAACTCTTCTTTTAAAAAAATATTAACCATCGGGTAACGCTACATACTTGCATTTCATTTTTATATTGTTTTTGAAGTAATCTATGTAATGCGACATTACTTTTGACTGCCAATGCTATTTTTATTAATTAATAACATTTGATTGAAGAACCCGGCGTATCATCGAGTCGGGCCTCCAATCTAGACATATTCAGCGTCTATACACGAAAAAACCTAAGTGTAATGGACACGGGGCCGGATTTATCAGTGTGGGCATAAATGAAATTTTACCAGCCCTGGTGTGGCTAGCTGCAGGCTTTGCCGTGGCAATTGGATTGCTAATTATTGAAAAAATAAACATGATTAGGTAAAAGTTTCTAACTCTTCCCATTCACTTTATGCCAGATTTTTTTGTATTCTTTAGAGTGCAACAAATTGCATTATATGTGACATCATAAATGAATCCCGAACGACCTGAATATTTTGATAAGGTCCGCCTTCACGTGAGCTTAATGTGCAATACTAGTGTCTATTAACAGGAGTGTGAACACTCCTTGTGGGCGTTTTAAAAACAATATTCTGAGCGTTTGAGCACTTTCGGTGTACAGCTTTAAAACGAAGTAAAGCCATTTTTTTAGTTATTCCGTTACTTAAAATTCTATTGTTATTATTTGAATATATATACAATGCTGTTAAAAAAAAGATTCGAAATCAGTGCACGTATAA
Source organism: Himalopsyche japonica (assembly GCA_028555115.1). Lineage (NCBI taxonomy): Eukaryota > Metazoa > Arthropoda > Insecta > Trichoptera > Rhyacophilidae > Himalopsyche > Himalopsyche japonica. The sequence goes on along the minus strand of JAHFWJ010000271.1, from coordinate 189,231 downwards.
GTGAAGTTAACACGGCATATTGACAAATATTTTTTCAAATTTGGAGCTGAATAGATTTTGAAATAAAACAACCGTACTGCCGTACTATAATCATTCATCACTACCCTATTAAGATGGGACTGGGTCAGTATATCTGAATTACTACACATACGAGTGTAAGACGAATTGGACATATTGTGACTTAAACTGTTTTGTGACGTGATGAGTAATTTAATTCTGACCAAGGAAGCGAAAAAAACTCTATGTCGATTAAAACTTTTGGGATACAACATTTGAAAAAATATAATCTTCGATTCCTAACAAGATTATTTTTAATGCCATCTTTGAATGAACTTTAACATTAAATTACGTACAATATTTTTAAAGACATTAATATCAATATAATTTTCTAACCAGTAGTGTTAGCGAATTGGCTGTAATTTCGTAACATGATATCCAAATAGTAATTAATATTTCCATGGTAACTTTATAATATGACCAGGATTAGTTCTGCCGGAGTATTAAGAATTTTTGAAGGATCTATTTTTTCTTTTTAAATTTTAACCCCAGTCAACGACACTAAAACAAGGTATATAGGTACTACAATTACAACGATAGTGGTTTTGTAAATGAATATGTTTTAACACTTATTTTGATTTGACACTAAAATTAATTGACTTTTTTTTAAATTTCAGAAACATACGCGCTGACAAAAAATCCTTTCAGAATTATCATGGAACGATCAATGAAAGTGACTCATCGTCATCGTAAAAAATGATCGAATTATATTGTTATACGACAAACTTCGTTGGAACTTCAAGCTCACACATATATTTTTCGTCGGAACATCATTTTTAAATTGCAATCAGTGTTGTATTTATATTGAAAACTGAGAAATAATAAATAAATTAAAAAAAAAAATTATTTTAAAAAAGCTTTGTTTGGAATCACTTTAAACATTTTTGTTAGTGTGTAAGAGAAAAACAATAAAAAAAATTCACGTTAAAGATTGTTTTGCTAATCAATATGGGTTAATAGTTCAACATATAATTACCGGTTATTTAAACATCAGTATTTCAAAATTGGTCAATTGCTTTGATTAATTTATTTAACTTCACCTGGCTCATCAGAATGTTCACCATATCGTCTGGGATTTTCCATTTCTGTCAAAGAACGAAAAGAACTACTAAGTCAGTCCAACCACCTCTTAGACCCTTCGGGCCACGCCAACCAAAATTCAAATAGGCCAAATTGTTTTTTTATGAAGTGAAAAGGTGAATCTACATTTTTTTATATTGCTCCTGGAACAATCCCGTCACAAAACTGAATGATGCTTAACCACAGACAAAGTTTGCTAAAACTGTGACTACGTCCGTGGCAAAAGGTTAAGTACAGATTAGCTGACAGCCACAGATTTTTGAATAAGTCAGTTCTTGCATGCAGGTGGATGACTGTACGCTTAATAATGTAGGAGCCACCTATTTCAGTCATTTCAGATTTACATATGTTTTTGCTTTAGTCTCTTAAATTAATTATCTAAATTTGTTAAAAATGATAAATATTATACTCATATATATTACTTCAAAATTAACGCTCGTATCAAAAAAAAACATACATCCAACTATGATTAAACTAGAGATGACACGAACTTGAAATCTGAAAGGTCTCAATACACTAGGGAGCCACAAAATAGACCAAGGCCATTATTTAACCTCGCACATCACCCTTAATGTACACAATAAACCAGTAATGGCGTGCTTTTCGTTATGTACTAAAATAATAATTGTAAATCAGATCGTATTATTTTTTTTTTAATAAATATATTCATCAACCAGAAGTTGATAAGGAAAATATATGTAGGTCCCTAACTATTAATATATTTACATGTTTATTATGAAAAAATATCTTTTTTATGCTTATTGAAACTCTTTTAGACAAATCAGCATAATAAGAGACGTGTCACGGATTGATTATGGTTGAGTTTTAGCATTCATATTTATTAGTATATTCATATTACTACCATGAAATCATTTATAATTTACAAAACAAAGTCTTGGGGTATTTAATATTTTAGCGCATTTCAGCATAAATCCATTGATCGATCGGGAGATCATTATTTGAAAGTTTCCACTCAATGACAATAACTATTGAACCTGTGGCTGAACAAATGAAAGAGCATGAAATAGTTACGACTGATATTGAGCGATGTTCAATCAAATATTAATTTCTCTCATTTTATAGCTTCCGAGTATCCGATCTTAAAAACCGACTCGAAAAGCGAACGATTACAATATTATCCAAAACCTTCACTAACGGTGATAAGTAATGTAAGGTATACTAAAATAAATATGAAACTACATTTAAACATATTACTGAACAATTCATAAAACATTTCAATATAGTTTAAATACTTATGGGTTTAGATGGCAATTAATTCACATTGTCACATTTGATAAATGCTTCTAATGACCGAAACAGATTCTCATTATAAATAGCGCCAATAGTACAATTCAAATTGTTTTCTGTGTTTAACAAAAAAAATACTTTTAGTTGATCGAACAAACAATTTAAATTTTATAACTATTTAGTTTTTATTTTGGTTTTTTGTTGATATTTAGGTTCACGCCATCGCCATAAAAATTATCTACTATTTAGAAAAACCAAAACTTTTATTTATAATCGGAATATAAAACTTACCAAAAACTTTATCTTGATTTCCATGACTGAAAAATATCATATTTTTAATTGTCTTAAATAAATCAGTTGTTATTTCATAATTTTGCCTAATTACACAAGTTTGCAAAAGAAAAGTATGGCTTTGGCATCTACTTGTTTTATATATTTTTTAAAGTGTTAGCTGCCCCTTATTGGTAGAAAGGTGTTATATTGTATTAATACAAACATAATGTTCATAACTATTTCCATTACAACATATTTTTAATATTAGAACCGCTTTCGCTAATAACGAGAATTATCAAATGAAAATTTATAATGCTCACGATGTACAATACTCACACTGAACTATATAAAATCAAAGCTATGAAAATAGTAAAACATAAATATTGTATAATAAAACTGATTTCAATATTACTTCCTTCAAATTTCTATCATTAATTATCTTTTTAAAACGGTTATCCTTTGTTCGATAAAAGTAAGTAAAATTGCGAGTACTTACATTACCCAAGTATAAGATTCTAGAATAAAGTTTTTGCTTATGTGACTCTAACAAAATCAACGAACACACTGCATATTTTTTTGATTTTGTAAAAGCTTAAAGTATCAATAGTCTGTATAATGTTGAATTAATTTGACAATTCAACCACTTACCAATTTTACAGAACCCTTTCTTGCAAATGTCCAGAAGGCGTGGTTTTCTGTTCAACATGGTTATGGATCGGTAAGTAATGTTACACTATCTGTTCCAATAATCAGAAAATATTGTTACTAGTAATGTTAGATAGAGTCGAGACGCATAATTTGCATAATATATCGTTGACTTGACATGACACATATAATCAAAACTTAGTATTATCCATCCACAAACGACTCGCTGGTGGTCTATAAAACCATCTGCCCAGCTTTTTTAACGTCCAATTTAAAACCAAATATACATGTCGAATTATTTGTTGTGTACACAACATGAATATTTACACATTTGCGCGGATATCCTTGATGTGCTATATGTGTAAAATTTCTAGCGCGTCCATTTTATTTTCCTATAACGACAAAATTTCTTTAATCAAACAAGTTCTCGATTTTCAAAAATGGCCTGCTTTTGTCAACGGTTTTTTGTGTTGGGACACAGGTGATTTTATATTTATTTCTTGAACAATACGAAATAATATTTAGAAAAAAATACTGATCATTCAATTATATTTACAGGAACGTTAATGAATTTAACGAAGGTGCTGTCAGCTAATGGTTATCGATCTAACGTATTTTTGGAATGTAAAAAGGATCAAATTACTTTTAAAGATAGTTTGTCTTTATATGTACTTGATCTTAGTTGTCCTTTTTCTTTGGGATGTTTAAAGGATGTAAGTATTGTAGATAAACTGAAAGCTCACTTCTGTGAAATAAGCTTTACTTTAACAATTGTTTTCCAACAGAAACATAAAAGCACTTAAGAAAAAAAATATATGTATTTATATACTTTTATATACTAAGCTTTTTAATTTACTTGCAATGCATCCGCTTTTCGTGTATATTTAAGTTAAATCATATACAAAAAAATATTTAAAATTACTTCTCTACAGAAGGAAAAAATATAAGGTTAAGCTTCGCAAAAAAAAAGTTAATGAATGTCTCAGTTTCATTATGAACTATTAAAATAACTACATTCGATGGTTTTTAAAGACTTTTAATTGCATATTATAAATCAAGATCAATTTTCATTATTTTGTTGTGTACCTTAGCTCGGTTCTAGTTCTGAAACTGAGTGGTCAACGCACTTGGGCGTTTATTCTTTTCCAAATAATTTGTTGATTTGAGCTGAAGGGGTTGGCTCTTTGTAGAGTTTTAACTCTTTGGTGATACACCAGATTTTAAAAACAGGGTGATTTGAGGGATATTTGCTTACGAACACTTCAATCACATCCTGATTCTTTTTTTCTTGGTCATTTATAGTTTAACATTCCAAATGAACAAAATATGATTTGATGCCAAAGTTAGATTCTCAGATTTTTTTAAAATAACAAATTAAGAAAAATGAGTGTTTGAAGTATGTAAAAATATAATCTTTAGAATCCACTTTAAAAACAATGATATATATTTGCGCAGGCAGAGTTTGGAAAATTATTTGCAACGCCAAATCGATGGCTGATTCTCCATACATCAACACCTGAAATTCCATTAATTAGCACACCACCTCCGTTAGCAACTGAAGTAATTGAAACTGCTTTGCAAGTCGACAGTGATATAACTACTGACGTAGGGTTCATTCTAGAGGAAAAACCTCTCATCTTCAGTGAAAGTTATAAGGAAAAAATCAATGAGAAAAACATCCAGCATCAAGAAAGAGCTTTGAAATTTATATACGATAACTGTTCAATGTTGTGTGACAGTGAGGTAGTTTTGGCAAAGCTCACTGACGGAAAACGATTCAAGCTTACACAAAGTATGTATATAAATCAAATCATTCAATCACATTGTATTGTATTGTATTACAAAGTACCATGTTCTTAAATTCAAATGTAACAAAGATTGAGCATTTATAAGTGCAACATTGCAATGGACTCCGTGTTCACAACGGGTATCCATTTGCAATTATGAACTAATCATTTATAACCTTTCGATTAAATTTATAATTGTTGTTCATGTATAAGTTTACAAAAGACGACCGGGAGAAACTATGATCGAAGAAGACTACGGCTGGTGGAAAATGGAGTCAGGTATCACAGACAACAAATTGACTAAAGTGACATCCTTAAGAAGGTTAGATCTTCAGGGAACTGTTATTGGAGCGAGCGTGGTCATAAATGCTAATGACACAATTCAGAATCTCAGAAACTATGGGTGAAGTTTACGACAGCAACCGTATTTCTAATATAATTAAAAATTGACAATACTTAAACCAGATCCATTATGTACTTAAAGTTGGACAGTTGTTTATTCAAAAGTTATATATCAATTCAACTGGTTATGATTTAAAAGAACTTCATGATATTAATGCTAATAAGAGCAACAAAAAAAAGACTTGCCACTTGAATATTTTGTACTTATACGGTCTCATATGTGAAGTATTTAATATACCTACGATTATTTTTTGGAAATTGTGATGCTTTTGCCAAAATCTACAATAGATAAAACCATTTCCTTGGTAGAAATCCATAACAACACGGTGAAAAAATAGTAATTTATATTATAATATTTCTACAAAATTTACAGGTATAGAGTTGATAGCTATTTCTATCTAACTAGAGCTTAGTTCTGATGAAGGGTTAGCCGAAATAGCCATTAACTATATGTCTTATAAATTTTGTTGAACTAAAATACATTGCTATTTTTAACATCAGTTCAGAGTTAATCATCTTCACACTATCGAAAAATATATATACATGTTTGTTACAACTATAACTAGTTCAGCCACCTTTTTACTTTTGAATTTACTAAATACATAGGAATAGAAAAGTGGACACGGTGACAAAAGCAAACTTCATTTTGGTGAATCAACTCATCGAAATCGTAAACGGAACAAAAAAATTCATCTGGGAAGACACCTGGGGATACAAATTACCAGATGGATCATGGAACGGAATGATTGCGACGATGCTTAAGGGACATTCCGACATTGGCGGTAAGAACTAAAAACTTCCAGCCTTGTCTTTTTTTACATTATTTTAAAATAAACTTTATTTTTCCATCTATAAAGCAATGGAAATTTCTATTACTATAATATACGTTAAAGCGATATTTTTTATTATAAAATCATCGCTTTATCATAAGTATGTTTTATGAACAGTATACGTTTATGCTACTTAGTTTCTTTTTATATCGTGTGATTTTAGCTTTCCTTTTCTGGTATTATAATTCTTTTTAGAAGTATAATACAGATATAATTTATGATAACGACTGAAGGTGCTTGATGAAATTTCAACATCAAATTTGAATTGTTACAACTTTGGACGATTCCACATGTTTTGTCAACGAGTTGTTGCAAATAACAAAATAATATCTTAAATCGAAAATCGGTAACCTCCATAAGTAACATGCTCGTGACTTAACTATTTAAAATTTGTGATATCGACTGAAAATGCTTGATGGCATTTCAATATCAAATTTGAATTTTTGAAACTTTGGTTCTATCTTTCGGCACCTTCTGAAATTTTATCATACGGTTGCAACAGATCTGACTGTTGCATGCATGTGATAGAATGCCTGAAGATGCCGAAAGGCGAAACCCGGGTCGTTAGTGACATAACATGTGGAATCGTACAAAGTTATAACAATTCAAATGTGTATATTATAGATGTTAAATTATGTGTTACCAAGAGTCTTTGTTATTGAATAGATTCAATACGATATTTTAATAATACAGTGTTTAACTTTAACTGATTGCCAACATAAATAAATTCAAAATTATTTTACTTAAGACGAATATTTTCGACAAATTGCGGAGCTGAAGCAATACAATGGCGATTTATTTTGAATATTTGAAAACATTTGATGCCAAGGAAACTGGTGAAGGTATAACTTTTTTATCATGACGTACCAATCAATATCTATTTAAAATTTTACTTAGGAAAATAATATCATTGAATAGCAAATAATTAATTCAACGATATTTTTTCAGTATTTTCTTGTATTAGTAATTTAGGGATTTTTATGTTGAGTATTGATCTAAGCTCTTCGCCTTTCGGCAAAAGCAACCATTTTCCTTGAAACTACTGACACTGTCTGCAAATCATTTCATTTGAGAGTTATTTTGGGTGCGACGAATGATTTTTTTATAATGTGACTTCATAAATTTTGTTCTGTTTACATCATCTCTCATACTATAATCCGATCAAAGATAAATCTACACATTTACATTCACTAGTCTTCCTGATTTTGGTAGATCTTGAATTACAATATTATATATATATATGATTGAATCACCGCGCATTTACATGCAATTTTTTAACTAACATCGTTATATATGTTATACAACGTTACTGTACCAGTTATAAGTTAAAGGAAGCATAACGTAGTCTAGCCGCGATTATACTGTATTTTCGCTTTGATTGTTGATTTATGGCTGAAAAACGAAATAAATAAAAAAAATATTTCCTCCGATACTGACATTGTCGTTGAAAATAGAAAAATTGTCAAAAAGTTCCACGTTTTAGCATATATTTAAAAATTTCTGAAAAAAATTGAAGTGAGTATGATAATTTTAGATGTTGGCTTTGCATAAACATGCATTATTTTAGGTACCCCACTTTTCTTCACTGCCGAACGTATTCCAGTGGTTGACTATATAGTAATGACCACACCGACGATCGCGAAGTTCATTTTTCGTCAGCCACCTCTATCTTACGTGAGTAACCTATTTCTGCTCCCGTTCAGTTTGACGGTATGGGTCGCTTCAGCGATTCTCGTTATACTCATCGTCCTGACACTGTATTCGATTGCTGTATGGGAAGAAAAAAGGCCACAACATGTTCCAAAGGTAATATTTTTATTTTTCCTAATAGAGTTAAAACAAATTAATAATTTTACTAGCTATTGCGGAGTCCACCATAAATTTATACACAGTTCGTACATAGGCAGTATTCTTACTATAGCGGGAGCGGATACAGCTCTCTACAACCATATCGAAAATTTTGTAGGGTTCAACACTTTAATATTATTAAGTAACTATAATTAAGTTCTACCAATGCCAATTCAAAAAATACATTTAGAGGCTTTAGCCTGATCCTAGAAACAAGCGGTGATGTTAACTTGATCATAAAGCTTGACAATTATTTTTTATCTCAAATTTCTAACTGTTGAATACGATTGAATCAAAGTAAAAAATACGAGACCGTTGTAATGGAATAAATTTTTCACTAAGCAGTACAAAAAAAAATAGACTAAAATATTTCGCTAGAATTATCATTCAAAGCTTATTTCGGTACCACATAATACATAGTTTTGGCGATGGTGTAGTGTCGATAAACCTATAAATTTACTTCATAATTTTTACTGAACATTTTTTTTTAATTGAACCGTTCTTCAATGTTTATTTTTAATGTAAATTTACTATCCATTGATTCATTTTTTTATACTGCTTTTTTTCAATAGCTCTCCTGAGACCATGAATTTATGGTGAAATAATACTTGCAAGAGTAGTAGTAACACGATATATAAAAATCAAATGGTTCACATTATCTTGCAAAAAATTTAAATTAAAGACATCTTTTTACCGGCCTAGAAAATAACATTTATTAGATTTCCCATAAATATTTGAAGCTTGAATGTATGGACGATTCCTATTACATATCAGTCTCTAATTCAGAATATATTTTATAGCCGGAATTCCCCTGTCCGGCGTGTGGAAAATACGACTGCGACACGAGCCAACTTGCCGGAAATGTATCTGACGTTTCCATGATAGCTGTTGGCGCTATTTCTCAGCAGGGTAGCACAGAGGAACCGAAATCATTACCCGGTTTGTTTACTTTAAAACATATTTTATTTTCGCAGAGAAATATTTTTTACTATCCCGTGACCTGTAGCATTTCCCTTAAGTAAATAATAGTCTTTTATTATTATTTTTAGTTGGACCTTTGTGATTATCAATGAATGACTTGAAAAAATTACCATCGACAGTGACGCCATTAATGATTAATTTAATAGGTATTTACATAGTAGAATATCATTATAACACGGTGAAAAATAGCAATATATTTTAGGTCTACAAAATTTATAATTTATATGGTTGATGGCTATTTCGGCTCGCACCATCATTATCAGAACTAAGTTATAGTTAGATAATAAAAGCTATCAACTATATACCTTATAAATTTTGTAGAACTAAAATATATTGCTATTTTTCACCGAGTTATAATGGAATTCTACCAATAAAATATCAATCAAATCAATCATTAATGTTATCACTGTCAATGATGACCTAATTATCCTTTACAAGACACTTTCATTCCTAAACTACTTACTATCGAAAGTCTTTGCTTTATATAATATAAAAATTTTATGATTTCAACAATTGGTTTTAATATTTTTCATTTAGAAATACGGTTATCACTTTATTATTCAGTGGTTTATTTTGAATTAAAATAATTTTGATGAGTTGAAAGAAAATTAATTTAAATTTACCTATATTAGGACTGAAATTGTAAAAAGATATTTATGAATTTAGCAGTTAGAAATGGCGCCAATATATAAAAAAATTACTTTTCAATAATGCATTTTCTGAAAATATTGTAACTGTTATTTTTACCGCATTACATTGAATTTTAATTATTCAATTGATTATATATTAATAACTCTATATCTTTCTTAGATCATGTTGTGAGAAATATTAGATTAGATTTTATAAAGTTGAAATAAGTTTTAAAACAACCTTCATCCTGGTTTCCTATTATGTATAATGTCATTGCGACGCAGACGAACGAGAAACACAAATAATCTCGCTGATTTATATTCTAGGGCGCATATCAACTTTGGTCTTGTTTGTCGTGCTGATGTTCTTGTACAACGCTTATTCAGCTAATATTGTTGCGCTACTGCAATCCCAATCAGACAGCATCAAAACCCTGGCCGACCTCCTCAACTCCAGATTTAAGATGGGCGTACACGATAACTTATACAACAGATATTTCTTTCCGGTAAAAATATGATTACTCATTTTTTTATTCAATCCGTATTTTTCTCAACTGAGTCTTAGCTTTAAGATAAAAAAAATATCGATGAATTGGGCGATAACTTTGTGGGAAGCTCATTATTAATATAGTTTTATTTTATAATTTACAAGACGTAATATTTTTTTTCGCTTGAGAAACATCTTAAAACTAAATGTATTCTATTTTATTTATAATGCTCGCGATTGTGAGCGAAACCGGTGGAAATAAATACAAAAAAATGCGTTTTTATTATTTAAATATCATGCTTTTCTATCAAAAAGTGACAGTTGATGCCATAAAAGTAATTATTTTCTGATTTAATTATTAAGGTTACAGTGAATAAAATGAAATATTATAGTTCTTCTCCAAAATTCATTTTTAATCTAACTTTTTAGTTAAAATTAGGTTTACTGCATAATTTAGTAATTAACAACACAGTTATATAGTGAGTTTTAAGATGCTAATCGAAGGGACGTGATACGCAAAAAAACACACCAAGTGAAATAATAATAAAAAAATAGCTTATATTAATGATTAAGTTTTGTTTCATGATTATTTCATTTATATTAGTCATTTATGCTCAAATGCTTTAGCTCTATCGTATAATTGAACAAAGACATCAGACATTGAATCCTTGACGTCAAATTAAATGTTTCCTCAATTAATTACAAGTCGGACGTTTTCAAGTAATGAATCATTTCACCTCTTTTAATCGAGTGGTAAATACTGTACGACTTATATGCTGCTTTATTTCAATTTACAATAGTGCTATTATGATTTTCTCACTGTAAAAAATATACATAATTTTAGAGAATGACTGAACCGGTTCGTCAAGCAATATGGCAAGAAAAGGTGGCACCAAAGGGATCTAAACCACGTTTTATGAATTTGGAGGAAGGTGTCGAGGAAATGCGCAAGGTAAAACTATTCCAAATAGTATGATTACTTTAACATGCTTAAGGCTGAAGTTACGAAACTCAAAAAAAAGCGATATGGTGGACATATGCATATGTCCACCATATTGCATATGTGATACACGAATTATGCATTTTTTTTTTTAAAATATAACTTAAGCTTTATTATGTATCATTTTAATCAGTAAGCTTCAAATCATGTGACTCTCTTTGCCATCTTTAGTATCTACACTCTTTTCACTTATAAACTTAGATCTCATGTTAATTCGACGATATAAAAATTAATATTGTTTTGTGTCCCATATCAAAGATTATTCATTCAATTAATTTAAAATTTCTTTGTAATCATGATCTGGTCGTCAAATTTAATGTAACCAATATAGATGTTCAAATACAATATTAATTCAATGGAGCTTGTATTGCTATATGAAAAGTAAATTTAAATAAGGATTCAATCGAAATTGTTTTTAAACATTTTTAATGATTTTATTTAAGGCATTATCAATGGCTACTTATGTGTAAGGCTTCCATTTTTTATTTTTAAACAGTTCTTTCAATGGTCCTATAATACTTTTAGATATAATAGAAAATATATCTTTTACACAAAACGGTTACATTAAGAATATAACTGAACTCAGTGTAATTTTGTTAACCGTCATGGTACAAAATGACTTAAATTGTACTAATTTAATAACATTATAATTAGTTTTTAATGTTATTTTAATCATTGATAATAACACTTTATCGTGCTTTAACCTTTTTAGCTCTAATATATTGTATAAATAATAAAATATTAGCGTAATTCTATCGAACGAAAAATTATTTTTTAAAAACTTCTTTATCGTGGCCTTTACATAATAAGTAACGTATGATAGTTTACATCAGATAATTTCATTTGGATCCGCTAAAAATCACTTCCTAAATAATGATTTTGCGTTCACTCATCTCAAGCCAATCACTTTTCTTATAGCTTCTCTTCGTATGTAATATTCTACCCGCTTTACTATAATACTCGTATTATTTCAATAACTAAATCAAATTATACTCTTTTGTTATGTATCAAATCAAAGTTTTAGAGTCCTTGCTATATTAATATAAGCATTGTCTAGTTGGCAACTAAATGCCATAGCAACAAAAGGAAGATGGAAAATCGATTTGCTGAAGACAATACACGCTTTGGGGTAACCTCTATAGGTGCCCAATAAATCACTTTCAGGAAAGCCTCTCATTATAAACTACACGTTAAATCACTACGATTACTTGGCAATATAAAGCAAGAGCCGCTAGTTAATAGGTACACCCATTTTGTAATGTGGATATAGGCAGGGAAATCTCATAAACTAAACTACCCAGACGCTCAGCACGTAACATTTATTGTCGAGCTTTTTGTAAGAACGTTAAGTGCTCTCTTGATAATTAAATAGTTTTAACTAACTAACAAAACTAACTAACTTCCAAAATATACACTATTTGATATAAAATTTTAATTGAAAATTTTTTCAGTCAATCAATTAATTTAGAGGCTTTAAATAACACATTGTATTTTGAATGCACAGTGTCAGTTGTATGTACCAGGACTTTTGTTTTTAGGGTTTGTTCGCATTTCATATGGAAACGGGTGTTGGCTATCAAGTCGTCAGTGATACATTTTTAGAAGAGGAAAAGTGTGGTCTGGTTGAAATACCTTATCTCCTTGAACCATACCCTTGGTTTACAGTGCAGAAAAATTCTTCTTTCAAAGAGATGTTCAAAATCGGGTAACAGAAAAAAACCTATGCTTTACACATTTTTAAGCAATCTTTAAACAATACATTAAATATTGTAATAGAATATAGGTTGATTACACAATGCTTATCATTGTGAAACAAAAAAGTGAATAATTGCTGAGAGCAAATGTATTATTAATGTGATACAACCTTGACAACCCCAAAACACTACAACTGTGCTAAAGCTGTCACTCAAAATTGACGGAAAAATTTTGATCTGTGTCTTATATTATAGAATCAATAAAACAACAGTTCTAAAAAAATGTTACGTACAGTTTAAAAAAAGATTTTTTGGATTCTACTAAAGTAATGGAAAACCGGCGATCTACCTTTTTATTACCAATATTTCCACAAATTAATTACAAATATTTTACAATGAGAAATCGATGTAGGTTATCTCTAAAAATATCTTTTCATAAACAATTTTACAGATTTCCACCCTGCATAAAAAGATGTTCACTCTCATTATTATGATCAAACAACCGTCACCATATGAAGTTCGATGTAAATGTGTTAAGCTTTACTGATCGAACGATATCAATAAATTTTAAAATAGGATCAATGGGCTATATATAGATTTAAATACACAGTGATTGTCATATTTTCAGTACGCGACGAATTCTCGAAGCTGGTCTTCAGTCTCGACAAATTCAGCGTCTCTACACGAAAAAGCCTGATTGCAATGGACACGGAGCTGGATTTATCAGCGTAGGCATAAACGAAATTCGTCCAGCCCTGGTGTGGCTGGCCGTAGGCTATGGAGTGGCTTTTGCACTGCTAATCATTGAGAAAATAAACATGATACGGTAAACATTTTTAATACTTCTAAATTTTTCACGGTAACGTTTGTACTATTACTTACTTCAAAGAAGCAGCTAACATTGACTGTGAATTAAGATATTTTTAATTGAGTTTCATAGTAAAACGTCGATATGAATAATATTATGCAGTAAATTGAACACATTTTTGAAACAACTAAGATATTTTAAACATCATTATTTTTTTTTATATGGTTGATTTATGAAAAATATTACTGTTAGATACACAATACAAACGCGGAAAATTTCTATTAACTTTAGAAACTTAAATGCGGAAACGACCGAACTATATTAAAGTTTTTGCGATTTGATTTACAATGTTCCAGTTCCTATAAGCAACTATATATACAACTATATTTATAAGAAACGCCAACGACCATACCACGTTGTAAGCACCGGCTCTCGTGCGATCACCGAAGTTAAGCTACATTGGGCGCGGATAGTGCTTAGATGGGTAACCGCTCGGGAACACCGAGTGCCGTGTTCACTTGACTATGGGAAGGAAAACCCAGAAAGACAGAAAACCGAATACCAACCCGCGTGGGCGGCGTGGTGTTGCTATGTCCAAACCCCAACCTGAAAAAAAAAAAAAAAAGTTTTTCATTTTTAATTTAAAATATATTTTTGAATATCAGAGGACGCAGTTTTTGTTTTTATCTCTTAACGCCTGTATACTATATGACATATATTTATCTGCTGGATTTTATTATATAATAATATCATAGTTGCCGATACACCTGAATATTCCTTATGACAGACTAATAGCGATTAGATTAATAATAAATAAAGTTTTCTGCTAAATTATATTATTCTTTTCTATGGAAATGTTCATTTACTGAGGTGCTGATAAAATCATAAAATTGGTTGGCGTTGCTGTTACGAAACCATTAAATGTTTCAATTTCGACCGAATTCAATGTGACAAAACTCAGATGAATTAGTTATATGTCATACAATAACATTATCGCGTGACAGTTGGACGTCGAGCAGACTCATTAGTAAAATTGCCACTCTACATTATAGAATGAAATCTGATTTCCTAAAAAAAATATACGTAGGTACTTACTAACGTGTCAAGCCTTTGTATTGTGATATACTTTACTTTGATACATAATACACCCAGTCCTTTTTTTACGCGATACATTGGTTGCAGAAAAGGGCGCGTAAAAAAAATGATTTCGCGCAATTGCATTATATTTCTTTACACACCCTAAAACATAAATTCGCATAATATCCGATACACTTGTCAACATTTGGCAATTGTATGAGTTTTAAAAAAAATGGAATGCTTTACAAAATTAAGTTTTAAAAATACACATTTTTCTTATTTAAAAAAATAATGAAACTTACATGCCTAGCATCGTATATAGATGTGTTCTTTACAACAAATATGGGGGAAAATTGCGTAAAAACGAGTGAAGCGCGTAAAAAACTGTAGCTGCCGTCCAAAAAATTCGCGTAAAAAAAGGACTGGGTGTATATGTTTTTAATATAACATAATAAAGCTCAATGAAAAAACTCTGGAACAAATAATTTTAGTATACAGTGTAACCCAGTTTTTACGTGCCCGGAATTCACATTTCCCAATATTTGCGTTCAATTTTTACAATCCCGTTTTACTACAGTACATTTAGTACTAGCTTTTACGTTACTTTTTGTCGCAATTTACGCATGAAGTATTCAAAATGCAAATCAATTTATAAACACGTTTAATTAAATAAGCAACAATTTTAAATCTTTAAAATGAATATACGATAGCTGAAAATCTACTTCAGTAGAATTGAAAGCGTATCCAGAGAAACTTTCTTATCGTTTTATAAGATCGAAAGAGCCAATTAACGTGATTGTATTCTCTAAATTTCCCGCTAACTACGCTTTTTTAAATAAGTCTCTTCAAAAACGTAAAATCGGTGCTTCATGTAATATTAAATATAATATGTAATGATTTCTTTTTTAATCGTTCATAGACAACCTTTTTACATCGCATATTTATGAAAAGATTTTATTACCATCTACATTCATAATTTCAAATAATCGCTGAAATGTTAATAAAATAATTATGATTTTACATAGTTCTTAGCCAATTCCTGCAGAGCTATATAAAGTTTACTCTCACAGTGAATATTTCAAAAAATAATTCAGTAGTGTTGCTGCCAACCAAAATTATGGTGATTATATGAAAAATATGGCCACAAAATATATATTTATGAAAAAGTTTTGACACTATTAACTAGGCATCGTACAACACACTGTTACAACAGTAAGAGTTTAAATAACATCTGATCAACAGCAAAAATATACGAATTTAGTTGTGGAACATTATGCTTATTTTTATTATCAATTTTTCTTCATTTTTTAGTTTCTGTTTTTCATATCGTTGCTAAAATAATGTGCGTGTTTATGATATTTCATGGCGAGTAATGTGCAGATAGCGACATCTATAAATCTTTGAAATAAGAAAAATACAATTCTTGATTTACAATTTCTTTAGTCTTTAAATATATAGAGCGCGAAGGGCGCCAGAGCTGTAACACCGCTAGTATAAATTTACTCAATCTAGTTCTAGATAACCAACCTTTCACCTAAATAAAAATAGTTTATCAAATTTTCCTAAAATTACTTTTAAATAAACTTTGTAGGATGAAAAAATTCGATTCTATCAATCCTTTCCTTAGCAATGAAAAATATCTATACATTATGCAGCAAATGTCTAGTGTATTTTATTAAAATGAACACTATTATCAACTGAGATATTTAAAAAAAAAATTAACACAGATTAGTGAAATATGTGAATTTATGTTAACGAAAATGTTTTAAATTCTTTTATTAACAAATGTCATTTGGTGCATGTCATATTAATTGAGATACTCGATAAGAAATACTCAATTGCTACACGAATGTGTTCTTTGGTGATATCCATTGTCTAAGTGGTAAAGTCTAAATTATTTTAGCAACATGCCTGAAACGATACTTATTTATAATATATAGAATGAAGTTAAATTATTATTTACTATTCTACAAAACAAAGTCAATGCATTTATAATATTAAATACTGATTTTTTTTATTTCAGATACATCTACTTTGTAAAAAGCTCTCAACGTAAAAGTCATGAAATTGCAAATGAAAGTGACTACATGTGGAAGAAAAATTTTGAAACTAACTATCGAGCGACATATAATGAATAAATATTGTTCAATTATTGATAATTTCATTATTTTTAAAATATCAACATAGATGGGGATACTATTAAAAATATTATACTACAGCTTTTATTTATATTTTGCACATTATTGGTGTTAGATCATTCTAGATGAATATTGAACTTCTATCCACAATATGTGTGAGAGGTAATTATAGTTAAGTAACATTAAAAATACATATTAATCACAGTCAACAAACAGCTTTTGATTTTTTTACAAATATAGCAAAGCCTTTTTATCAATCTATCATTTGTTGGCAAAATAACACACTGGCTAAGTAGAACAAGGTAATTTATTTGAAATATTTATTCAAATTGTATTGGATATTTATGTTTAAAAATATTACACGTTTTATTTTTACCAATGTTATTGTGCTGTGTTTGATTTTACATTATTAAATATAGAATCGCCAAACTTTAACATTCATCAACTATTTTTCTGTTGAGTTGACTAAAATCTAATTACGTGAATAAAATGGGTTGAAAATCAGTTTTTTAATCCAGTGCCTCTAAAAATTAATCATGCCCTTAATTTGAAAAATAAAAATGTTATCAGCCCCCATTTTGAGAAGCACGACTTTAAATAAACCTGTACAATAAGAACACACTGCATTCTATGAAGCAGTAAATTTGTGAAACTTAGAGCGCAGAATATTAAAAAAGCTTATGATTATATCTAATTGACAAAAAAGTATCACATTTTTATTCTTAATTCCCATATAACATATTTGAAATAATATATTATACCTGTATTAATAATTGCTTATAAAAAAAAAATCCAATTATTTATGTCGAAAGAATTACAAATATAACATGAGTTACAAAAACATTGCATTCATTATTCCTTCCGCAAAATAAATGTATAAATTATAAGTATTCTATACTAAAAAAAAATAAGTTTTTTTCATTCAGTCTAAGCTATTTTTGAGGCCTCTAAGATTTTGAAACCATAAACGAGCATCTCATGCACTTATGGTGTTATCCATTATGAAGTGTTTTATTGTACATATTATGTATAGAGGAAAAAATAATCAATCTCATGGGCTCCTCTTCACGGCAAGCCTTCATCAGTCATTATATTGAATGTCTCGATCGACCAGTTTTTGATGCCATCCTTATGCTAGCTGCCATTCATCTCATCGACTGGTTCAGCAGCCGCTTATTACAAAAATATTAGATACTGCGAAAAACATTTGCCAATTTATGTATTTTCTGCTTTTTGGATTTTAAAAATATGTTCTTCCAAAATACAAATATTATGGACTGATTAAGATAATATGAATAGCATGCATAAAGATGCATTAAGTGTGATCACTTAATAAAAAGGAATTTATTATTAATATCTTAATCTATAAATAAATGAATAAATATTGTTTTCGGCCAAATATTTTTATATTATCTCAAACCAACTCTAGACTACACCCCTAAAAATGATATAGCGTTTTTTATGAAAATGCTGCAAAAACATAGTCATCGTTTTTTACGAATAATTATTTGCAATTTGTTTTTTTTTACTTTAAAACATTGTGAAATAAATATTTAAGTACCTAAATAATGAAGAAAATTGTCAACATATTATTTAAATTTGAGTATTCATTAATCTGTAAATAGTTATCTAAGCTCTAAGTGATATCTAAAAATATTCTTGTAAATATTTTTTTTACCAAGTGATATATATTTTTTTATTTTTTCTACCACATTTGTTAAAATATTTTGTTCGTAAAATAGCCGTAAAGCCAAAAGGAAACACCGTATAGCTAAATAAAATTATTCCAAAAACAAATTTTTAACAGCGTACATAATTTTATGTAAAATCCAAATTTGTGCTTTACTTATGTATTAATGCTCTGTGGCAAGCTATGCAATATTGTCTATGATACTTGCCTCGGACATAGACTAATAATATACCTGAATATATCAAAGTTGCTTGTCTATACTCACAGGTTATACACTTCTATACTGTCAGGTTAATTGTTTCTTTTGGGCTTAGTTATTTGTTTCTTGAAATGTATCTCAATTAGTTTTGATTGTTATATTGTCCATCATAATTGCTAAGCAATAATCAGCATCCCGATAATGGCGGACGTCCGTGATATCCTAGATTTGGAGAGGCCAGTTACCCCTGAATTAACCAGGGAATCAATTTTAAGCAGCGAAAAGCTTAAAAAGCGATATGCCACCGTCAAGGCATCGAAGAGACCTGAAGGAATGCACAGAGAGGTCTTTGCGCTGCTGTACAATGACAATAAAGATGCCCCTCCGTTGCTGCCTACTGACACTGGTAAACATCATTCTAAACAATATCAAAACTCCATGTAACTTTTGAAAATAATTATACTCGTTTTGCTTGGGTAGTGTGATTTATAGGCAATATTTTTGTGAGTCAGTGTTTGTTTAGTCACAAATGAAGATGACAATATAAATTAGGATGCGATCTTGTAAGTATGTGCTAATTGTCATGGAATGAAGTGTGAACAAAGATATGTTTAATTACACTTACTCTCAATGTGGAGCATTTAGAAACCTACTTAAGCATCTCAGCAGAACTGGCTGTAAGTTGAATTTTTAACCTCTTCTAAAATTTCATAACAATTGGTTTTTTTCTTAGGTAAAGGATACAAACAAGCTAAAGCCAAATTGGGAATGAGAAAAGCACGTCGTTGGGTTTGGACACCATTTACAAATCCGGCTCGTACAGATGGAGCTGTATTCCATCATTGGAGACGTAGCTCAGACGAACCAAGGGAATATCCATTCGCACAATTCAACAAGGTAAATGACATTAACTTGAAATAAATCTAAGAAAATAAACCACTTAAAGAAAGCTAAAAATATATTCTTGACAAAAATTAAATTTAATATCATACATGCAGTAAAACTTTGATGGCTTATAATGTAAGTTTCAATGATATTCTTCCCAATTCGAGATAATCAATCTGTGTTTTTTAATGCATTTTTGTCTCAATGTTTGCATAGTGGGATCTTAACTGACAGAGTATGTTTGTTGTGTTGATGGAATGTGGCTTCCTGTATTTAAAATCGTTTACCTTTATAATAGTTCTGCAGCTGTGTGTTAAGTAATATTTAAACATATATTATATATACATTGAAATAAAAGCTACTCTTCACTGAAATATAATTGTGATGCATTTTCTTTTTCTGCGTTTTGAATTAATATTATTTTATGAATCATGAACATATTACTTTGTGAAGACTTTCTTTGTTATAACCTAATGTATCTGTCAATTAACAAATTTTTGATCAAAATCTGGGCCAAACATACATATGATGAATCAATTAAATGAAGAAAAAAATCATGATATCAGTAAACTGCTGCTAGGCACTAATAAATCAATGTGTCATATAATAGTATTTATTCTATACCCATCAGAAAATGCTATCCAATTCTGTAAAATTTTATCTGTCTGTTTGTTATAGCAAAGCAAAATTTACTTAGCCATTTTTTATAAGAAAGGCTTATATTTCTCAAATCAATGTAAACAATTGTGATCATCAAAATTAATTTTGTTGTTTTCCTTTTTTTCATCTAATCCAGCAAGTGTCTGTTCCAAGCTACACAGAAGCTGAGTATACGGGACATTTGCGCAGCGAGGAGTGGTCCCGTGCAGAGACCGATCACCTGATGGAACTCAGCCGTCGTTTTGATTTACGTTTCCTTGTAATTTCTGATCGATGGGATAGAGCAGCATTTAGAGATCGTTCTGTTGAAGATCTCAAAGAAAGATATTATAGTGTTTGCGCTATTTTAAGCAAGGTATGAACGAATCAATCAATTCTTTGGAAAACCCTTTAAAAATGAATGATCAATGTAATATGTTCAAGGTAGATTCACTTATCTTAATTTGAGTATTATTTTAGTATATTCATTGAATTGTATTCTAGTGAGACTCCATAATAGGATTAAAATAATCAAAAGTTTTGAACTCAAGATGTTTTTTTTACTTTGCATATTGATAGTTATTTCAGCTTCCGCCATAGTCAGAAATATGAATAAACTGTAGCTTGAATCAATTTTATTTAATACTTTTCTAAACAACACTTACATAATTATTGTCATGTTTTGTGTAGGTGAAAAGCAACAGCTGGCATGGTCATGGCTTGGGAGGCGTTGGTAGCGAACGGAGACCTTTTATTTTTGATGCTGAGCATGAGAGAAGAAGAAAAGAACAGTTACGACGATTGTTTGACAGAACTCAAGAACAGGTTGATTGTTTTATAAAATTACTTTCAATATAAACCACAATTGTTTATTTGAAATAGTGAATTTTGATTGGTGTGAATATTGGTTCACACTAGACTCTTAGACTAGAACAACTTGCAATAAAAGAATCCCAAAATAATTATTATTCTGTGAGATACCAGTTTTATGTGAATATGATGAGATTTCTCAGAATTCAATGATTTCTGCAGTTACCATAGTTATTTAACTTGTTAAATGATCACAAATCATATAACCAATTGTGATGTAAACTCATAAAATATCAATGTATTAAATGACTATTTTTACCCTGAAGTATCTAGTGCAATACGGATAAGCTTTTATATTTTTGTGGGCATGATGCTTAAATGTATGTTTATACAGAAATAACAAAAACTATTTATACCATAGATGGAAGAAGAACAATCACTGATGAACGAGCTTAAAAAAATTGAGGCCCGCAAAAAGGAACGCGAAAGAAAAACTCAGGATCTTCAGAAATTGATATCTCAGGCTGACAGCGCACCGACAAGCGGACGAGGTGGGGCATCCGAAAGTGGCATCGGCGGTACAGGAAGCTCACACCTTTCAGGAATCAACAACACTCCATCTTCTGCAGGATCGGCTTCCAGAAGACACGATCGACGATTACATAAAAAGAAAGTTCCCCCACATTCTAGATCTATGAAGACATCTGAAACTATTGTAAGCTTAAATCATTCATTTGAATATTTTCATCTTGTCTAACACCGTGTTCTTGATTGACTTGGCTAATGTTCCATTTTTATTCTGTAGAGTGTCGAAGGTGCCGGCATACGGTTTCCAGAAGCTCGAGGATCAGGAGTTTGGCTAAGATCTCAAAGGATGAAGTTGCCCCCTGGTGTTGGTCAAAAGAAAGCGAAAGCAATTGATCAGGCATTGCAAAGTTTAAATATAGGCAAGTCAAATTCGCAATTTAGTAATAGCCAGTTATTTTTAACGATATGATATTTACGAACTATTATACCAGTAAATATATTCGCATCAATTTATGTATTTAACATAAATGTTAAGTGAAATTTTGTGCGCTATGGTTTTTAATATAATTATCAATTTAATATTAATTTCCCTTTCATAACTCTTTAATTTTCATAATATTTACAGACACAAACCCACCTCCGACGGCTGATATTTGCCAGCAATTCAATGAGCTTCGATCTGAACTATCATTGGCCCTAGAGCTTAAAGCAGCTCTTGCATCTTGCGAGTATGATCTCCAATCGTTAAGACATCAGTATCAAGGATTTGGCGGTCAGGTAAAATAATCACATTACTCTCATAATTATTCATCTCCCAAATTTCATTGATTGAATTGTGCTTTGTGTTTGCATCGAGAGCCACAATCCTGTTTTTCTTTCCCGGTTATCCTTCAGTCCAATAAATATCCTCATTGGACTGAAGAAAAGTTGAAAAATCTCACCATTGTATGAAGCATTGGAAAAAGAAAACAGATGTATAGTTAACTCAATATTGATTTTTTTCAAGATACTAAGCTGATTGACAGCAAAGTCATTGAAATATTCAAAAATTAGCCTATATAGTTCACAGAATCTGCTTGGAAAAATATCTATTAGACATTTTCTCTGTCCTGAATGATGATAATACAAATTAGAAAGA
Source organism: Himalopsyche japonica (assembly GCA_028555115.1). Classification (NCBI taxonomy): domain Eukaryota; kingdom Metazoa; phylum Arthropoda; class Insecta; order Trichoptera; family Rhyacophilidae; genus Himalopsyche; species Himalopsyche japonica. The sequence goes on along the minus strand of JAHFWJ010000271.1, from coordinate 166,358 downwards.
GTTTGTGAGTCCAACAGATAAGTATTCCATGAAAACACTTGAGCGTTACATTAGCGGTAACAACATATCTGAATTGCCTTACATATTGTTACTACTAGTTGCCCCCAGGTCATATTACCAGCTTTTTTGTCTTACAAATATTATTTCTGCGCTTGGCATTAAACATATTAATAATTTTACATACATGAATTCAATCAATTTATTATTTATTATTATGTACATAGGAAATGTTAGAAAAGTGTAAGATGTTGCAATAAGTTCAATTATTTGTACAACTCAGTTTTCAAACATTCTTTAACACAACTTGGTAGGGAACTTGTCAAATATTTAAATCTTCTATGACATCTATATTTTAGGATTGAAGTAAATATGATATCTCTTGCTTTCAGGTGCTAACAATTCCAGCATCAATATCAGGAACCACTGAGCTAGAAACCAAACCTAATGCTGAAATAATTGATGTCGTCGGATCACCTGGCACACCCGCAATCAATTAAAATACTCAACTTCACTATGTATTTGCTTAACTTTTATTCTATTTCATTAAAGACATTATTTTAATAAAGCCATTTTAGCTTATAATTTATTGAATCTTGTGAATTTAGCTGTAAGAAAGACAACTAATGCGAATGGGCATATTATGATTAATAAAATTGAAACTGTGTTTTCAACTGCACTAAATTTATTTTAGCCATGTTTCCCTTCAACGTGGAACACATAGATTTCTAGTGGGTTATGTATTACAAAAATCTAGAGAACTCATTTTACTGAAACTGGCTATTATTCAGTTGCTTCGAACTCTTTTCAATAGGATAAGAATAGAAGGATGATTTTAGTAATTCATGTAATAATATATAGGTGCCAACCTATCAGCGGCGGATTTTAGCATAACCACAACATGCTCAAGCTTGTGGCCTCACTTATTTATATCACCCACATCTATTTCACAAGCCACAAATAAATTATTCTGGAAATGTTTGTGATCAAAAGAGGTTGCAAATACATATAAATCACTTAAACTTGTATGATGACTAATAAAACAACAACTTAAACGCATAATTCATAAACATAGTCTGCTCTAAGGGTGATCTATCTTAAAATGGGAAAAAGGATCAACAGTGAATATATATTACACAGCATTATTTGTGTTTGTAAATGAATAAGAAAAAAAGTACTCTTTCAATAATATAATGCACTGTGTCACAATTCGATTACAACAATGGCAAAATTATATGTATCAAAAGCACTGCATTAATCCAGCCTTAAGCATTCAGCTCTGGTGTCAATTATGCTACAGTAACTTTACATCAACAATTACTGTAAGTCCACATTTAACTTCAAAAAAGTAAAGTTCAATGATTCTTCCATTTCATACAGTGAATCATATTGTCACTTTTTATTGATGCAATGGTATATGATGAGTTTTCTAAGGATTTTCTACTACCCAAGACTGCTTTTTATTAGTTAAGGTAAGTAAGTATATAAATGGAAATGGTTCTCACCACTAATTATTGTTTTTTCACAATAATTAAATTATGTATCTGTCTTTCTCCCACAGACCCTGTTTTTCAAAATCATTCACTAAATAATGAATAGTGATTTTTGATAGCACACTATTTGTACCCAAAATTTTGAGTAGTTTTCTAATCATGCATCACAAAAATTTATAACTGACTGTGAAAAATGAAATATATAAAATTAAGTGGTTTGGAAGGAATAAAATAAATTGCATGAAATTTTCATTGCGAAAGCCATTTATTTCTTGAATAAATATAGTGACAAGACATAGTTAGCATCTTAAATCTCCCTTAGAGAGATATTACCAGCAAATATGTATATATTATAGCAATCATCTAATACTCGTGAATTACTTTAATAAAAATAGTAATACTTCTAGACAAGTGCCATTTCAGGAAGTAATCAGTTGCCGTTACAGAGATTTCATATTCGTTATCGATTACGTTATCAGATCAAATTAATACAATATTACTACTTAATATTATGTATAGTAAATTTTTAGCAAAAAACAAAATACAGAGCTGCCATATAAAGAAAACATTTATTTATTCATTTGAATAATGATCAATTTGTAAAAAGCAGTATGTCTTTTGAAATTAAGCAAATATAACTAGATGATACTGCACCAGAAAAGATGAGATTCTTAGGAAAAATCACGGCATCTTTTAATAGTTATTTTAAACATTTTTCTATAAGCTTTCATTCTCTTAATATGTGAACCATCAAATTTTATAGGCAAATCTGTTATCAATACTTTGACTCGTACAGTAATTTTTGCTTCATGTAATCGGGCACTCCTGGGAAACAATTGAACTAAGAAATGAAAAATGCTATAGGATGTAAAATAAATAAGAATGCATTATACATAGTAATATGACCTCCCTCCATTTCAAATAAATTATTTAAAAAAAAACAAGAACATATCAAATACTGTAAACATGGAATGATGTCAATATAAAAATATATAAAAGTTAAGGGAACATTAATAGAAAGTATTTTTTTCATTCTGTGGATATTTTTACATCTGGCAAGAAGAAGGTTTTTATATTTCCAATATATAAAGAACTTCAAAAAAGTTGAAGGTGACATTGGAGCCACAAATATTTCTTTAAAAATATATAAACATTCACTTTAAAACCTTACAATTAATCCATAATTATTATATACACTTTAAATGGTAGCAGTCAAAACAATTCTTTCAAGCATAGTGCATTAAACAATCCACACTGCACTTATAAAATGTATATAGCCAGCCATTCTATACACAATTTTATAACTATTTTTTTTCTACTTATCCATTTGTAAACAAATCAATTGGAAAACCAATACATGAATATCAAGCTCAATACTCAGAAAACACAATGTCAGTAGGAATTATTGATTTAAAATATGCTTCAATCCGCCAATGGTTATGGTGACACGCAACAAATTTGTAGAATTTTTCTCTCCGTGCAGCATTTTATTGGATTATTTAACTCTCTATGAAACACTTTCATTCCCCTAAAGTTTTCTAATTAGTAATTAAAGTAGATATTATATTAGTTTATGAGTTACAAAAGTAACTCTTATCTTACAATACAGAAAAGGTATATAACTATTTTTTACATTGTGTTTATTTTATGTTTAGTGTATTTTCATTAACTACGATCAATATGGCCAGTTTTACTAATTTTTACAATTAAATATAATCAACTAATTACTAATAATGATACATTGTTGATTTGTCGACTAGAATAGATGAGGATAGCCAATACAGACTGTTTATACTCTTAGGAAAAAATGTCTGTGCAAAAATACTCAATTGTTTTTAATATTGGATTAATTGACAGTTTTAGCATTCATAAATAATGTTTGAATTTTTCAATATTACAAAATCTAAAACATGATATAAAATTCTTTTGATTTATCAACTCTAAAAATTCATTTTTATGCCTTTGTCTATAAAATAAGATTTCTGCCGTGAAACAGCAGCACCGGTTCATTTTGACTGTTGCGCTTTCATTTCTTTTTTCCTAAGAACTCCACCATCTGACTGAACTTCTCTTCTTCCTCCGTTAGCAGAAGGGACTCGAGGCACCCTTTGAAGTAAGGTGTCGTGAAGCACTGGAGCCTGAAACATAAATAAACAACTGTTACAGCTAGATGAACACTATTAATAGACAACGACGCAGTATATTTTATCTTTCCAAAGAAAAGGCATGTTAACTTAACATTTCGCTATATTTCATAAACATTTCAAGAGAGACAAAAATTTGGTGATAGACTAAAAGTGGTTCTTTGAATACATACAATGCACTACTGATTTTGATCATCCTATATTAAAAAACCATATTTTTAACGATGTAACGAACAGAAGAAATTCTTCTTAAAGATCTGATAATTAATCAGTTACTAAACTCTCTTTTTCAAAAAGAGAATGAATAAAAAAATAGTAGCAGGACTTGACAAATGGTTAAATTACCCTAACAACATCTGCTTAATAGATTGGATCTAGATTGGATAGATGGAAAAGCCATTGCTGACTTGAATAATTGACTGAAGGGTTGTTAATTAGTAATTAGAAATATGAATGATGAATACATTAATTGTCAGTGTCTTTAAATTTATGTTAATATTATTTTATTGCAACTCTTGAGAACAGTTTTTAAATATCAAATAATCAACACAAATTAGGATATGTTTAAAACTTAAACTGTATGAAAACTAACTGTAGAAAACTTAAATTTTACAGGTGTGTGGCAGAATTGTTCAATATCCTTTTATTGCTCTCTCAAACATTTAATAATTATTATATTAAATTCCGGAAGAAGTTTTTAAAAAATATCGTAATTATTGAATGGGAATGGTTAAAATAGATAGTTGTATATAAATATAATATAAACAATTCTCTTATAATGCATTATTTTAAATGTTATAGTGCAGTAAGACATTTTTTTTTTTCAAAAATTTTAATGAGAGCTAAGCAAAGACATTTATGGATAGAATAATTGGACCGTTAATCAGGCTGCAGTGACTAAATATAATTGGTCAATATTTAAATAGTATCCACGTAACACCCTTTAATAATTTTTGCATATGAAACACTTCCATAAGATATTATCAAATAAATTTTCCGAAATATAAATTTAAATGCATATTTTTATTTTTATACTACTTGAAGGAACGATATACTACTGACATGGTAGAGGTTTTTAGAAAACATAGAACTTTAACTTAAAATATGCAGAAGTATAATAATAGTAGAATAGACATTAAAAAGGTTATGTTACAATAGATTTTTTTACTGGAAAATGTTTTCATTATTAAGAATTGAAAAATCATTCCATGAATGCTTGATACTTTAATAGTTTTTATTATTTATTTACAAAAAAAAGAACAGTTTCCAATAAAAAGTAGAAATAAACATTGATTATTGAAGTGTGAAGTATCTGAAAAGTGAAAAGTGTTAGTCAAGAAACAAGTAATTTGCTGAAAGAAGAACCTTTGAAATTCCCACCCAGAAAAAAATCGTAAGAGGAAGTAAGAGAGTAAGAAATTATATTGTATTTTTTCCAATAAAACATGTAAAAAAAAGGAAAAAAAACTATTTAGACTTCTGGAGGAATAACAATACAATTGTAATGTAATTGTAAATTCCATAATAATTTGCTATGTAAGGAATTATGATGTTTACAATCTATAGCAACCAGTAGAGAAATAGATTGTTAAGAAGCGAAAGGAATTAATTAAATTGTAATTTTCCACTATTTTTTATGAAATGACCAGTTCCCGTTTTGTAAACCACCAGCGTATTCAACTGATAGTGGAAAAGATGGTCCATATCATAATGCAATATGCTCTTTGTTTAAAATTGTGGAATAATTGCAATAAATTGTTTATCGTTAATTCCTTTAAAGTTTAAAATGGTTAGTAATTGTTAATAAAGGATAAAATAAATATACAAATTATAAGGAGGAAATATAAAAAATAAAACCAAAAACAAAAATACCTAAACCCCAGGTTCACCCCCGTGTAGTTGTTTGATCCATGTTTTGACCTCGCCCACTTCGTCCGTCATTTGAAGTGCTTCCAAACATCCCTTGAAGTAGTCTGACGTGAAACAGTCCTTCCTGAAAATCAACTGATGTGCTTAAAATCGGGGCCACTAGCGCCATTTCATGAAGACTTTTTCATAACTTAAAAATGGTCGGAGGAATTCGACTGTTACCATTTTTAAAATAGTTCTTTTTTTATCAATATTAGTTGGTCGAAGAGTAAAAATAAAATTTAAGCCGCATCTATAGGTTTATGATAGCGACTAAAACTGCGGCGCTACATAATTAACATACACGAATTGAACTGCTTAAATTTAATTTTCGACATAGAATTAGTAAAACTTATTTTATTATAGGTTATTTTTCATTAATTTTATTTGAGTGTATTTAATATTCAATATTTGGATCGTCTTAGGCATAGATACAAATCGAAATGATCATTTATTGAGGTATTAGTCAAATACTTCAAGAAGTCACTAAAATAGTATTCTATTATTTATGGTCAATCGTATTTTTCTTTCGGCAGATTACAGTAATTGACACCGAGTCTTTTCATTAAGCATTACATACATTTTTCAACACAATTATCGTTGGCAGATTGTCAATAAAGCTCCGAACCGACACTCACTTATGAATATCTAACAGAATGTAGTCAATCAATATTATTGCATAAATCGTATTAATTTACCTGCATAACGAGTGTAGCTGCGGTTCTCTGAATAGATTGTAGCAGTCTTCACAGATGCGGTCTAATCTGGCGAATATGCTTTTGTCGTAAACTCCTTTGCACTGGATCTCGAAGAAGGATCTCTTGGTGAGGTGATGACTGGCCAGAGGCGCCGCAGGCCCGGCGGCCGCCAGGGCCGCCAGCAGCGCCGCCGCCCACACGCCACCCCTTCCCCACGCGCCTACTACCATCTGAAAAAACCAATACAACTATTTTAGTTTATTTATATAAAATATATTAATAATTACTTTTTAATATTTAAAATTAACTAACAATGCTTGTATATTGATGTAATATTGAATCCCATAAAGTAAGCTATTTTTAACCCTTTGAGTAGTGAGTTATTTTTTTACGAAATAAGTTTTTTTGGTTTATTTTTGTGTTTTTTTTGTGGTTCAATCTAGAAAGAATATTTATTATTATATCACGTAGTAAATAAAGTTGTACAATTGAGAAATGCATAGTAATAAATGTAAATAAATATATTCATTATGAATTTTCTAGAAACAATTACTTTAGTTTGAGTCTTAAAAAATAATTGCAGTCTGAGTAAACATAGTTCGATATTGACACTGATTCCTGAAAAGAAAGCGCTTGAACAGACAGTAAATTTTATGATATAATTAAAAGTATAATTTCTTTTAATTTTTTTTTTCGTAAAATTCTTTTATTAATTTGAAACAAATAAAAATTGAAAGCCCGACTGCTTAGAATTATTGACAGATGTGTGCAGCATGAATATCTGAAGAAATTATAATTATTCAACAAGAAATACAGAACTTGCAATTGATAAAAGACATCACAATATTTGGACGTACGTGTACTCAACGGGTAAATAAACATGAATTTTACAAATGAAGACATTATTCATGATAATTATGACTTCATAAAATTATTTCACATGCCTCTATACTCAGCATTAAGTAGATGGCTTAAAAAATTGCGATTTTCTCAAATTAAACAATTAGCGACACAAGATCTATATCTTGCACATTCTGGCAAAAATGTGTTTCGAAGAAAATATATTGTTTTCATTTTCATATCTTTCCAGCGTATTCCCAAGAAAAACACGTGATTTTTGTTTATCTTAGAATCCTGGAATATATAGAGTCAAACAAATGTAATGCCCAAATGTACCAAAATTTATTTTTAAAAAAATACATAGTTTTTCTTAACAAATTTTAAAAAGTAATAATTCTAATATAATCTTGATTTTAATTTATCAACTTGGGAAAATATATACAATCGTACAAAATAAACATACATTTCAGATGAATTTTATATTATTTAACTAAATAAAATATCTAGTCTACTGTAAAAATAAGTTGTGATAGTTCTCCATAAAAGATTATTTGAACAAATTACATTCCAAGGGCTGGAGTGTCTCGTCTATAGTAAGTGTTAAAAATAATACTTTTTTGTTCACACTTGATGTAGACTTTAATGAAATCTGCCAAAATTCAACCTCCGCGGCCATTGAACAATCGGAAAACATAAATTGGCAGTGCTAGTAAAAAGGTTGTGTATCACTGCTATAGAGTATAATAAAAAGTAAAATGGAGTGAAATTATAGATTTATTTAAAGCGTATCGTATCAATTCCAAAGCTATGACTGTTAATTTATGGTTAAAAAACTTAGAATACATATTACTACTGAATACAAAAAAATCGATCAAAATTTTAATAATGGTTTCCAAGCGAAAACGGCTGAATAGCTGCAATTGCACGATGAATTTACAACCAGAAATACCTATGATCTGTTTCGGTCCTCTAATTAGATAGATATTTGAATTATGTGGCGGACTACCTGTAACCGAAAGTTCTCAACAAATTAGTTCCACGATCAATGACGCTTGCTAAAACGATTACATATAATTGACAGAATGTGTAGGTCATGTATTGGGAACATATTGTCTTTTAGATCCTTAAATGTGGCACGCTTTAGGAAATCACACAGTGAATAATTTTTTATTTCTTGTATAATATAAACAAATAAACTATTATTCAATGGAACATTCCTGATAGTCGTAATTGATAAAATGTAAGGGTTAAGTGACATCTTTAGTCAACTTCACTTATCTGACTGATGTCACTACCGTACGACGCACAGCAATATGTGACAGACCTTTCTGTAATAAATTTATGGATGGTGTATTATTAAGGAATTATGTATTATTTTAAGGGTATTACAAAGAAGGACTCTTATCATTTATTTCGTCAGAAATTTTGTAAAGAAATTACCGGAATATATAAAATAAAATAGCAAAATTAAGATAAATCTATTTTTCAACAAGTGTGTTTTTTATTCATAAATTTAAATGAATTAATATCAAACCTCTACCTGAAAAGATTCCTCCCTCCTTAAATGAAGTTTTTATCTGAATGAATTCGGTCGGATCGCAAAATCGTACCGCAGAGCATAGGCCGCGGCCGACAAGGGGCGCAATTATGTTAAAAATAGCCACACGGACATGCCCTCGAGCGCCATAAAGAGAAAAGCGGCAAAAATCTAAATTACAGAGCGTAAGAAGTGATAATTATACCCACCATGCGATCAACCCAGGCTCACACAAGGAAAGGAACACCGAACATCATTAAAAATTATTTATTATCTGTTGGTGGTTTTGTAGTTGCATTTTCGAAATAGACAACGAGTGGCTTTAAAAATATAATTGCATATTCTATCGAAAATTTATTAGTTATATAGCGCATTGGCAATCATTAAAGTTCAATTTTTTATTCGTAAACAATTAAGATCCCAGGATAAAACCGTTAGATTCATATGTATTGTTTCTTATTTGAAACGAAACTGATTTGTAGTTAAATACAAATTATGCGCATTCATCCTGTTCTCAAACTTTTCAATATATAATACAATCACAGTGGACTAAAAAAACTATTGTTTTCAATATACAATGGCAGGTCCCACCGAAGAATCCATCCTCTGGGAATGTTTAAACATATACACCGAGAGCAAAACAAAAACTAGGGACAATCCAAGCAGATCGAAAAGTTTGAGGCACTCTATAAGTGATTCTTCTAACTGATCAGATTCTAATTCGTTAAAGTTTCGCTTACAATTTTTCCTACACGGCATCAGTCTTCAGGAATTCCCCTGAAAAATTCCTGAAGAAACTTTCCGAACAAGTTCTCTAGAAATATTAGTATGGCGTGTCAACCTTTAATATGGGGGATGTGCCGCCGCATCGGTGGGAACAACGTTAGGTAATCTCGGGTAAACGAAAAACTCGATTTTAAATATACTGAAATCGCTTTTGCAAAAACAACTATTTTAAAATAGCTGTAAGCAGCTGGATACATAAGATTTATTTATTGATATTTCATCAAAAACAAAAGAAATTCAATATTTTTGGTATGCGGTACAGTAATTATTTTTTCTAGTGGTTTCAAAAAAATATCAAGTGACAGCAAGTCTCTGGTTGATTGACAAAATCAAATCTGCGTACATAATTTTGAAACGTGCTAATCACAGAAAAAATGCGAGAAAAACTTTTATTGACAGATAAATAGGCGTATAAAATGTCATAATAACTAAGCATAACAAAAAAGACGAATTAATGCTAAGATTGACGCAATATTAAATTTTAAAGTTTTCATAGGCAAATTTATCGAGTGTTAGGTATTCGACCAAGATCCATGTGATAGTGCGTTGCCCATCGTTAAAGAAACCGTTTATCATGTAGTCGGCGGCCATTTTTTTGTTTCAGTTTTATTTTTCTTCCTGCCGCAGAAAAAGAGGTAACAATATAATCAGAGGGAGGTTGCCGGCAGCCTCGGGCCGAAAACAAACAAGAATCATCACATTAGGCCATTTTGTGGCCTTCACGGCGATCGAAAAGGGGAAAAAATTAACTCGCGACATCAGTGGCGGGAGAGTGGATCAATTATGTTATATAAGTAGAGTAATTTTAAAGAAATTCAATTCAATATTTAAATAACATATTTCTAGATGAACAACGCAACTAAATGATCCAACTTTAAATACTACTGAAACTCTATCATCCCAGTATCTAATTTCCCAGATTATCCAACATTGTTTTTGAAGCCAATATATTAAATTCACTATAATTCCAATTTTCTATAACAAAATTTACATTTGCTGACATTTCTGAATAAATTGAATACATAATTACTTACAAAAAATAATGTTGTTTTACCCTGTACAGTTGAAAAACTTGATAGTAAAGCCACAGGGATATTTTAATATCAGAAGTGTAGTAATTTTCTATAACCGAATAGTTCGATGGAAAAAAATACTCTTGAGTATTATTATCCCTATCTGATGATATAAACCTTAAATTTTTTATTTTTAATGCTGAAAGTTACGCCAAGCATCTGGATGCTTGGCTTCACTTTGGCACAAAATAATTGGGAAGCATTTTTCCATAAAGAAATGAAAGAACAAGCCGTTTTTAATAATAAAGGACATCTTTTAATCAATCAATCTTGAAAAAGTCTAAATCAATTATTATGTACATTTTATATGTATAAATATTTTTTTTTGCAGACAATGTAATGTTTTTGCTCGAAGGTTTGTCAAATTAACAGCATCATTGAAACAAGTGATTATTTTATACTGAGCTTGAAGTTATTACATACTGAATGGATTGTAAAAGGGCCACACAGTCTACGCCACTGCTTCATCCAGTTCCGAGGAAGGTTAACAGGTAATCAGAGTCGATTTATAAAATCGGCGTAGCCATTTTCCCCTTCTGGTCAGAAACTGAATCAGATGTCTGCTTCGATTTATCGCTTCGTCGGAGCCGTAAACGTGAAGGGTCTGAAATGTATAGTATTTCTTTCCTCGGCGTACATTTTTAATGACGGTTATCGTTGTCTACGGTCGTTGGACGGCCTATTAAATTACACCGATGACGTAACATTTCATAACCTTTTGAATATGATTCTGAGATAGTTTTTATGAACATTTTCAGTTCTTCAAACACATAGGGTAACAGATACAGTAGTCTGCAACCATTTAGTGGGCGACTCAGCATTAAAACACAATAGATATGTATTATATTTAAAATCGTAAGTAAAGACTAAGTCTTCCTTCATGTCACCCGCAAAAGCATGATATATACTTCAGTTCTAACACATTATTTACTCCATTGGTGACAGCATTGATCCGAATACTTTAAAATCCACGTTCTGTTATTTCACTCCTTTTATTTATCTCAATAGTGGGGCCATACACAATGTTAGTTGATCAAATTTTAAATCAAACAATTCAATTTATAATTTATACGGAAAAAGATCATTGCCTGGATATTGGTCGATAATTTTCTGAATTTGGCTTATAAATATACTTTTTTATTGTGAGATCATACAATGCACATTCTGTTAAATACAATAATAAAATGAAAAATGCAATTCAATAAAACCCTGCTATTTGTATCATGTTAAATAAATCAGTTAATAGTTTCAATATTCTATAGATAAAAATCAATTATGTATAATGAATATAAGCTCGACGGAATTATTTCACAAGTTGCGTTGATGGCCGACAAGGATGCATCGCAAGCCTAAATTTACAGGCTGTCATCGAATTCTACAGAATTTTACCACCCATTAAACGTATATTGCTTTGAGTTCGTGTGATCTGTAGAAAAAAACAAAACTAATCGATATTGTGAATGAATATTTTTACTTTTGTACATATTAAATTAGAATTTTGCAAAAAGTAAACATCACATGTGACCGCTTTACCGTAATCAATGTAAACAAGATTAAGCGGATGCGATTTATATGGAAATTCACTTTCTCTAACAACAAAAAACTTACAACTTTACTAGTACACTGTGTTTACTCACTTTGCCGTAACTTTATTAAAACATATTGGAGTCATGTATGGGCTCATTAAAAAATTAAATTTTAAAGCCGGTGTAGTAGAGAAAGAATATTATCACTAAAGTGTTTGAACTCTTCATTTTCTAAAATTAATAAAATGTGCACTGCATGAAATACATCCATTGCTGAAAGCTCACATTTTTTACTACCTAGCTTCTCATAGAGTACAGATTCGGAAAGTAAGCCTAATTAATTTGGTATTATCATGGAATGAAATAGACTGACACGATTGACTGTGATACATGATACAATATACACACAGGGATTGATCGTTAAAATAAAAAAATGTCCTTATTGTGATAAAATTTTTGACGAACAAATGACGCATGCATGGTTAATAGATGATATGAAGTGAGTGGAACTATTGGCCGGCTAGTGCTAAACCAGCTACACCTGTGTTATTGAAATGACGTAAATAGCACACATGCACAAAACATTACTATATAGGCTATAATAAAGCTGTTTTTAACTCTTCGACAAAATCTTCCATGTCCGCTATATTGATTTTTTAATGTGATTCGTTGGGCTAAGGTGAAAGACTGTCTAACAGTCAGCGGTTATTTAACTGTTGATTAGTTATTGACAAACTACATATCAAATAAATAGCATTTGTGCATTATTTATGTGTTATGTAATGTGATAAAAGATACGCGCACTTCGGCTGATAAAGCTTCGTCCACCTAAACGGTTCCGCGATCCGAGAAAGTAATTCGCGGAATCTGTGAAGAAAATATACTGTGATGCTCTCCCAACTAACGACCGGCCTTCGATTACGGCTCTCGGGGCACGCCACTCGCCAACATGTTGGAAAACTTGCGTTCTAATAATGAATATTCCCATGATCAACCTGCACCGGAACCAGGGATTGCAACACTGGGCGAATATACCGATATCGGAATGTAAAACAAAACAGCCACGGAATATCTATACTAACAGTATTATATTAGTAACTATTTTTGTATTAAGACAATGCAGACATTTAATCAATATATTTTCATTAAAAATATTTGAAGAAACTACAAATTATAATAACTTTCAATGTGTCATATCAACTTGAAATAGGGAGCATGCATACATATGAATTAAATTATTTCTCAAAGAACTGCTTGTTATTCAATTGTCCTTATTCTTTCAAAGAAAGTAAAGATACAAGAATAGGTCCGATGATGTAAAAGCAAACAAAAAACTTAAAATAACATACACCAAAAAGCTTCGTGAACAACGATTTTTTACTTTGTTTTCAAAGTAAGTAAGGTGATTAAACTTTTTGAATAAAAATAAAAAAATTTAGTTCTAGGTTTATCACTTTCTTTAACAACAAAAATAAAAGTATTAAATCATTTATTGAAGTGCTATTGGTTTTTTTAAATAATATTTACGTAGTTATTTGATTGTATACTAACACTTGGTTTTAATATAAAAGTATATAAGTAGATTTAAATGCAATTATTCTTCAACGGTTATGAGAATGGAAAAATAAGCCAAAAATGGCCATATAATTAATTTTATACAAGTTTGTCGACGAAACTTTCTGATATTATATCCACATAGAAATGAAATCACTAAATTCTTTTATGTATTATATATATATGGAGCGAAATATAACAGATTTTTAACCTCTAGACAAAACAGAGGTTGAAACTTAATCTTACGATGCAAAATCAAACTGAAAGAATCATGTTTTTGCGTGTCTACTTTTAAACTTTTTAAATACATTTAAAAAGTGCTGCAAAGTTTCTAAAAGAAAATTAGAGTAACAGAGAAAAGAGTGCATCACAAATAAAATCTTAACAAGAAAACCATCAAATTAAAGTTGGTCTCGCAAAATCAAATGCTTTGAATGAAAATGTGGGTTATTTAATAAAAATGTTACTTTTAAAGTTAAAATCAAGTGAAGTTACAAATGTTGTGCATTTTTTGATTGAAAAGTTTATTAAAATAGAAAAGTTAACTGAAATTTACCCAGAGTTATGACTTTTTGCCAGTCTATTGTGAAAAATATTGCTAGCTTGCATTTTTATGTTCTAACGAAATCATATTTTACTTATTAAAGGGGAAAATATTTGCGGTATATCAGCTATGCAATGTTTTCAATTGAATTATTAGTAAGACGTGGAAATAAAAAATGATAATTATTGAGAAAAAATATGGGTACTGATGTTGAATTTTTTCTCTCACCGTTATTACGAGTAATTGTCTACCAAGTTGTTTCTGAATCAATCTAAATTACTACATATTCACGCACCAAAAATACTTTGAAACGTTTCACATGAAAATAAGCAAGTTGGCTGGATAAATTTACATGCACGAAAAGTATAACACTTATATTCATTAAGACACTCTCGTGATAGCGAGCTGTCTTTTTTTCGACAAAAAAATGCATTGATTCGCATACAAAGTATATCGACGTAGATAATACACGTAACCGAGACAAATTCGGTGAACTATTTTAAAGCTTACGCGTCGCGTTAAGAAAACATTCTAATTTTGTATTGAATCAGTAGAAAATATGCGTATAAGGCTAAACAATTAAGAATTATAATACGCACTGTTTTAAAAATACCGACATACAATTTTAAATGAAATTACTATCAAGCATGCCAATTTCTGATATTTTGTTTAACGTTTTATCGATTCTTCTCGTTGAATAAACAAACGGCCAAATTCAATTTAAGGTACGGGTGTAACGACATTATATCTATTGTGAAATTTGTCCGAGATAATTTGATTAACCTATTTCATCTTAGTTTTTGATTGATTACCCATTTACGTCATTTCACTTCGTTAAAAAATTAGTTTTACTAAAGTTGAAAGTTTAATAGATTTTTCAACGTCTCGCTATTATAAGAACTTAAATAAAAGCACTATCTAAAAACCTTAGCATCAAAATAGATATTAGCACACTAGGTATTTATAATACAATTCATAATATAGTTTCTGAGCGACACTTTGTTTGGCTTAAAATATTAATGACATATCAATGAAAAAGATTCATTTATTTTTATCAAATAACATTTTTTTTGGTATTTCAACAAATTTTCAATGTGTTCGTTAGTTTATTAAATTATTAAAATATTTCAGGTCACTTAGTATTCACCTCGTTCATTCTTGAATACTGTGATCACCCATGAATTTTCTGACCGAAAGAAATATATTCTTGAAAGCTAAATCAAGTTTTAATTTAAATGCAACTACATTTCGAGTAAAGGCAACAGGTAGAAGCTGATAAAGATTCGCAGTAAGTAAGTATGAAGTGGGAGTCGTTTGCAGTGAGGTAGGTTTCTCACACTGTTCGTGACGTGAGACAGCGTAGCGGCAATCTGGACGCCGCTCAAAGAGTGAAATAAATACAATAATAATAAATTAAAACTCGCCGGTGATCAATCTATACAACTTTTATTTCATTTTATACATATAAGCTTTAAACTTTAGTCTACCGACTGTCGAAGGTGAGAGCTTTGAGTTCAATGCATTATAATACTTACTTTACTTGTACTTACAGTGTACTATCAGTTAGCAGTAGTATTTTTATGTGTCATGGCTTAAACGGGATTTCGACTATTTTTTAGTTTTTTTAGAATAATCACACAAGGTGTGACAAAACACATCAAAGCATACAGATTTTATGGTTTGATATAATATTATTCATCAATGAAATTACATCACTTTTCATGCTGGAAAATAATCCAAATATCAATATTCACCGGATATTTAGACAGTTGTAACTGTGTGATATAAAATAAACAAAACTAATTTGCAAATTTCTTCGTATTTTCTTGTTTAAATAGGTGCGTAAAACATGTACCTAAGAGTGATTGAACCTAATAATTTGAAAATTATAAATTATTTAGAATCTGAAATTAAATGTTTAAAAAATATATGCACAATGAATAAAATAAAAGAGCTGTTTATCAGCAAGGTATAAGGGCATTATAACATCATTTGAAGAAATATGGAATAGAACAATTGCACGTTTGCGTCGACTATGCTCTAGTACATAGCAAACAAAACCTTCAAATAACTTAACAGAACACGAAGCAGTCAGTTTTTTAATCAATTTATTTCTTCATTTAGCATTCAGTAAAAAATATGTAGTCACAGAGAAAAGTAATATTTAAGATAACTAAAAGACTACGCAATGAAACCTATTGAAAAATATAAATATTATTCTTATTTTTTAACATTATTCTCTGTTCAATTTTCTTAAGCCTGTAAAAGATTCTGAGTGAAACCGGTCCTGTTCATAAAATTTATTACGGAAAAAAGTACTAAAAACATTATCTGACCGTTGGTTTGTATTCCTCTCATCTCAAATCCTAGTTTAAGCCGTCTTATGTGCGGTTTTTTCAAATTATTGTTTTCTTCCAATGTAGACCATATGACTTTGTTACAGAAAAGTCTTTTCGAAAGGTTTTTTTAATACGATCACCGCTTGTTAATCAATTCCTCAGCCTCTTTTTGTCAATGAGAGTAGTAATAAAAACGATGAGACTTGTGCAAAACCATTGCGCTTCACTCCGTTTTTATTATATGATTGGAAGAATATTTTAGACATCGCAAACACCTGTGACTACGAAAATATCGACAGGCTGTTTTGAAGATTTTTTTGCGTGCTGGAACCTGAATCCGTAACATAAGTCTGGTAATTGAATAACGTTGACAACCGCACTACATGCCTGAATCGTATTAAAGATATTCAAACGATATACGAGGTAACTCTCTCTCCGATAAGGAAAGATTGAATGACTCCGTAATAAACAATTTTGTCAAGATAATTTCCATTAGGTTTAAATATATTCCAAATTGGAAGCTGATGTGCGTCTACTTCTGGTAAAAAATATTAAAATAAAAAATGTTATTTTTATCATAATGTTCACAGTGAATACTGGGCTAAATGAAAAGGATAAGATCCAAGTAAATAGGGGAGCGTATATTCCTCGATCTTTTAATTAATGAGAATCAAATAAATGACTTTGTATGAAAGCATGTTGTAGCAAATAAATTATATTGCTATTTTCCGGAGGCGCGCCCAAGTTGAACAGGCGTCGCAACGTATAGCAAAGACGTCGACATTATCAATCGCGCCGGCTCACTCGATCGCCTTTTTCTCGTACATCTGTATTCGCAAACCAGTCGACTTTAACTACCTGTCCACCTGTATCTGCCGGTGGAGTTTTGCACACCTGTTGCAGTCGCAGTCATATACCTACCGGACGGGTGGGCCTAACCTCCTTGCCACCTAGCCACCCGCACACTCGATACATCCGAATGCACAGATAACTAAATATAGATAATATTCAATATGGTTGTATTTGACTTGGATATTTTTGGAAATAACAATTAATGCTGCAGATTGATAGTAGTGAATAAAATTAAAGTGGGTATTAAATATCCATCGAGTAGTATGGGCACACAGTTATCCGTGTTCTGTACCCTATTATGAATTACATTCGCATATTGTAAATTGATTTCTCGTGTCATCATTTACGGATAAACCATCACTGATTTTTGGCAGTCATTATCTTTATCATTATCTGCTTCAAATGAACAAAAGAATATTGTTGAAAGGTTTAAGTTTGAACAAATTTCTCTTCGTCTAATATTAAGCGTGAAAATTAATTTTGATTTGACTTCTCTCTCGAAATCAGCGTCAATAGACTAAGAAATGCAATAAAGATCTATTGCTAAATTGAAAGTGAAAGTTACTAAATAATTATCCAAAAGTATTATTTCATTCACGGCAAGTAGATACGCGTTTTAAAACTCAAATAAAATATCACTTCTTTGAAAAAAGAAGCTTTAGGGAAATAAATTTAAAAAAAGATTTGTTTGATATGATACGTAAGGTTATATGTGTGGCAATGACACCTGTCAACATTCAGCTATTCGCTGACTAATACGAGTGTTTGAATGTGTGCTGTTTAACTGCAGGTGAATCAATAAAAATTTAACAGTTAATAATATATATGACTATTATACAAGATCATTGACAATTAATTTTTTACCTAGTTAAAAACCAAATAAATATAAACCTTACAATACTGCATAATAATCTCACAACATTGTTTAACAAGAACGTTAGAAGAAATAAATTATATTATAATAAGTTAATTTCAAATAAGCTATCCGCCTAGTTAAAAAGAATGTATCAGTTTTGATTTCCTTGAGAATTATTTTGGTAAATACTTTTACATCATAAATATTATGATAATAATAGTCTTAAAATTACACTCAAAAAGGTAATAATGTGATAGAGCGTCTTAAGCGACTAGTGAAATACAAAAATAACGATTTAAATTTCACAAAACAATATTTTCGAAACAGTCATTAATTTTGTTTTGATATAATTTAGATTGTGTCTAAATTGAATACGATTTGGTGACTCGGTGGCGTACGTGCATGCGTTTCCAAGCTGCATACAGAGTGCAGTGCGCAATGCAATGTCATGCAACAGCATTCGCACGCAGATCTCGTTAAATCGGCGCGGCACGGCCTGTAGGAAAACGCGATGCGATCGATCCAGCTGGAACCAGTTTCGATTGAAGATTATGTGATCAGATCAGTCTTGATCGAGCTCAAACAACTTTACTTGCGTTGAGCTTTATTCAAAAGAACATCATAAATAATTACGAGCGCAAACGAGCACATGTTATGAATGAGAAAGGCGTGTTAAATTTATTGAGATAATCCCAGTTAATTTCATGCTCTTCTAACCATCATTTCCTCCGTAAAAAGTCAACCAAAAATTACAGACTTTTCTTTTATAATTGCATAATTAATTAAGCATCAACTTAAGGCACCAAACGAAAAACCGGATCAAAGCGTATGTTATAGATAAATAAAAAGTAGATTCAAGCTTTGATTAGTCATAAATAATTATAAGCAATCTTATTTTTAATAAATGTTACATAACATATTGATTGATTGAATTGGCATTCAATTGGTAGAACTCCATTATAACACGGTGAAAAAAATAGCAATGTATTTTAGTTCTACAATTTTTTTACAATTTTGTATACCACAAAAATCACCGTGTTGTTATATAACATATTTCTATACATTGACACTGGGAAGGAAAACCCAGACAGAAAACCGAACACCAACCCGCATGGGCAGCGTGTCCAAACCCCCCCTGAAAAAAAAAGGGGGGGAGGCCTTCATCCAGCAGTGGATCGACCCCGGCTGATAATGATACCACAAAAATCACCGTGTTATTATATAACATATTTCTATACATTAACACTATTTTACTTCAAAAGACATAAATCACATATATAAACAAGTGTAGGTAAATGAATTCTGAATATTTTCACACAATTGTCTTAGAGTATTGAGAATAATGAACGAATATCAAATTATTTATTAACACACACAAGAGTTAAATGGCATAATAGATCGTTTACTGAAAACTACCCAAAATTAAAATATATTTGACAATTCTTTCAAAACTAAACTATTTCAACGGAACCCTATCAATAGCGATAAACATTTTTTGATGATGTAAGCAGAACTTTCTTTCAGTGAAGTATTGCTCTACTAGGATAAGAGAAAAGTTCACGGAAAACCTCTTTGGCAATACAATTACAACTGAATAATATTCAAGTTTTCAAACTATAAAATGCTTAGACTTGCTTTCTTGCAAAGCTTTCTTCTGAACCGTTCAATCAAAAGCGCTATAAAATATGTAAGCATATATCAGAATTTGAAGCGTCACTTTCTTATATTGTAATCGCTACATTTATATGCAGTTGCTGTCGTCAAATGCTCCAACAGCGCCTTCGGTTTCCATCGTCATTATTGCCATCGGATTCTTTGGATTCCAAAGCATTGGAGACAATTTGATCTAGTTTTTGTAAGCATTTCTTTCTGCTGAGCAACATTAGACTACCGAGAAAATTTAGCTATTTTTAGAATGAGCATATCCTGAAGCAAATCATTTTATTTATATAATAGTTACTCTTTTAAGCATTATTAAAGGTTAAGCATTTTTAAAGATATTTTTTTATATGCTATGCTAAAATTTCACACCCAAAAATGAAATGTGACTTTGTGTAACTTTTACTATTACATATAGTTAAGCATGAAATTTGAAACTGCTTACGCCAAATACGGTCGGTTTAGAGACATACATATTGTATTTAAAAGTGTAACAATTCTTAATATTGTTTTCGTATATGTTAAAAATATAAGAAATATACAACATGTAATTTCAAGCTGATTTATACTATTGTTTTCAAATTTTAAAAAGTTTTTCGACAATCCACCAAAAACCATATAAATAGAGTTTCGATATGATTTATTTATGATAATCGCCAAAATTTCGTTACCTAGTTCTTATGTTACAATGATTTTCGTACGGCCTTTAACTTATATTTGCATTATTTCTGCCAGCTTAAAAAAAGGTTTCGTAATGTTAAATTTGTTTGAATTATAAATTCGAGTCATCGTGACGTAGTGGATTTTCCAGATGGAGAAATTATTACTTTAGCATCCGAAAGCGAATGAATAAAGAGGCTAAAGGCAGTGAAGGAGAATCTGGTGACTTAAAATACAAAGAAACATCAAACTTAATCGTTGTGGTAAGCCAAAGTGTGCAATCGCAAATATCCGAAAGTTTTATAATCTCACCAATATTTGGTTTAATAAAAAGTCGCATGCAATCAAAAAAATCAATTTTTAACTTTATCGAAAACAATTTATACTACGAGACGTAACGAAAACATGCATTTTAGATGAATATAAATACTTTTTTTTAAATCTCAGTGTATCTATAAAAATAAACTCTACAAGCATTGTATTTTATTAACCGTATGATACCGAATAAAATGATTAAAAAAATCAAAATGGATAAATTTACACTTTTACTATACTAATTTCAAACAATGTATACTTTTTAATCACTTAAAAGTTAACTATTTGTATAACTTGAATTTACACGAAACTAGTATATAATAATTTATGTTGCGCACTACGAAAATTTTCTTCTATTAGATTTTTCCAAAACTAAATGGTTTGTAATTTTATATGTTTGGGTGTGTAGGAATGATATAATTGTATTATATTCAGACATTTAGTGATTATTTCACCAATTTACGTGAAATATGAACTGGGCTACTTTCTCTTTTGAGATTGTGCAATTTATTACTTTAGTAAGGGCTTGTTTTACATGAAAAGGTTCTCAAACCCTGCTCCAGACTGAGAAGTAATGGCAAACGGTTAAACCAACATTGAGCATCAGTACTTGATGATATCTAATTGGTGACGATGATGACGTGCATTTCTGTACAAAATAACAAGGCAATGAGTTGTCCAGATGGCCGCGATTCTACCAATGAACAGTCATTTTTTAAAAGTGATTCGCAAATAATATAATATAATTTTTTTGGGTTATGCGTCATCGTGCAACAAAAAACAGTTTATTCTGATAAAAACTAGATGTCATTAAACTGTTTATAGTTAATATAAGGTCAGCAGAGGCTTACAATATTAAAGTTGTAAATATGATTAAAAAAATTTGTCAATTTAGTTTGAAGTATAATAAAAAATATTACAAACAAATAAACTTCAATGACAGATTAATTTACATGAAAACACAATGTTTTGAATAAACATATTTAATTGATTGGACTTTTTTCACTGTCTATACAAGTGTGAAGCATAATTTTAGTCAGTACTCAGAAACCAACCGAAGATACTTCTAAACGAGAAAAAAGTAATTTATTACAAAGGTAAAATTTTCATTCCAAAAGTGAACCCTGAGTTCGCCAAAAAAACTTTTTTGTTCGTTTAACATATGTTGTGCTGTGGATTTCTGGTCAAATATTTTATGAACAGTCTGAAAGACATTGCTCCAGATCATATAATAAAAATTTTACCACTACGAAAATGTTATCGTTATAATTATTTTAACATTATGCCATTTCTACGAGAATTTTCAGTCAATATTATACAAGTGATTATAGGATAGAACAACATTTAAAATATATTACGATATGTTAACACTCCGACTGAAATCTGTTCGACTTATAGTATCATAAATTTAATGGTTAAGATGGTTATTAAGATGATAGAAATTATGTAATTGATTTTTGAAGCGGAAAATAGATGTGACACAAAACTGCATCTTTTAATTGTTCCTCGTGGTTTAAAGAAATGCAATTATGTGTAGTTATTCATTCAGAAGACGTCACATGTGTATCGATGCCCGAAATAAATCAAATTCTCGATACTTTTTTGCGAGCGACCTTTCGCGAGAACAATGAATCCGTAGCCGGGTTTATTTGACGTGGAAAATACCGCAAGCCAGTCTCAATGACGAAGCTCGGCCATTCTTGCTAACCGGGTGGCATCTTCAATGAAATTGTTCTTATCAATTAGGTGGCATCTTCAATGGAAATTGACAGAGAGGCCGTCGAGGCGACGTTGGAATTATTTCATGGTCCATGTATCGGATCATTGGCCTTTGTATGGATGATATCTGAAGATCTGAAGTTCGATTGCAAACATAAAACAGCTTTATAACTTACAATTATGAAAAAAGACAGTAATTCTCAATCTGCTTTAGTGAAACATTAATACTTTTTTTTTTAAATTAACTATGTTATCTCCTATCTAATGCAGGTCTTTAGTATAAAGTTTGTCAAAGATTTTAGCTTTGTATGTTATAGTATCAATAATTTCTTCACTGGAAATGAGGTAAAAATATGTAATATGGTATAGAAAACCCGTTAACTTCAATATTGATATAAATTTGATGTATTCTTGTGATATCTGTTCTCCTCGAATATGTCTTAAGTGACTTGTGTGTATTTTGCGATATATTTCATCTATGGTAAATCCAGTAGACTTTCAGAAACAACAATTTGTTTGTTGGATCAAATTGAATGGATTCTAACCAACAAAAGCATTTTTGAAATTCCTTATTTTAAACTTTTGATAGATGAAAATTTCATTAATAAATAACAAAATAATATCTTAAGTCGAAAATCGGTAACCTCCAAAAGTGACATGCTCGAGACTAAACTATTTAAAATTTATGATATCGACTGAAATTGCTTGATGGAATTTTAATATCAAATTTGAATTTTTGAAACTTTGGTTTTATCTTTCGGCACCTTCTGACATTCTATCATACGGTTGCAACAGATCTGACTGTTGCATCCATGTGATAAAACGCCTGAACAAATCGAAAGATTTCTGCCTGGCCAGTTAGAGACAAAACATGAGGAATCGTTCAAAGTTTCAATGATTCTAATTAAAATTATTTTTTAATTCTAAATTATTTACTTTTATTTGCTGGTGGAAATATATTTTTACCGGTTTGTTTCAAATACTGGTGTGTATTTTTTAGCATATAAAGTTTTACTACCTATAAAAGTTTAATTAGAACACATGAGAAAGTTAAAATTCTTTCTGACAACTATTGGTATGGCTGTGAATATTTCACTCAAAAATTTACTTCTCGAGTCAATTTTGATCGATTCTAGCCTCAGAGATTGACAAATTCTGATTGTGTGTTAATGAATAAGCCATTGTAGTTGAAACGAATAAGGCAAATTACTGTGGAAGTAAATGCAGGCCGTTTTGCAATGAACGCATTCTAACTAAATTATGCTGGCATCGACTCCCAAGTGAACGAACTCTGGCAAGAAAGACACTTGCATTGAGTTGAGTTGAGTTAGGCTGAAAGTTGAATCTCGTCTCTGCTTCGACGCCATACAGTCTGCGCCAACGGGCAACAAAATAATTACACTATGATGGCCGCATATAAACTGCGTCGGTTCTCACACAACGTCATATCACGAACGAACTATGCTACGAAAAATAAACGTATGTACACACTACTGATCGGTGGTATATTTTTTATGATGCTCTGATTGATAATGATAAATAAATTTAAAACTTTTTGCTGTTTATCGTTGGTTGAAAGGCATTAAAATCTTTAATATATACACTAAAAGTGTTCACTTCATTTTATTTCATATTTTCTCTTAAAAATAAACTATCCATAATTTATTTGTTACCTGCATTTTTGATAATTAACTTAATTAGCGTTCCATCTGAAATAATTTCTTTACTATCACTAAGAATCTTTTTAAGAAAAATTTTTCTTCTGAGTGCCTATAAACTTTTGAAATTTGAAGCCAATACGTTTTCCGTCGTAATAACTGTTTATTTATCGGCTATTTATGATAATGTCATTAATGAAATTCGCAGTAGAGTATTTGAAAATCAGAGTTTTATTCTTGTGTTCTTTACACATTTATGTAATGTTTTAAAATAAACATCCTGTGAGTCATAATTTGCCAACACGTGTTACATAAGAATGTAAAAATTGAAGAAACTACATTTCGTCGCTGACACATCGTAATTAGAGATCTTAAGAATATTGAAGATTGGATATTAATATCAGTGACACCACGTATTTTTGGCAATTAAGTCCTATACATTTGATACTTTGAAATCATACGATAAATGACTATTTTACTCGAAATAACGACCATGACATTTGTACTAAGTTTTCTATTTCTTTTTGGTCATTATGAAATATGTATGATCCATAGATTTTCTTTGAATCGTAATAAAATCTATCAATCAAAGACCTGATCGCGTTTCTCACAATGCTGATGTATAATATATATATAGCTTATATCATGAATTGTTTAAAATGAAGGAATGCGGGCACGGCTAATGAAATTAATATTACGACCAAGTAACTAGCGTGTAATATTATATCTACTTGAAAATGCGGCCAAGTTGGTTATAGCTGTGCGAGTTACTATACAAATTTAATTCAGAACTTCAATGATATTTTTTCAATGTTGCCTATTATTTATCACTCTTTTTCAGAGAGAGTGAGGACAGGACAAGAAGTTAGCTACTCGCTCGCACACTTCGTGTTTTATTTTAGTATTTGCTTAAAAGTTAACTTAAAAATTCCAGACATCCACGTCTTCAATATGATGAAAATTTCATTTGTAAAACTATTCTTTCTGAAATCAGAACCCGTGAATAATGCAACCTCAGACAACAAATTTGACCACTCGGCTACTATACTCAGAAGTCTATCAAAACAAATATGTAAAATACATATTCTTTTCTTAAATATATTGAAGTATGATGACTTTAAAAATATATGAATATTGTCTCGATTTTCTCCGCGGGCATGAATAATGCGTAACCTTACAATTCAAGTGTTTCCGTGACCACCATCTATATTTATTTTGAAATAAAACTTTTTTCTCAAAAGTTTTTCGACTACCTGCGTGTTATCGACTAGTTATTATTATAAATTTATCGGTTATTTCAGGGCAAAGTTCTGCTCGAATTTAATAAGCCGTTTGGCGGGTATCAAGCGGGTTACTTATTAGACGACACGCAGCTAGTCGGCAGTTTGGCTTCAAACAGCACTCGCACCGACGCCACGCTGTCTGGACAACCACTAGCCCGGACACCGTATGGGATAACGAATCTCTTTTTAAATCAAGCCAAAATACGAATTGAAATTCCAGCGATATTTCACGATCACTTCTCAGTGCTTGCCACACATTAAAATAAATGCCACTTTTGTAATGGAGTAAATTCAAACTAGAACTCAACCTCGGATATATTGTAAGAATTCACTCATCTTTCTTGGCGTGCGCTATTAGAGAATATTATCAGATTATTTGAATCTTAACAGGTACTCAATTTCGATACAGAAAAGTTTAATTAAATTTGAATTATAATACCTTGTTTGGTTTTTCATTCCGTGATACGCTATTTATCCTTGTAATAATTATTTAAGTTCATAATATGTCCTTTTTTTATTAGAATAATACATCACAACGTTTGGTACTATTTCCTAAATTTTATATTGTATTAAGACCTGAACCAATTTTGCTCATCGAGAGCTATCTGGAGATATGTACGTTATTAACTCATTTTTTGTGAATAGTCTTATTCATCGTATCGGATGATAGTGCTTGCGATGAACGAAACCAGTTCAGGTCTCAATAATATACAATTGTGGATGTGGAAATAGTATTATACTTAACATTGTGTTGTATTTTTTAATTCTAATGCATTTAATGCATAGTAAAGTAATAAATGAAAAATATATTCTCGTTTGAAACAATTTTGACACAACATTATATATCGTGCGAATTGGGAACTAGAGGTCACTTATAGAATTTTATTTTGTGAACACATAAAGTGAAAAACTTTAGGCATTGTTGAAATGAAAAATATACTGATTTTGAAAACTGAAAAAGATTTTTTTTAAATCAGCGTTCACTTGTACATCTTCAACTCTACTCAAGTTTGATCAAACTTGTAAAATATGTTTTTTTTTCATTGCGAAAAATTCTTAATTATATCTAAAAATGTAATATGAAGAAAAATAGTAAAATACTTCGTTGTTGTAAAGAGTGGTTGCAATGTTCAAAATACATCTTTTTAGAATCCGAAGCTATTATATATTTTCATAACGACTTAAATATGAACTTGAAAGGTCTGACAAAAGGTTATTTATTTCTTCTTCCAGCACCTGCTATTTTCAATGGAAGATTTCCGCTCGGTCATCATGTGCCGGGTATGTACTTCCGTTTAAAATTATAACCTAAAAAGCTTTATAACCGCAGGTTTAACAAGGCTTTTAACTATCTGTTAATACTATGGTTTCACACTATTTTTTGCCATGTCCTCTAGCATCCTACTTGGTGAATTGTGTAATTGAAGCTAACTCCGTGACTGAACTAAAAATGATCTCTTAAAAAAAATTATGAGAAAATCAATATATAACCATTATAACGGCTATACCAACTAAACAAATATTTCTGATTTTATCGAGAATCTTTTACTTTGATAAAATATCTTGTTGAATAAAGCAAACTTTACTATGTGAAGGCTTAAAGCATCATGTAAAACACATTTCCGAGTCTCAGCGTATATGTAATTAGTTCGACGTATAAAAACACGGTTACCAACATGTTGAACATCGTAGCCATGTGGTAAAATAATTATCGTCTGGATGTATATTAAAATAAAGTGACGTTGGTCAGTATTTGAATTGTCGGAATGCTATGCGAGTGACGTTAAATTGCGCAAAATTTCTATTTCAAAACATCACACTTGCTGCTATTTTTATTTATAGAAAGTTTCGGTGTCACTAAAATCTATTGTGTACAACTTTTTGCACATTCAATCCGTACAATATATTTCTATAGACATACAATGAGAATGATGACAACATCAGACGTGAGATAAAATTATCACACAATGTTGGTTAATTTTTATTGTTTCTAAATTATTCACAGCGGCAGCTGCGTCGTCTGTTGACATTTGGCTCGTAATGGCCAATTAATTTAATAGTTTGTGATTTAGGCATCGCAGAAACATCATAAAGAAACTGGACTCCATTTGCATGTTAAATTTATCACAGTGATGCCACGCGAAAACTACCCAATAAAAAAAATTAAATTTCTTTCAAATATATTTCCATAAGTTATTTCTACAAACTAAAACATCATTGCAAGAGATGATTGAGAGGTAAATTATCAGCTCTCGCTTTTATACAAGTTGGTGTTGATACAATGTACCGCGTGCAATCACGATTATATTATTAGTAGCAAAATTTCGCTCTGAGCAATGAAAAAAACCATAAAAATATATGTTCAATGAAACGTAAAGCAAACTCATTCACAAAATAAAAGTAATGTTCACATCTATTTGAGAAAATTATATTTATAATGTGACGCGCTGTGACCATTAATTCGTATTTTTAGTCTTGAAATTTGAAATATTTTCCTTTTATGTGTGATTGTATATACAGTTTATATTACATGTATGTTCGTATTATTCTTTGTTATATATATATACAAAACTATACACAGAAATAAATAAAAAATATATAGTTATATAAACCATTTGCATTCTAATAAAGAATCCTCAACAAGAGTATCCAGAGAGTGAATGAATTCTTATTGTTATTCAGTGTTATTATTATGTCTATACTACAAAACAGAAAACTTAACGAGTTGTCTGCATGTTTGTCTGTCATAAGAACTTTTCCCAAACGATGAACAGCAACGACGTGAAATTTGCGCACGTTTTTACTAAAAATAATGCCACCGTGTAAATGGATATTCAGTAACCCCACAAAAATAACCCCTATTTAGTCGCACAGGCGCAAATTGTTTTATATGCGGTGGCTGGATTTGAAATTTGTTACAACTACGGCGAAGCTGGGTATAAAACTACTTTTAAGTAAAAAGTTAAATATGCCAGAAAGTTAATATGTAGCGTACTGGTAATTAATAAATAATGAGTATATATGTATCCTGATGTCTAGAAATGAAGCGAGTTCCATATATTTAAATTCATTGTAATATTCAATTGTCCAACCCAGCTGTATTCGACTTGCGGCTCGACCTTTTCCGCGAGAAGTAATTTACACATTATTTGTCTACAAGAATTTGTTTCAAGATCAAACATTACACATATTTTCGAATAAACTTTTTTGCATTTTTATGATAATTACGATATAGTTTATTATATTTTATAACGTAGCGAGCACACGTATACGGTCTGAATAACAAAAAGGCTTAAAATGGCTGGTTTAATTTTTCCAATTGTGTTAAAACCCATGTTCTTCTATTTTTGTTGTTTGCTGATATTATCACTTAATTCCGTAATTTTCAAATTAACTCTCAAATTTTTATTTGATTGCAATTATTTATCGTAACTATTTCATTCATTTTTCTTCGATAGAGTGATGCCGAGAAAGCTTCAACCTTTCGTTTTTGGACGGCCGTCAAATCTTTTCCATGATGTTCAATTATTATTTTTTGGCAGCATGTGTTTATAAATTCAAAGAAATGGACAACGTATCTTCCCAAGGACCGTGACCTATTTTCACGTAGAGTTGAGTGATCCTGCGATTCCTAGAAATTTACGCAAACAGTTTACCACGCCATTTATAATTACATTATATTTCAATCAAATTATTGCTGAATGAAATGACAAAGCTATACTAGCCTGCAGGACCATTTTGCCAGCGGAAAATATAATAAATTTCTTTCAGAGTTCATGGTGAGTCTACTAAAATGCGTCATTTACGCATCGTAGCCATTTTTCGAGAATATTCAATAATCATAAGAAGTTGGTTAATTTAATTTGATTACAAAAATATAATTTTTAACATCTACATTTCGCGCACCCCCTGAAATAAGTTAAAAGATACTGCATCTAAATGACAATTGCGGATTTTGAGAAATAAATAAACAATATTGATTTATAATTAATAATCACAACCAACCTGCGTAAAGTTTTCACCTAAAATTAATTGTCGGCTTTGAATAATTTGTAATTCTTAAATTAAGCAAATTAATACCAATAAATTACATGTTTATCGACGACATATAATTTAAAATACTATTTATATGCAGCAGTTGTCTAATAAATAAGACATTGAACAAATATTGGTATTTAAAAACGTCCATTTTTCTCGTTTTGATTCGATAACGTATACTTATTTAATCAGTAAGTATTCTTAGCGTTTTAAATATCCACGTCATTTTACAGATTCATTATTTTAGATTTTGAAAACAATCAACAAAAATATGTATTGTAAAATATTTAAGTCAACGCTTCATTTAGGATGCTTTTGTTGTACGTATACATTTGTCGAATTTCCAGAGTAAATATTGTTCAGTTGGTTGGCTTTAAAAGTCGATCAGTCGATTGGTGCTATTAGCCAGTATGCAAATTTCCTATCGGCCAATCGGATAATTGCTGGAAAGAAACATGTACCTAGTAAATGTAGGCTTACATCGTATATTTATTACGGCATATATCTAATAAGAAATATGTGCATAAGAAAATATATTTCAAATACCTAACGCCTGCGCAGTTGCATCTGGTTGTCGTATTTTATATTATAAACATATAGTAAATAAATTCACTAATAGATACAAAAGAGTGTGAATAGAAAAAGTATCTACAGAAAATCTTTCGGTTGATATTTTGATAGTTTCTGTGATTCTGTACATTATAATTTTTTTTTCAAAAATAAAAAAAACATCGCACCATGAAATGAAATTTTGTGGGAGAGACCCATTTGAAGATTATTAAAAAAAAAAACATTTCTTGAATTACAATCAAATGAGTTAAGCGAGTAAACTTTCTAACATAAATTATGATTCGGTTTACACACCCTGATTCATAGAAAAACAAATTTTGGATAATTACGCGAAAACAATCATCAAGAATGTAATTACTGAAATTCATAATATTGATTTAACCATGATTGACTTTTATTTGAAAAATATTGACAAATTTTACTCGGACTTTGGGTTAACCTGCTTTATGAGAGTGATTCATACAGCTTCTTTGTTGTTAGTTAGTTACGATTAATATAAGTAAATTGAAAATTATTTCCTGTCCAGAATATCAATAGAATTTAATCAAAAACTTTGAATTATACATAAAATTTTGATGAAGTTTTAAAATAAAATTGTACGATTCAAATTCATAATTTCCATACAAAAAACAGGTTTGTTCATGATAAGCGGAAGATAGGTTTTCTTTTCCCCCTTCCTTGTGCGTGAGTAACTTCCGCTTGGCCTCACTGTCGTACAAATGGCCTTAGTTGATATTAAATAGGTCCCTACACTGTCAACCATTTTTAATACTTTAATTATTCGTAATCGATAACAATGATTATTTAAATAACCCGAGGAGTTCCCCGTATTATGAAGCGTAAATATGAATATTTCATTTCTATATGTATTAAATATTAACATTACGCATATTGATTAGCTGATTTGTCAGCAAGAAATTTTTAAATCAGCTAAAAAAACATGCTGCTTGGAGTCAAATATAATTGATATTGGTCTTCTTTAGTAATTATACAATAGTTAACATATAATCAAACCGAAATCATAAATATCGTTCACATACAGTGTGAAGTTTGTTACTGCATACAATTTAATAGTGCGTTAGTCAATGAGTTCTTGTGCACAGTTTTTTCAATCGATTTATGAATTTAAAATCTCAAGCATATGTGTTCGTTATATCTAATCCCTTCCATTCAACGTATTATAAAAAGGGAGCCTATAGAGTACAATTAGATAATCTGTCGTAAACCCTTTTGTTTCTTCCTAAATCTGATATGGAATAGAATATTCATTCAAGAAATAAGTCGTTTCGCTTTTTTATAAAAGAGGTGATGGCTGAGATAAGTGACTCATATGCGATGGAAAACAATTTTTCATTAAATCATAATTAGTAATCTAAAAACGTTATTGAGTATCTTGATCGAAGACAATAAAACATAAGCATCGGTATGAATAATTAATCAACAAATAATTGAAAAATGTTAATCAGATTACAATTTATTTTTTATCAAGCTGTCGATTCTTTATTGAGTCTGGTTTCAATTGATTTTAAAAGACGCACTTTATTATATGAAATTACCGAAGTATATTAATAAAAATTAAATAAAAGTATATTACGTAAGCTGTTTTTTTTTAAATTATTAACACAATTAAAAGTATTATACATTAGTTTACAAATTAAGTTAATAAATAACTGAAGATAGCATCTATGTTGAAATCAGTTTAACAATGCTCTATAGATGCTTATGCAAAACCAATGGAAGTTTTCTGATTTTAATTTAATGAATATGTTAGCATACTAAGCAAAAAATCTGTGTCTAGAAAGGTTTGGTTTTTTATGTTTACAGCAAATTAAAAATAAATATTTTTACAACATTTATTAGTTATCTATTAATTTGTTTCGTAAATTAAGTACTTTTGAATTTATTGTTAAAAGCTTACTCGCATCTTTTCCTTTTGAATTTTACAGCATTTAGAGAGCAAAGATTTGTATAAAATTCTATTAACATTGCTTTTGTGCAGTAATTCTGAATATAACGTAACATTATTGATTGTTTGACATTAGATTTGAAATAAAAACGAGTTATAAATAATACTTCCTAGATCGCAATTTTTATCTATCTGTGAAGGAAGTAGACGTTGCTAATTTATATTAATTTTTTAAATTAGCTGCCACTAAATTAAAAATACATATTTAATATTACAAAACAATTTTTTTTGATTGTTCTACTTAAAAATATTTTATTTATGATACACAAGTACGCAAAACGCGTGTTAAATTCGTTTAAAATAAATGAACGACTATGACGATTTTGTAAGGAAATATTAAACATACAATTCCGTAGGTCAGTGCCCTCATAAAAATCTATAAAAACCTCGAAATGTTATTACGGATTTCTCGGTATTCATTGATGTTTATTCGTGACGAACAAGACTGATAATTTAAATTGGCTGTATTAGGTGTATCAATTTAATGATAATTGATCACATGCATGCGCACGCATCCCGCCCTTGGGTTGGTAGCCACTGGCTGAAAACGATTTGTTTCATTTGGTTGCCGTACGACTCTGTATGTCAATAACCTGAAAATGGCCCAAGGATCAATTATTATAAATAGCTAAGCTTGTCAACATTCACGCTCAAAAAGTGAGAGAATGAATTCATTCCACCAGCTAACCCTTATTATTTAAATCAATATAATTGTAACTATTTAATTCTTAAGAGTTTAAAAATAGGCATTATGTTTATACATATTTCCTAATATATACACCTTTAATGATTTTTTAATAATCGGATAATTGTCTTTGTTTGAATACATAATTGGAAATATAATTAAAATTCCTAGCTTTTTCATTCCATTTGGTCGCTGATTACACGTGACACGTATCTTGTCTCTGTGAGAAACATATTTAGACTAACTATATTGCATGGATATTATAATGCGTAACACCTCTTTCCAAAGTTAAGTAAATGAAACACTTTCAGCTCATTCCTAGTTATATGTTAAGAATTAGAATCATTGAGTATCTAAGAAATAAATTATTTTGCATTACAACTTTTTAAAAACACAAGTCACATTTAGTAACATACCAAGGGAAATAACACTAAATTAATATATTAACTTCTACAAAACGCACGCCGATTTTGTGTGAAATTACAAAGCTTAAAAATAAAAGCTGAGAAACGAAACATTTTCCTTGCTTTGCACCATTAGTAAAGTGAATATTGGTTTTCCTAAAGCTCTCAACATCAACAACGACGATTTTAATTTGAGATCGCGTATTTTTATTTTTGAGATGAGAATAAAATGCTTATTACATGGTTAAGAGTTATTATAAGTTGTATTAATTCGAATATTTCTAAGTATTCATATAATTTTGTTTCGGATTGGCGACAATTCATCCGTCGGTCGTCTTTCAAAATACGGCCAGAATTTTCATACGGTTTAATTATATTTCCGTTGAAAACACAAACAAATAGAACAAGACATCATCATTTTCATCATGAATGGTCGGCGGCGAGGAGTACGTGCGCCGAAACTGGACGAGGCCCAAAATACTAATCTGCTTCATGGATTCACTCATTAATCACTCCAAGTCATACCGTTTCCTTTGAAGTGAACCGGAGAGGCAGACTTAGACCACCGCGAGCATCCCACGTTACCTACACTAACTAATCTCAAAGCTATATTGTGATTTATCTGTGATGAAAGATCTCAAAGTATATTAGAACATCTGGTTTATTCTGAACCTCTATCGAATAATAAAACATGTTGAATATCATTAAGAGAATTTTTACCTGCGTATTTTTAACGTAACATAAAAAATGAATAGACATTGAAATGTATCTTAACATTGCATAGAAGGAAACATCGTTTTATAGCAATAAATATATTTTGAAAAATCTCGAAAAGTCTCGATGCAGGATTCTTAGTGGCAATTATTGCGAATTTCAATATTCACTTTCACAGTTAAATAAATTAAGTAGTACTACTGTAAGATAAATTCTATAACTACGAAAGAATATTTTAACGGCGGTAAATGGAAAAAAAACCATACTTTTTGTATTCTTGCATAAATAGTATTTCATTGTGTTTATCCTATTTATAGAGTATTCAGACGACAATCCGATATAAAATAATTAAAAATATACTATATTAAATGTAAGTTGCTGTTTGCGAAATGTCTGCTGTTATTTTTGACCTCTATTATTATTTGGTGCGTATATTGAAATATGAATACGCAGCCGAAACTGATGGCTATTTAAGCGTGGAAGCAGCCAAAATGTCTGGAAATCTGACCAATAGAAATGTGCGAGTTGCTGAGCAGTATTTCATTTGTTGAAGTCTCAAATACAACCGAGCGGTATCGCAATTAGACGGCATCAAAACAGTTTCGCGAAAATAAGAGAAAATATCACGACAGCCTCGCCACGAGTTAGTAGACAGGTCTGGTATAATGTAAGACTAGTACGTTTACCCAGAAAACCGAATTAAGAAACCGCACAAATAACGTTGTCGGGAAAATTATTTTCATTCCACTTACGAACATTTTATTTGCGCGTTATTGTAACTCAAAACATGTACAGAATTGAGTACCACTTTTCCATACCTTTATTTTGATAAAATTTAACGTGCTATATTTTGTTGCATCGTAAAAACTTTCAAGAACTAGCTTCGCGTTTCGTTGACGTCATAAAGCTAATAAACGTGTGACAAGTCAACTTTGAATGATATTTTTATGACGCTGATTATAATTGACAGTATTATAATTTCGCTTGCAAAATAATAAAGATTATATGCTAAAATATATCAGACTTACACAAAAAAATTAAATCAGAAATATAGTTAATTTTAACCAGTTCATTTTTATATGAAACTTAAATTATTGATTAGTAGTAGTGTGAACTATTTTGGGCACCCGATTCTCATCTTTTAGAATGATCCGTAGAAATCTATTCCATATCATATCACAAGTTAAAATTCATGCCAGTGGTGAGATTATCACCAACCCAATCACAGTCACCTCTGTTTTATCTCTGATAATGAGAAAAATAAACTTCTTTTTATAAAGGAAAAAACATTTTATCCTTCATCTGATTGCCTATCAGTGACACTTAAAAAAAAGTAATGAGAAAAATAAATTATTTTATGGTATTCAAAAGACGCATACAACTTTTTGACTATGGAAAACATAAAGAATGACAACCAATTTTTGTGTTCTTATATAAAAAGTAATATATTTACAGAACTATTAACGCACAATTTGTTTATACTAAGTATTAAGAATATGATGTAGAAGTGAATGCAAAATGCAAAAAAAAAAAAAACAATTTATGCGGAAGTTTCTAATAAAAAAATATACGTACAAGGCAAAAAATGATCTTAATTTACACCTGAATGGAACTCAGCTCGATCTGTCAAGATTGCTTTTGGCAATTGTCCAATTTCGAAGCGGAAAAGCGCTTTCATCAATGGCTCGATTTATAAATCTAATGAACCCAACATGTCAAGTTTATCAAGATATATTTACATAAACATGTTATAAAATGCTTAATATTTAAATCATTGACACGTCCCCCAAATGACTTTTATTGAATTATAATATAAAAATAATTGATTTACGGATATTTGTTTTTCGACGACAAAAAATGTGCCACGACCAAAACAATTTGTCCTCAAAACATATTTCGTTTTTGAATAAATGAGTGATTCAAAAAGAAAACTAAAATAATCAATATATGTAATACGCTTTATAGAATGCATTTGGACAACTGCTTGGAAACAACCATTCTATAATATATCCATATATTTCTTTTTCTGGCGGAATAAGAAGACGACAAAAGAAAAATTGCATGAAAACATTTATACATACAAAACTTGCACCTCACTTCTCTCAAACATTTTTTCAATTCAGAAATTCAATCATTTTTTTTT
Organism: Himalopsyche japonica; assembly: GCA_028555115.1. Classification (NCBI taxonomy): domain Eukaryota; kingdom Metazoa; phylum Arthropoda; class Insecta; order Trichoptera; family Rhyacophilidae; genus Himalopsyche; species Himalopsyche japonica. Next base: position 130,397 of record JAHFWJ010000271.1, on the reverse strand, counting down.
TTCTATACAAACGAAAGTATTTTTATAACCGATCTTCGCGAGTTGTTTCGCAACACTTGAAAGTTGATACTCAACAGCTATTTTCAAGTGCATGATTATGATTAAATCGTTTTAGTAATAAATAATTTATAATGACGACACAATTTTTTTATTATAATCATCGAAAAAATTCTCGACATACTTTCAACATGACTTTAAAATTTACAGACTGTGAGCTGCAATTATTAAAGAATTTGATTTGTCATCATTTATGAACTCGTACACCATGTGATTTTAAATTGTCTTAATTTGTTTCTAAGAAAGAATCATTTACAATTACTCCAGCCATTTATTGATTTCAGAATAACATGATTTTTTTATTGTGTCAAAATGAATAATTGATCGTAATCCGAAATGTATTCCCGTCATAGCAGCTTACGAAGTATGCAGCCTTAGACAAACAAATCATGCTTTACTTTTTAAAAAAATCTAAATGTCTTGGAAGGCAGTACTTTATACAGTAAAATATTAACATCTACATTTGCATAGGATGACTGACTATTAAAACGAAACCTAACCACGGGCCAAGTGTCAATAATCGAATTCTCCTATTTTGCTTTAGAACACTACAGATCTTGATTGTGAAGTGACTAACATCACAAAAATCAGGAATGAATTGAAGCTAAGAACAAAAAAAATCGCAAAACAAGCTGCAGTACTATAATGAGAGAAGGTTTTGGAAACATTTTTTACTGAAGATGATCGCATTGCAACATATAAAAGGCGCTGCTTTAAAATAAGCTATTTATATACGCATAACATAAAAAGATTGTTGATTTTTTTTTATTTGAATCCTCCAGACATCAGTTATTTCAAAATCACTGACAAAACTTCGTACGATTTAACAAATAATTTGCTTCGGACCTTTTGCTTAATTATAAGTAAGAAATACTAAATAAAATTAATTTGATTTTTTATGTGTAAAAGAGGTTAATATATAATACTTCTCAAAACAATACAGTAAGCTTATTTTATTTATTTATTTATTTATTTATTACAACTATACGGTACAAAACTTACAAATTATTAATTCAATGCTTTTGCACCGTAACATATTAACATATATAAATACAAAATATAAAAATTCAACAAATAATATAAAACAATCAAAAATGATTGCAAAAAAGAAAGTCAACTAAGTAAGCTCATGAAATGTCTACTTTAACTGAAAAAATAGCATTCGTCTGAGCTCACTTTCGTCCACGTGAAATATGTCAACATCCGAGGCAATACCGTTGAACATTTTTAATGCTCTTACCATTAGCATCCCCATTGGCAGACTTGTTCTACACTTTGGAAGAACAAATATCACTATGAACAAAAAATTTTCAAGATAAATCGATAAAGTATCGATACTTTCATTTTGTGATTATAAAGATACGCCCCGCATGACTTTGGCAATTGCAAAGATGATTTCTAAAGAGCTTTCGTGTCCCGTGACATTGCTATGACTTTGATTATTATATTAGTAGCTAGTAACGAAATTTAGTAACGTGAAATCGGGAGCACGGCAACAAAGCGGCGGCGATAACAGATTTGTGAAAATATACGACAGGAAAATCCGCGCGATTTTGGCCGCCTTGTCGGAAAAAATGGCGTCTCAATGATAGGGAAAATGGTGTTTCATCGACTGAATTAATGTTTTTATTTACACGAGATCGCACAGGATATATTCGAGCTTGTTTACTTGACTCGTGTAGGATTAAAAACATATCATTATTATGTTCATTTATCGTGTGACCGTAAAGAGGCTTTCGCATATCATCTTTTCGTATTTAATTTCTCATCTAACACAATTCAAATGAAATTCTTATACTTCAATAGATTCGGCAGTTTTTTGCTGATATTATCTCGCCTAACAAAATTAAATTATATATAAAAATCATTTAAATTTACTCTTTCTGACAAAATATGTTGTAAGATTTTCTACGTTAATTTTGAATTACATATTTCCCATTCTAGGCAGCTTATTACAACCACTAAAAATAAAATGAATATTTATTTCGCTATATACGAGCAGATATGTTTTCGCATAAGATATGATAAAAAATCTAATTTTGTTAATATCAAATTTGAGCTTTTAAAGCATGTGGAAATATACACGAGTAAACCAATTAAACACGTGTGAGGTATTAACTGTCAGCTCTTGGTAGAAAGGCATGATATTTTAAATCAATGCACAGAGATAATCAAGATATTTTATTTGAAAACACTAATATTTTCAACCAAAATTTTTATTAGTTAAAACATACACAGAACCGGACCATCTCTTTGAGCTATTTATGTTAATGTAATATAACACATTGCGTTTATATTATATTTGCTTGGATGTTGTGATTATTACGGGCCGTTTATTGGTTAGACAACCTCGAATACAATATTGTAAATAAGACTTAATCACTATTTTATATTGCAGAAAGATATATACATCTAATTTATAGAGGAAAATAAAACTTTATCCAATCAGAATCAAATGCGAATATAAACGTTGTTTCGATTTTTACTCTCAATATTTTATATTATATTGCGAAATCATAAACAATAATGACAGATATCGTTCGAGTTGCCAAAGATATTATTGCGTGTCAAACATTAGGATAATTTATATTAACACAGCAAGAAAATGTTATTTATCACGTTAGAATAGAAATATATGTATTTAAAATAATATGCAATCATTTAAAGCGTTTAGTAGCTTTTTGCTACTTATTTTATACGATATATATATACGGGACCATTATTATATATATTATTATATTTCTTAATAGAATGTTAATTTATTACAACGTTTGTAACCACTTATAAAGGTGATTCGATCTTTGCATTTAATTACTTAGTAAATATATTTAAAAATACCGCTTTTTTAAATAATACTCCTCTTATAGTTAACGACGAGCATCTAAACTTTAGATTCTAAAGTGTTGCCAGTTTGTCTGGCAGAACAGTCAACACACTAACGTACCAACATCCAATACATTGAAAGTTTGTACTTGCATACACAGAACAGCTACTCGCTCGACTTCCTACACTTGTGTAAACTTATTTATGTATACAATCACTAGCTACTAGCTACTACTTGTTGAATGTATACGCACGTGGTCTACATACGAACATACGCCTGGGAAACCTAATATATGCATGAAAACAGGGCTCAACATCGACTTTATATTAAAAAAAAGTGCTAGAAAAATTATATTATAACTCGCCTTGTCAAAAATCATTATTTTTAATCCATTATGCAAAAATACTGCACCAAAAAAAAATGAGATGTCAATAACATTCCAAAAACGAAGTGTTTTCAAAAAATCTCTCAAAACGAAGTGTTAATGGGTTGGGGTAATGGGTATGTGAGAATTACAATAAAGGACACAGCTATATCTTAAAGCAAGAAAAGTCTATTAAAATATGATCAAATTAAAAAAAAATCAATATAGTGACAACTATTCCGTCAACATTTCATGGGTTTTAAACATTTAAAATTAAAAATTATCCTAGTGTGATAAAACAATATAAATGCATGTTTTTTAATACATGCCATGGTATATTTCTGAGTAAAAACAATCAATTTCCCATCAAAATTTCTAGTGCATAGCTTTTATTAAAAGCTTATGCGGGATCTAAATAATTTTTCGAAATACATAAAATGTAATCGTCTTTCTAAGTGTAATCTAACAAAAGACAAACAATAAGAACATATACAATTTTTTCAATTTAATATTCCTATTTTACACAACTGTTTTGAGTTATTTTTGAGTAAAATATATTGTTTTGAAACGTCACCAAGTTTATTATACTCGGATTACTTCATGATTGAAAATGTATTTGTAATGCAATATTTATTGCCGTGTAAAAAAAACAGTACTGACATCCCTATTTTTAGTCAGATAGCATAACTGAGATAACCAACAGTAGTTTAAATAATATAAACAGAACGGCATGTGCATATCAATGTATTACAATACAGAATAATGAAACAAACATTGGCTTGTGTTCAAATAATTACATTTGGTTGAATGATGGCATATAAACATGTGTCCTAAATGTAGTATTATTCTTAAAATGCCAAACATGGATTGATAAATGTATTCAGTAAGATTTATTTGTAATGCGTATCGTCTTCATACAAGAAAAAGTGACTAAATGTAAAATAGTAAAATTTTCGAATGGTACTGTTTATACATATTTTTAATCAAACTTCATATGTCTAATGTAAAACTTTTTGATATCAGTAGGTTGAGATACAGACAACTTCGTGATGTTTCTTGTTATAATGGTACTTTTTTTCAATAAAATGATATTGTTTCATTTGACATCAGCTTAGCTCAACCTTTTTTTTAACTTGTGCTCGCACATACTTTTGATTTATTATGCACACAACAATGTAGTCCTATTCAACCTATTCAATTATAACTATCGATAATTTAAAACTTAGATACAGATAGGTTCTAGTAAAAAAAAAATTTTTTAGTCTACTTTACAATACATTTTCTAAAATAGCTTAGTGGGCCACGTGTGGTTCGTAGGTTTCACGTTCAAATTTGTTATTCTAGATCTGTGATCGCAAAGCTTTGTATCAGCATAATAAGATTGTAATGCCAGCAGTAATAATAGCAATATAAAACAAATTGTTTTTTTTTTATTAAAATGTGAGTACATATAAATTAATGGAAAAATGTTTTAGTGTTTGCAAGATTTACAGCAAAAACAATATGTTTCGAAATATTGAAGAAGAAAACGTTTAGAAATGGTACTTGAGAATGTTATTTGAAAAACAACTTCTTTTTTTTAATTGAAATAAATTGCCGTTTAATAGTTACTATTTCTACTTTAACGTATTGAGATAATTTTAATCTGCTTATCCAAGAGGTGAAAACTTATGGATTACATAATAATATATTCAATAAAACATTGTTTATTGCCGTTAGCATTTCAGGTGACTTAGGGAAAGTTTCCCGGAGTTTTCTCACTCAAATATCACTGCCACTTGGTCCGCTCGTTTCGGTCGTTAGTGGCGTTGCGGTATTCAGATTCAAATAGCGTTCGCACTAAAACTGCAACAGGTGGCCGCTCTGCTGTGAAAATAATACCGTAAAAGTTTCCCGTCCCCCAGAAGCTACAGCCAGACAATGCTGCGCCAGCCGACTTGACCAGCGGGTACAAAGCTCTACGCCCTGCATATTGATCAATGAGGAAAAAACTAATATTTTGATAAACGACGAAACTAACAACTTACTTAAAGAGCCAGCATTCCGTTGCGTAGACCTAACAATAACTTCACCATAGGAGACTTGACGTAAGGAACACATATATAAGTAACATTTAGTAAGTCTGCGTAAAATAGAAATGATCAAAAAACTAATAAAGTAATTAGACAACGTTGCAGTAAGAATACTTCGATTGGGTTCAACGTATTAATAAATTAAATAATTTTTATATTTAATCTCACCAGATTCACAATCATAATATAATAATTGTGAATCTGATGGATATTTATTTATATTCACAGTGTTCACATTCTCTCGAGTCATTTGAAATCATAAATATAATTTTTGCTTTCATTTTATCAAAGAAACGTTTTACGTCACTTTTGATTTTTTCGATTACCTCATTATTCTTATACTGACTCTTCTCCGTGATTATCCTTCTGCACTTTAAACGGTTAATTAACAATTGATCCCACTATTTTACAGTATCCATGTTGCAGGTAACTTAAATTTCTGCTAAATTGGATCTAAGACCTCTAAGTCTTATTAAGCACACAGAAATATACAATTTTGATTATACTTCCGCGTAAATACATATTTATATCAAAATTAGATCTACGAATCAAAGCAACATATCAAATATTTTATGTCACATAATAAATCCATTAAATTGCTTACTAAAAGTTATCGTGTGATTTAGATTATGAATGGCTTTTTGAAAAGTAAAAAATAAATAAAAACCTTAAAATTAATATAAACTATATTTATGAAAACATGAGACCGATTCCAACACCGCTGACCCAATGTAATCTTTGATAGCGGTTAATTAAGAAACTTTCTTGCAAAGCTTATCGTTCTTATCATTTTTGCAATTCTTATTTAAGTAAACTGTATGTATTTATAATTAAATCATAATTATAGCAGTTTCTAAGCGTTTTTTAAATTGTAGTAAATTATCGTGAGAATAAACTAATTTACGCATAACATTATGTAAGTATGGAATTGTCGTTATTTCATATTTTAACTCAAAACAGGTGGTGTGTGCAGATTATTGTATTATGTGCGGCGTTGCGATCGGTCGCATACGATGGTTTTTAATTGATATTTGATGAAAATGATTAAATATTTAAAACTCTTCGCTTCAAAATTCTGAGACAATATTTAAACCAACGATTTTAGCTTCTAATTGATTAATGAACTAAAAATGTAATTAAAATTTATGTTACTCACAAATATCAGATGTCGGTCTAGAGCACAAAATTCGTATCCAATAATAAAATATAAAGCCTACAGTGTCAATTTCTCTATAAAACCTATAAAATCGAACTCTAAATAACTAAAACTGCGTTATCACTATTCAGTCAATTTTTATAGAGCGAAACCACACAGTCAAATTTTGACATAATCTTATTCACACTTTTAAAAATTAATTTTCAAAATTGCAATAGTTAGAAAATCTCGAAATTCCATAGCTTTTGAAGTTCATTGGTTCCTGACAATGCTCCAGGCATCTTAGAGACGAATGAGACTCAAGAGTAGTATATTTACTCCTTTACACTGCAAGCATTCTACAGATGAAAAGTAAGGGCGTGCTGCTCACTTCAAAGATTATAATTTAGGGATCACTTTGGCTTATCAATTGCGGGAACTTCTCAGGAGAGAAAAGTCTCCAAAAGTTATTTATGTGAATTATATTAGAAAAATGATGAACCATTTTTAAGTACAATTGACATAAATTTGATATTTGGCTAAGCATTTCTTATTTGACTAAATTAAAGAGTCAGCAACAAGCGAAAAGCTAATGATGATCGAGCTTTCAACGTAAATTTAATTTATATTTAAGCAATTATTTCATATTTAGACTTACGAACAAGGTGACGAAACGGAACCGCGTGGTAAAAATCGAAAATGTAGTGAATGTTTTATTGAAAGATTGGCTTAAATTTGAATGCGACCGTTTGTATTTTAAAACATTTGGTGTACGCTGTACAAGAAAAAAAATCAACAGCAAAATTCTTCATAAATAATATGACACTTCCATTTTAAAAGTATATATTGCAGTTAATTTTTTGATTCAAAATTCTCATAAAGAAGATCTTAGCTTAGTAATACTCATACATCATACACTTGAAAGATGTGTAATAAAACATATTAAATTTCCGAATTAATTAAAATTATTATAAAGAATCCATTAAAAATACTGGTTAAATGAATGCATCATGGAAATATGCACATTGCGAAAACAATGTATGTTTATTGAATTCATATTTTTTATGGATGAATAATATTTTTGACATTTAGTACGCTAAGATTTCAAAAACATTTTCGACACTGAAAATAGCGAAAGTCGTGTGAAAAATAATGTATATTGTTCATTTTGTGTTATTTTTAGAAGCGTTCATTAAAAATAGCTTAGAAGAGAAGTATGTATATTGAAAAAAAGAACAATACTAAAGCGATTCTACATTGTTGTGTTGAAAATGATATCCAAATTTGTTTCACTTCCGAGAAAAGACCTATTTTAAGCATTTAGATGCGATCCGTTTGAATATTTGAATGGGCAACGTGACTAAAATATTTAATAAAGATTTTTCATTTGCACAAAACTTCTGTTTATTTTATGACTCAAACAAGCGACGCGATAACATCTTTAACTCAACGATTAAACACACAAAATGACTCGAAGACTCAAGTTAATGCCACGTTCTTAGTATGAGTGAAATATTATAGTTAACTGACAATCAAAACTCGAATCGATTGAGTTTTAAATAAACGCTTCTGCCACATTATAGCAAATTTTTATTTCAATGATTAGACTGACAGTAAACAGTAAATAGAAACATCACATATGTTTCACAGACAAAAACGTTTAACAGATGCATGAAGCTTGATTGTTTATTTAACCTAGATAATTTTAATACAATTTATAGAAAATTTATCTTTAAGACTTTTGAAACATCAATATTTATAGCACTTAACTACCCTTCCTTAATTTATATAGATAATGTGATTTTAGTTTGGTCAACAATATAGCGCCATGCACAGAGAACGATATCATGTACCAGTACCCAGTCCTTTTTTTACGCGATACATTGGTTCCAGAAAAAGGCCCGTAAAAAAAATCGCGTAAAAAAATGATTTCACGCAATTGCATTATATTTCTTTACACACCCTAAAACATAAATTCGCAAAATATCCGATACACTTGTTAACATTTGGCGATTGTATGTGTATTTAAAAAAATGGAATGCTTTACAAAATTAAGTTTTAAAAATACAAATATTTTTTTATTTAAAAAATAATGAAACGTACATGCCTAGCATCATATATAAATGTCTTCTTTAAAAAAATTACGTAAAAACGAGTGAAGCGCGTAAAAAAATGTAGCGGTACCGTCCAAAAAAATCGCGTATAATCGAATTCGCGTAAAAAAAGGACTGGGTGTACAGTTTTTCTTGATTAAACAAGTGACGTCATATTAATAACACCTGGATTTCGGTACTAATTTAATTAGACAATATCATTTTTAATACAAGATTAAATAACGCTCCATTGAATCCAATTTCTAAAGTAACTATAGGATAGAATATTTCTTGCAAGTGCCAATCATCTTTCTAATTTGAAAAGGAAATCATTCGAGAAATCGATTATCTATTACTATAGCCACCGGTGGCAGTTTTGATCTCGGAAACATTGTAAATCTTTTCATTTGATTTATTAATTAAGTAATAAAACCGTCATAACCAATTAAGCCTGAGATTATTATCTATCATGATAATTGTCCAATAAAGGTCATATATCTTACAAATAAACTCGTTTTTATTACAGTTTGACTTTTATAGGCGGACTGATGGGTCCTTGTGATTGGGAACTAATCTTTCCTTTCACTTAAAGTATTTTTTTAACTTAATGGTCATTAATGGCCAAGCTAGGCAAAACACAGTGTCTTTGTGAGCTTAGACACATCGGCCACCTTATAGAAATTACACTACAACAAACAAAATGCATATTCACATTAATGAACAACCATTTCTACAATAAGTGGGACATTTTTGCGCTAATTTATTTCTTACGTGTTACCTTTGTCTATTCTTGAACGTCCAATAAATCTTTCGTATTCAATGCATTGTTAAGATCATATGCATGATCTCATAATTTTAACACCGTTGTATTTTCATATTTGTCTATTTCGAAATTGTTAAAATGAAATATACTCTACCTCTTAATGAATCAAAAAAAAAAGAAAGATAATATACTGCCAAATTGAATAAAAAAAATCATTTTTCCAAGCTTTTACTTTACTAACATACCACAAATTATGAAAAATATTTAACAAAATGTCATATATTATAAATTTCCTTTTTCCCATACCTCACACAGAAATTGAAGCTTATAAGAAATGCATAAGTCACCTATAAAACTTAATATGAATTATCCACCAAGATAACAATGTTTTCAAGTTTCTTTGGTCAATATTAATTTACAAAATATTTTTTTTTATTTTTCTCAGAAATGTCATATGATATCTACTTGAGTAAAGAAACCATTGCTTTACCATATAAGTTTTAAGCTCCGCTAAGCTTGTATTTATGAAACTTTTTATCAGTCTCAAATTTACCTAAAAATATATTTTTCAATCAATAAACTGTACAACATTTTTTGACACTTTATCAATTAATGATTATGGGATAATGTACTTTATTATTGGGACCTAAACTTCCCAATGCCTTCGTAATTGATTCCATAGTTAACAAACGATGCCATTTCTCTCCATATTCTAGCAGTAACCATAAGAAAACGTACGAATAAACAATATTTTAATGTTATAAATGAAATATTGTCACAATATTCATTTCAAAAACGATTATTAAGGTAAATCAAAAAATTCTATCCATCGTTTAGTATCGTTATTTTTTATGATAGACCTTGGATTGTATCGTGTCTATTTGAAGTAGTTTACATAAACATAGATACAAATTTACTTTCGAATGTCTTTGGTTTAAATTGCGCAGTTATATATCAGTGCAGTGTGAGATTAAATATTCACATGATTTATAAGATCAGGCCAAAGAATTTTGCTCACGGACACACCCTCTAAACTATATAAATATGCATTGATATTGATATCGAATGTATAAAGTATTTTTTGTCAGATAGTATATCTGTAACATACGGTAGAATATTTAATAATATTACTTCGTGGTCTTTGTGATTTAGTTTAGCAGCTAGCGGAATAAAATACTGATCCAAGTTATGATATATCATTTTACCAGACTCAATATGTTAATATGTCTCTTAACGTAACGATTCATGTGTCAATATTAACGGATAACACACTGTCGTTGTATTATATTATATAACATTAACTGTTAAATTAGAATCATATTTTGCATAGTTGAAATAATTGCATGTGGGCGAATAATGGTATTCAACTTTCTACGAGGTTAAACCTAATAATAATAGAGTTTTCAACAAGAGAAAGCATGTGTTTAAAACATCTTGACAGTGAATGATGCCGACTTAAAAACGGAACTTATATTTGGCCGTTACTTTTCTTTTTATATATAAATTATCATTTTATATAAAACCAAATATAATTGCGTATAAAAAGATTGTCCTGTTATTAAATGGCTTGAAACAATCAATCATAAGAATAAATTATTTTAAGCGATAAATAATTTTAGCTTTTACTTAATTTTAAATCATTCGAAGGATGTGTATTTGGAGTCAGATTTATAATATTTCAGCAGGCTCCACAAAATACGATAAATTATATTTTTTAGTAATTCATTAATTATCAACTTGTCGTAAACCTTTTTACAATTAATTTTACATTAACGTTCAAATTGACTTTCTTATATCTGATACTTCTTAATCTTTTGGTATTAAAATCATTAATATTGACCGATTAAGGTATACATCACAGTGATTAGGTTTCTAAAATATTTATGTGCTGTAATAATTTTTTTATCAATTAAGTAAATCAGATTATTCAGGTTAGTAAAATGGAACATCAAATATTTATTTATTTAATCAGAAATTAGTACACATTAAGAAATGCCTTTGGCCTGTGCTAAAATACTTCTCAGTGAGAATAAGGTAATTTAATATTAACTATCGCGGCCGTCGCAAATAGCATATTCAAAAATCTAACAAATGATGAGAATTTATTTACAGAAATGAAAATATTAAGCAACAATTATATAACTAAAAATAATACAAGGACATTTTTTCTTAAAAAAATGATTTCGATATTGGAAAAGCTGTTATGATATATTTAATTGTTTTTAAAAAGGTATCACTGATGATTGTTCTATTCCATTGAGTCTTGAAACAAATTTACAATTGAAATTGTATCGTTATATATCAATAAATAAAAAAAATTAAAAAAATCTAAAACAACTTCTGGCAAATTTGAATAAACATGAAAAGTCTGAAAGAATTCAATACTTTAACAGCACGATTCAAAAAATCCGGGCCACAAAATCATTATATAAGTATTGAACTCTTAAATATACAAGCGACAAAAATCTTAACCCATTTTTTACTCTGTATTGTCATTTAATGCTTTCAGACTATGCCATCATAAAATTATAAAATAAATTTAAGATAATTTCATAATTTTAAAAGGGGAATATTCATTTTTTTTATTCTATACTGTCTCAATATATATTACAACATATCAAAAAAAAATCATTTAATGTATTTGTAAAAATAACAAATGTTAAAAAATAGGATAGTATTGTTTGTATTACAACGGCTTTGTGTTTTAAATAATAAAAACACATTTTTAGCGGTTTTTTCCACAATATATGCTATGATCAGGATCAGGAGCAAAACTGATCCTGATTATAAAAAGTATAGTGGAATCTAACTAAAAAAATATTTTTGTTATTTAAAATATCATGCCTTTCTATCAAGAAATCACAGTAATACATTAAAAGAGCGGTTTATTGTTAAAAGTAAAAGACTGTCGCTTTTATTGTTAATTAGCAAAACCCAATCAGGTATTTTTTTTATCTTTCAAAGAAAATAGGACATTAGATTAATAATATTGTAAGCAAGTAATAATCCACTTTTATTACCCTCCGATTTCAATAAATATTCCATATTCATTATTTTTTATTCCATATTATTATTCCATATTCATTTTTTGATTACTGATGAAACTTTGATAACATTAATACCAGGCCAATTGGCTTGGCTGATGTAATCGCCACTGTAAATGATAGCATTTTAATTAATTGGTGTTAAGCCAAAAGAAAATCTTTAACTTACTTTTGTAGAACGGTGAACGGTGAAGTTTCAGGTGTATCTTCGGAAACACTGTTTCCAATATAATTTAACAAATTCAAATTAATACGAATTCACGAAAACTTTCAATGGTATTAATTTTACTGTATTTTTGCAACCTTTTTGACGGTTAAAAATTACTTTCGATTGTTATTTTAATGAATAGTTAACTTTATGTACGTTCGTTTTGTCTCGGCGAACAAAACTTGTACTTGTAAATGAAATCAAGCGAGTCGATGCACTTCACTGAATGGAGAAATATGCAACAGCAAGAAACAACTCAACAATAAATGTTATAGACAAATTAATTAAATCTACACTTAATGCTTTATTGCCTATGGCAATACTACTAAATGTGGAATGATTTCAAATATTCCACTCGAATGAGATCAATTAATATGTAATCTATTTCGAAAAGAAGTTTCCAAATTGTCAGGTTAATCGTTCAATATGTTGCACAGTCTATTTTTCGTCAGGCCACTTGATAGTTTCGCACAGTTCAAAGCTGAGAGATGAATGACGCCCACGCCTTGCACAACAATCTCGGTTAAATACTTCGACGGCTGAGTGTGTTTAGTTTGCGTTGTAAGCGCCGATAACTTTGCACGATCACGTTTCCCGCCCAATTTTTCACAAGCGGAACTTCCCCGATTATTTCGTTAGACTGGCCGAAGATCGTACTTCCGCCGCTGAGACACCTGTGGAAGCGCGACTGGGAAATAAAACGCTGCTGAATCTGAAGACCGGGTTTGATTCGAGTGAAATTAAGCTTAGTAAGTCTTGCGACCGCGTGCAGATACGTTGTGAGGTGGATCTATTGCCTCACTTGATATTTAAGCGGCGCGGGTTCCCCCGCCTCTCGCGGCAGGGCGGCGACGTCGGGGATCGCGGTCCATACAGCCTCCGCTGGCTCACGCGCTCGCTATCGAATGCCACTCTTTTGGAAAATTCCAACCCTTTTCATACCCCTGTCGATACAACGTAATCGTGATAAATATTCTTTCTATCGTTGCGTGATGTAATTATATCAACAAATCCACAGAGATGTTCTCTATATATAAAAACATATGATTATACAGTAAGTGTTTTCTATTTAATTTATAAAGGCATGGATATATGTTTATACATATAATACAAACAAGTATTGTATTGAAAAGCAACAACTTCATTTAATTTTATTTCTTGTTATGATTTCAGAATCGCCCTAACAGACCTTACTAAAAAAGTATATTATTCAAGTTTAAAAAAAAACACTGGGTTAAAGCACGCATATAGAAAAAAATACAAAACAATGATAATTTTAATTTAAATAAAATGAAGATCAAAACAAATAGTTCAATTGTTGTAAAATTAATTTTTATTGAAATATAAAAAATATTTTTTTTTGAAAACAGAAAACTTCGCTGTATTTCAATCAAATTCAGTTGACGAGAGGCACCTGTATTTAAATTAATTCAAATGATTTGCTTACGCTACTTATTCATTCATAAAAGTCATATGCTATAAACCATCACCATTAAACAGATGGTGCTAGGTGAATAATTTACTTTAAATAGATAGTAACAACAGTATAATCTGGAAAAGATGAATATCTATAATTAGTTTACTCACAGAACTCGTCCGACATTCCAATTTTATATGGAAAAATAAAGTTGTAAAAGTCTAGCTATAAGTAAGTATGATTTTGAGCTTCAACAATGAATGACGAAAAAAATTATTCCGACGGTTTTAGGTTTTATATTTAACTCAATATTTATGGGTTAAAATAGAATCTTCATTAGATACTTTGAATAAATTGGCATAGCTGTACTGCTTACATCACTTGTGATTGTGAATACAGGTATCAATCTTTGTACTTTGTACGATATTTTAACATTATTACTTAGTTTCAAGTAAAAATGTTAAGCAATGTATCATTCAATAAGACAGATGTCTAGAGCCAAATGCATTTATTGCCATAACATTTATTTTAAAATGAACAAAAAACAGCGACCTAATTTTTTTGAGGTTGATTTAAAATATGAAAAAATATCAGTTTAGTTCAGAACTGGGCAAAACCATTTTCTTGTGTATTGTGTATGAAAGTCATTGAACCGTTTGATTTGTCATCACCTTTTGGGGCGACAAAGCTCTGTATCTTAGAGAATTTATTTTATTTCATTGAAATTATTTTTTCTTTCAATATGTTGTGTCGATTTCGATTGAAACATTGATTAAATAGTAGAACCCTATCAATAAAAAAATCCCCTAGATATCATTTAACGGCCTTGTATCTGGCGAAATGCATCGTTTTAAATATTTCGTATCACTGAAACAAGGTTCGATAAATCACCGCAGAAAAAATGGCCAGCCAATTCGTAGCAATTTTTTTATTTGTTTCATTCGATAGTTTATAGTATTGAGTAATAATCTACTCATAAAACTGATCAACAAAAAACAATCTTTCACAGCTTCCGCCCTAATAAAAAACACATAAGGCAGTAAGATTTTTTAATCAGATGTGGCCGCAGATTAAGCAGAACGCGTTTAGCTTTGAACTGGCGTCATGTTATAACCGGAATTCGATACGAGTTTTTGCATACAAAATCTTCTATTTTTGTGACGTGAGTCATAAAAATTAATAATAATACAAAAACACACCGTAATGGTCTGGACCAATACGATGGTGACTTTAGACTCTTAGTAGTACGCTGACGGAGGTGTGTGCAATTTTCTATGAAATATTTTTTTACTTTTTTTAAGCCACAAATTTATGACGTCACGATGTGAGAAGAAGAGTAATGGAATGAATAGTAAAAAAAAATATTTTTACTATTTTTTTCAATTCAATTAGTTTTAAAAAATCTGTTTTTCCGTTGTAATTTTCGATATCCAGTCTGATTGGTGTGAACCGGTTAAGTTTCAAGCACAAATCAATTTAATTCTAACGGTTTCACAAAAAAAATAGCCGTGCTAAATTTCAAACACTCCCCCAACCGCCAAAAGGATTTAACTAACGTGGAAGATGAAAAATAATAATAATCATAGTTAAGTATACGTATAATGCATTATAGCAAACTATTTTTTATCTACACTTGCACCGCGATCGATTGGTTTTTTACGCAATCATTAAAGTGGAAATCTATACAATTGTTCATGTAATCGATCAACCTCGCTTGAAGGTTGAGACCGTCTCAGTTTAATTATAGATAAATTACAAGTAATATCCAAATCAAAAGTTTTCAATGTCCACGTGAGCTGGATTTAATTGCGTATATTATATTTATATTTTTGTCAACTTCAATTTTTTTTTTTTATTTGTAGATGTCGCTGTCAAGGAAGCCTTGTGGATTTCTCTTCACCTTAAAAATGACAGAAATAAATTGTGTTTTTATCAATACCTCTATATTGACACTTATTAATAGTAACTCGTGTAAATTTGCATGCATAAAATGTATTTTATGAATAAAAACTCTCATATTTGTTCAATAAGTAATGTGTACTTATGAACAAGTTGTTAGTATGACGTGATCGATACTATTTGTTGATTAAATACCATCAACGTAATCGTTCCGCGAGAATAAATCGAATACAATCGGGTGAAGTCAGTATTTGCTGGTGGTATTTTTTATATTAATACATTGCGAAGGCGTTCAAAATTTTGTGTAATTTTAGCTAGGGCTGCCAAGCATCCCGGTTATCGGGAATGCTAAAAGTATTAATCGAGATAAACTGATTGTAATCACATTATTCGGAAATATTTCGGTTATTGTAGTTGGATCAAAAATATCTTCGTTTGATTCCTCGACACAATTGAAAAATGAAAAAGACCTTTTCATTGGATAAAATACTGTGATACGCTGACCGAGTAAGTCATCATTAATTCATTAATCTTGTAAAAATTAATGAATGTTTGAGAAAACTGTATTGATACGTATGATTACAAAATTTACAATAAATCTTCAATAAAAAATACTAAATCTTTTTTTTAATATGATTATGTTACTCGCATTCAACCGTTTATTTTTTGTCCAATTAAATTATCAAATACAATTTAGGACTGGAGGGAAAGACGGCAAAATTTTAGGTTATGTGACTCGGATTGAGTGTCATAAAATCTGACAACCCTACATATAGCCTACATAACTATTATTCAATGTAATTTCTATGACAAATAAAAATCTATTTTTATACCTATTGAGTCTGTGTAAAATGATATAAAATTATTTATGCAAATCATACTATTATACTTTGTGGTTGCTAATCGTGACAGAATTTCTATCGGTTATCTTGACACTTCATATATTGTTGATGGCTGTTAGTTTAACTTGAATTTTTCAAGATAAGGTATAACGTTGAAGTTCTTTTCCTTTTATTGATTTATGACGTATTACAAAAAAAAATGAGATACACAACACACCACGTCCATCAAGAATGGGGGAAAAACTGGAATTTATATACAAACAAAATCTATTTGCTGTTATAACATTACAGTGAAAATAGTGTATCGATAGAATATGACAATCTAGAACATTCGAATGGTACCGATTGTATCGGGTAATTGCCTAAAAATTTAATAAAATTCAATGCTGTCACACAGGGCTCCGGTGATATCTTTTTGTGATGACTTTTATCCAATAGATTTGTTCAACTCAACTAAAACGCCATATTAAAAAAAACCTACCCTTTTCGAAGAATAACGAAAAGCTTTGCCATATTTTTTTTTATTATGTTTACTTTTTCTTTAGGTATATTGTATAATGCTTCTATCCTGACAGTATTCAAAGGGGAAAATGGTTTTTTATATGTACGTTGTTTACCCACCGTCGGAAATTGCGCTCAAATTGCGGAAAAAAACGAATTCCGCTAACGAATAGAAGTTTAAGAGTAAATGAAATTATATTGGCTTTTAAGCAATGAAAATAAATAATGACATCACTAAGAGACGGCTCGGATCTAAAAAGCTCTAAATTTTCGGAACACTGCCGTCAGATTGATAATTGAAACTTCTCAAAAAGGTTCATAGAATATAAATTACTGTCATTCTGCTTCATAAATTCCTTTGTTTGGAAATGACAGAGATAGAACTCTCCGACTAGAACAACCACTTTGGATTTTTGTGTCGAACTCAATTTAGATACCAATGCTTAAGCGATTTGCTTTATTAACGTAAAAATGTGTGGATTTATAATGGTAATATTGTTTAATTTTGATAGAAACAGCCTCTACCATTTCGAAATAACTAGCCCCCTTTTCTCCTGGTGTAAACGACCTAAAACCTTGCCTAAAAGACGATATATTATATTATGTAAGCCCATCGTTTTGATTTATATACGTTATAGTGAATATATTGATTGAATTTGGAATTTACTTGGTAGAACTCCATTATAACACGGTGAAAAAATAGCAATGTATTTTAGTTGTACAAAATTTTGTAGAACAAATTACATTGCTATTTTTTCACCGTGCTATAGTGAATATTTTCTTTTCGGACCACATATAAAATATTCAAAACCAGGGCATGAATATAAGCAATGAGTTTGCATGTATACTTCATTAAAAGTTAAAAATTGTATTTGACTTGAAATTATGTTTTTAATTTTCGATTTGGCTATAAGATTATTCTAAAAAACCATCGTTCAAAAAATAAAATACGCATCAAGTAAAAATACACTCGTATGAAAGATTTCACGAAAACGTTCAATATCTAATTACGAAGCATATTTGTAAGTTTCGAACAAATGTAGTATGAAGTAATATCGGCTGATTATGGAGTCAAAAATATAAACGATTTACACATTTAAACTATTTCCGGGCGTGTAGGCCTGATTTAAAATAAACAATAGCTACAACTGCACCATATTTCAATCTTGGGTATTTTTTAATTTACGCGTGAATTAAATCAAATATAAATAGAATATTATGAAAGTTCAAAATGTTGAACGTTTGCGTTTTATTGATTCGAATGACGCGAAACAATGTTTTACGTTTACATTTATTCCAATAAAATATATAATGCAGCTGTTTTATGATAAAAAACTTGTTTTGACGAACGTATACACTTTTTCTTACAAATAATAAATTGCTTACGTAATACGTGCATGGGACTATACATGGTGCCGCAGATTGTTTCGTTACGAATTGATAAGATGATATTAAATTATTTTAAGTTAAGGCGCAATAAGCGCAGAAAGATCGCGCCAATGCCAAAATTATTTATTATTAAAATTTAATAGGGTTTTTTGTTACATTAGAGAGATTAACTTTAAAGGAACAAATATTATACGTGGATGCATCTCTTCGTTCGATCATGTTTGATATACCGGCTAGTAGAATTTGAATTATTGAAACATTGTACAATTCCACATGCTTTGTCAATCAGGACCCGGATTTCACCTTTCGGCATCTTCGGGCATTATATCATCTGGATACAACAGAACTGTAAAAGATAAACAACTTGCATTGGTTATATATTATACAAGATAAATTAATTACAAAGGAAAAACACACACTCGTTAGTGACAAAGCATGTGGAATTGTAAAAAGTTTCAACAATTCAAATCTGATATTAAAATTTCATCAAGCACATTTCTCAGATGATAGCATGAACTATACCGGCCGGAATTAGTAAAGGTTGTAAAACAAATAACAATTATTGGTTCTGAATGCGCTTCGCTTTGACGTACGGGTAATCGGTGCGTTGGTACTTGGCATGTAAAAAACTAAATTAACTTTTTCCTTTTTGACCCAAAACCAATAAATAATATATACAAATCATGTCTTATTTTTTTCGATGGAACCTTAATACAAATTAGTATTTGATTGAATTGACATTTACTTTGTAGAACTCTATTATAACACGGTGAAAAAATAGCAATATTTTATATTTATATTAATTTTATAATGTATATAGTTGATAGCTATATCGGCACCCATCATCATATACATTATAAATTTTGTAGAACTAAAATACATTACTATTTTTCACCGTGATAAAATTGGTGACTTTATTATTCCAGTCGATTTTGTTGCTAACTGTATAAGCACGAAGGTTTTTTTCGTAAGATTTTTAGATTCATACAAACTAAAAATAAATAACAGCATTAGTCTATATTATTATTATGTAATTAGCTGAGAAAAGTTGTATGCCACTATGAGAAGCACCTTCAAGTTATAAATCTCTGAGCATACAGAAGATGATTCTCACAACCATTGGAATTATAAAATTATCATTTTTTATTATTACCAAATCTTGCAAAAAACTTATAATATTTTTTTTCCGTCATAAATTTCTTTTGAAAGTTATTATTTAAATGGAATTGAAGGCGGGAAAAATTTGGAAATACTTCATGGTGGAAACACTATGAAGCAACCATGAACTATAATAGAAATAAAATTATATTTAATGTCTAATTATTTTGTTTCCATCATCATAAAGAAAGGGTACGCGACTGAATTGCATGCAGCTAATCCGCGTTATTTATCAGTGATACCAAACAAAAAAAAAATTTAAGCTCTCAAATATATTTTCGTTTTTCTTAACATAAATTTTAATGAGACATTTTATGTATAGAGAAATCTTTGCCAGTGAAAAATATAAAAGCACGGATGCGAAAATCAAAAATGCAGTTACTTTTACTTGTGCAAGAAAAAAATGGCGCCTTCTTTTTAGTCTTATCTCCATTACTGATATTCATAATTTTGGCCTGTAAGGTGAAAATTTACTTGTAACTTAAATATAAATTAAAATAGCACCTTGAAGAAACTATTTTTCAAATAACAAATATCGATGACTTAATTTTAGCTGATTTCATATATTCTTTTTGACTATAATTCTTTCATGTAAATATATGAAAAAAAAATCATTATTATTTCATATAAACGAACAGTCCTTTTGACAACACACAATTTTAAAACCTTTTTTGTCTTTTTGCATCGATTTCCGTTAACCATGGTAAAAAATAGTCAAATTTATATTAAGATGTAACAATGTAAGACTATTAGTGCAACCCGGATACCATTTGATTTATGGCAGCCATTTTAGAATTCTGAATTCAAATATCATTGAAAAGTGTCTGAAGTAACAACTTTGTAAGCTGGTGAAATTTCTTCCCTTTTCCTTATATTTGACTGTGTAAACTGATAACCTAATTTTCTGTCACTGGTAAAGTTGCAGTTAAAGCACATTTAAAAGAATATATGCATATGATAAAATATTGTACAATGTTATGTGTGGTATTGAGTTAATATAATAAAAAAAATGCTGCAGTAATATTATTGTTTTAAAAAATAATGAGGATTGCGTCGGGCAGTTGCAACTTGCCACAGATGGAAACACGTGATAAATTTATATAGCTGCAAAATAAAATAATTATTTTCGAATGGCAATTGTTTAGCAAGTCTTTGTGTTATTTGAGTAAATTTACCGCGCGGAAAACTTTAACTGTGTGGAAAATTTTTATCCTGAACTTTCGCTCGTTATGACGGTTTTTAAATAACGTGATCGTTCATGATAAGTAAACAACCAAGGATATTAAAAATCATTTAAATGTGTTAATAATAATTATACGTGTATTGGTAATTCGATTTCAGCTGCCTTAGTTTTCTTAATAAAAATAGTTTATAAAAATAAAGCATTGCTTATGGTGATATTTTTTCCATAATATGTATTTAGGATTTTTTCACTAAATTTTATATAACACAATATGATGATGAAACTATAATATGATCTTCTTACAAGGAAAGGTGTAAAATATTTAAGACAATCGATTAAACAGTTGTCATCAGTATTAATTGCAATTATTTCTTACTATAGTCTTCGAGATTGATGAGTGTATTTAGGGGTGTATTTCCTAATGAATTAAAGATGTACATTTTGCTGAAACTTCTTAGCATTTATTTTATTATAAAGATGGTATAGCATAAAAATACTAAGCCTATATTTTCAATATCTTTGTATGTATTGACAGTGAATCATAACAGCATTTAATTCAAATGAATGGTTTGTGAAATAAAAGCTTTTTCACTTTTCTCAACACTATTAAATAAAAAGAGAAAGAAATAATTTGACTAATTGATTAAGAATTCTCACAATATCTCATTAGCAGTGAATATTTATAGAAAACCTGTTTATATATCAATGTGTCAATCACAAATATTGTTATTTATAGCTCTGCCTATTAATCTTCGTGTTACGGTAATGTCATCATTAATTAGTTAATTAAATACATATTCTTAAATATGCACGTAATTGTAAATAAGCGATAACTAATTTGGAGAATTCTAGTTTCAAAGACGTTTGGGCAATTTGCTATTACTATTTTTGTACATACTTCATTTAATTGCGCTATTATAATATTGGGAAATGTTGTGAGTCACAAAAATTCTATTGTCAAAAATAGGTTAAACTATGAAGAAATAAGTCGTACAAAATATTGTATATCATTGCAGTGGTGAAGCTTCATATTTGTTACGTAACTCGTGAAGTTCGGAAAAGTTGTTTCATTATTTTTAATTAGAGCTCTTATAAGTTTATAGTATGTTTTGCAAATGAATAAAAGTTGATGACATTATATTACACCGTCTGGGTAAATATGCGTAACAACATATATTTCGCTTCTTTGAATGATTTTCAGACTTTCCTGATTAATTAAACTAGTTGTTTCACAACTAGCAGAATACCAAAGTAATCTTTTTTATGTCTAAAAAGAGTATAGGAATTTACATATTATATGTTTTTCTTTCATTGCAAACTTATACCACGATCGCTATAAGAGACCATTTATCGTTGAACGTCATTGTAAATAGATTTACGTAAAGATGTTTTTTTTTATTTCATTTTCACATGTAAATTTTTAATGAACTATTTTCTATTATAATTGATTCTAGTGTGACATTTGCCAGATTTGATATTCATGTCGGGTCTTTAGTGGGCATAGCTTAATAGTTAGGCTTGAGGTAGTTAAACTGTCTCAAACAAATTACACGACTCAAATACGCCGTATTAAAACGGAGTAAATTATTATGTTTCAATGATAAAAAGTCAATAAAAATTATTATAGGGAAACTTATTTTTAAACTCTACGCATTTCCAAAGAAGTAAACTATTCCGTGGCATTCGCGTCACGAGTTAAAACAACCTTCTTGGTTCTTCCCCCAGTCCATGTGAGAGCTTGTGCGTAATCTCTTTACGTCAATTCGCAATACACGCTCTGTCTGAAGTGCATGTATATTTTGCATTTAGTGGAAATTGACTAATATTATTCAAAAAAAAATCATTTCGCTTTCTTGAAATATCCTCTTTTCAAAGACAAATGCTAAAAATACGTTTTATAGGAAACGAAGCTTTTGGAATCCTAGATGTATAAAAAGTTCAAATATTTATTTTCATACACACACTTGTTGAAATTCATGTTTCTGTTACACCTAAATAATCTAAATACATAGTATAAAACACATTAATATTAATATTTCACTCTCTAAAACGTGAAACAGCGCTGAAAGAAACTGTAACCCGTTTTAACAGCAGGTGTATGTTACATTTTCTTTGGAAAAATATTCACAATAGTTGATATAACTTCCCACGCCAGCTTAAAGCTTATGCTAGACGAAATTCAAACGCATACAACTTGATGTTTGAACATTCATCATAAACAAAAAACAAGTTGTAGGGGTCCATCAGTAAACATATAATAAATAATATCAGCATATATTGCTATATAACTTAAAATATACACATATAATTTAAAAATTGATTTTATTCGTCCGTACACACAAACGAAAAATTTCAATTCACTGGAGTGACAGAAATTCGAGTTTAAAAATACAGAAATTTTCAAAAAAATGAAATGTAATGTCAAAATCAAATGTAATGAAATGTAATGTCACTGTCAAAATAATATTTCAGTTTATCGATAGCATTACCCAATTTACTCACTTTTAAAATTTGAACACTTGAATAAAAAATGTATTTGGCCACATGTTTCTTTCGACTCAAACAAGGCCAAAATAAGAACGTCAATCTATGTGTTTGTGGCATTTTTAAGGAATCGTGAACATAACTTGTATGTTCTTCCAAAGAGTATATATATTCTGCCAATAGGGATACTGAAATGATCTTTGAAAAATTTCAATGTAATTGATTCAAACATAGACACGTTGTTGTGAGTGAGTTCAGATATCCTCTATTTTGCTATTTATTTAATTAGATATAAACTAAGATTACTTAGTCGACTTTCTTGTCAATTTCAAATATTAATAATCTTTTCAATTCTACTTACACTGCAAAAACGATAAAATTAAATTTTTTGTACTACTTTATCATAAAATTGGTTACCACAACTGGTAAATTATATTCAATCAACATATACATAGTTATATAGTATATAGTACAATAGTTAATTTCCAGTTAATAAATAGTAAGTTTGTAATAAACGAAGCTTTACAAATAAATATATATTTTTTATAAAATTTCGATAACCAATGTTTGAGATCACCAAAAATGAAAAGAACCACTTTTTCATATTCAGTCAGTCAACATAATACAGATAAAGTAAAATTGAAGATGCATCAGGGAATTAAAGGAAGCCGCTGATGACATCCCCAGTCGTATAGTATACGCACGACGAATAACCTAAAATAACCTTATTGCTATATTATGTATAAACACAAAAGCAGTTGGTATGAATAAGATTTCAGTAATCATATATAAAAAATGATAATCAAACATAATCACTATAACCACATCATCGTCGTTTTAGCAAAAAAATCTTACTGGAATATACTATAATAACTTTGAGTAAATATCACATTACGAAATAAATAAACAATAAAATAACCCATCGTTAGTTTAACCAATGTTTGAATAATAGCATGACGTTAGTAATATAATTGAGCACTTTTTTGATCTTGTTTTTTCAATCAGTGATATTACGCAGAAACGATTTAATTGCTAATGACAACTACATATTTCAAAATAAAAAGCTTTTTTTCGACGGAATTCCCACATTGTAGTTGATGGAGATAAATCTCATCAAATATTCACATTTTTTTTAATAATCATTGTTTTCAGTTATCTATTACAGTAAAAACTCTTAGCACGAAATACTTGTTTTAGTAAATTAATGCTAAAATTAAACTGCAGAACTGAGAACTGTATGTGAGTACGATAATGAAAGAATTATTTTAACCAGCTTACTGGTAGCACTGCAATCGATAAAGCAGGTGATTGCGGTGTGTTTATAGTTAATACTCAGATATATAAGCGTGTTAATAGTGTTCAAACTTTCGTATACAAGCTATTTTTCAATCAAAATATAGCTATATTTGTCCTGATAATCTTCATTCGTTTAACTACAACACTACTAAATTAATGTTTGAAATATTCGGTGTTGAAATTTCCTTTATGCAACTCAGCAGAAAACAGGTTAAGAACAATCGAGCCCTAAAAAAGGTATATCATACATAAGTATTGAAATTTTATTTTCAGTAATGTGTTGCGTTTTTATTAATGTCAAGTTTCAGGCTCATTGTTTCATTTTTTTGTAGAAATAATGATAATTTATTCACGGAATAATTGATAACAAGAATTATACGAATATCAATGGATGTTTCCAGCCTGAACCCATGATTGTATAAAACCCTCATGATGAACCTTTTACAATGATGTCATAAAATTAATTCACATCCGGTACAACATCGCCATGACTTGTTGGTTTTTTCAAATGGAAACAATAAAAAAACGGGTCTCGCCATTGTATTTTAAATTGGCTAACTAATCATAGTATTTCATCTGGTAAGTGGGGTCATGACGAGATCGGTTTTTTCATAGAAGCTGCACATACTAATTAAAATTCGTGATATATCATTTTTGCACGGTTAATCATGCCAGCTTCACGCAACCTTATGATCACATTCCACTGATATCTACGTATATTATATCGCTGCCGTGTGAAGTATGTATACATGTGAACTATTAGTGACACGTATTCCAATAGAATTTTTCCCACTAAAAGTAATTCTGCTGATAAGCTTCGCTTTTTTTTTAGTAATAGTACAGATAAATAATAGAAGTAAAAATTATTACTTTTATGCGATTTGTTTCAAAGAGCGAATGAGCAGGAAATCTGACTTTTATTTTCAACCCCTACATCACGGAGATATTTTATATTCTCATTTTCAAAACAGTGTTCATTCTTCAATTTGTAACTAAGTATAGATGGAATTCAATTTTACTTAGTCCTTTGTTGAAGTTTTGAGCTATACCCATTCCCTAATGTGGGTTACATTATCTGCTGCTTCAGCATAACTCAATCCAATTTTTATTTAAAAGCTACACGCTACTCAGTCAATCGACATAAAAATTTCAAAAAAAGTTATTTTAAGCATCTATGCTCTCGAATATAAATTTAAAAATCAATTAAAAATACAACTTACGAAACTGTCCGTAATGAGATTCAAACCATTGATATACAAAAATGATAACAACGACGATGGCCATTCAACTACGGACCCAGAAGTATTTAACCCACTGATGGTTAACGAGTCAACTATTGAGACGTCTGATTGCAGTGTTTTGTTGTTTGCCACTCAAAAATATAAGATAACAGCAGTGTTAAAACGTTCGTGTAAGAGCCATTTGTCTGATAGAAATTTAGTCTGATTTGATCCTAATAATCTCCATAAGTTTGGTTAGCACCAACACTAAATTAATTTTTGAAATAGTCAAGGTTGGAATTTCATTTATGTGGCTTAGAAGGAAATAGATGAAAACTAAAAATTTTCGTGAATAAAAATTTTGGTGTCATTAATCCATATGTTTGATCACATCTTTCTTTAAATGGCGGTTAAATTAAAACGAGCCCTTTAATATAAAGTTTTCAATTTTACCACCAACAAAGGTTTATTCGATTTATTATAATATGTATTAATTAATTGAAATAGCGTAAGAAATATGTGATGCTGCAAATAGGCGTAAAGCAATTGTATATTTCCAAACGCACAATCTTTGCTAGAAAAAAAACCCATATTGAATGCCCGCTGTTGAAATAAATACTTGTACTTGCTACATTTTAAATCGGTGTGCTTATGATATCAAGCTAGAAAGCTGAAAAACATTCGCAGACTCGCTTGGTGAAATTGAGATTATGTCGTATGTTTTAAAACAAAATTTTATTATATTAATCAGGTCCATTGTCACAAAATGCAAAGGTAAACTTTGATATTGTAAGGAGACTTCAGAAGTTGACGTTAAACTTCCATACACATTTTAATTAACGTGAGGAATCACAAGAAATGTATCATTTTTATGTATCAAAGCGGCAAAATGTTAAAAATAGTGGCATGTTAACCACAACTCGTTGTCATTCGGAATTTACGAACAGGAAATCTCATAACTGGGCTGAAATTCCGCAAAACCATTAAATGCATAAAATCCTCAAAAACTAAAATATTATGAATGCCACTGTATTGAAGTATTCGTAGTCATTCCATGTAATAATTAAGAGGCAAAACAAAGTTTCCTTTGTGTTTTTTATTTGAGAATATGTTGTTAAATGTCAAATCCTTGTGGAGAAACTTCTATCATATTATTTCTATATACACACAGACTGACAGGTGATAATGATTGAAGTGAACGAAAGCGTTGCTAATCTTTACAACAAAAAATACAATTAATATAAAAAATATATCTAATGAAGAGAATATACTTCGCTTTTTTTATTCTTCGAGGTAATTTAAGGAATCCTCGCCTTCCCATAAAATATTATGTGATTAATATTTATTCTTCTCAAACAATAAAGTATTCCTTCATATTCTTAAACCTATAGGAAATCACTAAAGATTCTACGAATATATTCGATACGTTTGGCGTATACATAAATCAAATCAAACAATAATTTTCTTAAAATAGTTGTTATCGAGACCCGCCGTGCACCTTACAATATCTACCTATATTTTTTATTTACTCTACTAAAATTTGCCAAAAAAACATCATACAAACCAGATTACAAAATTCATAAGAAAATTTTATGACAAAGAAGAAAAGAGTTTGCATATACACATATAACTATTTTTTTTGTCAGTTGATAATGCTCGCGATGAGCGAAGCCGGTCCTGATCAAAAACATATATTGTGGAAATAAGTACTAAAAATGTGTTTTTATTATTTAAAATAAATATAACTAACTTTATTAGACGTTTGTTGGCAATGTATTATAAATAGTCAGTTAACTTTATAATGCGATCAGTAAATTATGTAAAATAACATATTCAATTGATAGTTTTAACTAAAAATAATATAAGCTATACAAAAATGCATTGTTTTTGCTAAGATAAAAAATTAATTGTTTTAGTTATGATTTATTGCACCGTTTTATAGAACTACTTTGGAATTGTTTTAGCTGTGTGTACAGTAAATAACAAACAGTTTAACAATAATTGAAAAAAATAAGTATGGAAATGTAACAATTATTTTACGGCGCCATTGCTGAATGGAAAATGAAAACTTAACATTAATCCAAGCGTTTTCCATGACTATTATTTCAAGAAAATCATTAAGCAGCGAGTTTCTTAGAAAAGGCATGCCATAATTAGTGCCTTCCATTCACAACAACAGAAAACATTTTAAATTGATCTTATCATTGAAATGTTTGATTATATAATAACATTAATGATATAGTTCTGACGATGGCGTGAGCCTAAATAGCTATCAACTATATTTAAAAAAAATATTTTGTAGAACTAAAATACATTTGCTTTTTTTTTCACCGTATTATCTACAATGATATTCTTTGGTACATCTTTACTGGGGTGAGATTTTTGAAATTCCAATCAAAAAATATTTATCTTTAGGGACTTCGTGTGTTATAATTAGATGATTTTTGCAATCCCAAGATTTTTAAATTCTAAATATGCATATGGATTTTTTAAATATTTCTGTAAAGTATGCAAATTTTTTTTAGTTTCGTCCTAATATTGACGAAAGGAGAAAAATTGGTTTCGATTAAATCTACATATATACAAATAATAACCTTCATTATACACATGTTCCATATAATATCGTAATAGGAGAAACGGATTTTTAAATCTAACGACTTTTTATTAAAAATGCTTAAAAAATAATTTATATACTATAACAAATGGCCAAACTAAGCAATCATATAAAAAAATCCTTAGAACCATTACAATAAATGTGAAAATCTTTATTATTTTGATCAATTCAACAAATTCTTAACAATCTCGAATTTTTTAAGTATGAATAGAAATATTACACAAAAAATATTTTTAATCATGGCAAAATTTGTGATAAAGTGGCAACACCAATGTTGAACTTTGGATAATAATAGCGGTTGTCTAGCATAGCTGTCAAAACAACATTTAAAAATTAAACCAAAAGTGATTGATTTGGTGGAATTCATAGGTTATATCAAATTGTGATTTATTTAAAGATACACCAATCTCCCAAGCTAATACTTAACGATGTCAGGTAAGAAATAAAAATAAATATTTTGACGTTATACAATTGTAACATAACCTCAATCTTAAAGACTGATTTATCCATATATTGTATACAATGTTATTTTAGCGGGGATTCTTTCAAAAATGCAATAAATAAACTGAACTCACCTAATGTTTTTGCGAACTGACGCTTATAACTATAAAAAACGCTGAAGTCTTTCGTCGAATTGAACTCTTATCCAAGATTAACTTGTAAACTTGCATAACGGCAGTGTAGTAATTTTAAATACATCGGTTACACGAAGACTTTTTATGCAGAAATTTAAACACCGTTTTTAACTACAACACTTTCCATAAAATTTTCGAATATTCACTCCATATAGTCGAATAACGTTGTATTTGAGATTTGGCACTGTATTGCTATTACGTTATGCACACACACTCATGAAGTATTATTTTAATTCGAAATGGCGCTATTATTGTCTATGCTAGTAGCTTATGATGCCTTTTAAATACAGAAAAAAAGATTTTCTCTCACGACTAATGATATTTTATGGTTTCGATTGATTTTCGGCGAACGCTAACAACTTTATTCGACTTACTCTATTTAATGTATTGCGCTCCCATCTGACCCGTGATTTGTCTGATGGATTTGTGTGTGTTAGTATACAGGATGCAGTTCGTTAAATAAAGGAACATGTTTGCGCGGCAGACTGAACGCGCTGGGAAAAGGTTGAATGCGAATTAAATGACGGTCGAACGGAAATAGAATTATTATAATTGAGGGAATATTTGTAAAGATAACGTAATATTATTTTTAGTATTTACCGTCGAACAATTCCCGTTTTCACTAATAACTCTCCCTATGTCAAGTATTATTTTTCCATGCTTATTTTCCTCGTATTTATTTAAATTTAGAATCATAAAAATATTACACTTATTACTAAATATAACTCTTGAATCATTGAAATATTCGATTATGTCCAATGATCGTTTTTTGAAATTTAAAAAAAAATAGCAGTTCGGAGACTAATTTTTGGATTCACTTTTAGACAATATCCTGTCATGAGTATTTCAGTCTTTTGTTGAAGTCCATATTTAGACATTCACCATACTTTTTTATCAAAGAAGCCAGTTGAAAATATCCCACCGTGCCGTTTAGGTAAATGCATCCACCACTTTTAACACTATGACATTCGATTCAATGACCTTGTCAACACTTCACTGGAATCCCGCAGTGTAGTTCGCTATGTTCTAATTCCTTAACAAGTCACCGTCAAGAATAGGTCAAAACTGTCCCACACACATAAACAATAATTTGCCATAATGTCAAGAATAAAGCTGATAATATGCATCGCGATGTTTCTTTAAAATTTATACTTTTACTCCCAACTGTCTCTTTTTTAATTTAATGCGAGCCTTTTGTAAGCGTAATCGCGGGGCATCGGAAATAAGATCAAATTTGACTCCTTGAATTATGGTCATTTAGTTTTTAAAAACACGTATGTCCCTCTGCCCCGCGTTTATTTGCGACTGACCAAGTGCCGACGTCTAACTCCCAGACAAACGTATGAATGCACGGCCTAGAATTCCGTCAATTGACTATCACCGATTGTTTCTCACGGAAATAAAAAATCTTCATCAATAGTTTGAAATTATTTTTGTTCTTAAGTTTTAACGATATAAAACGCAATGTGTAGTTCGATTAACACAATTTTATATTTTTGTGATTAGAACAGGCTTATTTCTTTATATAACCAAAACTCAAATATAAAATTTTTGGCTTGCTTCCTTAAACTAACCTTTGTTAAGCCAGTTTAGTGACATGTTATCTTGACAATTCAATATCGATGGAGCATGGATAAATTTCATATTATCATTGCCAAATCGTATTATTACAAATGGCCAATGACGAATGCATGTCCACACATAACGTTTAACGCTATTTGGGCTTATGGCACTCGTAGTGAACCAATAAACATAGCGAAATGTATTTACAATGAATGATCGGTTAACAAACATAATCCGTTCCGAGACAATGTTCGCTATCCAAATTGTTTGTTGACTGATCGATCACGTCGATTAGTTTTACAGATGAAGAAAGTGAATTAGAAAGATCGTTTCAGTTCGTTATCCGAATATGGATTCGTTTTCCGGACGCAAAAATCTTTCGTAATAGTGTTCATCGACCAATTTGTTCGAACTTTTCGTTAACAGATCACCCGTTGTATATTTTTCGTAAGAGTTTTGAAACCATTGTAATCAATCGGCAGTTTAATAGAATAGTAAGTTAGATCGACATAATTTGAACAACTCCCGACGCATTGCGGAACACGCTTATTTATTTATATATATTACTCGGCACTTTAGTCTGCTTCACTATAGCACTATTTTCAGGACAGAAAGAAAACTTCATAGTTCATTTCAATTAAGCGGAAGCTATAAATAGTAAAAAGTTGCATAGCGGTGATTCAGTTTCTATATATATATATATTAATATTTTAGGGAAAAATTATAGCTTTTATTCTTGTAATCCGTAATTTTACATTTACACATTAAGACGAATATTTCAATAAATTACATTTTATTTATTATTTACTTTAATTACTATCACTAAAAATGTTTCTTGCTATATTATAATAGATCGACACTGCTATTATACATCTTTATTACAATTAAAAATATTCAGGATATATTATATTTGTGAAATTTTTACCAACGCCTTTAGTCGAATAAAAAACTTATATATTATTTTATATATTCTCATCGTCGGGTGTTTTCGCCTAGTGTATGGAAGTGTTCGTCCCGTCGGCTGTAAGTGGCCATTATCCATTTTGTCAAGGGCCACCGGAGACAAATTGTAAACGCTAAACGCAACAATGGAGTCGGAGTGTGAATAGTGATTCAATTTGTGGGAATCCTTATCCTCATCCTGGCGATCACTGACGCGAAAGCATGCCTTCTACCAAATTCATATATTCCCATAGACAATAAATTTACCTCATCATTTCCCGTTTAAAAGCCCTACAAATAATGGATTTTCCAAATATAATCGATTTTTATTGTATAAGTTTCCTTGACTCGGTAACTAAAGCTGTGATAAAAGTGACTTAAGGCTTTTCCACTTCGTTTTTTATCTAATAATTGTATAAAGCACCATATTTTATTTCTTCTTAACTAACACATTAATTAAGAAATACTAATAATTATAAATATGTCACTAAATGTTTGACTTTACGAGAATTGGAAGAATTGGAGAACGACTCATGAGAAAATTTCAGTTTCCCTTAATTGTATAGTTCTTTTTATTTTATTATTTATTTCCTAGGACCACTAAACTTATTAATCTTTTCAAACAAAAATGTCGTTTTTTTGTTCTCTTGGCAATACGAATAAAAAAAACGTTAGAGGACTTTGATAATCAAAAGCCGCAAATTATTGTCATGCATTCCGCATTTGTAATGTCTATAATATCGTTTTGTATTTCCAATTAAAATATCTGATAAATTATTGCGTATAGTAAAATTTAGCATGTTAAGCAACGTAAAAATTCGATAGGACAAAACAGAACCAGTTTCGCCCGCCACGTTGACGAGTTCAACTTATATAAAATTTTAAGGCATAGGAAAGGAAAGAATATTTTTAGTTCCCAGATCCAGCTTAGTGGCGAATTGTTTATGTCGTTGATGTCTAATCCTAGTATAGTAAAGTATCTCTTACTATATTTACCTTTTATTTAGAAAATCGTTGAAAACATTTTTCAGCAGTAATTTGCTATTGATGAATGATATTTTTTACAATATGTAAATTGAAAACTTCGTATATTATATGCTCCGATCTTGAAAGATGTTACTACAATGCAACGTGTCGTCACCTACAAACTAAATGGTATTTTCGGCATTTTATTTTTTAATAAATGTTAAAAACAAAATGATAATTAGTGTATTTTTTGACTGGTCTTCAATTCATGAATAGTAAATTTGTTTTTTTTAACTTAAAACTTTATGATTTGATACCTTTACGCTATTTTACATAAGATTCATTACATTTTTAATAAACAAATTGTATTATGTGACTGAAAAATTTCGAAATTGTGAATTTAGTCGTCAAAATCTACGAATTAAGTCACGTGTTGTCAAACTTTCATTTCAAAATACTGAGATATAAACTTCGTGCATATAATACATTTTTCTCAAAACTCAATTTGCGCACTAACTCTCTTTTCCTTTAGGCATAGCGATATGCACAATATGGCATATCAACCAGTCTATGAAAGATTCTCAGAATTTTCTCATCGAGAAAGTCCGCTCCACGCGCAACAGTTCATACAGGGAAACACCCAACAGGATAAATTTTGAAGAAGCCAAGGATATCTATGGCGCTGCCGAGCAAATATGATACAATGCCAGGTGGATCAGTCAAACTATTTACACCGAGCTATAATTCTGTCAAGTTGCGTGATGAAATCTTGCTGCGGTTTATTTATTAGTGAACAGTTTGCCATTTTTAGTCACAATCCGGTCTAAAAATAGAACATTTGACTTCCAATGTCGCTTAATGTTTAACACATGCCATACGGTTGACACAATCTATCAATCGCCAGTATTGTTCACCGTGTATCTCAACAGACCAGGGCTTTTCAAGAAATCATCATTTTGATGAATGATAAGTTCCCATTCCGTTTATAATAACTTTAAGCACTTTAGAAAGTGTTTTTAAAATAAATCACAAAAAAACACTCGAATATTAATTTCCGTAAAAACAAAACACTTTAATGAATAATCATGGAGCGGAATTATAAATTAAATTCGTATGATACAAAACACGCCATATATATAAGAAACATGGATCACTTGCTAGATTATTTTAATCATTTACGTTATTCTTTGGGCTAATGAAATTTGACACCAGTTGTGATTTTAAATAATTTTTAACATCCAACTATATTTCTTTATTTAGATTGATGGATTGAAGCATCACTTGGCATATGTAACTCAAAAATAACAAAAATTAGTATTGAATGTAGGCGAATCATTTTATGTTATTATTAATTTTACTACTTCTACATTATGATTCAAAAATACAGAATTCAAGAAGTTTTTCCGCATTTTTAATGTGTTATAATATATTATTTAAAATATATTCAGTTCAACATAGATTAAATTCAATAGCAATTTCAACAATGGGCCGTCGCTAAACCATGTTTTCCATTTTTCTTTATTAAGAAGTCCAAGTTACGCTAACTTTTCAATCAAATAAAGAATTTTTGATTTTTATTTTGTTTATCAGAGTATACTGCATAGGATGAAAATATGTACGGCAGAAAAGAGCGGGGACATTTTCTATTTATTTTTTTTGTCGAAAGATGCTTCTAAGTGAATTGCGATGGGTTAATGATTTTCCAAAATATATGTGGTTTTACATGATAGATGTATATAAAAGATTTTCAAACAATATTTTTTGCTGCCACACGCAAATTCTACACGATCCATGGAAACGTGGTTAAACTTTTTGTTCTAATCATTTTAATTTTCTCACACCAAAAGGTTTATGACAAAAAATAGTTTTAATGTTTGTATGTATAATCGAACCAAACGAATATTTTTTGCGTTTATCCATTTTATGAGTTTGTCACGTTATGTAAGTTATAAAACAATTTCGATTCGTCGTCTTTGACGTATTTGCATTCAGACGAATGTTTTTACAACGGAAATGTCATATATATTCGCTAGTAATATAATCACATGAAATGACTTTTTATTTGATTTATTGTGCCATACAAGGTCCCGAAACGAAAAAGGAAAACAAATTCACGTTTCACCGATTCTTATTTTTTACAATTCAGTACGTAGTAATGTCCACGTAAAAAGTTTCTTCTGAATTATTTATTGTTCATGAAAAAGTTATTTCATATTGCTTACAATCAATATGAATGAACAGAAAAAAATATTTGCATCTTTTATCTTCGTGTGTCAGATTTCTCATCATTTCTACCTTGAGCCAAACATAATAAGTTTATCACCTACAAAACTCTTGACTTCATGGAACCGTTAGAAAACTGATACTTCATTAGATAAATAGGCTCCTCAAGTCTTATTAGTAATAGAAGTCGGCGTTTAGCGTAGAAAAATGAATGCTTTTGCGAGCAGCTCATCAGACTCATCTACTCTAGCGCAAAAAAAATAACAAAATCTCTATGTTTTATAATGATACGTTCTTTGTTCAGAATATATATTATTATTATATAACTCTGGAAATCAGCTTGTCGTAAGAAAATCCCGTAGAAAAATATACAATTCTCACTTAAGAAATGCTGAATCATTCTAGTGTGAGGTGCTAAGAAGGCGATTTTGTATAGCAAGTTGTATACAATCACAACTTTTGAAGCAGAATAATAAGCCATATAATCTCAAAAAATAAAATGCTAGTATTTTAAACGCTCATTTCATGATAATGGTTGCGTGTGGATATTCGTTATCTAAATATTTAACTGGTTTTAGATTAAAAACGATATATCATTTTTTTTCAACCGTTTGCTATCACATAATTACTCGTTAAATATGGACAGATGTGCTCAAATATTGTAACACAACAAATCAAATATAAGAATTATTCAGTGCACAAGGAAATAGCTTGCTATTTTAAACGAAAAAGTAAATCTGCCTGATTCCCGCTTATTGTAATCTTACAGAAATAAGTACAAACTATCAACCGTGTACATAATTTAATTCTTGCTAAGACCGATCATCCGTCATATTACTTTTTCCTCAACTAAAACCCACCACTTTCAACTAAGATATAGATTTTTTTTTCATTGCAATTGTAATTTAATATTATGGCCACCTCTAATTGTAATGTGCGTTTTTTTACATTGTTTATGAGATAAGTTTTCCATTTTGGGTTAAAGGGTCATTAATTTCATCATAATGAAATTAAAATTAACATGATTGTAAAGTTGATTTCTGGACGGTTTTTTTAAGTTTTGACTATTTTCTAACTACATATTTTAGTGTATCTGTAAACTATAAAGCCCTAAGATAGTAAACAACAACCATTGGGGTCGTTAGTGAAAGTGAATTGAATTGTACAAAATATTATTACTTCAAATTTGTCTATTTTAGTTGTAACTTTCAAAAAATTAAAATAAGTTTCATAATTGATTTTAAACAATAATTGAAATTATATTATACATCTTGAACGTTTTTCACATCGGGTAGAATAATTTTAAACGATTTAATTTATGTAGGTTGATTGATTTATTTATTATTTTTAGAATGATTTTGTAATAATGCAATCCAGCAGTTTTCCTGTAATCTTGTTCATACATGTTCATTCAGAGTTGGCAATGGTTCATCTTTCAAAAAAATATATCATAAAATACCTTGAAAATGTTTGACGTGTCGGAAAAACTAGTGAGTTTTTCCTTATTTTTTTTTTTATGAAGAGCTAGTCAAAAAAGAAACATGTCCAGTTTCTATAAATAAATACGAAACATATTCGCAAATTTTCATTCACTAATAAAAAGCATTTCTCGCAAATTTTCCATGTTCCGAAAATGTCTTTTACTGGTTCTATTTAAATTATTTTGGTAATATTTACAACCGATAAAACTTTTAATTGATAGCATTAATTGTCAATTGAAATCGAAAAGTAGCTGACCATTCTAAAGTAATGTAATGTTAATTAAAAGTGTTATATTTATATTAATAAAATAGCCTTTAGCTAAGCTTCCAAATTTCAAAAGAGAAATTTTAATGCTTAGTAAAATAATTAAATTGCCGAATATTTCAATGATATATTTAAACTAATATATCACGTATTGAAAAGCATAAAATTCATCCATACTTTGAAAAATTGAAGTATATCAATTTATAAAAGATAATATTAAAAGTTGATATCCCCCAAAATAAACAAAGAATCGTTTTTTTATGACTTAAACCTCCTTTCCCATATTTACACTTTTGGGAGCTGACAAAGGCAATGGAATTGTTTTTTCATAAATGATTCAGACAACTAGTACTGGAAAATCTGTAGACAAGCTGTTACTTTTTGGTTTCGAAATGTCACGCACATAATCAATAATCATGTGACAGAAATCATGCTTCTACCATCGCTGATTCAATTTTAAGAAATATATTCCGCACATTTCTCCTCCGAAGGCAGCTGTGTGGTATAGCGGGGGTTAAAATAGATGTCAACGCAAGGACAAGACACATACAAAGAATCCATCATTCAACACGATAATATTTTCTCTTGCGCTCTACGTCACATCCTAAAACACTTTGTCGCCTTCTTCTCAGTAACATGATAAAATTCAGAAACTTCTAAAATTGTTTTTCTTTCTCAATGCTGTTGAAAACTTGTGGCATTAAGACTGAATTTGAATATTCAATTTCATATCTGTCATGCATCATTAACAATAATCTTTAAAACAAACACAGGTGTTATCGGATTACAGATAAACAAATGTGGAAATTTTGCATAAAACTACACCCTACTCATTAGCTCAGCCAACCTTCTGACAGCCAGGCCTTAGTGACAACTATGCGAGATATACCATGATTTACATAAATGATTGATGAGTGAAATTTGTAAAATAATTTACGACATACTTTAACCCTTAAAAAGACACATTAAAGGCTCTTTAAATAAATAAAATACTTTCTTCAATGATAATTTAAAATCCAACGAATACGGTAATTCTTGCAATACTAAGAATAATTGATTTTCACAGCCAGAAAGTAAAGTGAGTTCGTGAAAATATTCATTTTAAAAAGAATTTCTAACTGTATATTTTGTGTAAAATTGTTGAGTTTAACATTCATTTCACTGATTGTTGAACTTCTCTTATTACACACATAAAAAAAACATGAAAACACTCCTTTATGGCTATTTTTGCAGGAAATTTATTCATCCATTCAAATAGCCATAATTTAATTTTAGAACTGACTAAATTGATAAATTGTAACGTTCATATTATAATTGCATACGTGCTATAATCAAATTATTTTCCATATAATGATATCAGAAATAGAATTGTTAATTACTTCCTGGCTTCTTAAATTACTGGAGCTATTAAATTCTCTCTTTACATAGTAAATCTAATTTCAAGGCTGTATGACAACTAATGAGAAATATGTACTATATTGCAATATATAATATTATAGAGATTGCCGTAGTTGTGTCCAAAGACTTCCGTTCTCTGCTCAGAAACTTGGATCACTGACCAAATATTTTTTTTTAATGATATGTTGTTAAAAAAGCCACCGTGCTATGTCAAATACAAGTTTTTTTTTTTAAATAAAACCTAAAGCAGTTTTTTTATATATAGTACCAAATTGTCTTAGTCTTAGATAATGTATCGGTTTCTTTGATTACTGTGGATATTCGATCCGCAATGAAATTTTTTAGAGAATGGCCTCATCTTAGCTGTATTAAATCAATTTTGAGTGCAAATAATACATTATTTAACTGGTTTTCTACCAAGAATTGACAATTAAACTTTAACAAGTGAACTTGGCGGTTTTAATGTGTGTGGGAAAGTATGTCGTATTTCCGGCGTGCCTTTTTCATAAAGCGATTTTTTATACAAACAATTTTATACTTCCGTCATTGAGGTGTGTGGACTTGCAATGAAAAGAGATTATTCTACGACTACAGCTTGCTACTCAGTATCTTAATTTATCTTTTAAAGCAGTGCTCCGCAACATTTGTCTTCCACGGCACACCAAAGTTTCTTCTAAAATTTCACGGTACACCACATGTCAATATTTACAAAAATACGTAATATTCACCATCGACGGCTTGGTCAATGTTTTATGAAATTCTTTCATTATTATTTACATTTTTTTTACATAAATTCACATTATATATTGTTTATTGTGAGTATAATATCTATGCACATATCTGATATTAGTGTAACGAAGAAATAATTATTTCTGCTCTCCTGTGATTCATCTGATAGAAATATGGACCGCGGCACATTGGTTTGCCGTGGCACAACGGTTGAGGAGCACTGTTTTAGAGAGTAAGTATTCATGGATATGGATTC
Source organism: Himalopsyche japonica (assembly GCA_028555115.1). Lineage (NCBI taxonomy): Eukaryota > Metazoa > Arthropoda > Insecta > Trichoptera > Rhyacophilidae > Himalopsyche > Himalopsyche japonica. Next base: position 91,376 of record JAHFWJ010000271.1, on the reverse strand, counting down.
GAGAGTACTAGCATTTAGCTTATTTCGATCGCTACTTCTTGATTTTAAGACAATGCGGAAGTATTTCGAAGTCGTATACATCCCATACATTCCATTTTTTGAATAATCAATTGAATATTGAATAGGTACAAAAAAATCATTGTCATCAATGTCATGTCATGCACTGTATGTTTTTCATCAAAATAAATTTCAATAAAAAAGCTTCCTGCGATTAATTTAATGTGATCTGGCAAACAAATCCAGTGGTAATAAATATCCGTCGTAAAATGTTATATCGCACATCGACATTTAAATGTTTATTATTGTTCCTGCTTTATCTTATGCTTTCACTACTTGCTCACAAGACAGATATCACCCACACTGATGCACCGCATTCCGCAAGCCGCGCCACTCATTTCCACCAATCAAAACCAAGCAAATGATCAGTGCCCCTTCCCCCACCAAATATACGCACACTGACACATTTTTACTAGTACGTGTTTTATACATGACGTGTCGCAAGTCATGTGCATAACCTTGTTACACTTTATTTTAAGAATTCATGTTACGTCCAACATTGTCTCTAAGGTTAAAGCGAAGATAAGATTAACGGATGGATTCAAAAAATAATAATGAAAAAATTTAGTATATAAATAAAAATAGGATATTAATTTGCTATAACGTTATTTTAATGGCTTGTTAAAAACATTCAAAATTTTAAGGAATTGTCTTTAAGAGGTCCATAGATTATTTTTTTCAGATTTAGCCAGAACCACTAACCTATAACATTGACGCTAATCTCACATATATACACTCCTACATGCTTTTACTACTGCACATGACGTACTCCGTTATTGCAATACTACAAATGTTTTGTACATATTTACATAACAAAATAAAATCAACGATTTTTATACATTTTAATAAATGCTGTGTTTTTAGAATTCGTATTATCCTTAAATAACATAGTTCAGGTTATAGTAGCGTCTTTTCTATTTAATATCAACATTATTTCAACTCATTTTCTTTGCAAAGATGCAATGTTATTTTGCAAAACAAAATACGTCAATAAACTCTCGAAAAAAGTATTTATAACCCGTTTGCAGTCGGTCGAATAAGTAACCGTAATGAAAGCATCTAATTGAAACCTAATGAAGGAAAGAATGTATATATCGGTATTGTTTATACTAAGAATTTGTAATGACTTAGTCAATAATTGGCTCAATGCTTTGAATCATCTCTATCCTTTTTAATACGCGTGATACATTTCATTATAGGTGTGAGTAAGTGTTTGTTGATTGCGCATTCTAAAAATTGTTACTTAAAATTTTGACATCTAATAGGAAAATGCGCTTTTTTCTATTAATTGGAGCAGTCATAGTTGTGCATACATAAGATTTTAAACGATGGCGTGATACCAAAACAACTTTTTTTATAATTTCAGTCCGGTATTATACATTATTTTTAAATATTGTAAATTGACATTTAAATAACACAAAAAATTACTTATTTAGACTCAAATTTCTTGAAAAAAAGAAAACGTTTCCTGGGCCATTGTGTGCCTTGCATCCTAAAACATGAAAAAGCCCGATTTAAATGTATTTTTACTAACGATTCTCCTGTATATGTAATAAAAATTGCTTTTGTCATTTCAGTAGGTAAGTTAACATAACTGCATTATGTTTTTATCGCAGTAGAAATTCCTAGTTTGTATTTGTAAAATGAATAGAATTTCACTCTTTTGACAATCATTATTACAATTATTACAAAAATCAGTAACATCGATAAAACTCGAAAATAATGAACATATCTTTAGGTTTTTTATTTTTATTTTTAACATTTTACATCATTTAGGGTTATTGTTATTAAACATTCAAAAGTTTACTTCATAATGAAGACCGTATCGATGTTTTGAATTCGATCAATCAATCATTCATTTGTCGGTCTATACTTAGAACTACTTTCTTATTTACAAATGTTTCACAACGTAAAAAATAATAATTTAATTGGTACAAACATACACCGGGTTTATTTACAATTAAAGTAATTTTTACAGTCAAGACTTTTACTACTGTAAAAATGTACCATATTCTCAATTGCTGTAAATCGGTTTGAAAATTAAGAAGCTAATACCAAAATTATTATGCAGTAAACATGCATCGTATTTCATATAATGTGCCCCTTTATATGGTCAAGAGAATTTTATAAACTTGCAATGTTTTTTTAATGGATTATATGTATGTACGACATGCGATAGCAAAGTTGTAACTCAACATTCTTTTGGTATTTGGCAGCCGATCTAGCTAAGTTAATTGCATTGCAATGTGTTAAGTGAAAGCCCATCAGACCACATCGCATAGCAGTCTGGTGCTTGTGCAGTGGCGGTAAATTATTGCATCAGCCCGCACTTTTATGGGGGCACCGATCAACGATAATGTCGACGCAATCAAAAATCGACTTCATTATTTTATTCACACGAATGTGAAGGGACCTATTGCGTCATCATCATCAGTTGCTACCAACTTTTTTACTTTCTCGCTGCAGTCGCCTTTTTGGCAAAGGTTATGTCTTAACTGCAAATTTTCAGAAAAATATTAAATATTTGCATATAAATCATAATACAATTCTGATTGCAAAGGAAAAAGAGCGATATGTTTTTAAACACGAGAAAAAAATAATTGAATATACAAGAACTATTACGAATATTATTATTAAGAATGGTAATTAACGTTTTATATTCTATTTAGTAGAACTGTTTTTTCAATAAACTTCTATTAATCAACTTAATTTCAGTTTTATTTGATTTGCCAATATTTAGCTTCGTGGGTTTGTATATTTTTGATGCTTTAATTGATGTATGTACGCCTCATATATGACGCGGTGAAAAAACAGCAATGTATTTTAGCTCTACAAAATTATTATTTTTTAAGATATAGTTGATAGCTATTTTGGCTCACGCCATCGTCAGAACTATGCTTAAACGAACATTTGCTTATCTATATATAGCAGCGTAGAAAAGGTACACAATACATCTTCTCTCCTGTTTTAACGACCTAGCTTTTTTCTTGCTCGCAATAAAACTAAAAATTGTAAATGAAACCAGAAAGGCGGCTATATCAATAAGTTTTCATATGGCACGGAAATGGTCCATTACAGAGACAAAACGGCTCCCCGTAGCGGGTTAATCAATGGCGATCGTATATTAATAATTTTATATTCACTCCATTCTATGTTCTAAATAAATGCTAACATAGTGTCAAACCGTTTTTAAAAAATAATGTGGAAATTTTGTGACCAAGTACGCTCCTACTGTGGAAGATATACACTCCTTATGGAACTCTCGCCAATATATTTCTTCCATAACTTCGTATCATTAATTGACTAGTGTCTATCCAATCGCCGTCCTACATTGGCATTGTCCAATCGACCAAAAATCTATTTTTTTTCAAAATTCTATTTTTTTGGCACTAATTCAGATAGTTTTTAACAACTGGCTGGTTCCGAACAATGCTATGTCTCGAGCAGGTGATCGATTTCGCCTGCGGCCCAAATAACCACCAGCTATTATTATTTATGTGACCTTAAATTATTCAGACTAATAATATAGATTTTATCTTTATAGATAGTTAAATATTTGTAACCCCTTCCCTCGTTTACCGACTCTTTTGAAGGCAATGCGTTCATATTTTGTCGAGAAATGATCTGCGGATGTCCAAACTTGCATCATAAACCACCTCCAGCCACCTCCATTTCGAAAGGAAATCGATTAATATACGTTGCAATGAATCTTCCAGAGGATTCAATTTATATTTATTACTTTCAATATGTAATGTACATTTGATATTAATATTAAACGCAGTGAGGATAATTAATGTCTATTTTATACAATAATAACACAAGCCATTAGATTTTTCAAAAATTGTAAATGAAACTAAAAAATGCGGCTATGGCAATAAGTTTACATGCAGCACGGAAATGGTCCATTACAGAAGCAAATCAGACCCTTTCCCCCCGTAGAGCGCTTTAATCAATGGGCTAAAAAATATATTAGTTTGTTCGTTAAGAACCCTTTGTGATAGTTGATGTCTATTGATTTCCAGCTGCTCCAAAGCGGTCATCCTACGACCCTTACTGCAAAGATGCAAACACTTAGGCGCTGAGTTTGAATTTATATTATGTGATTCCTTTATAACGTGTTTAGCGAATTGTGAATCTGTTTTTTTACTGTTAGCTCGAGTAGATATACTCCTACCTGTCTGTCCGATGTAAACGGATAAACATGAGGACATTTTATAAATACCGCTTCTGTCAAGTTTATTAATTTTATCTTTACTCTAAAGTAAAATACATTGCTATTTTGTGTTTGACTGTTTGATACGTATCTATGTGGACTTAAAAAGTTGATGAAATCATAATGCTTGCGATGAGCAAAACCACTCCTGACCTAGCGAACGTCAAATTGTAGGGCTAGTGATAAGCATTGCGCATCACTTTTCATCAAAAAGTGACAGCTAACGTTAAAGTGATTCATTTCTTTGACAATTTAACCCGTTCAAGCTGATTCTCGAATGTAATATAAATGTTTGCTTTAAAAATTAAATATTGGTGATTATGGTAACTATCAGTAAAAATAAGATTATACTGTAACACAAATTAGCTTGTACACGAAAGTTTTTATACTGTTAACACTTATATTCTTGCGTATATTCTATCAACACACTGGAATCAGACAGCTCAACAGTTAAGACATTAGCAGAGTCAAAGTGTCGTCGATTGACAGTTCGCTAAACTAGCAAATTGATAATCTTTTCCTATCTATCTATCAGATTGTTTATTAGTAAGCATGGCCGTTAGACACACCACCAATCCTTATAACGACATTTTAATTATAACCAAATCTTATTTTAAAAACTGAAAACGGTCAGAAAATTATATGAAAATATGCATAAAAAATATTATGTACAACAAAATAGCTCATATTATTTGAATAGCTGAAAAGTATATATCAAAAAGCATCCCTCTAATTCTCTTACGTTAAATAGTCACCAAAAAAGACGATCTCTAAACCGAATAATCAAAACTTTTGAATTCATAATTATCTGCCCAATTTTTTTTATCTATTATATATTTAATTTTTATAAAAAATTCACTATCGTTTCTTTTTCAGCTTTCGTATGGATATCCATGGATATACGTTTTATTGGTATTGTATTTCATTTCCACTCTTTCCCCATCTTATCATGGAATGAATATTGTTTGTATAATAGTTTTATGTCATATACATGTGATACGTAAGTTCTTTCTCAACTAATTGCAAATATTTTTTTTTAATTTTCATTGGCCTTTTCAAAGATCCAGTTAGGAAAAATATATATTTTAAATGTTGCATTTGATTTTTAATGAGAAAAATATTCTGTCGTAACTGAAGACATAAAATTACGCAGCAAAAAACTCGCCAACCTGTGAATTGCAAGTTCACTCAATTCGAAAATTTTTAATTAACATTGTTTTCAAAATTTTTATTGCAACCTGCAAAATTGCACTGAAATGTCATGCAAACTTTTTCTTTTTTGTTACGACAGAAGTTTATTATTTTAAAGTTAAATTAGTATTTTTTACCGTTTTCCACGAGCTGATTGTCGAAAATGATTGTATTATTTGCTTTCATTCAGGAATGCAGCGTTTTTTAATGATTCAAAAAATTTTAACGCCACGTTTTATGACCACGAGGACGGGGTTGAGCTTTTAACACCTAAATATTGTGCTACCGTGATAGGCGTAGAATTTTTTCTTGGACAAATAACGTATGTTATTAGTTAAGAAATCGATCACTTCATACAACTTATTCTTTAGAAATAGTTTGAACGATTGGGAATTTCGCATGATTCCATAATATTATTAGTACCAACGTTGTTGACGAATCTCGAATATCGACGCTTCACTTCCATGACTTTGATTCTCAATTATATATGCAAAATAAAGGCCTAAATAATAATAATAAAACACACAACGTGTTTAGTGCTATGTACTTCCGCATATTACATATTTATCAGGACTGGTTTCGATTATCGCGTGCATTATTAATATATGAAATTTATATCTGAACACCGCTATTAAAATAAATCTGTGCATATAATTAATCCAGGTATTTAAAACAATATAATATATGTGAGAACTTATATGTAAATTTAAGAATTGATTTTTTTCCATTTTTCTAGGCGAAAATCTTTGTGGATTTGATAAAAATTAATGTAACCCTTTCCATACTTAACTTTCAATTAATTAACCGTACATTATTTGATTTCTTTTAATAAGAGTATTTGTATATGTGTTTAGTATTTCTTGAACCAGTTGTTTTTTAACTTGAAGATAATATTAAAGATTTTGTTTAAGTTTATTATATTTAAACACAATTGTTTTGTATTCTTCTTGATAACACAAATTCATGCATAGAAAATTTTGTAAAGATTTATATTTCATCGCTTAATAGATAATAGTGGCGATGAGCATAGCCGGTCCTGACAATAGTATAGAATATCAAAGAAATACTAAACGAATTGTGTTTATTTTTTACATTATGGCTCTGACGTAATAGGATTAGTATATTTTTAATGTATCATAAAAATGTCTGAACTTCTGTACCTCATTATTATACTCTAATGTTTTTTTGAATATATTTTTTGCTACAAATTTTTTTGTTGTAAAATCATATTATTTCTTGTAAAAATTTTGATCTATAAAGCAATCGAACACTAAACGTATACTGGTTTTGAGTTTTAAGTCAACAATAATGTTCATCTGCTCGTTATGTTATTTTAAATAGTAGTTGTGTAATGGAAATTCCAGATGAAATTAACGATAACTGGATCGACTTTCTGCTGAATAATTGCGTTCACAATATATTCTGTATAATTCACGTAGTTAGGTTGTTGTATGTTGCGAAATTATGTAATTTTAAGAGGATCTTAAATGTTTTGTTAATTATCACATAGAACTAAATACTTTTAAAGGTTGGTTAAAAAATCTTTCAATAAGAATTTAACATCGTTAAAGCTTAACACACCACCTGCGCGAGGCTAAACAAATATTCGTTGTACAACGAAACTGATTAATCATTTCATCGTGTTAGGTAACTTTGACATTGAATTTTTGTAAGGCTAACTCTGTAAAAAACATTAATTTAAATCTACAAAATACTGCCCAGCCCGGCAATCTCCCAAGTACTTTATATTTTTTTCTGCGTAGACGTATGTCCTTGGTGCTTATTAATAATTGCAATTCCGGATCTCCGTAACACTTTTTGACCCTGACCACGTGTCACGATTCCGTAATTCAATTTTAACTTAGCTTCCTCACCCTCAAGTTTCTGGCACAATCAAATTTATGTAATATGGTTTCCAAAAACATAACAATCATAGGAAATACTTTTGTCTTACTCGTACCAGTGAATCAAGGTAATAGGATATCTTCGTAATGGACTCTTAGTGTCTTGGTTAATTTAATGAATTAATTTTACTGAATATAAACCACTCCTTGATATCGAAGTCCACCTCTATTCACGATAGCCAATATCGTATTTTAGAATATGAATAAAAATCAAACCTTTTCGAATACTGACTGAAAGCGTCAAAAATCAATTGTATTCTGAAATGGTTTGCAATGATTTTTTAACGTGATAAGTAATTTTCTTGTCTATTTACTAACTAACTCAACAGTTACTCAAAAGCGAGCGCGTATATGCCTCTCTAAAGACACAAATGATTTGAGATGGCGGTATATTATAAAAACAATTTATTTATGTCAATGACTTTCATATGCGGCCACGAACAGCTTATATTGGAAGAGAAAAGTTTTGAAAAAAATCAACATTGAAGTTAATACGAATATGTCTTTTATTGGGTATAAACTTCTAAGTTGGTCCATTTTTTAATAAATTATACTGCTATTTTTATGTTATTTATAATGCGGCTACAGTAAACGTGTACGCGAGAACCTTTGATCTATGCCCAATTGAGAAAGAAGTAAGTGATATATACATATGTATCCGTAATTGTATTCAATTGCGTACTTAAACTAGACGTATCAAGTTCGCAACCCACACTTACAGTGGAACCTCGATTATCCGGATATTCGATTATCCGGATTGGTCAACGAATTTGCTAACACACACACACGTGTCGAACTGCATCCACTGTTTACATACCGTTATGGAATGCAATCTTAACATTTTGATCGTTGCATTTGCTCCAAGAAGTCCTGTGCTAATATGCGTTAATAATTGTCAAAATTCGATACCATTGAACGTTTATTCTACTACCCAATAAATCTTTAGCATCAAGATGCGAAAATACTGCACCAGGATACAAAACTAGTAAAGGAAATGTCACCATAATGGTGTGTGCCATGCCAGTATTCGTGATTTGGCAGCATCGAAAAGAAAAGCTAGATTTGATCAGAAATCGATAATTAATTTGTTCAATAAGAAATAATTAAAAATGCTAAGTATTTATTCATATAAAGAAATAAAAAATGATTCATACTTAATACACATATCTTTTCCTGTCAATTGTGATTTTTTTCGATTATCCGGATTTCTCTTTACCCGGACTATCTTCGTCCCCAACAAGTCAGGGTAATCGATCGGGTTCTACTGTATTTTTTACCCAGCCACTATAAATATGTGTGTAATAAACGCTTGAAAACTCCTATCATACCGATCATGAATAAACTTTAATTTTAGCCATGTTCTTTTTTATATTGGGTATTTCAAAAAACTACGATTCTATTTTATCAGGATTAAATCGTTTGCGGCGTATCACATAGCAAAATTCGAAGTCATCTTCGGTGTGAGTCTTGTAGTTCTCACGTATTCAAAGCGCCAACTTGCGAATTCATAGATGAATATCATTTCCGAAATCCGTATGAATAGATTTTTTTCGTTTAATAGCTGTGTTCTGGTGAATTGCTGACATCAGCATTCCATACAAATCACATTGTGATTAATTACGTGTACTGAATAAGGAATGCATAAAAACCGTATATATTCATTTTTAAGTGAGGTATTTCGTCAAACACTTATGTGTTTCATTCCCAATTAATTATCAATTTTCGAACTATCTTCTTAGAATTATCTAAACTGTGAGAAGATCGTCATTACGAGCCCCTTCGGGCAGAAGAGGATCACTTGTATCTAGACCAGCGGTCGGCAAACTTTTTGGACTCACGGACCACAAGATGGATTAAAATGTCAAAATTTTGATACGGCGGACCACCAAATTGACTTGTATGTTAGATGTTGCGTCCGACACGACTTCCATGTCCATACAGATATTGCAGCCACGTTTTTGCTAGGGTATGCCAGCAACGCCGTGTATTTTGGGAAAGTGAAATAAAAAACAAGTCTTGGGTAATTAATTTCATGATAAATTCGATTTTTAGAGTAGCACAATCTTCTAAATGGTTGAATACCGCAATTTTTCATTTTCTCTCTATTATTTGATATATTTTGACACAATGAATATGTTAAATAAAAATGAATAAAACGAAATAAAAGCATTGAAAAATGCAGCTAGTTCATAAAATAAAACAATTAATTATAATTGCATTATAAATCTTCATTCATTTTTAATATGATGGTTGTTCTTGGACATTTGAAATAATAAAATTTATATTTGGCTCCAATGATGTAACTCCAAGACGAAGAACTGAATGGATTGCAAATCGAGATCGATACCGTGTTTTGATTGCTGTACCAGATGAAAACGCCTTTTTGCATAAATATGTTGTGGAGTTTTCGCGACAACTGAAGTGTGACATCATTTAACCGTCTCGTATGTAGTGGAAAGAGTCCGAGAATAATATAAAACAAGATGAGAAAGTGAGACAGAACATGAAATGCATCAAGAAAAGTATTTTTCTGGTGATAGGATTAAAAATATACATAATGTAAAATTTCTCTACGGACCACTAAAATTTCCTCATGGACCACCAGTTGCCGACCGCTGATCTAGACAATGATAAATAGTGAAGGAAATAGGGCTAAGTGGTCTTTTATAAAGTCATAATTTTGTCTAATTACAAAATCTAGGTTCAGGCCTGTGTGTTTATTTTTCCAACAATCTCTATCCATTACAATAGTTAAGAATCTAATTTACATAGGATTGAACCAAGTTAAATTAGGTAGGGACCCGAAAATCGGTAGTTCTGGTTGGATGTTAAGAGTTGCGATATTGAGTACGTGGCTGCGTAATCCGTTTACCAGTTAATTAGAGGATTGCTTCATTGGCAAGGTCGTGGAAAATAGTAAAAAACGAGCCGATGTCGCCTTTACAAAATTGTGAAAAAAAGCACAACTCCAATGAAACTCACACGAGTCCTAAGTTAAGGAATTAAGGTTTCGCACGTCTCCGGTAAGAATCTTTTTCCTAGTATAATAGTAAAACTTTCCACTGATTTGTCATATTTTTTTATTATTTACTTAGACATACGTAGTTATATTTATTTGAACGAATATAAAATGTCTGATAATAGATTTTAGTTCTCAGAACGATTAATCATAAATTTTATACAATCTCATGGAATTTAATTCATATCTAAGGTTTAGTCATTCGGTGGCGCCTAGAATCTATTGATATTTATGGATATGTTTTTTTCAGTGATTGACTATCTTTTTATAATTTAAGTGCCAAGTAAAAAAATATATATTATATAATGTTTTGTTTTGTTTTCATGAGGAATATTTTCGCTACTACAATGGAGAGTGTCATTACGAATGTTCAATGTTATAGAAAAATGGAGAATCATATTTTTACAACTTTAATAACGAAAATTGTGAAACCGGAAAACAAAATGTTCATACGAATTTCCATATTTATAAATGAAAGAAATGATGCATTATGGTGTAAGTAATCATTCCGCCTGAAATTGTTGAAACAAAAACTTACACCAACAAGCGCAATGAAGAATTGTCATCGATAGCATCGTATTATAAAATATCAAAAAGGGGAGATTCTTTTAGTTTAATGAGTTTTTATGGGAACATATCACACCACATATGCGTACTATCCATGGCTTTGCAACTGACTTTACATTTATCGACTAACACCGAAAAATGATTAACTCACTTGCTTGGCTTTATTCATAAGATTTATTTATATACGTAATAATACTCCTTTCTCACATAGTTTCCGTAGTGTAGCGGTTATCACGTGTGCTTCACACGCACAAGGTCCCCGGTTCGATCCCGGGCGGAAACAATTATTTTTTAAGCTAATATGGCTATATTTATACGGATTATTTATAAATGACAGTATTTTTTTTATTATCCATGATAATAATGATTGCTTAACCATGAGAAACATATAAATCGAATAAGAATATATTTTACAACATACACTGCCATCTGTTAATAAACATCAAATATTTTTGCATCACTATAAAGAAATCTTTTATTTTTGAAAATAAATGTATTTTATCTTTTTTACATTTTTCATAACTATCATTAATCACAAAAATTTTAATCTCTGGTGTAAAAATTTGTTATCAATATAATCATACATTTTTCAAGTAATTTTGATTTTTTTTCAATACGCACTTGCAGAAATATCGATGTCTTTTAAAATCTGTGTAATTTATGTTATATAAATATTATTATTATATATTTTATTCATAAAATTTGTATTAATGTAAAAAATTTATCTGCCAAATAATCTTATATTTCGTAAATAAAAAAAAAATATTGGTGACTCTTTAATTAATATTACATACTGAACGCCCATATTTTCTTATGAATTCATTAGTTTAAACTATGATAACTTTGCGGTTTTTTTTTTTTTTTTGATTTGTAGTATTTTATTTTATTTATTGATAATATATATTATGTTATTTACTGGATTAATAAAATCGTACGTTTTTCTGAGAACATATGTAGAAAAAATTAAGCGACACTGCAAGGGTAAATATTATAATTGAAAAATCGACTTACCATTGGAAATTTATTCTGTCACTTTTATCCTTTTCGGCAAATTGATTCTTTCTCTTCCACAACCACCTTTAAAACTCGAGTAATTCAAAATTTATTAAAATTTAACGAAAACGTGCATGCCTCGATTTGCGGACAATACAAATCAACCGAAACGAAAATAATTACTTTTTTGCAGTTGCAATCAGTTTCACAAAGACATGCGGGAATCCAGTGCCACTAATAAATACAATGATATTATTTTTGAATTTGAAAAACTGACGTCCGTGAGTATCCTTCAGGCTTCATGAGATAACTAACGAATTTGTGGCAGCTGAATTAATTTATATACCCTCCGAAATATGTGGTGTTTTAAGGGTACGACTCCCTCCTCAGAGGGGAAAAGAGTTTTTCGTATTTCATCCCCGCCACCCACGCTACTCTAATGAACCTCCATAGAAGTGAGTTCAATCATTCTTTCATATTATGACGTAAGACGAAAGAATGATTCCTCTCGCATGTGGCATAGATTCGACAGGGTTGAACGAAGACCTATTGCGATTGCTTTTTGTTTTTAATTGCCCGTAGCTTGATCTTTAGCTCACTCTTATTGGAAGTGAAGAACCTTCAGCCTTCTAGAGCCATTGGTGTGGCATATTTAACTTGAATTGAAATTTCACAAATATGACATGTGTTATACGATATCAGCAGTCGAAGTCTTCGAGACGAGTGTTTCCACAGGAGTCGGAGTGGTTGGAAACTAGCGACTCGGTCTACTTTTTCGATTAGACTATTTTGAAGAATACCTCAATGAATAATCTGCCGGATCGGTTGGTTAATCTTTAATTTATTGCACATAAATAGGAAAAGTAGGAAAAAAACCCGATAAAAATAAACTTTGCTTAGTCGGAGTGTTGCTGGTCAACGTCGAATTCATAATTTTTAACGACTCCACACCCCTGCATATAAATGAAACCAGTCATTCGACTTGAATATATTCCCCAGCCCTGTTTTTAAATAATGTTTCTTTTCGGAAAATTTCATCTCTTCGTCCATTTTAAACTATAGTAACACAGGAATATTTTTGGTCTTAACAAGCTCTTAACGGCCATTCTTCAATTTCTTTTAGCAAGCCAAAATACGCATCTTATGGGACATCAAAGTATTTAAAATATTTCTTCGTTACGACTCTAAAAAATGGTTACAATACTATTCCTTAATTTTGCAGTTCATAACCTATATTCGTAAGATATTTCTTATATTCTAACGTAACCAGGAAAAAGGCGAATTATGTTGTATCTTGAAACGTCTTCGTATCGATCATATGAGACTCCAGTAAAAGGATTGTTCTATTACAAATACGTCTGCAGACATAATCGACGGCGACAACTGTATACAACTTATAATGTGCTTCACATTTTAGTTTTTTTTTTTTAATCATGATAAAGATTTTTGAAAGTTTCAGCTGTGTTGTATTATTTTCAGCCATACGAACAAAACATTCAATAGAAATAAAACCATCAAGTCGTAAATGCAAAATGCTCAATTACTTTTTAATTCAAAATTTTGTATGTACCGATTTGCCCCGTACCATTTCGTCTGTATCATTCTGCCCCATGCCATTTTATCTGTATTATTTTGTCAGTACAATTGTGTCCAGTCAGCGTATTAGATGTTCGTACTACAATCTGCGACAGCGGCAGGCGCGTAAGCAATCATCATTATTCGCTGTCTGCCTCGACACCGTATGTCTTTAATTTTCTTTCAGCTGTCAATAGGTAGTAAGCACATTATATACATGTTTTACTGATTACATGTCGCACATTTCCACTCCATCCCCTTCAGTCTACCCCACTCGGACACGTTTCCCTTTCCCGACGCTCTAGTGTTTGTTTTATTTGAAATTCTTTGAATTTTAAGAAATATATCAATATTTTTCAACTAAGCAAAAAGGCAAACATTAAGTTCAACTAGATAACTGTGTTACTCCATTTGCCGTGCAATTAAATGTGAGACGTGTTTTGCTTTTTAGAGATCATATTCCGATTGTATTTTTCTGACAAATTATTGGGTTATTTTTCCCATTTTGATTCTAGCAGCCAAATTAAAAGTTTGTTAATTTACACATAAAATTTATTTAGGAGATAATTTAATTGAGTGTATTTCAATCCTTGGTAATTGTTATATAACATAAACTATTTACATGACTAGTCTAAAATCATAACTCACATTTCGAAATACAGTTACCCGCATATAGCGCTTCTCTATAAACAACTTTCCTATAGCGTAGTTTTTTTTTTTATAAAACACTAAATCTTCAAAGCCAAATAACAATTTTTATGAATATATTTTATTGTAAATACATATTTTAGATACGTGAAATGAAAAATTATTTGCTAGTGCCTAGCTGGTTGTATCTTGACTTCGCTAGACGTTAGAATACGTCAAGAACGAATTCAATATCATTTAATAAATAAAAATGGGATTTTTTTTGCTAATTTCGGGTAATTAACCAAATACAAATAAAATAGTCTAACCTCAAATTTTGCATGGTTGCCTATTCCCCTACACCGTAGTCTTAGTCTCTACACTACATGTGTCAAAATTCAAATTTTGCGAAAATTTAAAAAAAATCATTCGAGTACTGCTTTTGTATTTACAAAAAACTTGACCAACTACTAAAATCAATTTTCAACACCCAAATATATCTCTTTACACAGATTAATCTGATTGAATTAAACTTAATAACAATCAAACAATCATTTGTATTCTGTGTGCTTATATTTGAATACTTAAATTATTTCCTAAATCTTTTTTTTTTCCTAATCCTATATTGAACCCAATTAATTTCCTAATCGAATATTGAACGTTGGGAGTCCTGTGTTTAACCAAGTGAGGAGTGAGGAGTGAGCAGGCTCACCAAAATACCATTTAGGGTAGTCATGCACATATTCTTTCGACGCCAAGAGTGTCACAATTCGTGTAACTTTGCCGTAATAATTTGCAAGACAAATATAGACGAGGGTTTATTTAATAAAAAATGTGAGTTTTATGTTAAACCGTGTCGCAGATTAAGTATGACTGATTCAGGATGTATACTACAAACAAATCAATTAAAATGAAAGCTGCCAACCGTTGTTTTTCAAAATGTTATTATTTACTGTGAAATCCCTTCACTTATCGATGTCTTTGAATTCTGAGCAATTTTTCTATAATGGTTAAGTGTGCAACTAAATTGTCACCATTATTATTCTAAACGCTCGGAGTTCTGTGAGATCTATTATTTCGTCATTTGGCTCTTATTATGAGGCATTAGAGTTTATTTTGTATAATGAATTCAAAAATTCCAAACATTCTGATATCTTTCAAACTAAAAATGCACTTACACGCCTTTTCCTATAATTTAAATAGTAAAAAAACTAACAACACATCATCTTTATTTTTTTTAATATAACTTGAACTTATCCGCTCATTTTATTTTAATTTTTTTCCCTTTGTACCCGTTTTCTTTTTTCCGTGCTTTGTTTTATTCTGTCCAGCTGTCCTTCCATCATGTTTAGTATATCTGTCTTAAAATAGTGCTCGGTGTAGTCTGTCTTAAAGCCGAACGATAAAGTGATTAAATAAATTTAAGCTCAATTATGATCGGTTTATTTATACTGATGCTCGATTTTATTATCTTGTCAAGTGAAAGGCGCCATAAAAAGGCAATAAATGAAACCGCCCTAACTATTTATTGCGGCAAACGGGTCAAGATCATATCGCAATAAAATGAATATACCTCACCCAGTTTCCACGAGGAAAGAAAACTGTTCCGTGAAACAATTTCGTCGAGAAGCAATCAATATTCTATCATTTACAAATATCATTCTTGGTTCTCAAACACTGGTCAGAGCTTAACATTTGCGTGTAAAATCAGCATGAGAAACGAGTTGAATAGTTAGTATATTCCTTGACAAACAATTTGGAAAGATTTTTTATTCAAATCTTCTTATAGAGTCAATCTGCTTTTTTAATTTTTTTAAATATATTTTTATATAGTAAAAAAGTAAGTTTAAAACTTTAAGACAGTAAATCAATGTGCGAGAGTGATGTTTTTACTACATAAGGTTTACCAAGCAAACAAAATGAAATGCGTCGCGTCGGCTCCTGGATTCAGAGTAACAAAAGAAAAATGCACACGTGACGAGGAAATACGCTTATAGAGATGGTTAACTTTATTTATTCCCGTTCCGTTAGATACCATTCAATATATATTTATTAAAACTGGATCTAATGTCAGGAGCGTCTCGTGCAGTATTATTTCATGTCTTAATTTGTGCTTACATTTTTTACAAGCAAAAGGACATGGAATCGGAAAAAAATCGTTTGATTGTAAGTGTAATAATAACAAAAAGAAAAGTGATTTCCTTGAAATTAGACTTCTACAAGTACACAAATTAAGAGATTTTAAACGGTGTGATTCATTTCAGCAATAAACCGTTGTAAAAATAAACATCATATTTTCATATTGCCTTACTCGAAACTTAAATGAAGTAAATATTCATTTTTTTCGCTCTATTTCTGTCATAAAATGACAAGACAAATATTGAAAATAAAAGATGTCATCTATCGTGTGTGAACATTTTATGTTCGTCGATTTTACTTTTGCCTCGTGCCCATTGCAAAAAATATTTTCAAAGAAAACAAGTATATCACTATAAATATAATGCTCGTCTTGATATTATTCATTGCTTATGAAGACGTCATCATCTAAAAATACCTTAACTCTATGATTACTCTTCAAATCATCACCAAGGGGTTTCTGTCATAATCTAATATAATGGTATGTAATTTGTACCCACTGACAGGCTTCGTCTCTTAATAATGCGTCTTATTTAAGTGTACTTACCTACCTCTTTCGTATATCTAAGTTTGTTTTATTGAAACGTTATCCTGAAAAAACTTCAACCGTCAATCGACCTTTCAATAATATATACAACAATTAATTCATCAAATACTGTTTTAAAATAATTGATTACTTTTAATTGGTATTAAAACAGTCTAATCACCAGTAAATCTGTTTCAAAAAATCATTTGATATTGCACAGTAAAAAAAATATCGAAAAATACAAAAGACAAAATTACATTTTGTTTCGACGGGATGTAAAATTAAATTTCAAATTATGCATCATGCCATCTTCAAAGCTGATGACTGCAACTGGAAGAATGTGTCAATACCGTTATTTTTATTTTAAATGTTTTCTTGTTTAAATCATCATCATCATCATCAGCCGGGGTCGATCCACTGCTGGATGAAGGCCTCCCCCTGCTTTTTTTTTCACGGGGGTTGTTTGGACATAGCAACACCACCCTGCCCAGGCGGGTTGGTGTTTGGTTTTCTGTCTTGGTTTTCCTTCCCATGTTTCCCTTGTTTAAATATAATTACAAAATTGAGGTAATAATTATTGGTAAAATAAGATTTCGATACCGAACTGGTAAATGATTCGGTATTTTAAATTATGCATATATCTAAAGCATGAACAATAGATTTCGTTTTTCAAGAAGTGACCCTGAAAAAAACGGTAACCGATAAATGTGAGAAAGCTTAAAACTTATTTTTTTCATTAACCCAAATAAAATTTTTAATGTTGTTTTACTTTTAATGTGAACTGTTTGTGCTTAGTGTGTCATTATAATAAATAAAACGCAATTTTTAATCAGTTGATAATGCTCGCGATGCGCTAAACTGGCCCTGATATTTATATTACAAAATTGTAGAAATAGAACTCCGCACTGAATAGCTTTATTGTTAGGAACTAAGAACTCACAAACTCGCTTACAATTCTAACGATAGATTCATCTATATATTTAAAAAAAAAATGATTTTATGTTTTCGAAAACCTATAACGCCCTTGTTAATAATGGAGCAGTAAATATTCAACAAAAGCCATAATATTTATGTGATACTTCGAGTTAATCTATATTTCTAGGAAATATAAATAAAGGAGTATTTCGCGTGAGTCTTGTGGGTACGTGGGCGGGGCTTAAAAAATGATCAAAACAAGCCGGAAAATGGTCGGGTCCACTATGCTTAACTTTTTAGTGATAAATTAAAATAAAACGAAATCCTAAGTTAATTAGGTTTCGGAGTGTACGTTAGAAAAAGCATTCTCAGAATGTAATATTTTCATTTATCGGAAGTAGTTAATGTCACACAATATAGGAGTTTTACCTACCTATAAAACTCTTATTGTGTTTCCAGCAATGTCCAAGATCCTCTGAGATGATGCGTCTCTGTTTTCGAGCCACGCGTCCAAACCCTACGTTGGCAACACTTTTTCTTCTCCCCTCTCTTCCCTACTCAAGCCACGCACATCCGGGTGACGCCGTTATGTATGTCATTGTCACTCAAGGTACACCAGGTAGGGGTTACCTGGATTTTGGACATTGCTGGAAACACAATAAGAGTTTTATTGGTAGGTAAAACTCCTATATTGTGTGTTCTGGCAGCAATGTCCAAGATCCTCTGAGTGAATGTTTGTTATCACCTGGTGGCTCGTGGGGGAAGAGTTATGTCATCAATGTGAGATCGTAACCAGTGTTCAGCTGATGGTCCGGGTACGATCTTGTGGCCATCTAGACTGGTTGGAAAGGGGTAGTGATAAGGCCTTCCGTCGGATGTGATCACTCTCGCCAGTTATTACCTCTCGTCTATGGCTGTCCTGGAGGCCGGCTTATCGGGCCCCATAGCTGTAAAAAATAGTTCTTGGAGGTCTCCGCCTTTCTTTCGACTTCCTTCCGAGGCTTTAACCAGTTGGCGAAGCCAATATATTGGGGCGATATTTTGCGTGTCTCCTTTCCTAATGTGCCAACCCAACTGCTGATGGGTAGTTGACCCGAACGCAGGCCATAGAGTTATCTGGTCCCGTTCCTCTCTAAGTCCGCTGTCTGGATATCTGAGCAATGTCAAATCATGAACTTGTCTAACCGACGTTAGTAGTAGCAATGTTGCCGTCCTACAAGACACTTCATATAGGCTGGATGTAGGTGGAGTGGTTGCCTTCAAGTGACGGACTTCCTCCTGACATCCCATATAGAGGCTTTCGGGGACTTTACTCTGGCTCGGAGTACACGCCTCACCAAGGCGTTTCTGCTAATGTCCACGCCGCCCACTGGTTTGCAGAAGGTTGTTATGGCTGACTTGTGCACCCCAATTGTGGAGTACGCCAAGCCTTCTCGGAGGTAGAGGTGAGCTAAGTACCTGGCAACTTGTTCCGGATGGGGTGATTTGTGACCACTGATAAGGATCAGGTGATCCATCTAACCCATG
Source organism: Himalopsyche japonica (assembly GCA_028555115.1). NCBI lineage: Eukaryota > Metazoa > Arthropoda > Insecta > Trichoptera > Rhyacophilidae > Himalopsyche > Himalopsyche japonica. The sequence goes on along the minus strand of JAHFWJ010000271.1, from coordinate 72,126 downwards.
CCAATTGGTACGGGACTTGTGCACCCCAATTGTGGACTACGATTGAAACAAGAACTTACTATCTGGCTCTCCAGTCTGTCCAAACGATCACCCGCCACGCTTGGCGTCTGGCCGGCGTTCGTTTCGTCTTCCGACGCGGAGTCTTCATGCGAAGCCAACGATCCATCACGCATGATTGCGATATGTATAAAATAAATATTAAAAGTTACGTCACTTTGGAAGCACTACAGTGTTTACGCACGGATGCTAATTTAGTGACTTTAAAAATAGTCGTGTTATATAAACACGTGTCGATGTTTACGGATTTGTTTTTGTAACGACGATCGCGTAACACTTCAGGCGCGTTCAAAAACAACGTCATCAATGACATACATAACGGCGTCACCCGGATGGCGTGGCTTGGGTAGGGAAGAGAGGGGAGAAGAAAAATATTGCCAACGCAGGGTTTGGACGCGTGGCTCGAAAACAGAGACGCATCATCTCAGAGGATCTTGGACATTACTGCCAGAACACACAATAATAATTATGGTTATTACAAGTACAAAAGTATTATTCATTTCCAAAACGGGTATTTCCTCTGTCACCATTATACTGCCCTTAATGTAGCGGTCTTTGGCAATGTTCACGAGGCCTCTCAAATAACATTACTGCATTATTTACTTTTTTTTCAGATATGGACATCCAAGGAGTGATGGTGTCTTGTAGTATAAACGATTTGGATAACACTCTTTCTAAGTCAACAGTGTTCTTTAGTTCGGGTATAATATTTTCCAGTCGATGGGTAATCACCCATGGTTCTTTGATATGGCCACTGGAAAGTGTTAAAAACATTCTCAACCCTCCACCAAATGTGTCAAAAAAAAACCTAGACAATTTGTACCGTAGCTTACCAGATGTTTTTGTAACTTCCAATATCAGTTTTAATTTATCACAAATTGAAAATAATACTGTGACCACAAAAACTGCTGTTGATAAAAATCATAATTGTGTATCAAAGGGAAAAATTAAGTGTATTTGGAAATGCCCTTTATTGGCCGAAATCGTTGACACAATCCTTTCCAGTTGGACAGTTGGACATTCTCCAGGAAACATAGACATGCAAACTGAAGCCGGGAATGATTATCTCCCTACTCTTATTTTAATTGATATTGGAGGTAAGCTGTTCTTTCAATCAAAAAAAATAATAAATATTTATTTTTGTAAAGTTGGCTAAAAACGGCCACAGGAATGACAATTCAATTATGTAAAATGTCAAGTCAAACATAAAATACCTGTTACTTCTTGATGGAAAAGTATGATATCAATTGCGATGGCCGAAATCGGTCCTGATCATAAAATATATTCGAAAATAATACCAAAAATGTGTTTTTTTTTATTCAAAATAACATGAAATATTATTACAATCACTCGAATACTTGTATTGAGTGCTCAAAATTAATAAGGCATTAAAAAATTTGAAAGATTAACTATACCATTACTTAACTGATTACTAACACACAACTGGTTCGACAAATTGTCTGATAAAAGTAATGAAAACTGCATTTAAATAAACATCTACCAATATTAATTGATGAACAGATACATAAGTATGCAGGCTCTGTTAGTGTCTTGATACTAATAAATATGAAAATAGGATCACTGGCAACATCAACAATGGACTCCACTCAATCCGATGGTTAGTCTCACTTGAAATTTCAGAAATCATCCAAAACAGGCATAGTTTCTCAAACATACAAGAGTAAACAATTAATCTGCTGAAAAAGAACTGATTATAGATGCTACAAATTTATTTACAAACAATTTGTTCATACTTGTGTTGCTATTTTTGTTATATTTTTAAGGTTCATAATTAGGATTCTTGCAAACTCATTACTAGATATGTTCAATCTATAGAAAAATTATTTGATTTCAAATCATGTTGAAAATAAACAATATGGCTTAAAAATGCTTAAACAATTGTGGATTTTTCGCAAATACTGACTAGGCTGATAGATTTTCCCTTTATAATTAAAAGGTCTATATTCATATAAATTTTTCATTTTTACAAGGCTTGTCGAGTTCTACTTCAAAATAGTCTTAAAATGAGAATAGCTATCAACTTGCATTATTGCATTGCATTCAAAGCTCCCATTGGTTTGAATGAGCTAGTATATTATTAAATTTGAATTGCTACAACTTTTTACGATTCCACGTGTTTTGTCACTAACGACCCTGGTTTCGCCTTTCGGCATCTTCAGGCATTCATAAATTATTATATATTATTGTATTGAAAAGATGTTAATAAAATTGTCAAAATAAAGTAAAAATATTTTACCTTCGATCCTTTTTCTATATTTTCACCTCCTAATTATTTTTATAGAGTATCTCTCAATTCAGCATTGAGCTGCGACCTTGGCCACTAACTCTAAGTATGCAAAACCATTTCATTACAGATTACAATTCTTCTTTATCAGCAATAACGCCACTGACTATTCTATATCAGTCGGTTTTAAAGAGACCATTACTTAGAGGGGAAGAAATTTATTTGGACAGTACTCCATTTGGCAATGAAGTGTTCATAAACAGTAGAACGGCTGGGGTTGTATGCAATACAATAGGGAAGCAAGACGTCATGATCCTTTGCGACGCTTCATCAGCTCTATGCTCAGAGGGAGGACCTGGTTTCCTGAAGTACAGGTGAAAACCTCACTATTAATTTCCGCAGGAGCTGAAGAAAATTTATGTATTGTGTTCAATATTTTCATTTGAGTGCGTGAATTTTCCTAATTTAAATGTCATTATTATCAATTAGTAGTTATCGCTAAAATCAATTCAGAAATATTGATTTGGTTCCGTGGAGTTAAGTCTCTGTGTCTATATTTCAATTGATTCGTTAATATGAATCAATAAAAAGACCGTAAAACTGTTTTAAAACTTTTATATTTTGTTTAAAACTTACTCATTAAAAATCAGAAACTATAATTTTATTTCTTTTGTAACATAAAAAGAATAAAAACATTGGAGAGTGACATCGTCAAAAATGGGAGGATACTTGTATAAGACAAAAGAAATAAGTTGCCAAGTAAATTTCTCTTCAGGCTTTCAACTATTAAATGTGAGCATGTTTAGGATAAAGTCATGGGTAGTATTCACATTTGAAGTAGAAAAATCTCAAAAACAATTCTGAACATGATATGGACTTTATAGACCTCATTATTTGATCCACTAAACTTTTTTTAGTTTTCATTTGACGATTTTTAAAATTTTCGCCCACAATAATGTGTGCTAATTGATATTTATAATTGAAGAATATCTTTTTCAGTGATATCCTGTTTGGAATGATAATATGCAGCTTATCCTGGTGTAGAGGAGAATGGGTCGGCCTCACCTTGGTGGCTAGTCTAGAACCTATATTGAAAATCTTTCTTTTCAATGAAGTATCTGCGAAAGCTCAAGAATCTTCTCTGATTAAAAGCTATTTGCCAATTTTATCAGCCCTAAGTATGAAAATGTTTACACAAACATTTAAAAAATCTATATATATATAAATGAATGTCTGTCCTTTATAAACTCCTACACCATTAATCCAATTGCGATAAAACTTTGTCGAATTATTGCTTAGACTACCGGGCAAAAGATAGGATACTCAGAATTTGATTTGATTACAAAAATTAATTGAATATTTACGAAAAACATGTTTTCATACAAGACTATTGTATAATAATACAGAACGACCATTCATGAAACATTGTATCCATAGCAACGCTGTCACATGCACTCGCCTGTAGGTATTTTAAGTAGGTACTGAATATTTTGAAACAAAATTCGATTTTCGAATAAATTATTTCAATGTTTGAATTTTTACCGACTTCTTTTGTTTTAGTTTTATGTCGCATGACACGTTCTGTCAATTGAAATAAATATTACGTATAAATTGTGTGTAATATAGAAAGAGTTAATTTTAGAATTCCTATAATAGTATTATATAAATCAATTTTTTTTATTTTTCACAAGAGAATTTCAAAACGTAACATTCACTGTGAAATCAATTATGCCATCCAAACGAAAAGAAATAGGTCAGAGTACAACTCAAGCACGAAAGAAAAGGGCATCACGAGCTTCAGAAACAGTCGAGCAATGGAGAGCAAGATTGGAAACAGATCGAGTACACACTGCTCAAACCCGTTCATCTGAAACAGATAAACAAAGGGAAGCGAGATTGGAAACAGATCGAATACACACTGCTCAAACCTGTTCATCTGAAACAGATAAGCAAAGGGAAGCAAGATTGGAAACAGATCGAGTATGCGTAGATCGTACCAGACGCACTCTGCATGCTGATTTTAACCATAGTGCTTTCCATTACGATCCTAATTACGACTACAGTCTGCACCCAAGTGTTGTTATTTGCAAAATGGACAAATTATGCATGTATTGTAGTGCCTTTAAATTTAAAAATGAAACACTAGGAATGTGCTGCGTGAGTGGAAAAGTGAAATTGCCAGAATTACATTCACCGCCCGAACCTTTATTAACGTTGGTATCGGATGATACAAGTGAATCAAAACATTTCTTGACAAACATACGAAAGTACAATTCAAGTTTCCAAATGACTTCTTTTGGTGCAAACAATATCGTGCGCGAAGATTACATGCCAACATTTAAAGTGCAAGGACAAATTTATCATCGTGCAGGATCATTACTACCACTGCCGAACGCAAATCATAAATTTCTTCAAATTTATTTCATGGGAAACACTGACAAACAAATTAACCAACGTTGTCAATTCAATACGGGTACTAAACGAGAAATAATCGCTCAATTACAAACTTTATTTGATCAGAACAACAAATTAATAAAATTATTCAGAACTGCTCTCGAACAAATGCCATCTGATGATTACAGCGTTGTAATTAGAGCTGACAAAGTACCTGTCAGTCAACACGAAAGACAGTACAATGCACCAACAATTGATGAAGTAGCGATCGTTATAGTTGGTGAAGAATTTAACTCGCGTGATATCATTTTTCATCGTAGAAATGGTCATGTTCAGCGAGTTTCAGAAACGCATCGATCGTACAATGGATTGCAATATCCCATTTTATTTTAGCAAGGAGAAGACGGATACCATTTCAACATCTCGTTGATAAATCCACAAACAGATGAGGAAACGAATAAGAAAGTCAGTGCCATGAATTACTATTCATATCGATTGATGATTCGTGAAAACGCTGAAAACTCTGAAAATCATATCTTAAAATGTCGACATTTGTTCCATCAATACATTGTCAATATGTACGCGAAAATAGAAACTGAACGACTCCTCTACATTCGATTAAATCAAAACAAGTTGCGTTCCGAAGAATATATTCATATACGCGATGCAGTTGTTAATGATGGCAATGTGAATCCCAATGATTTGGGGAAAATGGTCATACTCCCGGCCACATTTACAGGAAGTCCACGTCACATGCATGAATACGCACAAGATGCAATGACGTATGTTCGGGCATATGGCCGTCCAGATTTTTTTATTACATGTACCTGTAATCCGATGTTGGAAGATATAACACAACTTTTGTTACCCGGACAATCATCATCAGATCGTCATGATATTTGCGCACAGGTGTTTAAACAAAAACTCAAATCTTTAATGGATTTCATTGTCAAGCGTCGTGTTTTTGGAGAGACACGCTGTTGGATGTATTCAATTGAATGGCAAAAAAGAGGATTACCACACGCTCATATTTTGATTTGGTTGATCGAAAAAGTCACACCTGATAAAATTGATCAAGTCATCTCAGCAGAAATACCAGATGTCAACATTGATCATAAATTGTTTGAAGTCGTCACTTAAAACATGATTCATGGTCCATGTGGCATACTCAACAACAATTCAGCATGCATGTCTGATGGAAAATGCACCAAACGATACCCAAAAAACTTATTAGCCGAGACTATCACTGGCAATGACGTATATCCACTTTATCGTCGACGATCGACTGAAAATGGTGGCAAATCCATGAGATTAAAAGTGCGAAACAATGACGTTGAAGTTGATAATCGTTGGATTGTACCGTATTCACTGCTTCTCTCGAAAACTTACAAAGCACACATCAATGTCGAGTATTGTAATTCGGCGAAATCCATCAAATACATTTCTAAATATGTCAACAAAGGAAGCGACGTGACAGTTTTTGGAGTGGGAGATTCAACTGCATCTATCGATGAAATCAACCAATATCAAATGGGACGCTACATTAGTAGCAATGAAGCAATATGGCGCATTTTATCATTTCCAATTCACGAACGGCATCCAACAGTTACTCATTTGACAGTTCACCTTGAAAATGGACAGCGAGTCTACTTCACAACAGAAAATGCACGTGTAAGAGCATTGTCACCACAGCCAACAACGTTAACTGCATTTTTCTTATTGTGTAGGGATGATATGTTTGCAAAGACGCTACTTTACTCTGAAGTGCCAACATTCTACAGATGGAATGCATCGGAAAAAAATTTCAACGTCGCAAACAAGGTAAAGCAGTTGAAGGACATTACAATGTATATTCAACCGACGCATTAGGCCGTCTGTACACTGTTCACCCAAATAATGCAGAATGCTTTTACTTGCGATTACTGTTAATCAACATATGTGGACCGAGATCCTTCCAAGAATTGAGAACAGTAAACGGTCAAATATGTGTCACTTATCATGAAGCTTGCCTCGAATTAAATCTTCTAGAAAACGATGCACATTGGGACACTTCACTTACCGATTCATCGAATACTGCTCACCCACAACATATACGTACGTTATTTACAGTAATATTAACAATGTGCTTTCCATCCAATCCAAATGATCTTTCGGAAAAATACAAAGACTACATGAGTGAAGATATTTTACATAGTTTGCGTGCAACAATTCAAAATCCACACGTTCAATTCACACCAAACGTGTATAATGAGGCATTGCTATTGATTGAGGACATATGTTTAGTAATCGCTAACAAATCACTGCTACAATTGGGAATGGCTGCGCTGAATCCATCTGAAAACGACTTACTTGATCGTGATTTCCAACGAGAAACACACTTTGATGTCGATGAATTGGGTAAATTTGTTCAAACGAATCTTCCGAAATTGGTTCCAGATCAACGTATAGTGAATGACACAATTATGGCTGCAATTAAAACTCAAAGTGGTGGACTTTATTTCCTAGATGCACCCGGAGGCACAGGTAAAACCTTCCTCATTTCACTCATTTTGGCAGCCACACGATCACGAAAGAACATTGCACTAGCAATCGCATCATCTGGAATTGCAGCAACTCTTTTGGATGTGGTCGAACAGCGCATTCAGCACTGAAACTGCCATTGAATATGCAAATAATTGAGACACCAACATGCAATATCAACAAAAATTCTAAAACGGGCAAACTACTCACATCATGTAAAATCATTATATGGGACGAATGTACTATGGCACACAAAAAATCATTGGAAGCACTTCATCGCACACTAAAAGATTTGAGAGGAAATTAACAACTTTTCGGTGGCGCACTCTTTTTATTGTCTGGTGATTTTCGACAAACTCTACCTGTTATATCACGTTCAACAGTAGCCGATGAACTTAATGCATGTCTCAAATCATCCGTTTTGTGGCGATACGTACATACATTCACTTTGAAGACCAATATGCGTGTACAACTACAACATGATACATCCGCTGAACGTTTCGCAAAGCAATTGTTGGATATGGGAAATGGGAAAATGGCAATAGAGAAACCCACACAAAGTTTTTCCAAATATTGCACACAATCATAAAAATCATCAATGGCTCAGTGCACATGCTATATTAGCAGCCAAAAACAAGGATGTCAATGCGATCAATTTCAGCATACTAAATGAAATACCAGGAGAAGCAACAACGTATAAGTCAATCGATACTATAATCAAGACAAAGTCGTCAATTATCCAACAGAATTCTTGAATTCACTTGATTTGCCAGGCATGCCGCCGCATGTTTTAACATTGAAAATTGGCATGCCTATCATTCTCCGAAACATAAATCCACAACAACTTTGTAACGGTACCAGGCTTTCAGTAAGAAAAATGATGAACAATATTATTTAAGCTACAATTTTAAACGGGAAATTCAAAGAAGAAGATGTACTGTTGCCAAGCATCCCAATGATTCCGACAGATATGCCATTTGAATTTAAACGTCTGCAGTTTCCAGTGCGAGTCGCCTTTGCAATGACCATCAATAAGGCACAAGGACAGTCGTTACAAGTGTGTGGACTAAATTTAGAAAATCCATGCTTCTGACATCGACAACTGTATGTGGCCTGCTCACGCATTGGAAAACCTTCTGATTTATTTCTGTACGCACCAGATAGAAAAACAAAAAACATTGTATCCAAAAGCACTCCAATAAATAAAAACACATACGGCCACCACTGTCAAATTTAGGTAAGAAAAACATAACCTAAGCTTATCGCTTCTAATTGGCTCCGACCTTGCCTCAAGTCCGACTTATCCAATCAGAAGGCGAGAGGCTCCCGACGTGGCGCTTCCATAAAGTCGCGGTTTCTTTTTTCTGAGTGGCATTGCAACGCATGCCGGGTACACGCTAGTTGCTTTATATATTTCTTTAGCTTAAGTGACCTAAATATTAGCAAGCTGAGACTACTATAAACGCTGACAGAGTTTATCCATTGGTTGCATAATTATATATAATTTTTCATATGATGAATTGAAGTTTGTACTTTGAATTCATAAATTTTCTTCTTTTAAAGTGTTAACTGTCACTTCTTGGTAGAAAGTTATTATATTTAATATTATTTATAAAGAACAAAAACACCGTTTAGGTTATATTTCCACAATTATTTCACAATTATATACATGTTATACAATAATACAAAGTGTTTTTATTATTTAAAAAAAAAATCATAATAGTTTTCTTTACTCGCATTAAGTATATCTTTAATTGTTATGTCTTCAAACAAATATTGTACTTTACTTTTAAAATATGTTCATTGAATACTAAATATCTACAAAACTCTCCTCTTTCCAGATGAAATTGATTCAATCATAGTTGTAGTAAGATGCGGAGAATCGTGGGGATCTGGTGTTTCAGTGGGAAATGGATATTTCATATCATGTTCACATGTCGTAAAATATGTAAGTTTTCTGATTATCAGGTTTTTCCTCAATTATTAAGATTCATATTTTTGGGAATCATTTAACAATGTAGGAAAAGCTGCCCATCACTGGAATCACCGGATATCAATTTTTTTTTTTCTTACTTTTCTTTGTTTCATCTTCACCCCAGTGCACAAGTCACATAGTCTAACATCTGTGATGTTATTTTGAAATGCAGAAAAACATTATTATTCACTGGCTTTCGATTTTTTCTTGAAAAATATATTCTGATCTTACTTACCTGTAAAACAGAGTGAATTGGACCGAGCAGGGGATGAAATGTAACACCAAATATTTTCAAAAAAGAATAACAACAAATTTGAATAAAAAAAACATGATTTAATGAAGGTTCATTTATTTTTGAAAATTGTAACTGTTATAAAATAAAATAAATATTATTTTAGTGGATTGCAAAAGTATCTATTTAATTTCATTTATGCCCTTCTCCATAGTAAGGTCGTATTTTTACATACACTCTTAACCCTAACAGCACTCTTAAATTCAGTCTTTAGATAAACCTACTACTAAAATCAATGAACTTGTATCATTTAAAATGAGTCTTTCAATACCACTATCTTTTTTTTCCTCTACAATATATCCTCCCCTATTGTTGTCTGATGTTCAATATTGGATTTTTACATCCGATTTGGGATTGTATTCTCAACAGCTATTTCAGCTTTTATCTTACTATTTTAAGTAACATATCTGACACCAATGTAATTTTCAACAACAAACTCAATTTTTTCATTAAAAACTGTAAAATGCAATTTCTTTTTATTTGCCCTCTACAATCGGCACTTACTTCACACTGGATAGTTTGTCCCATCCATTTTTCTGATGAGAGCTGACCCACAACCTGACTATAAACGTAGTTAGATTGTGGAGTTGAAGTCTTTTATATGCACAACTTATTCATAACAACATCGATATTAACTTTCATCTCGCTCGTACCGGTCATTCATGTCCAATGGTTTTTTGAGGATCTTCTTGGTCTTCCTGTCAACTCCAAAAAATTACATCAAAGTTCTTGATTGAAGCAAAACTCTTATTACTTAAACACAAAAAACGAAAAAAGACATTTAGTGAACGGCCTGCCACTTGCATCAAATAATTGTTATAATTGACACCATACGAGCGGAAGTTGTTCATTATCAAACAAAATTTGACTATTTAGGAAAAAGCATCTATCTTTAATATGTTATGGTAAGGAAATAATTGTCAAAATATAGATTGATTTCTCCCAAGGTGACATGTCTAATGTGAACAATTAATGCACTAGCACATTTGCTTGCTTATATGTATTAATAATATACTAATTATTATTATCAATATACTAATTGATGAAAGACATTACAGACTTCTTCAAATTGAGAATTCAAATCCAAGAATCTCATCTTGTTCATACATCACTTTTATCAGTTTTGTTCTGCGGGTGTTGTGATGGATGCTCAATTTTTTTTACAGCACAACCAACATGGCATTTCAATATTTAGTTGTGGAAAGACTCGCAAGGCGAACGTATTGTTTCGTACACAAGATGACAAAGCATACGACTTAGCTTTACTCTATTCTAATCAAGCCCCTTTCAATACTTCAAAATCGGTGACCTTTGCGGACACACCACCGATCAAAGGTTTGTAGTATATTTAATCATTTGAATTATATATTTGAAAAAATTATGGTGAAGCCATTGTACAATTTATGTTTTATATTGTGATATGAGATGAACAAAAAAGGCTTACCAGAGAACAAACTTCTGAGCGATGTTTCATTATCAAATTATGATATTGACTGAAGATGCTTGATGGAATTTCAATATGAATTTTTAATTGTCTTTGGTCAGTTCTGTTACATCCATGAGCTAGAATGCCTGAAGATGCTGAAAGGCAAAACCCGGGTCATAAGTGACATTACATGTAAAATTGTACAAAATTTCAACAATTCTTATTTGATATTTTATTAAGCTTTGCAATTTCTTTACCGATCCCTCAGGAAAATGGACAACGTCTATTAGACATTAATTCTCTTATAACTTCTCGAACTAGCTTAATGCTCCATTACAAATCCACATGCGCTGCATTGTGATGAGTAGAGATAGATTCATGGCGAGTTGAAAAATAAAATAATATTAAGTCGGATAACCGCAGATATCACTATATTATGTTACATGAAGTTTTCTTATTATTATTAAAATTTCAGCTCTCAAATCTTCAGCTTATTGTTCACAGTAGCTGTGTTATCATAATTTTAAGAGCTTATTGATTTATCATGATTTTAGGTGAAACTGTTGTTGCTGTCGGCTTTCCATATTTTAGTGAAAAAAACATACAGAATCTCCGACCCACAATTACAAAGGGGCATATAAACAGATATCTTCCTCAAATGATACAGACTTCTTGCTGTGTACAGTCGGGATGTAGTGGTGGAGCCATTTTAAGATTATTTAAAAATCCTAACAGTTGTGACATTTCCTGTCACCTGTTAGGCATAATCGTCTGTAATACAAAGAATGATGAGAACAATGCCGCTTTCCCTAATATAAATATGGCTATACCTGTCGGAGCTTTTCAGGACACCCTTAAAAGTTACAAAAAAGATCCTTGTGAGTATCTTATGTTTCCCAACGTATTTGAAAATATATCTACATGAAAGAAAAATCTAAAAGAAAGTCTAAAATCCATATATTTTTCCATTGATCCAAAAAAATATATTTTCATATTGACAAATTTCAAAAAAAATATGATGTTTATCTGTAAAATTGAGTGGGGTTGATTCATTGATTTCAGTAGTTTATTTTTACTTTTCACATATATATATATATACATTGTAGTTAATTTTTGCAAATTCAATTCATTTTTTTCATTTTCCTTTTGCACCGAGATATTTAAAAGGTCTGTGAAGAACTCAGGTAAATTTTCATGGTGGAACAGTATCCATAGCATACTTACATATAATATTCCATATGTGACAGTTGGGTATACTTAAAATATTACATTTGATTGAATAATTGCATTTTAATGATAGTTGATTATTATTTGTTGCAGAATTCTTTCATCAAAGACTCGTTAATAGTAGTAATTGTTAATAAAACTTATCACAGGCAATTTATTGTGATTATGTTAAATCAATAGCATTAAAAGTTATTTCAGTTGCATGTTTGAATCCTTGCCTTAGGGCCTTCGTTTTTCCTCTATAATTAACTTTTCTTGAATATGACTATGTGGAATCGTACAGAGTTTCAACAATTCAAATTTGCTATTGAAGTTTCATCAAGCACCTTCAGTGGATATCATAAATTATATTGCATTAGTTTTGTATAGCATTCTTTATTGATTCCTCAGATAAGAAAGTGTAGTGTAATATGAGAAGAAAAATTTTCTTTAAACTATTATAGTTTTGTGTGTAACAGATATCTATTGAATGTGTAAAGAATATTTCAATCATGCAACAAATAATTTATTCCTACATTTCAGCTGCATTAATTTTGAAGAACCTCGACAAAAATCATCAGAATGTCCAATTACTTTGGAATCTACAATCACATGGCAGTAAATTGTAAATTACTGTAAAGCAGACTATATTCATACTTTTTTTCTAAATTTTCTGGAATATTTGGGCTAAAAATAAAATTGGTTTGAGAAAAGTATCCAACTGTATTTTATTACAACACTTGTTGCATTAAATCTTATACTCTTACTGACTTTCATATATATGTCAGGTATACTCTGTAGATATCTTGAAAGACCTGCAAAACTATACTGAATAGCCAACAATTTACTATATACATTAGTAATTATTATTAGAAATCAACTATGAAATTTTCATTTGCTCATTTGAGCTTTCGCTCAAACGAATATTAGATTTCAATAATTAAGACACAATTTGCTTGGTATTAATTCAAGATTTTACACAACAATTATCAGAATTGGCTTGATTCATCACAAGCATTATTATATGATAATTTTTTAATTTCAACATTTTACGGTCCGCACATTTTCGCTAAATAACTACACTGAAATAGTTTTTTCCTATTTTGATTTTAGACCTTATATAGATATTCTTCATCCATCTATCGATAAATTTTGAAAGTAATAATTAAAATTCATAATTATTTGGTAGTAAAGCTACGCGTATCCCAAGACGCCACATTGTGCGTTCCCGGGTTGTAACGTTTGTCTCACACTTTTGACACAAACAGACCGTAAAGTTCTAACACGGCTGTTTATATGAAATTGAGTGTACTGACAAGTGGCAGAGAATGCTGAAAGAGTGGCATTGTGGCCATTTACTCCACATAAACTACTCAACAAATTAAATTAAATTTATTTATTTATATTGTCTTTCCACCGAAATGTGACATTTTTTAACACCCATTTTAAAATAATCTTAGTATAAAAAATATCTAATTTTATGTAAACCATAAAATATAAGACATATTATATATGCCTTCCCCTTTTTTCAATGTACTTTAAATACTATAATAAACTAATAAATTGTCAACAAAGCTAGTACAGTGTATTGATTGATGCTACTGACAATAGCAATAATATTTGCATGACTAATTTGGTGACAATGCAAATCACATAAATTGTGTCGTAATTGATAATATGCCTAAACAAACAGGACTACTTTCGGCGGCAACCTGCTACATTTACAAATAGCTATCATATCACCCATGTCAGGAACCAAAATATTCTTCTAATTTAATGTTCAATTTATCAGTGTCTTCATCATCTTTAAATATTTCAATTGACGCAAGTTTCTGACTAACTCTTTCAATGCCTAGATTGTAAAAATATTTTATTCACAATAAGCCGTGTTTTTTAGAGCATTGAAAATGCCATAAATATTGCTATTTATTATTAGATTATTTCAATTTTTTGAAGTAGACTCAAGATGGGACTACATGTTTGTGGAAAAAATATTACATGTCACACTGTACAAACTTCAATGTAGCTCACGTCAAGCTCTCCATTCACCCACCGGTGTATGTGAGGCACTGGACTGGTTAATAATAGTAAGTATGACTTTCATATTACTTTTTATTGATTTTGATCACGAGGCATTTTCATGTGTTCAGATTATAATTATAAAAGAAATATATTATACAGACATCCATGGAAATGGTAAAATCTTTTTCAAATATGCTTAGAATTCATTAAATATATAATCCACACGGATAATCATTTGTGGAAATGTCTGTGTCCAAAGAGATGTTCATGCAGTATTATTCTAACAAATAGCCGGCATTACATCCTAGCACACCCACAGGGGATCTTTGACGGATCGGGGAGGTTGGCATGCTTAAAAACAAGGAAATATTCTTAATATTTTCGATTTCAATTAAACTATCAATCATTCTAAAGCATTCAAACCACCCAATCGTGTATCGATTCATCTGTAAAGCTGGGTAATGTTTCTATTGATGGATGAGACTATTTTAACTTTTAATGTGCTAACTCTTACTTCTTGGCGAAAGAATTATTTAAAAATTAAAACGTGATGATTAGTACTATTTTTAGCTAGAGTAATAATACTATTTTATAATTATATTTGTTTTCTTATGAGAATTGGTGCTTTTTTTCAGAATTTGCTTAGACATCCCTACAGATATTCCTTCACTACACATTACACATCTTTGTATTACCCATTTACTAATTTATTAAATTGCTTTAATTTATTTCTGTATTAATAGTAAAATTTACCATTCCTTATTCTCTTGCTAATGAGTACTTCATAGACATTTCTCATGTCTTAACTTGAACTTTTAATTTGAATTAATTTTTGATTGCAAAATAGTAATAGCTAATTTTAAGAGGTCTTAAACATTTTATCTGTCAATTATTTATTATCTACTTTATTTCAATATATTTTGTAAACTATTTTCCTAATACTGAACCATTATTTTTGTACATCTGGTAATTATCAACTCTTTTTTTCCCTTAATAATATTATTTTAGATTTGAATTGTTCCAACTTTGTAAGATTCCACATATTTTATCACAAACGACCCGGAGTTCGCCTTCCTGCATCTTCAGGCATTCTATCACATGGATGCAATAGAACTGACTGGCAGTGTGATAGAATGCCTTAAGATGCCGATAGGCGAAACCCGGGTTGGTAGTGACAAAACATGTGAAATCGTACAAAGTTGTAACAATTCAAATTTGATATTAAAATTCCATCAAGCACCTTCAGTTAATATCATGAAACGTTATTTTAATTTGAATTAATTGATAACGTTTGCGATTTCCAAAAACGGTCCCGATCTTAATGATATAAAAATGAAGTAAAAATATTAATTCTCATTGTGTTTTATTATTTAAAAAATATTAGTTTTATTAATGTTCACAAAATAACCGCTATAGCAAATGGAGATATTGTATAGTCACTATTACAAAAGCATACTACACCCAGTCCCATTTTTACGCGAATTCGATTATACGCGATTTTTTTGGACGGCACAATTACATTTTTTACGCGCTTCACTCGTTTTTACGCGATTTTTTCCCCAAATTTGTTTTAAGGAGAAAGTTATATGTGATGCTAGGCATGTAAGTTTCATTATTTTTTTGAATAAAAAAATATTTATATTTTTAAAACTTAATTTTGTAAAGCATTCCATTTTTTTAAATACACATACAATTGCCAATTGTTGACAAGTGTATCGGATATTATGCGAATTTATGTTTTAGGGTGTGTAAAGAAATATAATGCAATTGCGTAAGATCATGGGATGTGTGTCCGCTTGTAAACTTGTTTAAACACAATGCATTTATTAAATTCGTTGAATAGCACTTTTCTCGGCCATAAATTTTACCACTTTTAATTATTATGTCAAATAAATGCCTTCCAATGACGTCCAAATATTTTAAATGTTAAATAATAAATGCGAAAGATAAAAATATTACTCTTGAAGTAAAAAACATTTAAGAATAAAATAATTTACACTTGCATGAGTATTTAAAAAAAGACAGTTTTAACTTGGCTTTCATACATATTTCGATATACAAGAGTCCGAGCAAAATTCAGATTTATACAAAATTCAATACTTTCGTTTAAAAAAATCGCAAACGATTACATTTCGCAACCGAGAGTGACAGCAGCGAATAATTCATATAAGTGAAAAAATTATATTTTTATAAGCAATAAAGACATGAAAATATATAATTTTTTTGCACTAATTTTAAAGAGCAAATTTTGGTTTTTCACACGTTTCTGGTACTTATTCACGCGATATTTTAATTCTCGGAACCAAATTGTCAAATTATATGAAAGTTTTGATTTTTTTACGCGATTCTTTTTACGCGCCGTTTTCTGGAACCAATGTATCGCGTAAAAAAAGGGCTGGGTGTATAGCAGTACCTCCTTCATTGAAATTAGAATTTAGGCATCAAAAATTAGTAACAATTAAATACCAGATGATTCTCATCTAATAATGTGTATTAGTTCAAAAAATTGGAACCACCTTACAACGAAATAAATAATCAAATTAGTAGCACAACCTTCAGCATATTTTTTTCTTGCTTTTATAAAATATGTATAATTGAAAATTAATTATCACACGAGTAAAAATAATTTTCAGAGCAAAAAATTAATGACAGGTTTGGGTTTTTTTTAACTCTTAATATTTTACTCGTCTTTGGTTGGAACATCATCAATCGTTATTCAAAAATATTGCCCTTTTAATATCATAAAGGTTCCAAGACGTATTTTTTCATATGGTATATTCTATTGTCAAATTATTATATGACATCACTTGTATCAGACTTCCGTACCACCTGACGTTTTATTTATGCGCCTAATAATCGGAAACGTCAATTAAATTATCTTTTATGAGTGTGCGTTTGCTATCTAAGGTGGCCGCCAGCATTCAAAAGATGATCCCAGAAGTAGTATTCGTCCTCGGCGGTCCCGGAGCGGGAAAGGGCACGCAATGTCAGAATATCGTGAAGGAATTCGGCTTTGTACATCTGTCAGCCGGCGATTTATTGAGGGAGGAACGAGGAAGGCCGGGTTCAGAGTTCGGAGAGATGATCGAAGAAAAGATTGTGAACGGTCAAATTGTTCCTGTCGAGGTCACGTGTGCGCTGATTGAACAGGCGATGAACAAATCGGGGAAGGGTAAATTTCTCATTGACGGTTTCCCGCGGAACGAAGATAACCTCGACGGATGGACCAAGGCGATGTCCGAGAAGGCGAAACTCCTCTTCGTCCTGTTTTTCGACTGCTCTCAAGAAGATTGCGTCAAGCGGTGCTTAGGGAGGGGCGCGTCGGGCAGCGGCAGGTCTGACGATAATTTGGAAAGTCTCAAGAAGAGATTCAACACATACGTCAATGAAACCATGCCTATTATCAAACGTTACGAAAAGTTGAATCTAGTGAAGAAAATTGATGCATCTGCCGAACCTGATCAAGTATTTTTAGGCGTGATGGAAACTTTCAAAGCTGCCGGTGTATCACGAGCTGATGATTAATTCATTACTTGTTTAGGTATTTTAATTGATAACTGTTTGCATAAACTAAGGCTGTTTACGATTAATAGCTTAATATACCTAACTACCAAATGCTGTAATGAGTAGATATCGCATATTATTTAAGTTATAGAAAAATTGCTATATCTCGCAGACATGAATACTTTAGTTTTCTTTTTTATTTTGTGTCTTAGTTCAAGTTGCCATTGATTGTTTTGATTCCTTTCTTTTGGCGACATATATAAATCCTTGCACTGTTATGGACACGTTAACATGCCCTAATATATCATATCAATCATGATTAAATTGTTATTTTCGTCAATGGAATATTCCATTCTGAGAAAAGGG
Organism: Himalopsyche japonica; assembly: GCA_028555115.1. Lineage (NCBI taxonomy): Eukaryota > Metazoa > Arthropoda > Insecta > Trichoptera > Rhyacophilidae > Himalopsyche > Himalopsyche japonica. The sequence goes on along the minus strand of JAHFWJ010000271.1, from coordinate 54,119 downwards.
TTACTAAAGCCTTGCGAATAAACATGACTTACACTTGCTTCTATACCACACCTATTGTTCGGTGACCTGCTGAAAGCAGAATGATGGTGATAGACTTAAGTTATTAAAATTTAATCCATATACGAAATATGTTAAGATTTTTTAGAAGAAGCTTTTTGAAAAAGACACTCAGATTTTCATAAATGCTCTATTATTATCCAAAAGGTATCAAATTCATAATCTTCAATATAGCAAAAATACAGTTAAAGAAACCCAGGTTTTGAAAACATCCGAGTAACTTCAATGTGATCTGTGACAATTGTAATTTCTATTTATATAATACAAAATTAATAATATATTGTGTCTTTACCAAGCCCAAAGGTCATGCATGTTAGTTACCATATAAGTATTTTCACCAAAAACGATTTGCATATTTAAGAAGATAGCATGTGTGATTTCCTTGAACATAAGATATTTTACAAAGTTTCTCTTGTTTTTTTTTTTATTTAATAGGTGTTTACCTTGATAACACTTCTTAATAATATTCAAGTGTGATTCAAATTCATAACATGTATAAATAATCTCACACCACACCAAAGGTAAACATATATAAGCATAATAAAATAAGGTATATGACTAGGTACCTTAAGTCCTGTTTGCAATTATTTTTGGCTATATGACCTTTGAATATTTTTTTAATTTTAACAATTTCCATCACATTTACATGTTACCTTGATTTGAGTTATTTATATTGTCTTTGTATTCATTTGAAGACATATGAGTGGATAAAAGTGTTGCGTTACAATTTATGAAAACACAAAATTTCAATGATCTGCCTTTGTGATAATAGATACTATGGGCTTGATTACTAAATGTTTTATATGAAAATGAACGATTATTTCAGAGACTGTTAAGGCCATCACAGTATAATAGTCATCACAGTGGTAAGTGTTAATAAATAAATGAGTAGCAGAGTTTCAAACAAATTCTTAATTTGTAAAATCGAATACCACTTAAGTGTAAACTTTCATAACACGATTACTTCTCAACTTGAAAATAGTCATTGACTTGAAGTTTGCGTGGCAGAACTATATTAAAGTAAAAAAACAATGTATGTAGTTTCTACAATAAATTGAATTTTTCAGAACCAGGTTTTGTGTTGTAAAACCAAATATTTTAAATAATGAAAACAGATTTTTTTAGTACTTATTGTTTGATCAGGACCGGTTTCGCTGGCAAGCATTATCTATATTTTGTTTTTTTATGTTATTTTTATTTTATGTATGCGAAACACAAATACACCTAAGATGAAAGGGAAATGAGGGCAACACACCCTTGGTCCCCTATTATTGTGAATATGATTTAAGTAAGTGGGTTGTATTCTATCAGCTAACAATGCTCACGATCAGCGAAACCGGTCCTGATTAAAAAATAAGTACTAAAATGTGTTTTTATAATTTAAAATATCATGCCTTTCTACCAAGAAGTGACAGTTAACACCTTAAATGTCAAAATATATATTTTATGTCTTCTAGAAATCTTGCAGAAACTTTTATTATTTTTGCCCTATTAAAAATATTACACATTTGAAACACTGGTTTACTCAAATTGCATTTTGTAATGCAGCTCTTTCACCTACAAAATGTATCTTCAATAATTTGACTTGTATATATATATTTTTTAATAACACGTTTAGCTTAATTTTATTATTATGTGCATTGTTAGCCCATGGTAATAAAGGAAAGAAGCATTTAATAGTGAATAAATAATTAACTCATTGAATGTTTTATAAAAGAATGGACCAGGAGACATTGAAATTCTATTACTGTGGGTAAATTTTATACATATTATTAAAAAAATACTAAAATCGATATACAATACATCATTTACGTAACTTCATGATGATATTATACATGTTGATTATGTAGCTGAAAATGTGTGTTTCGATGATTCATATACGTATTTTGTTAATGGCAGTCGCTGAATATTATGTGCGTACGATAATGTGGGTTTTTAAAATTATATTTTATTTGTAATGCAATCTTTTGTACAAATACAAGGCATGTCAGTTAGTAAGAATCCCAAATATTTTTTAATTAAAAATGTTTGTTTAGTCAAATAATAAATTAGGCATGAAATGCCATACACAAAGTGGCAGTTACTATTTTTTTATAATAAGTTTACTTGAGCATAGAACAATTAAATTACGTATCTTGTATCTTCATCCTCCCAAGTTTGTAGCCCATCTATACTTTCTAAGAATTACATTTTCTTACTCTAGTTTTATTGTGATTTTTAAATTATGTGTCATTCATTCCTCAGAAATTTGTTTGCATTAAGTACTTCATTTTTAAATAGAAATGCATATTTTACTGTACAAAAAAAAAAAAAATATTTCAATTCAAATACATGGATACTTCAATGTGAATAGATAAAAAAATAATATAGGCATGTTGTTTGGCTTTATCAGAAATATTAAAAAGAACACTGTATTAGTTTACTGTTATCTGTAGATAAAACCATTTAGAACATGTTAAAAAAAAAGAATTGAATAATATGTATATGTGAAACGTAGATAAAAAGGTAGTTGTAATCTTTAGGCTACACTCTTGTTTAACTGTTAATATTATTTAACATTAGATAACCCACCTTTTAGTTAGATTACTTCAGGAACTTATAGAATTACATAGGCATTTAAATGAATATAGTTTCATCAAAATACTGAAGATCTGTAATCAATAAAGGGTTACTGTACTTTGTGCCATATATTTGAAACTACTTCAAAAAAATACATATGTTACAGTACCTCACATTGCAATTTGTAATTTTTGGATTCATTTATCTTGAATTATTCCCACAGCGTGCAGCCAATTCAAAATCATAGCTAGCAAATATCAAAATCGGTATACTGGAAACTCTCCTATTGAAGAAGTTCTTCCCATCTACAGATCTCTACCAATTGTTCCAGTTGATGCTTGGTATTAAATGAATTTTATTAATATGACACCTTCACATGTTCATACAAACATTCAGACCTAGTCTACTCTATGTATGTTATAAAAGCAGTTATGTGTTGTCGCAATTATTTCTGTACAATAGCAATTAATGGTTTGCTTAAAAAGAATTTAAAAAAATTGAATCAGGAATATTGATCTACATTTCTAAGTATCGAAAATATTGCAACATGGTGAAAAATGGCTTTGAAATTTCTTACAAATTATATTTTATGAATATACATTCTCTACGGATCAAAAGTTTTTAAAATTGTATATATATTCCAAAAGGTTTTGCATTTATGTACAATTTAGTCTATTCAATTATGAGAGTGTATGGTTGTATTTTAATGACAATAATAATTCTGTCAAAAAAATACTTATTGCTATTGAAAAGAGCCACACATGGGATTGGACTGGTAACAGATTGGCACCTGAGCACAGAACCCCTTTTTTGTATGTTTTCAAATAAGTTAAATAATATCAATTCCATAAGGCATTTTATTCTTTAGGGTACATTTATTTTAATGTGGCTCCAAATACCATAAGAAAAATCATGTATAGTTGCAATGTTATTTTATAGAATCTCACTGCTAAATAAAAGGGATCATGTGGAAATCGTTTTTTATTTTTATAACTTAACAATTTTTTTTATTTTTATTGAAATTCATCCACATGGGCAATCGCACCTAAATTCTGTTTTAACTACACTGAAATAGTCACATTTTCTTTTTTAGTTACATTCATTTTTATATATAATTTGTGCATTGGATTCTTTTAATAGTGATAAAACATTTTAAGGATTGAATTTGCATTTACTTGGTAGAAATCCATTATAACACGGTGAAAAAACATATTGCTCTCACAAAAATCTATGTTTATTAATACTGTGGAACCCTGATCAACCGTTCTCGCATAATACGTTTTCCCGAATGGATTATTAATATTTATAGTCCCATCAAACACCCGTAAGAACAATGTTAAATAATCCCATGTTAACCTTTCCTCGATTTTTCAATTTCCTCCATCTATTATCTAAATATGATCCCGTTTCAAATATGATTCCAATTGACTGGGTTTGATTGATAAATCTTTCTATCTAATACAATTTGTGAATTTGAGCATATTAAATCTTATAATCACAGAAATTTATGATGAAATATATATTTTGCTCAAATCTCTTGAGATTTTTTTTAATAAAGAATTTTAAAACATTATTCGATTATTTCATTAAATAAGATTTAATTAATATAACTTTCACAAAATTCTCTTTTTTTAGGGTCCCTTGAAAAACATGGAATCGAGGTTTCACTGTATACAATAAAATATCGATACGTGATTACTTTTAGACAGTAGTTCTGCTTTAATAGTGACATTAGAAGATTTAATATCTTTTAAATATTTCAAATGTATTATTTCAAAATATTCATTGGAAGAAATAATGTTTACACAACAGAATTTGTTGATTTTAAGAATGAATGAAAATTAGTTAGATATATTCAATAGAATGACAACATTTCTTCTGTTCTCTGAATTATAAACTAAAGTCTTATTTACAATGAACTGATTTTTATTTCTGATGGACAATGTTTCGTAAACAAATAATGATAATCATTCTCAAAAATGACAATATAAAACAATGTAATTGCACTTATGGTTGTAAATATTACCCACCAAAGGTAAATACTGTCAAATTATTATATGATAATATATTTATCAGTCTTCCGTATCACCTGACGCTTTATTTATGCATGCGATAAATATAAATCAAATACATTGATTAAATTCTTTAAGAATGATCATTTTCTAAAGTGAGTGATAGTATTCCAAAGATGATCCCCCAAGTAGTTTTTGTTCTCGGTGGCCCAGGAGCTGGAAAGGGCACGCAATGTCAGAATATTATAAAAGAGTTTGATTTTGTGCATTTATCAGTTGGTGATTTACTGCGGGAAGAAAGCAATAGACCGGGATCAAAGTTCAGAGAGATGATTGATGAAAAAATTGTGAACGGTCAAATTATCCCAGCAGAGATCACATGCGGGCTGATTGAGGATGCGATAATGAAATCAGAGAAGGGCAGATTCCTCATCGACGGTTTCCCGCGGAACGAAGACAACCTCGATGAATGGACCAATGTGATGTCCAAGAAGGCGAAACTCCTCTTCGTCATGTTTTTCGACTGCTCTCAAGAAGATTGCGTCAAGCGGTGCTTAGGGAGGGGCGCGTCGGGCAGCGGCAGGTCTGACGATAATTTGGAAAGTCTCAAGAAGAGATTCAACACATACATTAATGAAACCATGCCTATTATCAAACGTTACGAAAAGTTGAATCTAGTGAAGAAAATTGATGCATCTGCCGAACCTTATCAAGTATTTTTAGGCGTGATGGAAACTTTCAAAGCTGCCGGTGTATCACGAGCTGATGATTAATTCATTACTTGTTTTATTTTTAAGTCACAACTGTTTGATCACATTAAGATTATTTGCCTAAATATTCCTACTCCATCGTATTCCACATTGTGCAATTATCCATTTATATCTCAATCATTGAAAGAGGAATTGGCTTCGGATGTGAATTCTTTATTTAACTTAAACTAAGACCAAGCCGCCATCGATACTTGATTCCTGTTGATTTTTCGTAATTACAAACAAGCATATAAAAAAAAAAGTAGACAAAAGCAGTATTTTTTAATACTATTATTGAAACTTTAGGTAACACAATTTTGTAAGATTAATTAAGGAATTTATAGAATTACACAATTCATATTATGTCATAATATTAAACATTTCTATAGTCGCATGTGTATTGTGTCATACTTTTGAAAAAATTCAGGAAAATATTCTTAAAATAGCTCACGTTTTATTTTGCAATTTTTGAATTAATCTAACTCTTTTCTTTTTTTTTTAGTGATTTAATCTATAATGCATTCAGGCCCTACACAGAATACACTTAATGTATGATGTTATTAGTGTGTGTGTTATGTTAACCGTGGCAATCCCATTTGGTTTATATTTTTCGTAATTCTTATTGAACACAAGAAATACAAACTGTTAACTGGCTGTCACTTTTAATGCTTCCATGAACTAGAATGCGTGAAGATGTTGAAAGGGGAAACCGGGGTCGTGAGAGACAAAACATTTGGAAGTATACAAATTTTGAATTATTAAAAATTTCATATTTCTCAGTTTTATGTACAAATGTGTATATTGGCTTAAACAAATTGAGAGTTTCCTTATGCGATGTTCAAACAACTATATTGAATGAAATGTCAAATAAGTTTCATTTATTTATATTTATGCATGTTCATATAAAATATAATGCAAGTGGTTTGTGAAATCTTAAAATATAAAAATATTGGTTTAAAAATTAAAATAAAGCCTTTTTCTTTAGGTAATATAGAGAATATATATATTTCCAGTTTTTTTAGATATTTTTTTTTCTGTATCATTGTTTTATGAATCTAAGACAAATCTGTAACAATATTTATCAATAAACATACAAAAAAATAGCAAACTATCTTTATTAACATAAACAGTAGAAATAAAAGAAATGCTTTCAAAAGAAGTATTATTTTAAAGAAAATTTGTTATCTATGTCTTCATAATCGGTATTTTAAAGCTAAGCTTAAATTTAGTTCAATCATTCAAATATACAATATTTTCAGAAATTTTAACTCTATTTCAGATAATCTTTATATCCAGGTTTTATGGAGAAAATTAAAATCGGTCCTCATAATATAATAAAAGCAAAATATTGGACAAAACAGAAGACAGTATAATAATACCTTTTCAATTTATAATGCGTTCATGATATACAATTCAAGTTTAGTTTTTCTTTTGATGTAAGTGATTATGAACTCTTTGTTTTACACATAAAAAAATATTCAATGCAGTTTTTAAGGTCTTCAAGCATTCGAGATAATCTATATCTTGTTATAAAATATGAAACATAACACTTCCAATTGAAAACTGGTATATTTATGAAAGTATTTGTCAGAATTTTCTCCAACACTGGTTGGGTTTTATTCAAAAACCCTCTGATGCATATTAACAAATTATCATGGCTTGAAGAATTGTGCAAGTTGCATTGCTTGGCATTGTCTGTCATCTTCTTAATATCATCATAAGGATCAGGAGATCGGTCTATGATAGAAAATTGTGCATGCTCGCCAAATGGAATCCAACTGTGCTCCTTCACACAAACATTCACAGTTTTTGTCAAAGATTTTAAAGCGTTAAACATTTCATATTCAATATTCACGATACAATCAAATTCATTACTTGAAAATGTAAAAGTATGGTTACCTGCCAGCTTATTGCTGAAAATATAGAAAAAAATTCATTGTGTTATTCATTTCAATGTTTGAAATAAATACATCACTATCCCATTTTGTTGTATTACTATTGGATAACTGTAATATAAGAGGACAATTATAAAAATTATCTGGCCAACCAATTTATTTCATTGCGATTTAAATTCATAATAATATTATTTTATTCCCAATTTTATCATTATTCTTTTATCTATATTATATCTTGCTATATCAGAATCAACTGTAATGTTATTCAATATTCTTTTGCAATATACATATTTACAAAATTGATAGATAGTGATTCCTCTCCTGCTTGTTATTATTACTATTTAATTGAAAATCAATTAAAGTATACTCTCCAACAACGCTTCTTCATACTGCTTTCAAGTGAGTTCAAAATTTTAAAGAATATATATCTGAATAAAAGAATACATATCCTCTAATTTTGTATAAACGTAATTTCCCTGCTGAGTAAAGGATTTTCTTTCACTATGTTTACTACCTATAGTAGTAAAGAGGAATTGTTCTAGCCTGCATAAGTGTTATATAATATATAAATTATGAACTAGAGACTTACATACCCACCTATCATTCAGCTTATGTAAATAATCATCAAGACATGTAATCAAATATTGAAAAACAGGAAGTCTATCTGTTGTCTTCAAGTCATCAATTTGCGAAATAGTATCTGTCAACGCATCAGAGGAATCCAATTTGTCTCCTGAAACCTTAGAATAATAAACAAATAATTTTTATTTTGATCCAATATTTTTATCCCCATCACAAATTTCACACAGTGTTTCAATAATAGTACAGTGATAATATACAATAATGAAACATTTCATTTAACTTTTTTGTTATACCTGGTATTATTATATTCCAGTTAACATTACTACCTGTCAACATACCTCAACACAAATACACTCTCTCTCTATCACACACACACACACATACTTACATGATCTCTACGCACACTCACTTATTTGACTATTTATTAATAAAAACTTATTTTTGGATAGTCCAATATACTGATTCGAACAATATATAATTTGCAGTATTCAGATATATATTTATTATTCACCATTCACCGCTTTAACATTATACCCGTAATATAATGGAAATACATTTTACTTATACTAATAAAAAATATTACCCATAAAATAACACCAACCACAAATATTAGCAATGTTACTTTTTTCATTGTTACACACAAATTTTCTTTAATGCTAAAATAATCCCGAGTGTAATTTGTATTTAAATACTTATTTTACTTGCAGGTGAGTGTATTTATTGTGTTATTTAAAATGACATTACAAATCAGATATGTTATCTATTTAGAGCAACTGTCACATTATACTTTGAAAAATTGAGCTCAAACACTAAGTAATAAACTTCATTCAAAATTTCACAACCCATTTTCTTGTTTTTTTTATGTAGTATTTATTGGTAGTTAATGTATTCAATTTAACTATTCAGTCGGTGATGTCCCATCCGTGTGTCCCTCGTATACGCTCACCCTGCACACTAACAGTACACCAGCAAATGTAATTTTATTTCACTTTCTGACACTTAATATAGTTTTGAAATCGGTTGAACAATCAAAGTATCAATCTTCTTTTTAATTGTGATAATTTTTAAATTTAACAAAAGTCATATAAATTACACACATATATATATATATAGTATTCATAACTATTGATAGTTTCTTTTAGTCTACATTTCCCCCCAATTTTGACCATACGGATTCCTAATGGAGGTATCTCAACACAGGTTTTTCTATAAGAACTGCTAGTTACTTAGCTGCCCAACCGCTTTATACAAAGAGATGAGATAGAAGGCAGATGACTAGTGTTTAGCCACCATCTTGGTGAGTCCTGTTTTTTACGATCGGATGAAATTTTTAGGCATTACAAACACCCATGCCTTTTTTAATACAAGTTGATAAAAAAAAAAAGATGTTATTACTGGGATTTGTTACAATGAGATAGTCATAGATGCCAACATCTGACATTTGCACCACAGACCTGAAAATAATAATTAATTTGAATACTTAAAACACAATGTTTGGGTACTAATTCGAAAAAATTATATTATCCAAATCATCACTGACGATCAGTTGATAATGAGCGATGAGCACAATGAGCGAAACCGGTCTTCATCTAAAAAATATAAAATTGTGTTTTTATTATTTAAATATAATGACTTTCCACCGAGAAATGAGAGGTAGGTGACACCTAATAGTTATAATAGCTAATGTTTAATTTTGGATAATATAGATCTTATGAAAATAGTAAAAATATGATTACTTGTTTTGAAGTAATGTTTGATAGTGATGCTTGGGTATTGTATTTAGCTAGTTAACCAATTTGTCACAGCAGTGCATTTTTAATCTAAATCAGTAAACCTTAATCCTGATCAAGAGCAATAGAGGTAGGTGCTATGGAGATTATCTTAAATTAAAAAGTGCTTAGCCAAACACTTGGGTAAACGCGAGTCCGAGTGTCTGGTTTCCCACCACCACTCCCTAGAACAACATTGAATATAACCATTTTTGCTACTGTTTGCAATAAAAGAAGACTGATTTTACTTGGTGCCATATATTTTTGATTAAATTCTTAAAATATAATGTGTATATAACAGTTTATAATTCATAAACAAGCCATTTTTATAGAAGGTAAGACTTAAATAATTTTTCATAAAAAAAACCAAATATAATACATACAAATAATATATATATGTAACTTATTAAATAAAAAAAGGTTTATTTTTGTAATTCATAGCAAACCACAGGTGCATTTCTTCAAAATTAAACCTAATTAATTTAGTGTTTAAAGCTAAAATATTCGACATCAAAATAACTAATTTAACCCGTTTAATCCCAAGGGCCAATGATCGGTCTGAAAATATTCTATAAACTTTTTTATGCTAAATATTTTTTCAAAAAATTTTATTGAATTGCATAAATTTGCAAAAATAATCTTAATATCTATTTTTAGAGATTTTAATTTTTTTTCGTTTGAAAAAAATGCTTGGGATTTAAAGAGGTTAAAGTTTTTTCATTCAAATGAAATATTTTTATGATAGGCCTCTCTGACGACAAATTGCGTGAATAGTGGATGTATGTAAAACACTAATATACTGGATGTACAGTAATTTGAAGACACTTTTTTGAAGTTATACATTTTAGTGCATTTGAAATATTTAAAAGTTTGTAATTGTTGTATAGATCATCACTTAAAGAATATTTTAAAACTAAATAATATATTTTTGTATGATCATTAAATGTAATAATTACAAGTGTAATATGCAATTAATGAAAAATTATTCGAGGAAAGAGATAATCTGTTTTTAACATAACTAAATATCTAATTGAGTTGCATTAAACAGAAGTGTAAAATATAGTGTTAGATAGTCTATGAACATTGTTATAAACATTGCTGTAAATTTTGCAATGGTTTATAGTAAAATATTTTTGTATGAAATTGGTACTTTGCAGTACCATAGATTAGAAAAATATAAAATGACATTTTCATTGTGTTTACAAAATTTGGAACAAAGAAGTAATTTAAGTATCATCTGTTATAATATTTTGACTTAACTGGAGAGATTATTATTTAGAAGAATGTAGAAAATAGCTGCCGAATATTAAAAAACCTATAACCTAACATTTTTAGAAATCCAATATTTATGGCTACAACACTTCTGCTCAAATTGTTTCTTAAATCAGTGGAAACATAATAATACACCAAACTCTTTTTTTAAGCATGAATATAAATATTCCCTCAAAAACTGTGTAAAAAAGTCATGGAATTCTTAAAAGAGAAAAATTTATTGATTTTACATTATTTTAAGACTATTATTTGATCAATCAAAATATTAGTAAAGAAAATCGTGTGAAAAAAATAATAGAAACTAAATATGAAATAGATGAAAAAAAATATTTTCTTGCTATTAGATAATTTACACTCACATTTACAATGGTCACATTTTGCATGTGTGGCTCTCACACTATGCGATGACGATTTATTCTGACACTGGTGTGCAATAAATGACTTGTGAAATTGAAAATATATAACAGAATTATTTTTGAAAATTGTGTTACAACAAATAACTCATGTAATAATATAGTGAATGTATATATGTGTATTTTTTTTTGTTTGGCTGTATTATTTCATAACCGTGTAAAAAAAAAATTGAGTGTACACAATATTGTATATTGTCAAATTCATGTTGGTAGACCATAGGAGATGGGTGAAAATGTTTAATCAACATATTTTGTACGAGACTTTTTGGAATCTTAATAGCCATGAAGACATATTCATAACAAGCATTTGTTATATAAGAGGATGCTTGAAAACAGCTTTGCAACAAAGTAAAGTGAACGTAACCACACATTCAATGAAAATTTTATAAATAAAAGAAAGACATTTGGTCATTTATACATATTTGCTTACAATCATTGTAAAAATATTAGGCTCTATACTCGAGTTGATACATTAATTTATTGATAATATTATTGTTTTATAAAAGATGTAAAAATATATTTTGTATATATTTATAATATTTTAAGTTAAGCACTACATGTTGGTATTATTTACGTAGGTATTCAGCATTGAAATCCCACATTTAGTCAAGCAAATAATGTTTTAAATCAATTTATCTCATTCATAACCGAGAAAGCCATTCAACTGCTAATGTAAATATCAGGCTTGTGTGTATATAAATAGTCCATTAAAACGTTAATCTAGAGTGCCTTTTTGGCTGGTGCAAGTATATCGAGAGTACACTGACAAAATGCATTTTGGCAACAGTTGTTACTCATAGAAAGAGTTCAAACAAATCGGGTATAATTTGAAGTTATAAGCTAATTTAAAAGTTATATACGATTGCGAATCAGCTGCAGTGTTAAAATTTAAGTAAGGCTCAAAGTGGCACCAAAGACAAAGATGTTATTATCTGCGGAATATAATTCTATACCCTTTTAAAGATCCAATTAAGTACTTTATAAATGTCACACCATAGTTTTCTTATTCTTTTAGATTGACTAAATATAAATATAATAATACATATAAGAAATAAGAGAGTCTTTGAAAACGTGTAAATAACATAGTCACAATGCTTTTTCTTATTTTTGTCTTTTGTAGCAACAAAATCCTAAAAAAAACAGCTTGGTATCAGACTAAAATCATGAGGAGTAATCCATTTATTTTTTCATTGGTTATTGCATAGCAATGAGCATATGTTGTCAAAAGTGATTGATCATTGAAATTCTACTATAACAGTCAAGACCACATTTTTAGTTTTAAAAAAATCTACCATACTATATTTAGAAGGCTGTATCAAAAAATATGTCACTTTGAATATGGAAGAATATAAATCTTTAATAATGCATTATTTTAGCCAATCAATGATTTGTAACCCTTTACTAAATTACACCAGTTATAATTCATCGAGTCATATTTTTAAGCCCTTTGACTGGAGCTATTTACTATGAAATTATTTTAAGTGAAATATATTTACTGAAAAAAATTAGTAAAATTTTCTGATTTCGCAACCCAACATTAAAAAGACTTAATATTTTTTTCAAACCCTCAAAAGCAAGTAGAAATTTTTGGTATTGAATCCCAGGCAAAAATTGAATTGAAATGAAGGAATCGCTTGATATTGTACTTTTTCTGGAAATAAATGAAAGATGTGACTGCCAATAGACCATACAACACTGAAATGAGGCATTTAACAACCTACAATTTTAATAAAATTAATTTAATGGCTTTTTAAAGATTTAAGCAATTTGTCAAAACAGTACAACAGATTTTTCCTTGATCAATACAATTTTGAAAATATTTTACGGTGTTTTTTTGAGTTATTTGATTTTGTTAAAAACTATAAGTGTCCAGGTCGCCTGTTGTCTATACAGTAAACATTAAATAAAAATAACTTAATCAACTCAATTCTAGAAATTATACCAATATTCAAGAACTGAATATTCTCATAGGATTAATGAATGTGATATTTGTTTTTTTTTTTTACATACAGTTTAAATCACAAGCATGAAATTGAATTAGAGTAAAACAGACATCTCAGCAAATTTCATGCAATTGTATCTTTGGGCAAATTTGTTGCTTTGCTTGATTGCTGCCTAGCAATAGACATGAACACTTCCTCCAGACTGCTGTCGTTTATCATGTAGTCTTCTAATAAACCGGGATTATCATGCTTTATTTCCTCCATCTTGGAGAACAGCTCTGTGTATCCTTCATTGTTCTTAATGTGATATTGCAAAGTTTTCTGAAAAAAACAAACAGCATACAACAAATTTGAATAATTATCACTCATTACATGGACACTGCCGACTTGACGAGACAAACCAATACTCGAGAGGTGATTCATTATTATATCATTATATTATTATATTATTTATGCACAAGCTAATAAAAAATTAAATATTAACATTTATTAACCTGACTGGTACTGAAATAAAAATATGTGTGATATATGGGCGGCTTGAGTTTTTTTTAGAAATGGCACTTTTTATTTTTATAAATTTTAGTGTCAATCGGTTCACTTTTACTAAATAAATATTAAGAGAATCAATTGCTCGATCATATTTACTATTATAAATAAATAGTGTATATGCCTGTCAGTAGTTCCAGGGATATACAACCAATGTTTTTATTACTTATATATATATTATACTTATACTGTATAATAAAATGCATTATTTTATTTAATAACTAAAGTACCTGATATTGGTTTTTTGTGTAATATTCCTAAAAAAACAATGTGAGTAGGTCAATTAGCAACAAAAACAATGGATAAATAATCGTGCGATGAAAAGGTTGCTGACACCTGTCAGTTTCATACATTACGTATGATAATATTTCATCACCTTGAAACCAAATCGATAAAATTGCAATCTTTTAAAATCGCCGTCAAAATGTTTGTAGAGATACATATTCATTAACTATTTTTATAAGAATTCAATTAACTGTCAAAAAAAGCTTCGAATGCACATATAGTCATAGTGCTTTTGATATGATACATACCAACCGTAAATGTACAGTCAAGGATAGATTAAGCCTTAAGGGCATCTTAAAATATTAAACTCTATGAAACAGTGTGTAAAATATTTCATTATATACTGGTTCTTCTCACTACCACCTACGGCTTCACACTCTTTTTACATATAATATTCAGTATACCAACGTCATTTACATTTGAAATGTATGGTCAAGAATGTCCAAAGATATATTTCTAAAGACTCAGGGTTAAAAATTTAAAAAAAAAATGATGAATCAAGTTCTATTCGCTTTCTATAGGAGGCCATAATCTCTTTGATTGCTTCATAGTTTCCCCTAGATGCAACCAGGTTGACACGAGTGATATATCTGACTGATTCTTAATGTCATAGGTAATTTTCCCTTTTTGTTGTTCATGTCTGGATATTCCCAAAGAATGTGGATGAGCATTTTTTTCATTAAATTTCTGCACTGACATTGGACTGCTGCTTACTGGCTAAACTGGAAAAGCTTCACAGCAAAATGAACATAGCCAATAATGTATTGACCGATCTACCAATATTTTGGTAATCTCCATTCACCACTTTAAGGTTGGAAAAAAATTGTAAATTTTCCAGTCTTTACTAACCGTAGTCTCATCTGTAAGATCGCAATCGAATGCATTTTGAATTGACACCTTCAACTCGGATATCGGTTTGTTGAGAGTGACCAAACGTGTTTCCTCAGAATCTGAAATGAAATCCAAGACATTGAGAAAATCATCATCGCGGCTTCCTATTAAGCATGCGTTTGTGTGAAGAATGTTCTTGGTCACATATTTCTTCAGCTTATACGTAATCAAAATGAGAATTTAGCTAAAATTTTGAGTGTCATATTCCCAAACTTTGGATCCAACTTGCCAACGGTGAGGCTATTGGGGAGAGTATTTTTTCAGATACAAACATATATATATTTGAGTTTTCTTCAGGTTTTTAGCAGAATAACCATTTCTGGTAGAACATTTTGAGATATTACAAATCAAGTGAAATCAGTTTCAGTTTAACAAGTAAGAAAAAGTGTCACAATACAAAATGGAATGATTTTTTCAAATGCATTCGGTATTAGTTGTGCATACAAAGCTTTCAAAACACTGTCACAGTGCAAAGCGTGGCAGTATTCACAATTACAGCAATGGAGAATTGTCTCACAGCCATATTTCCGTTTTCTAGCGGTGAATGATAGAAACGAATTCTTTTAAGTAGATAGACTTTGATATTTAGAATATACTTTTAAGGTTGTAACTGTCACTTCTTGATGGAAAGGCATGATATTTTAAATAATAAAAACACATTTTTTTAGTACTTATTTCCACAATATATTTTTTGAACAGGACCGGTTTCACTCATCGTGAGCATTATCAACTGATAGAATAAAATTTACTTTTTATAGAATACAATTTTATTTTTTTGCAGGAAATATTGGAACGCCCCTGATTGACCATATCTTCCCATCTCATCGATTCATCTTCAATTGACTATCATTAAAATTCTCATACATTAATTTATTTTGTTCCATTAATTAGTAAGTGTGGGTTATTTTCGTCATTAAAATTTTCCCACTCCTTACTTCCTTATTGATTGTTCAGAGCTCCTAATGGATTATTGATTTACCTTAATTGTATTTGTAAGTCTTAATAAGTGATTGTGAACATTTAATTTTTATACTAATTTACTTTATTTGTATCAATATTGTAAATTGTTTCCTAGTTCTTGAGCCCATGGTTTTGTACACCTGCTACCTTTAACTCAAAATATTTTTTTTTTTTGTATAAATAGACTTGTTTGTAAATTGTATTCTATCAGTTGATAATGCTCGCGATGAGCGAAACCGGTCCTGATCAAAAAATATATTGTGGAAATAAGTACTAAAAAAATGTGTTTTTATTATTTAAAAAATTTAGAATATAATTACATATTTATTTAAAAAGTGATGATTTTTTTTCATGTGTGGGTAATGTGAACGTTCTCACCTATTTCTGATATCGCACTATCAATTTCATCTATAGAGATTGAGCATTCGGGCTCTGTAGGAGTAGCTTTCAATTTGACAGTGAGATATACCCCCTGGCTGAACTTTTTCTTGAGATGCTGCAAATTGCCAATGCAGACAAGAGTCCCTTTGGCCATGATGGCTAATCGATCGCACAGTTTCTCACACTCGTCCATACTGCAGATTCCATAATATAATCATTAAATTCATTTTATTTTCAAAAGTGAATCATGTGGAATAGAACAAATGGAAAACATTGGACTTGCCTGTGGGATGAAATAATAATGCTTTTTCTTTGTTTTTTTGCATTACTAATAACTTGATGAAGAATCCTTCTGGAGTGTGGATCTACCCCCGAAGTGGGCTCATCTAACAACACTACCCCTTCTTTATAGCCGATCAGGGAGATTGCAACGCTTAATTTCCGCCGGTTTCCACCACTGTATGTCCCGTTTTGTACATCAGCTAACTCCATTAAGCCTGCAATAAGTAAAATTCAATAAAATCCCCTCTACACTTTTGATTTTGCATGTCTCTTCTTTCAAGTGAATGGATGTCCATTCGGATGGCCACTGGACAAACAACCATAAAATTCACTCAGGGAAGCAATGAGACGCTGGAATAGCTTGGGCGTAAAGGCAACAAAATAACTGGGCTTCATTCATTCTGGTCGGCTGTAGTATTAATAAGTCAGATTTTAAAGTATACTAATAGGTGTTGATCTTCTGGGAACGTCTGGATATAGACAGTGAAAGAAAATTCAGGCATCGGTACTCAATCAAGAATTACACAGCACTTTATAATTTTGTGGTTTTTCATGAAATATTTTATCAAATACATTACAGCGTATAGAAACCATGCACTTGAGATATTCATGATACCCATTTGAAAATGACCAACATTGTTGTATTACATAATATGTTCACTATATGCGAGGAAGTAAAATGTTCAATGTAATTTTTGCATATATGGATGATAGTTAATAGTGGACTCACCTGTCATTTCGAGCATATTATTCACTTCTTCTTTACAGGCTTTTTTGGATATGCCGCGCAATTGACAAAATAAAGTTAGCACTTGTCGACTAGTTAAAAATTTATCAATCGCATCAAACTCAGGACAATAACCCTAAAAATATTATAAACATGTCATTGCCAAATCATTTCTGTAACATATCTCAATCTGCTCAAATGAGCACAATTTTTTATAATATATGCAAGGGTCAATTACAAAGCACATGAGAAGTTCTGTCGCAGTTGAATGATCTATGACAATGATATGTGATCTTTTCACCATGGTTTGCTTTATACACAATGTCTTTATTTTGCTCCGTAAGGGAGTTGGGAACCAGGTTATACTACAGAAAACACTAACCAAAAATTTTAAACAAATATAGTAGAAACGAATAAAAAAAGTAAAGACACTAACGCATGAATATCCGCGAATTGAGCCACTGGTAGGTATCACTTCTCTCATGAGCATCTTAAAAACGGTTGTTTTTCCGGCTCCATTAACCCCGAGTAACCCAAAGCACTCTCCTGATTAACACAAATGTATATAAATCAAAATTATCAATATGTACCATTAATAAATTCAATTTTAAATAGTAAAAACACAATTTTTTAGTATCTATTTCCACAATATATTTTTTGAACAGGACTGGTTTCGCTCGTCGAGAGCATTATCAACTGATAGAATACAATTTACAAACAAGTCTATTTATACAAAATATTTAAGTTAAAGGTGACAGGTATTCAAAACCGTGGGTTCGAGAACTAAGAAACAATTTACAGGAAATCATACAATATTAATACAAATAATTTAAATTAGTTTAAAAATGAAATGCTCCCACATAACTGCCTACACATGCCTTTCCATCAAGAAGTGACAGAAAACAACTTAAAAGTGATTATAATGTGTTATTGTAAGAATTAAATCATTCAGATTGCCAACTGATGGAACTAATCTCACACAGAGTATAAAACAAGGAAGAATAAAGGAGTACTTGTTCATTCAAAATAAGTTGACTATTTAGTTGTGTCGTTTATTTCATAAGTAATCTGATAAAATAATTGATGATCCCTCATGTTTTAATGCAAAATTTTCAACAATATTATACCAATGGATGTGTTCTTATTAAAAAAAAAAAACAACTGTACCTCTATTGATGCCAATAGATACATCATTTACAGCATTAATAGTTCTTTTCCCCAATATTGTCTGGTACCGCTTTACTATATGATCGAGCCCCAGAGCCAATCCAGCTGTTAAATAGAAATAAAATATTTTAAAAAATCTGTCAGATGACAGATGTAAAATAAAATATGTAATAAAAAAAAAAATACTCATGAGATTGGAAATATCAAAATTTAGACAAGTGATTTATTTGGCATATTAATTTTCTATTTTCAAACCACCGATCTCAAAGTGCCATTTGGAAATTTTAAATCATTTGAAGGTCGATTGATCGTGCCAGTTTAAAAGATGTATAAAATCAGGACACATAAGTGAGGCATCATTATTTTTGAAATGACATATTTGTAGAACCATTTTCATGTATATGTACAAGTTTCATAGTAAAGGGTTGGTGATTAATATGTTTAGCCCTTTGAATCTTAGCCTATTCAGCATAGCATATGGAAAAAACCTGTAATTTTTTAGCAGAAGAGAAATAGTTTTTATTTATGTTTAAGCAATTTAATAAAAATAAGAATGTTATATGATACAATATATAAAGCTAGACAGCAATCGATCACCATTATATGCAAGAGTGAAATCCAGAAAGCCTATTTAGCAAAAGTTAATATAATGTAAGTGATATAAATATCTTACAAGTTTCCGAAGTCAGACGCGTAATTTCATCTTTCACATCGTCATCTTTCGGCTGATTTTCTGTTTCTTGATGTTGTGTCTTGAACCCTCTTGAGAAAAGTATCTGGCATACCTTATATTCGCTAATCATAAGAAATACCTGGAAATGTTGATAAATTTAAATACTAGTGTGAATAGCCCTAGTATTTTACTGAGCATATGTGAATTTATTTTCCATCAGTTGAAAATGCTCGTCCTGATCATTATACGAAATTGTGGAACTAGTACAATAACAAATATTGTTTAATTTTATACAAATTATAAATAATCATCTGCTATCTATTTTTGACAACAGAAAATGTTACAAAATAGTTGTTATTTTGAAATTTTATATATTATTTCTACAAATGAGAATGTCTTTAATTTTTAATTTTTATGGAATGTCATTGAGGGATGTAGTTTTACCAATGGCATTATTGTCATAAGTAGAAATTTTGTATACAGTTTTATATAAATACTAGCTGACCCGTTGGGTATTGCTGTGATCTCAGAGTAAGAAAATTCAAGGAAACTCTTTATGAAAACAATTTGATCGAATATTATAATACATTCATTTTTTTTTATCGATAAGCCAGAAACCTTTGCGGGAGTGTTCTTAAGAAATTCATAAAGTTCCAAATCAATTTTTGGTGATAAGACAAAACCTTTGCAGGAGTGTACTCAAGACATTTGTAGTATCATATTGACCGGATGAATACACACATACATTGATTTATAAATATATAGATTATTTTTTCTGACAAGTATGTATAGAATCACCAACCACTAAGAAAACTGTAGAAAGGCTAAAGAAAAGCAGTTCACGATAGATTCCATACTCCAAATCGAAAAAATAACTTTTTAGCCCAGTACAAGCATTTGTCACTTCATCTTTGCCTGAAACATTTCAAACAGGTTATCATACATAAATCTTTAGACATTATCAATCAAATAATGATAGAGGTAATATATGAACATTTTTTTTGTATTTGAAACCGTGCTTTCCAAACTCAAGGTGGCGGCTTTCTGCAAGAGGTACAAACATTTTCACTTTCAACATTTTGTTTGTTCAAGTGGGCCGTGGATTATTTTTTCAGATTTGGGGGGCCAGGAAAAAGTTTGGGAAGCACTAATTCAAAACATTGTTTATTTGACCATGAGATAAATTATACCTGCAATGAAGGAACCAAAAATGGACAAGTGTGAACAATTGCCTTTTCAAGGAATATGCAATATTTCTACCTATAAAAACGTTTTTCACTTTTCATTGTAAAATTAACCTTTTGCACTCGATTAACCTGTTTGGTACTTTAACCATACATGTACACACGGTTGGTGGGTATCGTATTAAAAGCACTATGACGGAACATTTACGTTCCCACCTTTTTTGACAGTGTATTTTGTTCTTATAAAAGCGGATAGCATATCGCTACCTATGGAGTATTTCTACAAACATTTCAGCGCTGACTTTGAAGATTGCGATTTTATCGACTTGCTTTCAAGGTGATGAAATATTATTACACATAATGTATGGCACAGATGGATGTTTCGTTGCATTAGATTTTGTCTACATTCATTGTATTGATGAATTTTTCAGTGTATTTTTTTCATTAGATGTGATCCCCTGGAACTACTAACGGGTATATACACCACATACATTTTCAATCCAGTGCCAGATTTTGATAATGGATGAGGAATTAAGAAGAAGTGTCACCCTCAAATGTAAAGCGTTAAAAAGTATTATTAAGTACAACAGACATTGAAAAAGAACAAATTATAAATTACATTTCAATAACTTCACTTTTTGACATTTGACTGAATGAGGTGACATTTAAATTATAATGCAGCCTCTATAGCGGCACTCGAGTGCAAAGCGTTAATATTCAATGTAAACCTTATTCTTTGTTTTTTAAGGACTATAATGTTACATTCTTTAGAATGGGATGATAAATGTTCATCAATAATGATGAACTATGGTAATATTCATAAACTGACAATGATATTGAAGTGATAAATCGAGAAAAACAATGATGCAGGTCTATTTAACATTGACCTTACAGGAGTTTAGCTGGTTAAGATAGAAAATGAATAATACAAGAAAGAAAGGAAATAATGCTAACAATAGATCAACATTCCATTAAATTTATTCTGGAAACCAATAATTTTTATCAGTGATAAAGAAAATATTATTTATTGAATTTACCACAACACAGGTCTTTTGGTACACTTTGGTAAGCAGAAAGACCAAATCGTCTGAGACAACCAGAATTTTGACTGGCAATTACACCAATTTTCAGCAATCCATAATTGAAACAGAAACTCGGTAACAAGCGAAACAGATCTCTAAGGATATCTCCCATGCCTAGAGATGATATTGACATGGCTTCGAAGAATAGAATCAAAGAAATCAGCGAACCTGAAATTCAACAAAAAATAAATTCTAGTTCAAGCAATGTATTATATATACAAACAATCTATTGATTGTTTGAACCCAAAATTGATTGTAAAAATGATTAAATAGCTGACATAGTCAACGATACGTAGATAATATTTTTACCTTTGTATTAACCTGATCCACACGGCTGTTTTTCTCTGTCCATGTTGCTTTCAACAATCACTTTAACGAATATATCCCTAACAAATACCTCACTCGTAACCGCCATTACCGTGACAAATCGAAGTTACCAATCAAACTCAAATGAACAAACGCCATCACTGTCATGTGTCATGGAGTGTCAAATTGTGAAGCTGTGAAGATTGGTGCGAAGTTCGGCAAAAAGTTTCAAACTGATTTGTGACTCTGGCGGAGATCGCGATAGATTTAAAGGGTTCGAAAAATCGATGATTTAAACATTTAAACCTAACACTTTTGACAAGTGTATAGAGGTGGCAGTAGCAGGGCAAATTAGGTGATATTTTAAAACCAAAATCAGTCCTATATGCAAAAGATTTTGAGAGAGTAATATGTTTTTTTGCTAATTGGTAAAAACCACCCGCTAAAGGCTATCGTTCAAGGCGCCCGACAACCAAGTGTCAATACGAAGATACCATAGAGTCAATCAAAGTTGTAAATTTTTCAATAATAAAAAAATCTTAATAAAAACATAAAAAACTCACTCAATAAAACAATCAGTAAAAGAATTACATAACCAGTTGCAGAATTTTTCATGAACAGGCTCAGTGAGTATACAAAAAACAGCCCAGCTGTAATATGAAAGCTCAAGTGGACTAATAGAGGAACTGAAAGAAAAAAATTACTGTCATAAATATCTAAATATCCAACTTCACTTCAAGAAAACATAAAATTTTCAAATGCTGTGACATAGAAAGACTAAAAAAGCCAGTACGATAATTTAATTTTGACTGATGAAAAAATAGCAATGCATTTTAGTTCTACAATTTTTTTCATATAGTTCATCCATCTTTATGTATCAATGTGTAGCAATGTATTTTTTATATATAGTTCGCCATCATCAGAATTATAACTATATATATATATAAGTCATTATTTTTTCAAATGAAATTCATTCAAGAAACAGAATGACCGATGGATACGTTTGAGCATGTATCATTATTGAAAAACAGTTGCAACATTTTTATTATCTATGACTAATTTTTATATTATAAGTCGTATTCAATAAATATTTTTTTTTGCTCAGGAAAAATAGTATTTAGGAATTTTCGATAAGTGCAAGTAAAAAGTTCTATCATTATTACGACATTGCTGTTCTATTCAAATTTTCTTTTTGAATTTTTACTTACTATGCCAACTGTTTATTTTATGTCAGTTCTGTTGCATCCATGTGATAGAATGACTGAAGATGCCGAAAGGCGAAACTCGGCTCGTTAGTGATAAAACATATGGAATCGTACAAAGTTGCAACGATTCAAATTTGATATTGAAATTCTATCAAGCACCTTCGTCAATATCGTAAGCTATTCTATTTGTTTATTTCTAAAAAGGGTTGTTAAAAGGTTTAAAAATTTGTTACCATATGTTGTAATGAATCTGAAAGAAGGATCCGAGTCAACTGAACAGTCGATAAAAAGCATGATATTGCATATTATGAAGCATATTAAAAAATCAAAAACAAAAGTTATAAGCCAGTAGAGATATGGAGGCGTTCCAGTCATTTGTTGCAGTCTTCGAGAGAATGAGTTCCGCTCGTTTATGGGGAACGGCATAAATATCGCTTCCAATATGAAGGCACCTAGAATAGTAAATAAACACATGATAAATTATTGGTTCCTTATTTTTGTTTTGAGTATATAAAATGAAAGATTCACAAACAGACATTGCTTACTAACTTTTTTTGACTGGACCCTTATATTCTCTTTATACCATAAAATTGCCCTCATGGAGTTTGAAAAATGTAAACAAGCAAACATAAGTATTTAATAAAAAAAATATTTCTGTTTGAATTAAACAAATTTGTCCGAAACTAGAATAAGCCATATCAAATCAAAGGAGCATTTGTCAAAAAATATTGTAACACGGAAATATAAGTATTTTCATTTCAAAAGCCAGTAAATATTTTGTAATTGAAATAAAACATAATAAAAAATACTGTTATTCTGCTTTCAGTGTTAAAGTCACATTATTGAAGATGTTGACAACGTATCACTTAAGAATTCGTGGATTTTCGCAATATCAACCGAGACATAGTTTCTATAACTTTTAACAAAATAAATATTTTTTGAGCAACTGAATAACAAACAGTTATTTTCCTTAACAGCTTAACGACCGCATGTTTTTCATTGAATTTCACCTGGTAGCCGGTGAATTTGCAAAAAATTCACCCAAAAACTGTTCTTTTACTAGATTCACTATAATTTGTGAACCGATCGAGATATCTTAACCAAATTTGATTTGCTGGCTTCTAGATACTTTGCCGCATAAATCAATGCCATCTGAGCAGTGGTTCTATACCTGTGGGTTGCGTACTCATGTAGTGTAGTGAAAAAACTTAAATTTGCTATTAGGTGTAGTAAAAAGTCCTGACGTTTTTTTCAAACGCGTGTCTTAAAATCGGTCGGCTTCGGGCCTTTGGTTAAATAAGATGTCATAATATTTTTTTTCGAGTTGTGTGACATCTCAAGTTACGTTCCATATAGAAAAAAAAAGTTTTATTCGCTCCAAACAGGATGACCGACCTTTGCCCCCTTATAAGAATATCTGCGCGGTTGCATGCTTTTTCAATTTTACGCCCAGAACAGTGCAGTCGTCGCCACTAAAGACATTTGCGACGTTTATAGAGACGTGTTAAAGGTTTGAAAATTTCATAGATGGTTTACAAAATTTAAATTTGGCAATTTAAGCATTGAAAATTAGCCTCGAAGTGGACGACCTCATACAGTGGATGAAGTCGCCCTGAAAGCTGAAATCGAAAAAAATCCTATGCTAACAAAAAAGGAATTGTCCAATTGGGTCGGTACTAAATGGTCCATAAAACAAAAATACCTGAAAAGGCTGGGAAAAATTCGAAAAGTAATAATTTGGGCGCCACACGCGTTGAGCGATCGGAACAAGGCGCAGTGACTAAGCGCGTGCCAATTGCTGCAAAAAAACACACTTTACGACCATTTTTTCTAAACCTGATTATCGGAGATTAAAAGTGGGTGTTATATACAAATATATCGAAGAAAAAACAATATTTAAATCGTCGACAACAACCAATTCCGACCCCTCGAACTGGTTTACACCCAAAAAAACTCTTACTTTGTGTTTGGAGGGATTTCAAAGGAATAATTCATTATGAAGTGTTAAAATATGGTGAAACTATGACGGCAAAAGTATACTGTGACCAATTAAACAAATTAAGAGCAGCTTTGGCAAGAAAGAGGCCGGGCAGGATGAATGGACGCAACGATAAACTGCAAAATGAAAACGCGCGACCGTATGTGGCGAATATGACCTGGGAAAAAAATCCAGGAGTTCGGTGGGAAAACTTTATTGCATCCAACCTTATTTACCAGATCTAGCACAATCGGATTACCATTTATTCCGTTTAATATAAAAAACTTTTAGGGAAAACAAAAAATGACGTGAAAAACGCTATTTCCGACTATTTTAATTCCAAATCAGTAGAGTTTTTTACTAAATGGATTTTAGACTTGTCTAATAGGTAGCAGAAGGTTATAGATAGACAGGGAGTTTACTTTTTATAAATAAAAATAAAAAAAAATACTAAAAAATACTAAAAAAAACACTTTGAGTTTCATTAAAAGAAACGTCAGGACTTTTTACTACACCTAATACAAGTTTTTTTGAATATGTAAAATGTATTTTTTTCACATTGTTTTCTTTTGCTTTTATGTTCATATATATTAGAACTTATTGGATAAACTCTTTAAATATAAAGTACACATATTTAAAAAAAACGATCATGGATAATAATAAATTTTGTATAAAAACCTTTCATTATGAGTTGATGGGAAATATACAATTTCAATTCATGTTTACCCCATCGATTAATATCGAATCTGAAGATGGTGAAAGGTGAAAGCCGGATAATTAGAACGAAGATTTATTTTTATGTAAAACGGGACTTGGCGGAATAATTTGGAAAAATGGAGGTTTATCGGAATCTTTAAAAAATATAAAATTAAAGCCTCAAGAAACTAAGCATTCCAGAAAAGGTGAAACACTCTTCCAAGCGTGGAAAACAAATAAGAAAAGGGACGTCAGAATGATATCCACTTTTCACAATAATAGTGTTATAAAATATTATATAAAAATAAATATATTTCAGAAAAATATGTTCTTATTTAATTCGTCAACATAAGTTGAGAACCCCTGTCACTGAATTTGAACAGGTCATAATAAAATCAAATTAGCATTAAAAATTTCAAAAATTGTTTTCTGTTAAATATTTCATAACCACCATAAAAATTCCATGTGGCTCACACGATAAATCAAAGGCAATGTGTAACACCAATACTACGATGTGTGAAGGGCCCCCGAAAGTGCACCTTGGTATGCATATCAGTGTATACTGGACTGATGAATATCCTCGCTAAGTAGAGAAAAAAACCAGACTCGATTTAAAAATAAAATCGTCAACCAGAATGTAAAATTGTGTTATGAAAGATCACATCAGAAAAAAATATACATGTATTTTTTAGGGGTATTTTTACGAAATTATTTAGGAAAATAATAATTTAATCTTTGTTAAATAATGCGTTGATGTGTATACTACCATACCCCATTAACATTTGAAATCAAACCCGATTCCAATCAGATGATTTTTCAATGGAATGGAATGTATGACATAGGACGCATATACGAGTCCACGGACAGCAACCAAAGTTCTTCAAGGACTCAAATACGAGTCCCCGGTCGTTAAGCTGTTAATGTGGATCATCTCCTGTCAAGATAATCAAGAAAAAAAATTATTAAGAGCTGTAAAATAAATGCAAAATGATTACCAATAGTAAGACCGCTGACCCAAAGTAAAATGCTAGAAAAAGATTTTTCCATGTCTTTAGGTAATTTTTCCAATGAATCATTTGTGATGGGATAATTATTGACAGATATAACTTGAGTGCCATTCCCATCGACGTTCATCTCTGTGGCCAGTAAATTGGTCAGTGTATTCACGACAATTGGCAGCGCATGATATACAGATGTAGAATACAAGCCGGTATAAGAGTTATTTGTGAAATCTAATGCAATCGGAATGCTCTCAATGTAATTTTTTGTGTTTTTTCTTCCTTCTTCGAGCACACCTGAAAGATGAAAGAGTGAAAAAAAGTTTAATCACCTAACACCGATAATGTTCAGACAATCAAGCACCACCATATCGAATAAGAATATTTAATTGTTTTAAATTATATTATAGTTAAAGGTCTATAGAATGATATCTAATTTCCACAATTTTCAGACGTTGAACCATTCTCATGTTATTCACATTTGAGTGGAAAAGCTATAAAAAGGATGGGCCGTTATTTTTCTCTTTCTCTTCTGAGCTGAAATTTAAATATTGAATTACTGAATACTTCAAAAACAATTCAGCAGTGTTGGTTTTAAACAAACAAATGGCAATTATCAGGACAAAGTAGGCTATATTTAACCTTTTTAGTCCCACATGGTCAATAATCAGCCGCAACTGGTGCATGTGAAGAATCCCAAGGGACCAATTATCAGCCTCAAAATTTTAATTTAAGTTTTTAGGTAAAATATATTTTTTATTAACTTTGCAATTTGCACATTTAAAAATAAAGCATTTAATGCATATTGAGGATCTGAGGATGATTCGTTTACGGTTTACAAATGGTTTATAGTGCTTCCCAAAAAGTTCAATTAAAGCTCTATATACGAGGCAGAATAGGGGCAAAAATGGTTGAAAATAAAAATTGGCTTATGTGCAAAAAAAAAAACACTGTTATAATAACTTTAAAATCTATCAATACATGGCAGGCAGCCATGTCAACGGTCGAGATGTTAGCAGTGGATATATTTATTTCAGCAAATATTAATTTAGCTCATCTTTAGAGACTAATTGACACTTTAACCTTTACAACTCCTATGCCGAGCCTGACTCGACATCGCATTGCCTACATGTATATCTATGTCGAGTCCTACTCGACATTTGACAGCACATTTTAAAAATCAAATTACGACTATTTACAAACTTTTTTTCTTTCAAATACAGATTATTGATAGTGCACAGGGTTTGTTTTGTTCGATTCCAACATTAGGTATAAGAAAACATTAATATTATAATGACAATAAAGCAATCAAAGCGGCAATGCCTAAGTGCGAATGCTGGCCATAAGCAAACAATTTTTACGTATGCAGCTGTTCCCATTATCCTAGATCCATAAACGATACCCAGTCTGCAGTTGTACCACGCCTGTGTTTCCAAAAACATATACTAGTAGTAACACTGATGAATTACAAAAAATAATTATTCAGAGCTACGTTTTGTATTATGTAAGTCACATGTGATAAAAAAAACCTACATAAAAGCAATATTGTGTGATGTCAGAATGACGCATAGCTGGTCTCATAATATTTTCGATTGGAATATATTATTTTGTTTCTTTGCTTTACATTATTAATTATTTAATGCCACGAATTACAAAAAGAATTGCCACAACCAATAATGAGTTTGAAAGTAGTGAAGATGAATATATATGTCTTAAGTTTAAAATGAATTTGATGTATTGGAAGACTATGACTGTGCTGATACTGCAATTTCTGAGCCAGAACTTTTACTATCTATCCAGACTTTTGAGGAAGAAATTTCTCCTAGAAGAAGGTTTTGAGAGTTGTTAGTAACTATGAGGACAAGGACAGAAAGATTCAGTAATTTTCTTGACAATCTCAATAGAAAAATTTACATAGCATTATATATCTCAGGAAAATTTATCTGTTGATGAGTCAAGAGTATCTTTCAAAGAGAAAATAAATTTTCTTATTTTAACCTCAAAAAAACCAGCAAAATGGGGTCTTCGAGCTTATGTTTTAACTGATTCCCGTAGCAGTAACATGTACTCATTTGTACCATATTATGGTAAAATCACCACGGACGGGCTGATAAGACCAGTACTCTC
The DNA here is from genome assembly GCA_028555115.1 of Himalopsyche japonica. NCBI lineage: Eukaryota > Metazoa > Arthropoda > Insecta > Trichoptera > Rhyacophilidae > Himalopsyche > Himalopsyche japonica. The sequence goes on along the minus strand of JAHFWJ010000271.1, from coordinate 25,380 downwards.
TTTTACAGGCCGGATTGTGATACATCTCTACAAAAAATTGCAAGATTCAATTTCAGATGCCACAGGATATTATATCTTTACAGACAGATTTTATACAAATCTAATTCTCATCTCAGAACTTCTGAAGAATAAATATTACCTGACCAGTACAATAATGACCAATCTAAAAGGATTACCGGAACGAAATAAGAAACCAAAATCAACTATTGGACAAAAAATTGCATAAAGGAAAGAAAATGCATTTGTATTAGTTTGGCGTGACATACCATACTTCGGTTACTAAGTCAGCAAAGAGACAAGCAAGAACCAATCCTCAAGGTGTAAGCCAGGGTAACATAAATAAACCAAATATTATTCTAGATTACATTATCAATATGGGCGGTGTGAATGTCTCTGACTAACACGCAACATCGTATTGCTTTATGCGCAAGACATTGAAATGGTGGAGAAAACTATTATTCTGGGGTTTGAAAACTTCAATAGTTAATTCTTATTTATTGCAGAAAGAATATAACATAAAAGCAAACCTAGAACGAATATCCCATAGAAAATTTAGAGAAGAATTACTAATAAACCTAATTGGAGACTTTAGTGCACCTAAATCAAAACCAGGTTGACTTTTTATACATGACACTGAGCAGCGCTTAAATGGATGCCATTTCATGTTTTCGCAAAAAAAACTAAGGATTGTATAGTACAGGGGTTTCCAAACATATTCGGTATCTGACACCCTTAAAATATCAGATTCTTTTTGCGGCGTCCCAAATCAAAACATTGTTCATCTCATGGCAAACTTTTTATTACTAATACAATAGTATTTCTTCATTCCTAATTCAGAATTCAGCTTTGCACAAATAGGACGTTTTGCAAATGGACAAATGTTACATGGTACATAAGGGTTCCAGGAGGAAAAAAGAGACCACAATTTCTATGAAACTTGTGAGAGGAAACCAAGCCTTCACCCAGGGTAATGTTTTAAAAGATATCACACTTTCGAATGTTTTAAATAGTACATATTATTTTTAAAATATCATATTTTGAAATATAATTTTTTTAATTTGATAGATTAAAGCTTTGCAATCATGAAATAATTATAAAATATGTTATTAATTAATTGTAGTGTGTATATCGTCCATTTGATTCAATAACGTCTGAATATTATGAAAACCTTATAATTAATTAAGGAGTCGGTACGTTTTTTTTTACGGTGTGCAAAGGGTTAAGGGCACTACAAAAACACCAATCCTGTACATATGAACACGAGTTCCTGAAGTGGTGCATAATGGGTTAATGGGCAGTATTAGAAGCTCAAAATGTATATGAACAGATAATTTAAACTAAAGTGATGAGTCTACCTCAAAATTGAAATCCTATTGAAAATGACAATATCACCTGTATACACATTATCCACTTGCTGGAATCTCTCCTTGAATATGCTAAAATATTTTTGACCACTGCCATCATTAGAATACAAAACATGCAGTATCTTATTTTTGTACACGGACAGAGTGAGGCCCAATTTTGGATTATCATCGTTGGGCTGACTGGCTTTTGATGCAATGAGGGATGTGCACGAAAAAATGATCGCAAAAAATATCTGAAATCATAGTAAGTATTTATTTATGAATATTCAGATCCATCTGTTGTTATAACAGATTAATAAAAAACATTATTTGTCAGTTCAGCATAAATCCACCTTCAATATATTATCAAGGCTAGAGACTTTTTACTAACTGCTCAAATTTTTATTACCTGTTTACTCAGAAATATCAACTGGTGCCCATCTGTTAACTTATGGTCAGTTGGAAATATATCAAATCAATACTAACTCATTAAGTAGTGTAAACATACATGCGAAGTGATGTATTGGGCTAGATATTATCATTTTTTTTTTTTAAATAATAAAAACACATTTTTTTAGTACTTATTTCCACAATATATTTTTTGATCAGGACCGGTTTCGCTCATCGCGAGCATTATCAACTGATAGAATACAATTAACAAACAAGTCTATTTATACAAAACAAAAAATTAATTTGAGTTAATGGTAGCAGGTGTACAAAACCATGGGTACAAGAACCAGGAAACAATTTACATAAAATCATACAATATTGATACAAATAAAGTAAATTAGTAAAAAAATTAAATGTTCACAATCACTAATTAAGAATTACAATTATGGCAAATCAATAATCCATTAGGAGCTCTAAACAATCAATAAGGAAGTAAGGAGTGGGAAATTTTTAATGACGAAAATAACCCACAATCACTACTTAATTATTGATTTGCCATAATTGTAATTGTAATTCTTAATTAGTGATTGTGAACATTTAATTTTTATACTAATTTACTTTATTTGTATCAATATTGTATGATTTTATGTAAATCATTTCCTAGTTCTTGTACCCATGGTTTTGTACACCTGCTACCATTAACTCAAATTATTTTTTTTGTTTTGTATAAATAGACTTGTTTGTAAATTATATTCTATCAGTTGATATTGCTCGCGATGAGCGAAACCGGTCCTGATCAAAAAATATATTGTGGAAATAAGTACTAAAAAATGTGTTTGTATTATTTAAAATATCATGCCTTTCCATCAAGAAGTGACAGTTAACACCTTAAAAGTAGATATTATCTATTGCCATTTTCATATTTTCCAATATGACTTGCATGAGATTTTTGACACAAAATTTTAATTATTTGTTCCAAATGAGAAAAAGAATTTAGTATAAAATCAATATTTTTAAATGAATCTGTAGCCTAAGTACATTTTTTTCTGGAAAATGTCACTTCACAGCACTTAGTAGTTTGGTGCCTCGAACAAAAGACTCTAGCCTCTAGTGTCTTCTAACAATTAATGCAAAAGCATATTGCTTACTTAAAAATCAACACAACTTTTAAACCAGACAACAAATTTCATTGAAATCATACGTGACATTCGATCAGTAAAAATAAAAAAAGATTACATTGTAATTTCACTATATTTCTAAGCTGAATATAAAAACCTGTTATCAATTTAGTAAAAGGCATTACACACATTATCTATATGAAATATTTAAAAAATAATTGAATTATGTTATATTTATCCATACCATATACTTTTATAACAAATAATATATATACTTACTATTCCTGCAATTATACAATCACTGGAATTATGAAATCTTATTATAGTATATATTCAAAAAACATGTGTAGCCTTGTTTTCAATAGTATATAATAACTGATGAAATTTATTACTTGTTGTCAATAAAGGGTCTTGTGATGTTGCCGCAGTAGATATTTTGAAGAAACCATTCAATTTGTGGATACACTTGGGCCTCGTATAACACGGGTATATGGTTCCACAAAAACCTCGTGTAATACAAATCCGTGTTATGCAAGGTTCGAAGTTCATACCAAATTAGGGGATGCGTTCCAAAAAAAAAAATAACAAAGATAATTTATATGAATACATAGTTTATTTTTATAAATAAACAAATATATATTTAAATATTCGTGAAAAAAACTAATCATTCATTATCAATCACTTATAATTCTATATGTTTCACTCTTTTTCGAAATCGGTTGTACGTTTTCATCATCGGAGGACTCTGGATTTCTTGTGGTTTTAGCATTCAAAAATTCGATAATAAGCGATTGTCTGCTTTTAGCGTATAAATCCTTACGTATTTCCTTATAAGGTTCCAAATTCTGTTGCAATTCCCTCTTAAATTTCCAACTTCTTCCCATTATAGTATCATTTTCAATTAAAAAGTTTTCTAATTTTGTAGCCAATTCCAAACCGTCATTTATCGTTTTCAATGTGAAACATGTAGCTTTTTCGCTGCAACTGCTTTCTGAGTCGTTAATTGTGGTGGGTTCATCTAAAATTTCGACTAATTCTTCTTCGTTCAACGTACGATCCTCCAATATTTCTTGGATGTCATGAATATTCATGTCATTAAAACCTTCTCCACCAATTTCACGACAAATATTTATTGTCCTTTGGTATTCATCTTCTATTGGTGGTAAAACATTTTCTCCAGACACTACTTCTGGCCATAGTTTTTTCCAACAAGAATTTAAAGTGGATTGTTTTATTTCTTTAGCGGATGCAGAAACAATTTCGAAACAATTTCGAATAGAAAATTTTTTCCAAGCCTGTGGAAGTGTTAAATTTTCACCTTGATCAATGTCTTTTTTTTCACTTTTAAGGTGTTAACTGTCATCAGTTGATAATGCTCGCGATAAGCGAAACAGGTCCTGATTAAAAAATATATTGTGGAAATAAGTACTAAAATATGTGTTTTTATTATTAAAAAAAAAAAAAAAATTGATCAATGTCTTCTAATATTTTTTCAAATGTAATAGGCTTTAAATGTTGAAATTATACCTTGATCTAAGGGCTGGATTAAAGACGTAGTATTCGGTGGTAAAAATAATATTTCAACATTATATATTTCAAATCGAGAGGATGTCCTGGTGCATTGTCCAATATCAATAATATTTTAAAATCAAGATTCTTTTTTCTCGTATAATCTTTTGCATCAGGTATAAAACAATTGTAAAACCAATATTTAAAAAGAATACTTGTGGTCCAAGCCTTTTTATTGGCTCTCCAATAAACAGGTAAATTCTTTTTATCATAACCTTTTAGTGCTCGGGGGTTTAAGGCTCAATTAATAAATAATGGCTTCATTATGGAATCTCCTGAAAAATTGGAGCATAATAGTAAAAATATTCTTTCTTTCGCCACCTTGAATCCTTTCGCGTGTTTTTCATTTTTTGATATGTAGGTTCGTTGCGGCGTCTTCTTCCAATACAATCCCGTTCCGTCCACATTGAAAACCTGCTCTGGTGTGTAGCCCTTATTTTTTATAATATCTGCGAATTCTGGAACAAACTTTTTAGCAGATTCAAAATCAGCTGACGCAATTTCTCTTCGAATTTTTATATTATGTAGTGAGAATCGCTTCTTAAAATTTTCAAACCATCCTCTACTAGCAGAAAAATTGTGAGATGAGTTTTGATCTTCCGATGACGATTGTTCAGTTCTTTTTAAATTATCATAAATTTCTTGTGCCCTCTTTTGTATAATGCTTCTGTCCACAGGAATGCTTTTGTCATTGCAATCTTCTAGCCATATCATAAGAACTCTTTCCATTTTTTCTATTATTACTGAGCGTATGCGGGCAATCTTTGTCGCACTGATAGACGATCCTGCTAAAGCTATAGGTCTAATTTTGTTAAAATTTTTTTGTATCGTCCTAATTGTTGCTTCATTTAATTTGAAAATTTTAGCAAGGGATGACGGTCTCTCTCCCCTTTTAAATAGAAATAAAGTTTCTCTTTTTTTAAATTTTACCCGTAACTGTCGACATTTTGGGGTCTAAATATTTTTCATCTACAAATAAATAATAAATTGATACGATTAAATCTATAAAATTGGTATAAATTATCAAGCGTTATATTACGTATGTACATATATTTAACCCTTTGCACTCCAATTATTTTAAAGTAAAAATGGGTACACGACAACATCTTAGAATAAAACTGGTTAAATAATTGTTATTATTTATAGCATGGTACATATTTTTTTGAGTTATCTTTCATATGATGACGTTATTTTTCCAAATAAGTAAATGTATTGCATCAATCAAATTATTTTCACCAATCACACACGTGCATATTAAATCTCGAATGCAGGTATTTTTATAACTTGATACACTCAAACCTTTTTTTCTGCGATAGATGCGTTCCGGGGAAAATTGCACAAAAAAAGCTATGGCTTGGCCATGGGTTTTAAAAACTGTATAACTTTGAAACAGCCATACAAAATATACCCAAAAATCGCACAAAAAAATTAAACAAAAATGAAATACATATTACACACTATTATACACTACATATTTTATTTATAATTTGATTTTGAGTACACAATTTTAAATATTTTTCAAATAACCAAGGATTTAGCAAGGCAAGTGGAATCTAGTAGGGAATGTACGTCATGCTTCTGAACTGCCAAGGGTTATTATGTACATGTGTGTACATACGTAATGATAAAATGAAATATGTTAAGTGTATACATACAAAAAATAAGCCAGAATAATCCACGGATTACAAAGAAATATGCACTGCACCATTGACTGCCAGAGTGCAACTGAAATGTATCGAAACAAACAAAATTGACAGGTCTCGACACGCTCAGGAAGATTTGTCATGTGCACATTACATTGGCGTACAAATTAAACATGTAAATTATTTAATTTTTTTTGAAACCGTGTTATATAAAGCGTGTTGTATAAAATATACCACGATGTTTGCCACCGTGTTGTGTAAAACAGTGTTATACGAGGCCCAAGTGTATATGATTATTGACTATCTATCGTACTCTATAGGTGCACATATCATTAAAATTTCTCATGGTATATGCTTGAATAAAATAACAATTGCGTAAACAAATTATATGAATAATAAAATATATCAAATAACAAAATGTGAAACAATTTCGAACAAAACAGTGCGAGCAGTATGAAAAATAGTCTAACATATAAAACAACTGAACTAGAAATGGAGATCGCAAAATAAATCTATAATTGTTTATTATTTTATTTCGTAGCTCAGACTTTATAATATAGTAAACAAGAAGAACTAATGATAATTAACAGTGGCATTTTATTTAATAATTCACGCCAAATTATAGACCTGTGATATATTGTGTCCCACAGTCGACTGACAGCCCATGATGTGTTAGTAAAGATTTTTGTTCGTATTGGAAGTAAAACTGTCTAGATAATTATTTCAAATTAATGAGTAATTTAATTTACATTTTAAAATATGCATTTTACAAATTCTTCCCAAATAACCTATAATGATACAAAATGGTTTCACATTTTTTTTAAATATGCAAAAAAAACTCACTAATCAAAGGCTTAATAACAATAAAATATGGTCTGAAGTCTCTGATCAAGTAATTCATTTTAAATGACAGTGAAACAACAGTAAATAGAAAACCATAGAATTGAAACAAATCTTACCTGGAGGATAAAAAAATATCGTGAAATCTTGATATGAATAAATTTCTTCTCCCATAGACCTTCTGCTCTATTTCTCATTAACAAATTGTTGTTTGCATATTGATTATTTTCTGTAAAATAAAATAAATCAAAAAGGAGGAGCATATTAGAGACAGACTGGGGAAAATCCCCCCAAGCTCGGGGTTTTTTGTTCGAAACTATCAGCTTACCTAGAAAGGATAGGGGTAAGATTGTCACCAGTAGAGTGCAGGAGTTCCGAGCAAAACCTGGACCCTCCTTTGAGGATCGCAGGTTGCCCTTTCAAAACTACTACGGAGAGGTGAAACAGAAGGCACCTTTTATGATTGGACTAAACAATAAAATTCAAGAAGGCAATCCTGGTACCATGCCAGTATTTCAGAGTTGAATTGACACTTGCAAAAACACCAAGAGCATATTTTAAGAAAAATGTACTGCCCTTCGCAACATCTTAGAAGTACGAAAACGTGAATGGTCCTTATAATCAACCCAAAGGCTTCTGTGTGGCTGAACATTATGCCCTTTGTACTCCACGACGGAGACTGCATTGCCATAAACTGCAAGGGCACAGCCGTCACTTTTGCAATTAGATGCCTCATTTTATGGATGCGATTTCAGATCTAACCATAAAGATGAACTGGTGGTCGCCGATGATCAGAATTACAATATTTTTCAGATTCAGTATGGGGAGTCCGACTGAATAATACTTTTATGTCAGTGCATTGGGAGACAACGCAACATCTATGGCACTCTAACTGAAACGTATGTGGTGATATCAGCAACCAAGCTGCTGGTCTGAACAATAAAAGGAGCAGAGACGCTACTTCACATGTACAACAAGTCGGTAGTCGCATTAGTCAACAAAGAAGGAGGCACAGGGCCGCCACACCTTCTCCTACTGACATAGGAACGCTTCAAATTGGTTGACAGATATAACATCTCGCTGGCACCGCAGTACTTGTTCGGTTCTAGGACAGATTCAGCCAGCCATCAGCAATCTGGATGGTGTGTTTGGAAAGGAGACATACAAAATGTAGACGCAGTTTACTGGCTTTGCCGATTAATAAAATCATTGAGTAGAGCAGTGGTGGAAACCTCCAAAAAGTCTTTTCATGGCCGAGGATCCTGAAAGACTTACCACATGACAGTCATAGGAAATTGGGTAAAGTCAAGTCCTGCTAAAAGCGGGTATAGAACCATCCCCGGCCAGCATACAATCGACTGTGGCATTACTGAGCTGACTTACTGATTACTATCATATTGACAATATATTAGCAAGAGGTAACTGGCAGAATGAATCAACCTTTTAAGACATTAATGACGAAAGGTAATAAATAGCAGGTGAAAGTGAACAGACTTTTTCAGAAGGTCTAGATGGCTGCAAGAACTTGCTAATGGCTGAAGACTGGTTGAAATCTTATATTGATGGCATCATCCCCCCAGCTACCAGGTGTTAACAAACATTGGTTCATTTTGGATTTGTTAACATTCGGTTTGTAAATAAATTTATATCATTTGTATTAATATTGTATAATTTCCTGTAAATTGTTTTCTTAGTACTTGAACCATGATTTTGTAAACCTGCTACCTTCAACTCAAAATTTTTGTGTAAATACTCACTTGTAAATTGTATTCTATCAGTTGATAATGCTCGTGATGAGCGAAACCGGTACGAGATCATAAAATATATTTTGGAAATAAGACACTAAAAAATGAGTTTTTATTATTGAAGATAACATGCCTTTCTGTCGAGAAGTGACAGTAAACACCTCAAAAGAAATATATTTATGCGAAAAAAAATATATACTAATCATAGCTAATATTTATAATAATAATAAATCATAATATTTATACCATCATCAAGTTGCAATGAGAATGTTTTCATATTACAGGCTTTATCATTTTCAACCGGCCATGGTTTGTCAAAAGCCTCCGATCCATCGGTAACCCTGAAATATTTCATAAAAATTAAACATTTTTCAAAACCTGTTCCTTGCCTAGCCCCACGATCGATATTTAACTATTTTTTACTAATCACATGTTTTATCAGAGTTTACATCATATTTAGATTATATTTTATAGTGATTGGTCTATTGAAACTTTTTAGAGTGTAGTGCCACATAAAAAAAATATTTTATTCAATGTGTTCATTATTGATTAGTAATACTTTTTATTGACAGTGTAATGTTTTTTTGACAATTGTTGCCCTGTTAATGAAAGCTTTCCTATTCATTTCGAGCCATCTTCTGACAGCGGCAGAAGTGGTTTGACACATCTATGTGACAGAAATATACACATTTTTCATTATAATGATGGGATTAGTCGGAAAAAATGATAAAAAAAAAATTCATATGCGTTTTTCATCACATTAGACAAAGTGTAATAATAATTGGTAAGTGATTTTTAAAAATTTAGTAGGATGGGTGTCAACCCCTGGAAATCACTTTTAAAGAATTTTCAAGAATTAACTTTTTTTTCATAATAAATAAGTTTTCAAGTGTAGTCTTATACAGAATGTAAGATAAAAGTTATTTTTTAAAACTGAAAAACACCTCACGCTCCATATTAAAATCTGTTGAAAAATGGATAGCCAAATGAAAACAAAAATACAACACAATTTCAGATTTCGCTTATTGATTATATATATCATATCTAAAAATGATATTATAAATGTTTTTACTATTTTGAAAACGACAGTTCAATGTTAAATGTTCATGAGTTTAATTGTTCGAATGAATCATAGCACCCAGACAAACTGTTTATCATTTTTAATCACGCTTAACCCTTAAAAACAGCTGTCGGCGCTGCATCGTCACATTAATAATATGCCTGGCATATTTTTAACAGCCTGAACACATACAACATTTGTTGAAACATATATTCTTTTAATAAATACTATGTAAAATTAGAAAAGTGCATTTGTACATACATATGCACTGGTTTTTATTTATACAAATCTAACCTCAAATTTAACCCATTGCACTACAAGCAAACTCGGATTATTGCCAAATTTGAACATTCAACTGTTATAAACAAGTTGGAGTAGTTGCAAAGTTGAGGTCTAGATCTCTGGATTTAGTCCCATGCGCTCTGAGAATGAATTGCAGAAAGTTACACTGAATTGAAAAAAAATATAAATCGGTCGAAATAATGTATATTTCCACATAATTTGCTGCTCACGACCCAGATTTAGCCTTTTGGTATCCTATCAATTGGGTGCATTAGAACTGACACACAGCAAATGGTTTGAATCGGTAATATAACGGAATTGTAATAAACAAAAATGTAATAAACAAAAATGTAAAATCTGTCGGTCATAACAAAACGCTTTTATGTGAATCTCCCTATGAAAAGTTACCTTAAGTAAAGTACCCATTATGAAAAGTTTATATATATTTATAAAAAAATTATGTTTTATACGTCTCCAAACAGTAAATCATATTATTAACCTGTCATCTTTACAGATATGAACAAACTAAAATTATGAGTTTTATTGCATAGAAAAAACAATTTTTATTAAATTTTGTATCCACTTTTATGTATCCCTGTAATGTCCAGAGTAGTGAAATGATTTACTTGTCTCAAAAATTTGCGACATGTGTACATAGTGACCACAGCAACAGCGCATTAAGACATTATATATTATTCAAAAATATGTAATGGATATTGATTTCTATTTTGAATTTGTCACAATGCATATACTAATTAAAAACTGTCATGTGTACACATTGAAAGTTACGACTTTTCAATCACAAAAAGGATTCAAATACGAGTTACTGGCAGTTCATACCCGATTTTTTTTTATTGATTAAATTGGCATTTACATGGTAGAACTCCATTATAACACGGTGAAAAAATAGCATCATTGTATCATTGCTATTTTTTCACTGATTTTTTTTTATTTATTACTGTCCTGTTTTCTTTGTAATAGATGTTTTATACGTGAAGAAAAAATATTAGACTTGTATGTTGAAATATAATATGAATAACTTCAATTATATATATTTTTACGCCGCCCATGCTCAAAGAAAAGAGTTATAATAAACATTGCGGTTTATTATACAGCGAAACAATATATCATAAATAATGGCATAAATGTTAGCAAAAAACATAACACATTTTATACTTTTTGCGTCAGAAGCGCGACATTTTTAGCATTCAATAATACCAACCTCAAAAACACATCTTCGAGTGTGGTTGATGTCAGTTGTATGGTATCAAAACCCCAAATTTCTTTATTTTCTTTAATCAAAGAAAAAATTGATCCTAAATGCATCTTAGATTCCTCCGGTATATTGATTGCAATAGTATTTTCATTCTTGCCGTAGGTCACAGGCAGACCCTTTACACGTTCTTCAATCATGGAAAGGATGTTGGCATCCAGTGTCAATTTTGAAACAAGATGTAAGTTGTATCCAGTGCCTGAAAATAAAAAAAAAGCACAGTGGTGGCATGGTGCAATTTTTGTGAATATAATATAATGCCTTTCCGCTGCACCAATTGTAACTGTATTATATTATTATCGGAAAAAGGTTTATAGCCCTCTGGACAAATGTGATAAATCACCTATTTAATATACTTTAACACAGTAGTATGTATTTTGGTGAATAATATTGTGATAGGAAATATATTATAGTAAATAATTAAAATGAATGAAATACAATATGAATTTTCAAAGAAACCTTTTATGTTGGATAACCCTAAAAGGCAGGGTGACAGGAACTAAGTTTCAAATTAAGCCGAGAACCATTAACATACACAAATTAACATTAACAATAACAGATACAAAACATCTCAATACTCTGAGTCAGTGCTTCACGACTGTTTCATGCGTGGCATATATGAAGATAGTATGTTATAATAAAATCTATCGACTTAATTAAGTGCAAACCGTATGCTTTTTTGAGAAACGACGGGGTTCCGTAACATTTCAATCGTCCACGACTCATTATCACCACACGGTCAGCCAGCACGTCGGCTTCTTCCAAAGAATGTGTAGATATTAACAATGTGTGGCTCTTTTTAAGACTCTGCAAGAACAAATTATTGATTTTTATCATAAATAAATAAAAAAGATTTTTAAATCTAGATGAAATATACCACCAAATATATCACTGATGATCAAGATAAGCAATGATAGTTGAAAAAATTAAATTAAGATCGGGACCGGTTTCCCTTATCGCGAGTAGTATCAACTGACACGAAACAAATTAAAACGAGGCTATTCACACAAAATTTTAAGTTAATGATTACCAGGCGTTGTATCATTAGTTGCTAATGCTCACAAATAACGTAACTGGTCCTGGTCTTAATTATATAAAATGATGGGAATAATACTAAACACTATTATTTAAATATAATACCTTTCCACCAAAAAGTGACAGTTGACACTTTAGAAGTGATTATTGAAAGAATAACCGCTCGGTGTTAAGGGTATTATGGAAGTTAGTAATCAAATCACACTATTCAATTGGATTCGATGTTATTATATAAGAAATTTACTAACAATAAGTATATCCCAGAGTTCTCTGCGCATTTCGGGGTCCAATCCGGAGGTAGGTTCGTCCAAGACAAGCACCGACGCTTTCCCCACCAGAGCCATGGCTAACTGCACTCTCCTCTTCATGCCGCACGATAGCTGACTGCATTTTGCTGACCCTTTGTCATTAAGCTTGACACTGGTCAATATTTCATCACACTCTTTTTTTGCCAACGCAAGTGAGATGCCTTTTAGCTGTTAATAGAATAATTAGTGCAGGTTGAGGAATTATTTTAAATTTGTACTCAAGGATGAAAACTTAATGTAACAAGGTATGTCTTTTATCTGTGGATTGTTTGCCATTGACAGGCCACCGTATGTCTCGCGATTCAAAAGATTCAAAATTGAAATTGAACCAATATTATCCGTTAAGAAATGTTCATACTAAACAAGTGTTCAATAAAAACTTTCAAAGTTCATCATGCCGTTTTAGATCTGCGTGTATAATTATTATTTGACTATAAAGTCTATGCTATGATTTAGTAATCATGAGCTGTGTTTTGATCAAACTAATAAATAGGTGATCCAATTAATTAAACATTCCAATATGTTTTTTAATGTTACTGTAAGAAAACAATAGATTCAGATATAAGTTTAAGTTTTATCGCTACTATGGGGACTTATGTATACCGTACAATTGCATACAACTGCGGCAATATCTTGATTGATACACTAAATAATCTGTAATTAGGGGGTGTCATATTTTTGATGTTCGTTTTCAATCCTCAAGTGTGTTGTGTTTGTCCACTGCTCATCACATCACATTCAGCTTTGTGTAATATTCCTTATAGACGATCGAAAACATATTTAAGTAATTCTAAATCTTTTTGGAATGCATTTCGAGTAAAGCGTTTATTCACAATTTCATTCACAATAGATAAAAGGAAGTGTAATGGTCACAACTAAAAAAATATTCCAATATACTAATGACATTTTGGAGATACGAGTATATTAGAAGTGATTTGCGGAAATTTCAATTAGAAAACTTAACCTCAACTTGAAAAATAGTCCCAAAAGTGGAAAACCAACAATTTTAGATGATATTTTGATGGACAACTAAATTCGAATCCAAATGCACCTATTCCAGAAATTGGTGACAATTTAAGATACCACCGGATCAAATATGATGAACACATGAAAAATCAATAAGGTGTGAAGACGAGACAAATGGAAGCCACACAAAAAGAATATGTTCTTGCAGGGTGATATTGCGCATCAGTGTGTGCTTAAAATCTCAAAAGACGACATAGAGTCCTTGGGACAAAATAATTTAGCACTTAACCATATTCTCTGGATCTTGTGCCAGTCAAAAAAAAAAAACAGAAATGCTGATGTGAATGGCCGACTCGTTGAATATTTTAATATAATGAGTAGACAGGTTACCATGAGAAAGGGATTAATTAGTTTTCAGAAAGATGAAGGGACACCATAACTTATCACGAAAATGATAGAGTTTAATAACTTCTTTCATTCCGAGTGTAACATCATTTTCCAGATTCTCCATTATAAAAAATATTATTCATCTCTCTGAGTAAAAAAAATATCGAAAGTTAAACGTCACATCACTCAATAAGCTCATTGGATGACATATGTGGCTGCACTATTGATTTGCACTATAAGATTTATCTGTCAAAATTTCATGACATTCCAACTATTAGTTTACAAGTTTCAGTAGTCTTAGTGACGCATGTAATTGTCAAAAAAATGGAATAATGTTATTGATTGAATTGGCATTCACTTGGTAGAACTCCATTATAACACGGTGACAAAATAGCAATGTATTTTAGTTCTACAAAATTATTTTTAACAAATATAGTTGATAGCTATTTCGGCTCACGCCATCGTCAGAACTATGCTTAAACTAACATTTGCTTATCTATATATAGCTGTGCAGAAAAGGCACACAACACATCCTCTCTCCTTTTCCAACGGCCTAGCTTGTTATTTAAACACAATGACACTAAATTTTCAAAATTCTAAATGAAACAATAGGTATCTATGACAATAAGATTATGTGTGGGACGGAAGCGGTCCTTCTGGAAGTAAATTAGACCACCCCTTTGTGCAACGGCTGGACAAGTGGCGATACTATTATGTTCATTTGTTCGTTAAGAATCCTTTGTGATAATTGGTGTCTATTGATATCCAGCTGTTCCAAAGCCGTCATTCTCCGACCCTTACTACAAAGATGCAAACATTTAGGGGCTGAGTTTGAATTTATATTATGTGATTCATTAATAACGTGATTAGCGAATTATGAATCTGTTTTTTTACTGTTGAATGATCTTACATGTTCCTTAGCTCGAGTAGATATACTTCTACCTGTCTGTCCGATATAAACGGATAAACATGAGTCACAGGACATTTTATAAATACCGCTTCTGTCCAGTTTATTGAGATGTTAGTTTAAGCATAGTTCTGACGATGGCGTGAGCCGAAATAGCTATCAACTATATTTGTTAAAAATAATTTTGTAGAACTATAATACATTGCTATTTTTTCACCGTGTTGGAATAATGTTACTGTATGGGTTGATAAAGCATTGCTCTTTAATGGGAAAAAATATTGTTTTAGCAAAGCAATTGCTCGGCAAGTGTTATTCAGGCTCTGCTACAACTAGACAAGCGGTATCGAAGTGGTTTGATGATTTTAAATGCAGTCGTAACAGTTGAATATGCTCTAGTCTCCCAAATTTGGCAGTTGTTCCAGAAAACAAAAAAATGCACAAAATGGCTTTAGAAGTCCATAAAGTGAAGTTACGCGAATATAGCTGACACTTCAAAGGTGTGTAATCAGAAGACAGTCATTTTGAAAGATTAGAAAAATCATTCTATGAGGAAGGCATAGAAATGTTAGAGAAGCATTGAATGAATGTATCAGTCTTGAAGGAGACTGTGTTGGTAAATAAAGTCGAATTTTGCCAAAAAATTGTTATTTTATTAGTCATCTCACAAACTTACTGAGTGATGTGTTTACTCGACAGCGATAAATTTAGTAAAACTGTTTGACTACCTTTGCAAAAAATATGATATGCTCTCTAACTGTCAGGTCTGAGAATGTTACATTATGTTGTGGACACATGCCAAGCGACAGCCGTATCTCATCAATATTTTTTTTTGTGTCCATTCCGTTGACCCTGACCGAGCCTTTTGTAGGAGAGATCATACCTGAAACAGATAACATTATATATACTATATGGAAAGAGAGGCCAAATTTTATTTGTATGAAAAACAGCCGCATGAAGGGTTAAATAATAAAAACAGATTTTTTATGTACTTATTTCCACGATATAATGCTCGCGATAAGAGAAATCGGTCATGATCATAAAATAGATAGTTAAAATAAGTACTAAAAAATGTGTTTTTATTATTTAAAATATCATGCCTCTCCATCAAGAAGTAACAGTTAACACCTTAAAATAAATTTATGGTTATAGTTTATATATTGTTCAAAAGATGCATGTGAAGGTTTAATGTGGCTAACGTGGTTAGCACTGGAAATCTCAATCAAGACTGTGAAGTCACGCGTCATCACAGAAAGATTTTCTCGTAGTTAGCCAGCGACGATAGCAATAAGAGGGCCTAAAATAACAAAATAACTTTATCAAACTGGTACTTGACAGTATATTATATGTATTTTTATGAAGATAAATAAAGATCACTGAAATCAAACAATTAAAAAAAAAACAGTCTATGTGACAAAAGCTACTAAGATATGACATATATGATCAGGATCAAGATCTCAAGATCATAAAGAAGTGGAAAAAACTTGGATTGTAACATTTTCATAACTTATCAGCAAGTTCCTTCTTTTTTTTTAATTTCATGTTAAAACATTCTGTACCATATAGAAAAATCACTGAAAAAACTTACAAAGCCAAAGACAATTTATTGTTAGATATTATACACCCAGTCCTTTTTTTACGCGATCAATGGTTCCAGAAAACGGCGCGTAAATAAATCACAACTTTTATATAATTTGACAAGTTGGTTCCAAAAATTGAAATATCGTGTGAAAAAGTCCGAAACGTATGAAAAACTGCCATCAAAAAAATCGCGTATAATCGAATTCCCGTAAAAATAGGACTGGGTGTATGTGTAATTATAAATAATTGGTTTATAAGAAAAATGTATGTAGCATGTACTTTAGGATGCCAATCGCCATGGCACTGTCGAGTCTATGATCTAATGTTTTTAAATTTGAATCGGTAAAATGCTTTAACAATTCAAATTTGATATTGAAATGCCATCAAGCACTTTCAGTCGATAATATAAATTACCTGTTATAATCGACATGAGTGTTGTTTTTCCAGCTCCATTGTGACCCAGCAGTGCTGTGATTCCATCCTTATAGACTTTGAATGAGACACCCGATAGAGCATGCACGTTCAATCGACTCTTGTACACCTACAATAAAATTAATAATTGAAAAAATAAACTGGAAGAATAGTTTTATCTAGAGATTTTACGCTTAGACATGATCAAGTTGAATAAATCAAAATACAAATAAATTGATTGTGATGCGAGTAAAAAGTTAAAAAAAAAAAACAATATGATAGCACAAAAAATAGAGAGTAATAAGAGACCGCTGTTATGAGCGCTACATTTATCTATAAGAGGCTATCAATTAAAATAAAAGATATGTTTTGTGGAATTGTTTTATAATATAAAGATAAACAACATAATTGGCAAAGCATGGGAATCTCATATGATCCATACAATGACTTTTGTAAAAGTTATTAGTAGTCTTCTAGTATGTTATGGCAGCCGTATTTTGGGATGGGTATGCAATAATATTTATCGACTATCTTGAAAGGGAAAAATGATCAATAAGGAAAGACCAAATCTCACAGCCCCAAATCAAGAGGAAAAAATTGCTCCTTCATAAGACAATGCAACGTGCCACAAGTCGACTGCAACAATGTCAAAATCGCATGAATTTCACTTCAAATTGCTTCCGCATCCACCATATTCTCTAGGTTTAGCCACGAGTGACTATTACCTGTTTGCAAATCTCAAACAATGTTTGCCAAAAAGAAATGTGACTCCAATGAGGAAGTGATTGCCAAATTGAAGCATATTTTGAAGGATTGAACAAATCATTATATAAGGCATAGAAATGTCAGAGAAGAGTTTGAATGGATGTATCACTTTTGAAGGAGACTAGGTTGATGAATAAAGATGAATTTTGCCTAAAAATTGTTGTTTTATTTGTCATGCTACAAACTTACTGAGTGATGTAATATATGTAATATATGTCAATAAAATAATGATTTGTCATGACATGGATACAAGTTTGACATTGAATGCATACATTCTTCAGGCGATTTGGCTCCTGTTTGTCGTCATAGAAAAAAATCAAATCAAATAAAATCGTGTAGGGACACTCCACAAATGATCCTTGTATATAGACGGCACAAATAATGCATTGCTATAACTGTAAGATGTAATGTCATTATGCATTGCAGCTATGGCGTTAAAATACTTGACTAAATACAACAGCAAAAAAGAAGCAATTTATGCTTACTTTCCAAACATTGTCTATAATTATGCCCGCATCAGTTGTTTCGGAGAAATCCTCAAAATATTCTTGCTGTTGATTGTCTGTCTCCACGATGTCTACAAATGGATCAACCTTTGGGCACCAATAATCTCTCTGAATATAAAAACATAAAAGTACTTTTTAAAAAAAATCTTTCAAATATAAATACAGCTAGGAATACTAAAACTTATTGATTGAATTGGCATTCACTTGGTAGAACTCCATTATAACACGGTGAAAAAAATAGCAATGTATTTTAGTTAAAATTGTTTTTTAACATATAGTTGATAGCTATTTCGGCTGACACCATCGTCAGAACTATACTTAAACAAACTTTTGCTTATCTATATATAGCTGTGTAGAAAAGGTACACAATACATCTTCTCTCCTGTTTTAACGACCTAGCATGTTTCTTGCTCCCAATAAAACTAAAAATTGTAGATAAGCAAATGTTCGTTTAAGCATAGACAATGGCGTGAGCAGAAATAGCTTTCAACTCTATTTTAAAAAATAATTTTGTAGAACTAAAATACATTGCTACTTTTTCCACAGTGCTTATACTAAAACTCTTTAAATTCCAAAGAGGATTTAAGCTAATTTGATGTTTATTGACAGATAAAATCGTAAGTTTGTGGTGACTATTCTGCAAACAAATTCTCCAGACATACAATATTCTGCACATAGAATACTCTTGCCACAATGTACTATACACAATATTTTTTTATGAAATTCAAATTATTATTGAATTTTAATGTTTAAGATTTGATTGTTACTTTTATATACACCCCAAACCTTCTTTTACATACGAATTTACAGAATATGTAGGTTCCTGGAAGTGGAATATATAAAAAAAAATAGCAAACAAAAAAAATTTAGCATAAAAAAAGTATTGAAACTATATGAAAATTTTTATATATAAAATTTAACTTATTTATTGATTATGAAAAACACATAGATGTGTACGCATGCATAATTGTATTCACTTATTGGACTTATTCGTTACTGTCACTTTCAGTTTGCAAATATAATCATTTGCGATTTTCTAAACAAATATTAATTTAAATATTGAATTTGCTTGGACTCGTTTGACGAAATGCTGTTATTCCTAGATTGTTGACCTGAATCGACTATTTCAATTATCTGAGGCACCATTTCTTTTGAAAAAAAAAATCAGAAATAAATCAAAAAAAAATCGAGACTAAAACAAAATAATAATTTTGAAAGTATAGTATTTTTGTGTCCTTTTCTGGGTATGAAATATTCTATCTACAGACTCACCAATAATAAAAATTCTGTCAGATAGTATGCACTATACTGCTAGCCGGTTCTACATATAATATTATATAAACAGTGAAGTTATAAACTACACTTTTTTTTAAATATACTAAACTTATAAAAATAAATGTTTCAATAATATGAGGTCAAACTTGCCTGGAAGATGAAAAACATGGGTTTGGGCACTCCGTGAACCCCTGGATTCACTTGGTCCATGTACCATGTGAGAAAGGTCAATCCCATTATATGCAATAACAGCAATAACCAAACAAATCCTAAAGAAATGGAGACATCAATCGATGGTGATGACAATAAATTATGCCATTGCAAGCCATCATCTGTGGAAAAATAATTGTAATACCAATATTTCATACCAATAGGTGACAAAATGATGAAACTCCACAACAGACTGAAGAATCTCTATGTCTAATAAATAAAATATTCAATACTATTTCCACAGATTTATAATATAAAGCTCAGGACCGGTTTTCCTCATCGCTGGATAGTGCTCACAATGAGCGAAATCCAGTCCTGATCTTTATATAATAAAATTGTGAAAGTAGACAAAGACATTTGTTTACTTTTTGTTTTAAGGCGTGGAAAAGCATTGAATTTAAAAAAATACAATGCCTTTTCTTTCATAATTTTTTTTTATATCTGAAGACATTTTAAGTACTATTGTATTTCCACATTATATGTATGACAGGACCAGGGTTGTGCTCATAGCGAGCATTATCAACTGATCATCGACAAACAGTTAATAAAATTGATTAAAATTCTTTTGAAATTTAGACATAAATGTGACTTGAAACCTATCACATTACACATATATTTTGTGATTTATGGGTAATTTTTCAAGATATTATTTACAGTGTACAATTAGATAAGTGAGACAACTTGACACATTATTGGCAGGTAAGATTCGCACTACGCTGATAGCTTAATTCAGGCATAAAATCAATGTCACGCGTAATAAACACCTTTTTACATAAAATGCCATAACTTTTAAAATACCTGACAAATTCAAGTGTTTTGTTCAATATGGTACTCACCAAGTATAGCGCCACTAGTTTATTAAATAAATATTCATGTTTCCGCATAGAATACTTCTTTCAGATATAAAACATTTCAATATATATGATAAAATAAAGGACCTTCACTGATCAACATTTAGGCCCACAGTGCCATGCATTTATTTATGGCCGTCATAAAAGTTTGTATGTTTTATGGGCAACTTGTCACAGCAATTAGTTGGAAATAAAATTGGTAATATCGACAACCATCTCAGGGATTTGTATAGAGCACTCAAATATCAGTGGTGCATGTGACCATAATATAAAATATGTGCACGCACATAGAAAAGCATGCATAAAAATTTTATGAAATTTAGTTAAAAAAGAAAGTAGAGGTTATAAACTGAACAAAAAATGTCATCACTTACCTTTCATTTCATATATACCAATTATTTTGAGCATCCAAAAGAGTAGTATGTTGGGGTTGACTGTTAAAGCTGTAGATAAGATATGATTATGCAGAAATACATACGAATATCTCACTGGTAGTTGAAATACAATCCATAGTGCTGATGTGGCAATACAAGCATGGAGTGCTACAACAAAACAATTATCATCTCAGATGTTATTTATATATTTTTCACCATGACAGAGAAAGAGCAATTTAAAACGAATGACCTGACTGTATAATTTGTGTACTCATAGTGGTGTCCATAGCGCTTCCCAAAAAGGTTGATAAAAACTATATGACACAAATCAAAACTGATTGGCCTGAAATAACAGAAAGTAGATGTGGAAAGAATCTTTTGGATACATATTGAAACATTTGCCAATATGTTTTTCAATATCTTGTACTATTTTACAAATTATATTCAATGCCGAACAGGAAAAATATGTACAAAAAATGAAAACATGTAAATATTTTTTTTAAGTTTTAAGATTGCAGCCCATGTCTATAAATACTAATCTGATTATTTATAAGATAATAAATAATGATAAGAACCTTCATATGATATTTTGTAGAACACATTATAAATTTTTAAAAGTTTTATAAATTTGCGAGAACAATTTTTGTGCCTACAAAAAACATTTTACTTTCACATCTAAACATTTTTTTTGAAGAAAAAATCATTGTAAGGTGTACAAAAGTTTAAGCTGAAAATTTATTGTTTCTATAAATATTTTTTTTTTTTTTTCGTTTATTTATATATATTTTAACCAGCTTATGAAGATAACCTATTATTCTCCACACTATAGAAAGATCACAAAAAAAAATATTAACAATAGATTTCAAAAATCAATATTTGGCAAAAAACGCTTGGAAATTTTCATCCATAACAAATAAAATATGTTGGGACAAAAAGGGTTAAATATCAGTCAGTTTTTTTTAGGCTAATTTGGAATGGAATATGATTTAGAAGATATATTTAGACAAGAATAATAACAGATTCATTGTGACTTAACTGCAACTCTGACCAATTAGCCGCAATTGGGGGACTTAACACATTCCCTGCTGACTAGTTTATAGGATATTCCAGCATAGAGTACTTCAAAAATTAATCCGGCAATCTTATTTATATATATATATATATACCTATATTTTAACACAAATACACTTTAAAAATTGTAATATTTGTGCGTATCAATTATCAACACACTGTAATTAGGTGTAATTGGTTGAGGAATTTTAATGAATATTGAAGAAGAATGAGGAAGGTTGAATTAAATATTACAAAATTCTTTTAGTCGAAAAAAGATGTAAAAGTATTCAATGACAAACATTTTTTGTTAATTTTATATCAGTATTCTTGCAAAAATGAAATTTAAAAAAAAGATTAAATTACTTTGAACAATCTGCTAAATAGTTTTTAAAAATGCATCACACTAAATTCGTAGGATGACTCTTAGAACAAATTTCAGGCAAAATTTGACTTTTTTCATCAACATAGTCTCCTTAAGAGAGATACATTTATTCCAACTCTTTTCAAAACTCCTATGATTTTCTTATAGAACAATTTGTCTATGCTTTAAAATACCCTTCAGTTTCTTAAAATATAAGAGTATTTAGCGGTAATAAAACTTTGTTAAGAGTTAATTTTGTGTTAAAATATTATCTGATTTATCCTGAAAACCTCCATACGGTCAACAGGGAACAGGTTAAAAAAAAACATAGAATAATTAGACAACTTGATATAAATATAATGTTTTCATTTGACACCTACATTCGGAAAAAAGTGTTGTCACTGCAAAGCTCAACAATATCATATAATTTGTGCAAAGCAACAGAGATATTCCGACTATGAAAGGGTTGGACTTTGGAATTAGCGGATCATCGCTGATTTGAAGAATGCATACCAATCCCACTACCACAATCAAATAAATGACTAGACTGTTAATGTAATATGATATCCACAGGATATTTTTTGACAATCCCATCGTCTTCATCAACTCCTGTAACAAAAATTCAGATCATACAATTTAACCTCTCTAGGACACACTTTGATTTTACTTTTGCCATTAAAAATGATTCTTAATAAATAGATGTTTGTAATAATGCTGTATTTTATATCATCTCCATGCATACAGTGGTTGTTTCTCTATCTTCGTCGCATAGCTTCACTCGAGTTGGCGTAAGTAAGATAGAATGGTAAACAACAGCGTGCTCCTCACTCACGCCTTTCACTTAAAGTATTATAAAACAGAAAGTGAAATATTCACAGCACATACCAAATATAAAATTATATAAAATATTTCCATATTAGAGAAAGAAATTACAAATTTTATTCTCAAATACATGAGACTAGAGTTTAAAAAACAATAAAAAAGTGTGTTATTTTTAACACATATATGACCTTAAAGCCTTTGGCATGAAAGTTTGAAAGTAAATGCCCAATTTAGCTTTACATTATAAATTTACAAAAGAGTTAAACCGTGTGACAATGCCTTAAATCTGAACACATAAAACATTTCAAATTAGTTCTTACATTGAATTTCACTGCACACATTATGTTAAAAATTTTGAGGAGTTAATATGTTACTTTCGGAACTAAAGTTGATCAGAATTTTTCAATTAAGAATGATAATCACATTGGCTAATCCGAACCAGTCTTTATTTCTTATTATGAAAGTGGGGAAAAAATACTAAATTGAAATTAAGTTAGTTTTTTTTTTAAATACAACATCTTTTCACCAAAATATATCAGATGGCACAATCGAAATTTTAGCAGCAGTATTTATTTCAAAAATGTATGTGTCCAAAAATTACAAATTTGTCACATTTTCAATGTAAAAACCAACAAAACTGTAAAAAAAGGCTGTCTGTGGTCATAGTTGTTGGCTTTGGTTACAAGAAACTCATATGTCTTCCAACCTCATAAAACTGGGGAATAGCTCAAATTTTAGCTAACCACTAGTCTTAATATGTTACAAGCCTATCGTAAGAAAAAGAGAGGTTGAACAACTAAATAACTAATAGTTCTGAAAAGAAAACTTCTGTTGAGAAACATTCATTGAGAAGCCACTAAAAACTGAAATGATTAGAAAATTAGCTATTAGCCACAAGAAAATTGGAATCATGCTCTGACAAAAAATAGTATTCCTCTGAACTGATTCACATCTGTGTAGAGAATATATGAATTTTAGACTAGAACTACATCTAAACCAACATGAAAAAAGCTTAGTTTTGGTATTACTTACTTTCATTCCGGAAGCCTTTTCAGTTAAGATTCTTGAAACATCAATCAGGAACAAAAACAGAAAGGAGTTGACGATGAATAAAGGCAACAGATATTCATACTTTAATATTGAGAAATCATCCCTAACATAGGGGGGGTATGGATAAGGCTGTATCTCCAAATTCTGCAACATATAAATGATCTCAACAATTTCGTAGCCGCTGGCCCATCTTACAAAGTGGACAATATAGAGGAATATTTTAGAAAAATAACCAACACACTTATTTTCAAGAAAATAAAAAGATTCTCTACTTTGATTTATTGAGAAGAAAAAACAGTTAAAAAGGTAAAAAAGAAAAGAAACATTAGAGTTTTTTAAATACATACACGAACTGAATAATTTATGATATCGACTGAAGATGCTTGATGGAATTTCAGTATCAAATTTGAATTGTTGAAACTTTGTACGTTTCTACACATCAATTGTGCATCTGTGTGATAGAATGCCTGAAGATGCTGGACAAATCATTATTTGCCTCAAACCACAATTGAAATTTAACATAATATACAGCAAAAATCTAATATTGTATTTAAGACTTGTAAAGTGAATTAAGAAAACAGTTCTATGTGTGCGCTTGATTCACTGATTTAAAGTTACAATGTAATGACAGCCTTCTAACAATTTTTTTGTAGACATGATTAATTTGTACCATGGCTGCGGATTTGTTGAAAAAAAACTCCTACTATAACTTGACTACTTTTAAGGTGTTAACTGTCACTTCTTGATGGAAAGGCATTATATTTTAAATAATAAAAACACATTTTTTAGTACTTATTTCCACAATATATTTTTTGATCAGGACCGGTTTCGCTCATCGCGAGCATTATCAACTGATAGAATACAATTTACAAACAAGCCTATTTATACAAAACAAAAAAATAATTTAAGTTAAAGGTAGCAGGTGTACAAAACCATGGGTTCAAGAACTAGGAAACAATTTACATAAAATCATACAATATTGATACAAATAAAGTAAATTAGTATAAAAAATTAAATGTTCACAATCACTTATTAAGAATTAAAATTACAATTATGGTAAATCAATAATCCATTAGGAGCTCTAAACAATCAATAAGGAAGCAAGGAGTGGGAAATTTTTAATGACGAAAATAACCCACAATCACTACTTAATGGAACAAAATAAATTAATACATGAGAAGTCGATTAAAGATGAATCGATGAGATGGGAAGATATGGTCAGTCAGGGGCGTTCCAATATTTTCTGTAAAAAATTTAG